>OY728137.1:539448759-540648759 GCA_963277665.1 Viscum album
GTGAACGCGTTCACTCCTGGGAGGGTGATGTTGGTGTTTAAAGAGATGTAGTTGGCCATGTCTAGGCCGATGAGTTGACCAGTTGGAGTTGTTACGTTGACGCCTTCACATTGACAATGGGTGTCATGTGCACATTAGCCTTTGGGCTGGAGACATGGCATACTCTGGGAGTATGCGAGAATGCTGGGAGGTACATGTGGATGGTTGTACTTGAGAAAGTTTGTGTACTTGGTTGGGGTTGACTTGGGGACAAACGTCGTGTGGTCCCCATGTGTGTGTCTTGTTCTGTTTTTCATACTTTTGACCTCTCGTGACGTAGAGGGTCTCTTTGTTCTCGTTTTTTGACCAGCAGGGCTGAGTTTTCCCCTGGTCTTGTTCTCGTTTGGCCGACAAATATGGTTTGTTCCTCTCTTTCTTCAAATTTTAGGGGTTTTAGTACCATGCCCTTTCACCGGACTGCGGCACCATTTGCGACTATGTGTGATCGTACTGCGTGGGTGTTTTCCCACTTTCTGGGATGAGTTGTCTTAGTCCGCTTCAACAGTGACTCAGCGGATTGGAGCGTGATCACCCTGAGAGGCCAGGGGAGTTTCTCCCGTTCCTTCATGTTCCCTGGTAGAGTTCTTGTAGATTCGGTGTGACAAACACATTACATGGGCACCGAATCTCTATGCAGGAGGTTGTTTCTAGCAGGGCTGAGCTTTTTTCCAGCAGGGCTGAGGTTGTTTCCAGTAGGGTTGAGGATGTTTCCAATAGGGATGATGTTTTTTCCAATAGGGCTGAGGTTATTTCGAGCAGGGCTCGCTAGTTGTACCATCCCGCAGGGATTGCCAGAGCAGTTCCGAGTTTACTTTTAGCTAGGCTGGTCAGTGGTCCCCGATGTCAGGTTTACCTCCAGCTGGGCTTGGCAGTGGTCCCCGATGCCGTGCTTACCTCCAGGTGGGCGGGACAGTGGTCCCCGATGCCGGGTTACCTCCAGCTGGGCTAGGAAGTGGTCACGTCGCTGACTTTAGCCGGGTCTCCCTCCAGTGGATTACCCTGTTACGGGACTGGACAGTGTGGTACCTGTCGACTCTTTCCGGGTCTCCCTGTAGTGGGAACCCGTCGACTTCCAGGGAACCTCCAGCGAGGCTGGGTAGGGGGTCGCCTGTCGACTTTGAGCAGACCTCTCGACTATGGGGTAGTGACATGGTGTGGTTTGATGTTCCCCCAGAACTCTTAAGTACGAGGGGCGCTTTCCCCACCGAGACGCATCCTTGTGACATGACCTAAAACCTTGCGGGCGAGTCAGTGTCGTCCAAAGCGGATAGTGTCGAGGTGCGGTGATTGAGCCCTTGACTTGTAGTTCGGGGCACACGTGTGGGATGCTGGGCATCGATGGTGTTTACTTCTGGGACTGTTGGCTACTCACCTTCTTGGGCAGAGCTACAGGATGGAGATCCCATTACGACCTTGTTCGGGCTTCTTGTTGAGCATATTTATTTGTATATACCTTGTTCCAGTACCCACTTCTTGGGTTTGGTTACTCTCCTTCCATGAGAGGTGAAGATGCGCGGGGTATGCCCCGTGCATTCCGTGTGTAGCTTCTCGTGGTTGGATGAGTCTACTCTCCTACTATAGGTAGAGAAGACTCGAAGGGAAGTTCATCTTATCACCATTTCCAGCTCCTTGTGTCTGGACGATTCTACCTTCTTTCCTCTTGTTGGGTTGAGCTGGACTCTATACTGCACTCTCTACTACACTTTTGGTTGTACTCCTTTACTTTTCCCTGTTTTCTCTACTGTTCACCCTTAAATACCTCCTTTGGTGCCCCCTCGAGCCTTCGGGGTATCCTACTGAGTATTTTTATTCTCACCACTGCTTGGGCTTTGCCCGCAATTGGTGTTCCCTTGCAAACGATGGACAGGTTGGTCGTGGCTTCAGTGGAGCTTAAGAGTTCAGGAGCGTGGACCGAGTACGGTGGTCGGAGTCGGGTTTCAGGTGGGGGACCCTTCCAGCTGTTTTCTTTTTTTTACCTCTTGCCGGGTTGTGGCACTTTTCTGGTTGGGCACGTGTTTTGTCCCTTTTCTTTTTCAGTTACTTTCAACACTTGCTTTGTACTGTTAGTGGTCGATGCACCTGTGGTTTATTTATAGCAGTTTCCCTTTTACTTCACTTGTCTTTTCACTTTTACTCTGCACTTTTTCATTGAGTGTGCTGCATGTGTGTATGCAGGTACTTAGGCAAAGGCCTCCCCGAGTTATTGTGCCTTCGGCGCTAGTCGCCAGCCCCTGGCCAATGTAGGCGGGCTTGGGGTAGTTGCGGCTCGAGCCCGGGTAGGGTCGGGTTGTGACACTCATCACCATAAATCCATGAACCCTCAACCCTATAAAACATTAATCACTCATTCCTGGGAAACCCTAAACCCTCAGCCCTAGAAAACCATAAACCATCAGCCCCATGAAATGTTCAACCATCCACCTTAGAAAACCATACACCCTTAGACCCATAATAAAATGAGCCCCTTACGCCAAAAAAACACCAAATTCAAATCCCTAGAAAACCATAAATGTTAAACCCCCCAAAACCCTAAACCCTTATCACTATAAATCCCAAAAATCTCATACCATAAAATCCCAAAATGGAATCCCCAAAAACCCCAAACCTTCATCCCAATAAAACCCCAAACCCCTCATCCCTTGAAAACCCCAAACCCCTGCTCTAGAAAACCCAAAACCATCATCACTAGAAATTAATAAACCCTAATCCACAAAAAACAAAAAAAATGTAACCATAGAAAAACCTAAACCCTCATACATAAAAAACCCTAAAACCCATTCCCAAAAACCTAATACAATCATCTCCAGAAAATCTGAAACTCTCAATACCAAAAAACCCTAAACCTCAACCCCTGAAAAAACCTACACCCTTCTCTCTAAAAAAAATGTGAAAAATCATCCCTAGAAAACCCTAAATCCCCATTCCCAGAAAACCATATATCATCATCCATAAAAAACCAGAATCCATCATCCCTAGAAAACCATGAATCCTCAGAACCAAATAAACCTAAAACCATGGCCCTAGAAAACTCTAAACCCCGAACCCAAAAAAGCCCTAATCCCTAGTCCCAAAAAAAAACCAAAAACCATATCCCTAGAAAACAATAAACCCTCAATCCCAAAAAACCCAAACCCCTTAGCCCCAGAAAAACTTAAACCCTAAACACCATAAAACCCTAAATCCTCATCACTAAACACCCTAACCCTTTATCCCTAGAAAACTCTAAACCCTCAACTCCAGAAATTTTTGAACCCTCTACCCCATAAAACCATAAACTCTCAACCTATGAAAAACCTAAACACTCAACCTGAGAAAACCATAAACACTCATCCCCAAAAAACCCTAAAACCTCATCCTTAGAAAACCCTAAACACTCAAACCCTGAAACCTTAAACCCTCATCCCCAGAGAACCCCAATCCCATATCCCTTTGAAAATCCTCATCCCCAGAAAACCCCAAACCCACAACCCCAGAAACACCTAGACCCTCAACCATAGAAAAATATATACCATAATCTCCACAAAACACTATTCCCATAGCCCTAAAAAACCCTAAATCCTCATCCATAGAAAATCAGAAATACTAAGATCAAGAAAAACCGAAATAGTTGACCCCAGAAAAACATAAACCCTCATTCCTATAAAACTCTAAATCCTCAGTCCCATAAAACCCCATACAATTATCCCCCCAAAACCCAAAACCCTCATCCTTAGAAAACCCTAAACCCTCATCACTATAATTCCCTAAAACCTCAGCACCATGAAATCTTAATTCCCCAGCACTAGATAACCCTAAACCCCTAGCTGGAGAAAAAACAGAACCCTGAACCCTAGAAAAATATGAACACTCATCCCCATAAAATGCTAAATTATCAACCCAAGAATAAAATAAATTCTCATCCACCTCCAAAACCCTAAATAATCATTCCCAAAAACCCTATAATATTATCCCAAAAAAATCTTAAACCCATTGCCTCCAAAAATACCCTAAAAACCTCAACCTAAACAAACAGTAAACCCATTGATCCAAAAAAACCATAACCCTCCCCCAGCACCCAAAAATTGTAATCCCTCATCCTAAAATAACACAAAACCTTGAACCCCAATAAAAATTAAACCCTCTCCCTAAAAAATGATAAACCCTCATCCCCAAAAAACTATAAACCCCTTATTTTGAAAAACCCTTAAACCCTCATCCCAAAAAATCCATAAACCCTCGTCAACAAAAAACCTTAAAACCTAAGGCCAAAAAAAACACAAAACCTCAAGACCAAAAACCCCAAACACTAATCCCCAAAAGGACTTAAAACATTAGTCCTAGAACACTAAATAATTAGTCCCAAAAAATACAAGACACTTATCCACAAAAAAACTAAACCCCAAGCCCTTAAAATCCCTAAACCCTTACCCTAAAAAAACCTATACTCTCAACACAAAAAAATTCCTAATACTCTTTCCCCAAAAAACATTAAACCCCCAGCACCATAAAACTGTAAACCCTCATCCCCCAAAAAAACTAAACCCACAACCCCAAAAAACTCTAACCCATCAGCCCCAAAAAAACAATAAAAACATTATCTAAAAAGAATCCCAAAACCCTCTACCCCAATAATCCCTAATCAATCATCCTTAGAAAAACATAAATCCTCATATGTGAAAAATCATAAACCCTAAGTAACAAAAAATATTATACCCTTAATAATAAAAACCATAAATCCTAAACCATAAAAAACCCTAAACCCTCATACACAACAAAAAATAAATGCACATCTTCGAAAAATGCTAGACTCTCGACCACAAAAAACATGAAACCCTCAGACCCAAAAACCCTAAACAATCAGTCGCAAAACCCAAAACCCTCATGAAAACCCTAACCCCTAAACCCCCAAACTCATATACCCACATCCCAATGAACCCAAAACACTTTTCCCCAAAACAAACTAAACCCCTAGCCCCAAAAAACCCCAATACTCCGGCACAAAAAAACCCTAAATCATCATCCCCAAAAAATCGAAAACCCTTACCCAAAAAAATCTCTAAACCCCTAGGCCAATAAAACCCTCAACCCTAAACCCTAGGAAACCCTAAATCATCAGCCCCAAAAAACCCTAAACCCTTTACCACATAAAACACTAAACCCTCATACCCATAAAAAACTAAATCCTCAGCCCTAGAAAGCCCTAAAACCTTACCACCATAAAACACTAAACCTATAACCCCAGAAAACCCTAAACCCTAAACCAAATAAAACCTTAACACATAATTTAAAGAAAACCCTAAACCCTAAAACCTAGAAAACCTTGAAGCCGCAACACCCAAAAATTCTAGATCCTCATCCCCAAAATCCCAAAAACCCTCAGTTCAACAAATCCCTAAACCATCTACCCTAGAAAACCCTAAACCGTCATCCAATGAAAACCCTAAACCCATAGACCAAGGAATCCATAAAACCTCATCAATGAAAACCAAAATCCCTCATTTTAGAAAACCTATACCCTCAGCCACCTAAAACCCTAAAACCTCATCCCCAAAAAAACCCAAAAATATCAGCCCTAGAATACCTTAAACCATCATTTTCAAGAAACCCTAAATCGTCAACACAAAAGAAAACTAAAACACTATACCTAAAAAACCCTAATGATCCCCCAAAAAACTAAACCCTCATCACAAAAAAACCTAAATCATTAGCCCCAAAAAATAATAATCCCTCATCCCTAGAAAACCCGAATATCTCATCCACAAAAAAACACTAAATCCTTATCCCCAAAAAACTCTATTCCCTCAACCCAAAAAAACCCAAAACCGTCATCCACAAAAAAACCTACTACCCTCATCCCCATAAAACCCTAAACCGCCTAGCCCAAAAAAATCCTAAACCCTAAGCCCCATACTAACCTAATTCCTCAAACCCAAAAAACTCGAAACCGTCAACCCAAAAAACCCTAAACCAACAACCCCTAAAAACCCAAACCTTCAACTGCAAAAAAACCAAAAACCATAGGCCCCAACAAACCTTAAACCCTCATCCCACAAAAAACCCTAAAACAAGAGCCAAAAATAAACATAAACCCTCAATCCAATAATACCCTAAACACTCATCCCCCCAAAATACTAAACCCATATCCCCAAATCCCCAAAACCCTTAGTTCCAAAAAACTCTAAACCCTCATCACTAAAAAATCCATAAACCTTAGCCCAAAAAAACTCTAAACCCGAAGGCCTAAAATACCCTAAACTCTAACCCCTAAAAAGCATGAAACCCTCTACCCAAAAACCCCCTAAACATATTAAAACACCTTAACCCTAAGCCCCTAAAAACCAAAACCCTTATCCCAAAAAACCCTCAACCCTAAAAATCATTAAACCATTAGCCCCCAAAAAACCCTAAACCTTTATTTGAAGAAAAACACTAAACCATCCATACCAAAATACCCTATCCTCACCCACTAAACCCCTAAAACCTCAACCTCAAAAAACCCCTTAACCATTATCTCAAAAAACCCTCAACCGTAATCCCCTGAAATCCCAAAACCCTTATCCCCAAAAATCCAAAACCCTAATCCCAAAATTACCAAAAACCCACTACCCCAAATACCTAAAACCCTTATCCCTCCAAAACCGTATACCCTTACCCCAAAATATTATAAACCCTAATCCCTAAAAAAACCGTAAACCCTTATCCCAATAAAACCCTAAACCCTTTGGTGAAAAAAAACTATAACCCACAGCCCTAAAAACCCTAAACCCTCAGCCCCAAAAAAGACTAAACCATCATAAACAAACATTAAACCCCCAGTTCCGAATAATTCCAAAACCCTCATCCAAAAAAAACACTAAACCATCATCCCAAATGAAAACCTAAACCCTAAGCCCCCCCCCCAAAGAAAACCCTCAGCTCTATGAAAACCAAAACCCTTAGCAAAAACAACAATAAAATTATTGTCCTGAAAAATCATTAACCCACATCCACCAAAAACATTAATCTCACAAACTAGTAAATAAATATTTATTAAATGTTTGATAAAATAAATAAATTTACTTAATTTATGTGATCATTTTAACTTTAATAAAATTATTCCACGATCTAGAGAATAATATTTATTTCATTAATTAAATTCAAATGGAAGTTAACCAAGACCACCAAAAAACATAATGTGTGACCCTCTAGGATTATTTCTCGTTTGTAGTGGGCGGGCTTTCCTAAAGTCCAGGAGTACTATCTATCAATAGGTCAAGTCACCCAAGAGAAAGATTTAAAAGTCAGAAAAATGAAATCCACATAAAAATGCTCACTATTTAATATAATCCCTTTGTCTCAATATCTCATCAAGCAGGTTTCATGATATTGTCATCAACCATTATTCTTGATACGTCGTTCATTGAATACCTAAAATAAATTCATCATTACACCATGGCCATGGAATTTCACACGATGGTTTTATTTCAATCAAAGGTCTGAGATTTCAACTTCCATAAATGGAAGGGACAAATCCTTCCTCGACTTATCCATTAATAACACGCCACTCACGATGCACCCAACGTACCCTACTTCCCGCCAACTATCTGCATCATGGTTTTTGTCCGTAAATCAAAGTTCACAAGTCATGACACATATTAATGATAATATTAAAGTATAAATATCTTTACACATGCTCGCAAATAGAAATATTTGATGACAAAAAAACATGCAGAATTCCTACTGGCGGGTCTGTTCTCATAATCTCATGTCTTGGAGATTACCAAGTGAGAACTTCATTAGAGGAAGTCTCACCTGCTTACGAGTACTCAAACCTAAAGGTCTGCATGATATGTGTCCCATAATAGTATGTCATCCAACCGTATAAATATATTTAAGAATATTTTTATAGCATTTCATTGTTATCATCATAGCGGGGAACTTCCATGACCTTATCAATGCAACTAATACTCTAGGACAATATTACATCATAGTCATGCAGAACAATGAACAATATGTAATAATATGTTTAAAATTTAAAAACATTAAATTTCCATGTAATCAAAGTACAACCGGTTAGTTTTAGGATACCAAATCTTACAAACTCCCACGTGGACTAGAGCCAACTGCCAACGGCTTTCAGTCCACTAGACCTCACAGGGTGATCATGTTTCTACTGAGTCAAGGATTTTCTCTAGGGTCTGCCACAGTGTCTTCCATGGAAATACTTCTCATTGTAACTTCACTTCTCTAAGAAAAATCCCTCAATATATGATACTTCTAATGTATGTGCTTCATCCCCTGATGCGACCTTGTCTCTTTTGTAAGATCCACCGTAGCATTATTATCACAGTACAGTGTGATCAGATCTTTATTACTAGGTATCACATATAGCTCCTAGATGAAGCATCACATCCAAACTGCCTCTTTAGCTGCCTCAGAAGTTGTGATATACTTAGACTCTCCTGTAGAATCAACGACCACACTCTGCTTTGAGCTCTTCCTGCTCACTGCACCTCCATTCCAAGTGAATATTTATCTTGTTTGTGACTTCATGTCATCTTGATTAGTATGGAAACTAGCATCTGCATATCCTATGATGGCTAATTCATTATATCCTCCATAAACTAGGAATATGTCCTTAGTACGCCTTAGATACTTTAGGATATTCTTGATTTCTATCCAATAGCGGTCACCTAGGTCACCTAGATATCTGTCTACCACACTCAATGTGTAGGCGAAATCCAACCTAGTACATAGCATGTCATACATGACTGACCAAATCATTGATGTGTATGGATTACTTGCCATTATATTTCTTTCCTCATGTTTCTCAGGACACATTTTATTGGAAAGATGAATTCCATGTGATGATGGCATTAATAAACTCTTGTATTCTTCCATAATAAATCTTTTTTGTATCTTATCAATGAATATACTCTGACATAGGCCCAAAAATCTCTTAGATCTATCATGATGGATCTTGATCCCAAGAATATATGCTGCCTCACCAAATCCTTTCATAGAGAAGTATTCATTAAACCATGCCCTAATATATTGTTAGACTGGTATCTCATTCCCAATAATATGTCATCAACATATACTATTAAGAAAAAGACTGCACTCCCACTAATCCATTTATAGACACAAGGATCACATTCATTCTTGATAAAACCAAATTTCATTATGGCTTCATCAAAACAAATGTTCTATGACCTGGATGATTTATTTAATCCAAAAATGGATTTCTGAAACTTTCATTCCTTATTGGAATCCTTTGGAGTCCTCAAACCATCAGGTTGTGTCATATAGACATCTTCCTGAAGGTTCTCATTAAGGAAGGTTTCTCTTTCATCCATTTGACAAATATCAGTCATGGTAAGAGGAAATGGGAAATAGAATTTTGATGGATTTCATCATTTATATTGGTGAAAAGGTTTCTTCGTACTCATGTCTTGACGATGTTTGAACCCTTTTGCAACTAGTCGTTCCTTATAGGTGCGAACTTGTCCTTCTATTTCTAGTTTCTTCTTGAATACCCATTTTCAACCAATAGGCTTTACATCAACTGGAGGATCTACCAAAATCCAGACTTGGTTTTGGTACATGGAATCCATTTCAGGATTCCTGGATTCTTTTCACTTGGCAACATATATACCACTTACTGATTCCGTTTAGGTTATAGGATCATTAGTATCCACTAATAATGAGTCACCATCCTGGGTAACTAGATAACCAAACCATTATAGTTTTATAACCTCTCTTGTGATCCTACGCAGCTCTTGTGTCTCTTGAACAGTTCTTTCTTCCATAGGGCTTTGTGGAATTTGTTCTTGTACCAACTCTTGTGTACCTTGAGCCTCAACTTCATTGATGTCTATCTATCTCACACTATCTTTTTTGTAGATGTACTCCCTCTCAAGGAATATAGAATTTCTTTCACGGGTGGTATAGGTAATATCCCCTTGTTTCCATGGCGTATCCTATAATGGCACACTTTGTTCCTTGGGGTGCAAGTTTGTTACCTGAAGAGGACTTAACAAATGCATCGCTACACCACACATGTAAGTTTGATAATATGGATTTCTTTCCACTCCATAACTCATATGGAATACCATTTATCTATTGATTTGGTACTTGGTTTAGTATGTGTGCCACTATTTGTAACACATATCCCCAAAAGGATAATGGAAAAATTGAATGACTGATCATTGATCTCACCCCGTCCAATAGGGTACGGTTCCTCCTTTCTCTCACATCATTCCACTAGGTCATGTATGGATGAGTGAGTTTGGATTGGATCCCAAACTCCTGTATGTAACTAATGAAGTATTTCTTAAGATATTCTCCACCACGATCTGAGTGGAGTTTCTTAATCTTCTTACCAAGCTGGTTCTCAACTTCATTCTTATATTCTATGAACTAATCAAAAGAATCTGACTTATACCTCATTAAGTTTATATATTCATATCTACTAAAATCATCAGTAAAAGTCATGAAGTATGAGTACCCTCCCCTTGCATCAACTTGAAATGGTCCACACACATCGGTATGAACCAATTAAAGAAGTTCTTTAGCCCTTTCACCTTTCCCACTAAATAGGGCTTTGGTGATTTTTCCTTGTAAACATGCATGACATACACCAAGTGGTTTTAGTTCTAAAGAATCTAAATGTCCATCTTGATGTAACTTTGTCAAGAGTTTCTCATTTACATGACCTAGATGGTGATGAAAATTTGGGTGTGGTATGAGTCATGTAAAGTATCTTTGTTATTGATTTACATTACTTAGTTTGTGTAATCCAACGTGTAAAAACTATTGTATAAATGTTCCCTACCAAAAAAAATGCTATATTTCTAAAATAATCAACATTCATTTCCAAACTTGAAAAAAAATCCATCGGTATCTAATCTGGATACAAAAAATAATGTTTTTAGTAACATAAGGCACATAATAAAAACCCTTTAACACTAAGAACATTCTAGTTGGCAATGTGTGGTTGTAATCCCCGACAGCTACAACAGTAAGTCTAGATCTGTTGGCTGCTCATAGATCTACCTTCCCTCAGTTAATATTCATGAATATACTTCATTCCTATATTTGGATACAAATGTGAGCACCACAAGATGTATCTAATACCCAATTTTTAGAAATAGATAGATTGCATTCGATAACAAACGCACCTGAAGCTTCCCCTTTCTTCTTATGCTTGGTGTAGTTCTTCTTCCAGTGGCCCTTCTTTCCACATGAGAAACAAACAAACTCATGTTCCATTGCCTAACCTTTGATCTTCCTTTTCTTGGAAGGTCGTAAAGAAGCTTTGGGCTTAAATATCTTTGCCTTCCCTTTCCTCTTATTAACCATAAGAACAGAAGGTTTTCCATGCTTCATATCTTTGTCCACTTGGAGAATGAGGATAAGAAGATCATATAGAGACTTATCAATGTTTTTCATGTTGAAATTGACAAAAAAGTTAGAGAATATATGAGGGAGTGATGCAAGAATGAGATCTTTTCCTAGTTCTTCAGGGAGATTAAACCCCAGATCCTCCTGGTGCTCAATTTAGCTAATGAGCTTGACTACATGAGAACCAGCTGGGGAACCTTCTCCAAGCTTACTCTGAAAGAGTTCCTTCAAGATCTCAAACCATTCTTATGTTTCCCTCTCCTAGTAAATACTAAATAGGAGCTCAATCATTCTTTAAGAATCCATGTTTTCATGAGACTTCAGGAGCTCACTAGACATTGATGATAACATCAAACATTTAACATCTACCTCATCATTCATATGTTTCTCATAGACCAGGAAAACCTCATCACTCGCCTCTTTGGCGGGCGGATCAGGTAATGCTGACTCTAGTACGTAAGACTTCTTTTCATGGTGTAGGATAACCTAAATGTGTCTAAACCATTCCTCGAAGTTATTTCTAGTGAGGATGTTGTTTATATCTAGAATTGATTGTAGGGATAGTGTGGTTGAAGAGATTGTCATTTTATTCTAAAATTAAAAGAGCATAACATTAGTACTTTATTGATTACATTTTATAAGAAATAATAAATTTTTATTAAGTCTCCCACAATTTTATCAAGTCCCAATATCCCTACCCATTGAACTAGAAATGTCCAGTTTCCATGACATTGTAGTGGCAAGGATCCATAATACCCTTTTCATAACCCCAACAAGGGTTGGTCAAGCTATTAGAACGTATTTAAGTAGGCAGGTCTTTTCCAACTGTGGGCTTGCAACTCCTTGATCTGTTGAGTGGACTCCCCAATCCTAAAATCATGACTTTGGATTTACTCAACTCTTGCCTCCAATATTACACCAAGTCTAGAAAGGTCTACTCCTTTTGATGTAATATGGTTATGTTAACCCAAAACCTTTCATAAGGGATTCCTGAATAAAATTATGTTTCCCAAAAAGGGTTGGTCAAACACATAATTTTATTGAGTTTTTTCCTTAATCATGTAACAGATGGATTAGTCTGAATTAATATTTTATTTGAGGTATTTTTATCTCTTATGCGTTAATTTCTTATTATCATTATCACATACCTATTAATTTTAAGTAGAACATAATTGATCAAGCATGTCTTGATAATATTTACACATAAGTATGTTTTATTTTAGTTCTATCTTGCATTCTTGTTTAATTCATTAATTATGTGATCGTGACAACACATCCATAATGATAAACCATGCAACTGATAGAAATAAAATAAATATAATGATCATGATATTTTCTAACGGTTAGTTTATCTAGCGGTTGATAAACTAACCTTGGCCTAGGGGAGAAACATCTTGAACCATTTAGATTTGTGTTTACATCTTTCCACCTGTCCACCTCTATATCTCATGGGATTGGTTTCATATCAGATCTATCTTGAATCTCCTCCACTATTTTGGGAGTTCCATCTATTACATATGTCTTTTTAAACTCACATTCATGTGAGGGGTAAAAAGTGGTTTTACATAAAAGAAACCTTAGGCACACAAGACCTACATATTAATGAGGAGAGATGGATCGTAGGACAAAAAATTTAATTTAAATAAATAAATTAAAAGAAACCATCCACATACAAAGGTCTTGGTCTAGCTCATGATCACCCAAACATGAAATGATGTTTAAGCATAAATAAAACTGGCATTCAATTTTTTAATCATTTTTCTTTATGATAAATGATGCTCGAATAAATTAATTATCATTACTAATTAATAAATCCTTTTATCTTAAACCCTTTTCTGAATTTCATTGAGATTCTCGTCCATCATAATTTTTTTAAAAATAAATTCATTTAAAATTATCATTGTACATAACTTGTACCTTGGAGGCAACCCGGTAAGTTCTAATTCATAACTACCTAATGAATAGAAATGAACATTATGCATATGTTTAATTAAACACATATATATAAAACACATATCATGTGTTGTGCCTTAGCTTTATACCTGCACAATGGTACACGTCTCAAGGGTTTGTATAATATAATAATAAATTTTAATAAATCTGTGTAATTTGGATGAGTACACAGAGTGTAGTTCCAACTACACAGAGTGTACTATTTTTCACTGTCTATCTGAAGTACACGCCCGGAGAAATGGCGTGTGAGTGTATTCGAGAATCTTTAGAGTACATGGCGTTTTTAGTTAGCCACGGGTCGTGTAGTATCCATGATACATAGTTTTCAGCCGAGAAATCCATGTATGGGGTACACGCTCCAACCCTAACCCGAAGGGACTACATGTTGTGTCCATTGGACTATACGACATGTAATCCGGAAACCGTGTGTCACTTGTTCCTTGTCAACACACAGATTCATTTAAGACTTTGAAAGACTCCAACACACAACCTGATTTGGACGACCGGTCTGATGCATTGAATCTTGACTACATGACATGTAATACCGAATACACACCGTGTGTTCTGGTGTTGTATGGCCAGGAACCAATGGGACCTCCAGATGGGATCCTCTATTTTATTTTAATAAAATTTAAAAGAAAATATTGTTTCTGTTAGGTGAACGAGAATCTAAAGATGAGGAATAGATCTTGAGATTCATATTTTTAGAATGATTAACATGGATTGAAACAACTACATTATTAAATTCCTAAATAATCAACTAAATATTTAAATAATTATAAACTATGATGTAACCGCTCTGATACCACTTGAAGGTTTTGGGCGTAGCAGAAGCGTGGTTGGAAAGGAACCCAAATTTATTTTTTACCATGATTAATGATTATTTCAGGATCAATACGATGATGAACACTAGTCTCCATAGAATAGAAGAAAATATTTAGATAAATAAGGAAGTGGCCCGAAACCTTTAGAGAAGATCTTTCACATCATGTTTATAATTAATTTAATTACTTTCATAAATAAAATAATGACTGGATCATCAGTATTTTATTTGTTGATGATGTTGATCATCTAGAATGACCCTTATAGATTATCTTATTGTGCTTGTAAGGATCCAAACTATAACCCCACATGTAGGGATCCACACGAGCTGTATTGGCCTCCGATCGACACTGCTCGTTCTATGGGTACTAGCGCGGTGAAGCGATTGTCTTGTGTTGATCGTTCTTGATCGATTGTTCTTCAGACTTGAAGAATGTCACACGTTCTTGAGAGGGGTGGGAAGAGGTTTCAAGAGAGAAAATGTTTATCTCAATAATTCTGAATTCACCTGGTGTGCGATTCGGTGTCTTGTGGGTGTCAGGAACAATAGTTCTACTTGTTTATTTATATGCATGGAACTTCAATTACAATATTTAATTGCATAACAGTAATTAAATACATTCATGAACTTAGAGAAAACCCATGCTCATTGTAATTCCCCAACCCTAGTTACCCATATTCAGTGCATTATTATATAACATTGGCACGATACAAGGAATCTTGTCCTGAAAGACTGATCAGTTTAATAGTCATGGAAGTACTTGATACACACATAAGTTTTACATTACATCATAAAATAAATAAAAACAACATCATTGTGTCCCCATTGAATACACTCTTATCCCTTAGCCTATTCCTGCAGGTTAATCGTAAAATACTTCTTCTCATCCTGGAAAAAATAAAAGATAAGAAAGGGGTGATCTCAGATGCTCAATAAGGATAACAATATAGCGGAAACATTCATAAATAAGCATAAAATTTTTAAGGCAATTTATAAGACTAAAACATAAGCCTTTTAAACATAAACTTCTACATAATATGGAAAAGATAAATCAAGAAATGCCATTTACTTATTCACATGGATATTCTACTAGTTCAATAATCACGTGTAATATCAATAGATAAATTCGTAATGACAGAATGCATTATGTCGGACATCATAACTGCATAGTCAAGGCCTCATGCCAAGACTACTAATAAGATTTTGTAAAGGCCTTATTCCAAGACACTAGTTTGTCTCACGAGACCTACCGATGCATCGAGGAGCTATAGCAGGCTCCACCCATCCCTTACTAATTCCAATCCATTCCTCACATGAAAATGATGAAACATAACATAAACATTCGTATTAAAACAAGAATATGAAATGTTAATACATTAACCATAAACCATGAATGGTATAAAAATAAAACATCCATATTAAAACAAATAAAAAACCTTCAATGCAATATGGATGATTTTTATCATAACAAAATAACTTCAAACAAGTATAAAATCCATTAAAGGATTTTTACATAGGTCAAATCAAAATTATTTAAGAGGAATATATCTTTTTTATTTTAAAATCATTTAAAATTAATATAATTATATATGAAAACATTTATTTTGAAAATATTCTTATAATCTTGTAATGGAAGCTTCAAAGGTGTTATAACGGCAGAAAATAGTCACATCCGCTGTATATGTTAAAAAAACATTCTTACCTTAATTCTTTGAAAAGGTCATAAAGTACCTTATTTGGAAAATGACAGAAATGTTCCTTTCAAAACATTTTATAAAAATTAAAACAAGGGTATAAAGGAATTTACCCCATGTTATAGGAAATAGCTAAAATGTTTTAAAATACATTTTAATGAAACACGGATGTGGATGATAAAGAATACCTAGAAGATACTTACGTATAAACAACCTCAGATAATAAAGAGATTGTGAAATTTAACCTTTACCTTGTACTTTTCCTTGGTAAAGGGTACTTTAACCTCCTGTATAATAGTTAAATCATTATTATTAAATTTTACAAGAACCACATACATAAATATTATATCATATAAGATCTTCTATTATTACTTTGTTAATAATATTTTAGTAGTATCATTATTTTGGGTGTTAACTGATTCTTTTTCTTTTATATGTTTTGTTACATAAGTCATGTTTCTTATGGATATGATGTATTTGATTTATATCCATAATGATATAATGTTCTTAAATATTATTTTTAATAATCAAATGAAAATTATTCTTGAATGGTTACGAAGGGGAATGAATCTCATCGCGTTCATGGAGATGGTAATCCGTACGTACGCACAAACGCTTCATCCATTTAATTTTCTTATTTTAAAAGGAATGAAAACAAAATGTTACATAGTTATATTATTATTCAATTAAGTTCATTAACACTATCCTGTATACATTTCATGTATGGTATGAATGAGTCATATCACTTTGAGGGGGTGGTAGTCTGCACTTCCTGAAATGAAATTATCGTATATATACAACATGAAAAGAATAAAGGTATGCTAAAAAATATAATTACAGAAGATTATAGATAAAATAAATATCATATATAATTATAGTTCCATAATAATTGCCACCATAATATGTTTTAGTAGAATATTGAACAATCATCGTTTCATGAGGGAGTATTTCGTCGTCCACAGAAACATTATGTTCTATACCTATTAGATGGTGGTGTGTATAAGTTTAGTTATAATACTTCTCATAACAAAAAAATAGTACATTCAGGATACTGGAGTTTTTATAAAATAAAGTAATAAAGAGGGTTTAAGGGGTTGGAGAATAAAATTAAAAGAAAAGAACTTAAGAATAAATGTTACCTTTAAATCGGGTAACTCCCTTTGGTTTGAACCAAAATGTTTCCTTTAAGTGCCTTATACCTAAGGTAATGCTTATAGGAGGAAGAGAGGGATGTATAGAGTTTAATTGGGTAGAGTTTGGATGAGTCAAGGGGATTGAGAGGTTTCAGAAATGGGTTAGAGGTGAGGGGTTTTTATAAGCTTGATGAGGGGCTCTTTCTGAATGTTTGAAAATATTATTTTATTATATAATGATATTCAGTTTATAAAGGTAAAAAACTCATTAAAGTAGAAGATAATATGACTCATGTTCTAAATAAAGTCATCAAATTAGAATTGGATAGGTTTTGGATATTTCTTTAATTTTTATAATCTTATTTATTTAAATCATCTATTAATGAGGTAAACACTGCATCATTATTGGGTCATAAATAATTTTATTTATTTGATGTCTAAAAATTATAAAAAAATACCATGATGTAGGAAATATTTTAGCTTTAAAATTAATATTTATAGTATAAAAGATAGCTTATATTACCCCATGTAAAAATTGTTTTACTAAAAGAAATATGTTTATATCAATTTTGTCTTTACTTTAAATTAATTAATATAAAATTTCATTATCACTCTCAGGTGGCTCCATGGGGTCCCAAAATAAACCAAATGATGAACATGGTCGAAAATGTATCAACCAATTGGAATAGGACACATGGTTGGGTAATTTAATATTATTATAATATTATTTTTTACACTTATTTACCAAATTTAACCTTTAACCATGGTAAATAAAATATTTACCGAAGTAATTATTCATAATGTCTAAAAATAAAAGTTACATATTTACACAATTTGGATCTCATGATTCCAAATATGGAGTCCATTTTTCCAAATTTCAAACACATAAGGGGAATAAATTAATTTAAATTTAATTCTCTTTTTCAAAACAAAAAGAGTGTTTTTAAGAAACAATAACTATCAAAAGATTGACACTTGTTTATGTCCAGTTTAAATGTGAAATTACATCAAATGACCTAAATTATATTAAATTATAAAAATATAATCTAATGATACATTAAAACCACTCAAATTTATAATTTAACACTATAAATTATTTCTATTAAGAAAGTTGTTTTTAATTAAAATTTAGTATTTTTCATTATTCATCAAAATATGAAAGTTATCAAAAAAGTGCCAAAAATTTATCCTAAGCCAATGTTGATATTTGGATCCAAAAAGGAAGTCCATTTTAAAAAATAAAATTTAGATAATTTTAAAAGGTGCGTATTACTCTTCCTAACGGCTAGTTCGATTGGTCGTGGTGTGTTAAAACTCTAAGTTGTGTACAATGCTAGCTACTACATAATTAAATGGGAAACTTACCATGGAAGCTTGGGGTGTTAAATTCTCCCCTCCATCAAATAATTTTGTCCTCAAAATTTCTAGAATGTTTCTGCATAAAAAGATTTGGGTGGTTCTTTATCATAAGTTCATCGGGTTCCCATGTTGCCTCTTCTATCTTATGGTTTCTCCATAGAGCTTTTACTAGAAAAATCGTCTGGTTTCTCAGAACTTGTTATCTGGTATTAATATCTTGAAAGTATCTTCGCAATAATATATATTGGGTTCCAGTTCTATTTCTTCATAGGTGATTACATGTGTTGGGTCTGGCATGTATTTTCTCAACAGTGATACGTGAAACATATCATGAACTTTAGAGAGACTTGGAGGCATTGTCAAACGATAAGCTACCACTCCAATTCATTCTAGAATTTCAAAAGGACCGATGTACCTAGGACACAATTTACTCTTCTTACCAAATCGTATATCACCCTTCCATGGAGATACCTTCAATAAAACATGATCTCCTACTTGATATTCAAAATACTTCCTTCAGTTATCAGCATAGATCTTTTTCCTACTTTGAGCTGCTTTGATGTGGGTTTAGATAATCTTCACATTTTCCATTGATTACTCAAAAAGTTTTGGGCCAATGAGTTTTCTCTCACAAATATCATCCCATCAAGTTGGTGTGCGACATCTCTTTCCGTATAACTCTTCATATGGTGCCATCTGAATACTTGAATGGAAGCTACACTTATAGGAAAATTCTACCATAGGCAAATACTTTTCCCACATACCTTGAATGTCAAGTGGGCAAGATATCAACATGTCTTCTATGGTTTGAATAGTTTAATCTGATTGTCCATCAGTTTTAGGGTGGTAGGGAGTTCTCAAACGAAGTTCAGTATCCAGGGCCTTCTGAAGACTCTTCGAGAATATTGATGTAAAATGGGGATCACAATCAGAAACAATCGATTGGGGTAATCCATGAAGTCTTACAAATTCATTAATATATAGTCTTTCCAGACATTCAAGTGGTAAATATTCTCTTATAGTAAGAAAATGAGTTGACTTGGTAAGACGATCAACAATGACCCATATTGCATCATTCCTTCTAGGAGTATTTGGTGTCCCCATGACAAAGTCCATCGTAATATTATCCCATTTCCACTCAAGTATGGGAATAGGTTTCATGACTCCTCTAGGTTGTTTCCTTATAGATTTCAATTGTTGACAAACCATACATCTTGACACAAAATTAGCAATCTCCCTCTTCATGTTGTCCCACAAAAAATGTTCCATCAAATCTCCATATATCTTGGTGCTCCCACGGTGTATAGAGAAATTGGAGCTATGAGCATCATTCAACAATTTACTTTTTAGATTAGGTATATTTAGAAAACAAAGTATCTTACCAAATTTCAAAATTTCATCATCATATACGAAGTCACTCAATCTCCCATCATTCATAGCTTTAATATTCTTTTGAAACTCCTCATCATCAGTCTGATAACTCTTTATCCTTTATAGTAAAGATGGTTTGACAACCATTTGAGAAAGTATTGATCTTTCACCATCCATGGTTATTCCCATATCCATATTTACTAGATCCATGAAAATAGGATCCCTTTCAGCTCTCATCTTGTCCAAAAATCCATGACACTTTCTACTAAAAGCATATTCTACCTTATTTGCCTTCCCCGGGTGGTAGTGAATAGTGAAATCATAATCTTTATGTAGTTCAATCCATCATATTTGTCTCATGTTGAGTTATTTTTGTGAGAAAATATACTTCAAACTCCTGTGATCTGTATATATCTCACATTTTTTACCATTGAGATAGTGTCTCCAAATCTTCAAAGAAAATATTACAACTGCTAACTCAAGAGAATTTGTGGGATAGTTTTTTTCATTAATTTTTAACTATTGTGATTCATATGCAATAAATCTATCATTCTACCTAAGGAGAAAATCATGTCCTTTATTTTAAGCATCACTATAAATAACAAACTCATCATTTACTGATGGTAGAGTCAAGATAGGGGCATTGACTAATATTATCTTCAGTTCTTCAAAGAATTCTTCACACTCTTTTGTCCAAACAAATTTAACCCCTTTACATGTGAGCTTAGTTAATGGGATAGAAAATCAGGAAAAATTCTGGATGAAATGCCAATAATAACCTTCTAAACCAATAAAACTATGTACCTTAGTTATAATCATTGGGGCTGGCCATTCATGGATTGCATTGGTCTTTGAAGGATCAATAGATAATCCATCCTTAGATATAGTATGGCCAATAAAAGAAATCTCCTAAAGAAAAAATTCACACTTTCTAAACTTCCCATATAATTTATTTCTTCTGAGGGTTTTTAGAATAGTGTGCAATTGATTTTCATGATCTTTGTAGCTTTTAGAGTATACCAAGATATCATCAATAAATACTACTACAAAGTCATCAAGATATTCCTTGAAAACTCTGTTCATTAGATCCATGAAAACAGATGGTGCATTAGTCAGTCCGAAAGGCATTACTGTAAACTCATAATGGCCATACCTGGTTCGAAATATTGTCTTTGGAATGTCTTCCTTCTTCATGCATAACTGATGATATCCAGATCTCAGATCAATCTTTTAAAATATTGAGCTTCATGAATTTGATTAAAAAATCATCAATGAGAGGTAGGCGATACTTGTTCTTTACTGTTATATCATTGATCTCCCTGTAGTCAATTCACAACCTCATAGAACCATCATTCTTCTTAACAAAAAGAACAGGGGCTTCCCATGGAGAAACACTAGGGTGAATAAATCCCTTATTACTCAATTCCTCTAGTTGTTTCTTTAGTTCCACTAATTCCATAGTGGCCATTCTATAAGGGGTTTTTGATATGGTCCTTAAAATTGGAAGTGAATCAATGGGAAACTCAATTTCTATTTCTGGAGGATGTCCACAAAAATCCTCTGGAATCACATCAACATATTCTTTCACAATATAGGTACATACTCTATTTTAACATTCCTTTCCTCACCCAAAATTATTTCATTCTCTTCCTCCCTGATAATTTGAATTTGTAGAGCTACTGGGGGTGGATCTAGATTAGAATCAGATGGTGATGTTTTTTTCCCTAAAAGTAAGGTACTCCTTATCATCATCGAAAATTGTAGCCTTATTCTTCTTTCAATAAATTTCCGCATCATGGTCCAAAATCCAATCCATACTGAGTATTATATCAAATTAAATCATGGGTATGTCGATGAGATCAGTAGATAAATAATGTCTATATGCCTTAATGGGAACTGATTGACAAAACTTTGTGGTAATGATACGTCCCTTAAGAGTTTTGACTGACAACTCCCTTATTAAATCAACGTGGAAATATCTAATTTTTTTAGAAAACTAGGAAGATATGAAGCAATTCGATGATCCAGAATTAAATAAAGCATTGTCTTAACTTGAGGAAACCATTAAAGTAACTTCCACCACATCTTTCAGAGCGTCAACCTCAGCAGTAGTGATCAAATAAGCATGGACTTGATCCCTTGGCCTTTTCCAAGGTAAGTTTCCATGACTCTTATAAAATTAATTTCCATAATGTCCCATTTCTTTACAACTGTAGCTTTCAACATTGACATCCTCTTTCTTCCCATTCCAATCAAAAGCTTGGTGGCCTTTTTCACCACACTTGTAATAGACTCCCATTCCCTTCAGGCAAGTACTGGGGTTTTTCTTACCACATTTACCACATCATGGATATTATACTTTTCCCTTCTTCCCCTTATTTCCATTTCGATAGTGTTCAACATATCTCTTATTCAATTTCTTTGTTTTAAAGTCCTATGAATTAGAGAATAACTTTTCTATCTTGATATCACATGAGACAATATCTTCGTATGATTAGATGGATTGTGACACTAATGCTGGATAGAGTAATGGTTTTAAACCATCAAAGAATCGACCAACCTTACTCCATGGGTTATGTATATAATCTATTGTAGGCCTTTCTATCAATGTAAATTTATCCTCATACTTTGCGACATTCTCATCCTCCTTTTTCATTAGACTTAGAAATTTCCTTTCTATATCCACTCGATGGTCACAAGGAAAGTATTATCAATGAAAATCTCTTTAAACTACCTCCATTCCATATTTGATACTTCTTCATCCTCCTTTGTATTTTGAATTAATGACCACCATTGATCTACATCTCCCGTGAGGCAATAAACTACCATGAAAACTTTTTCCCTTTCACTACTCCCCAAAGAATAAAATATTTTCTCTAAAGAACTTATCCATTTCTCAGCTACAAGTGGGTTTGTATTCCCATTGAATGTTGGTGGTTGTTGCCTCATGAAGTGGTCTAACATTGATCCTCCAAGTTCTGGATCAGGGTTATCTATATGGGTAAGGTTATTATTCATAACCCGAGTGAGTTGTCCCAGTATGGTGATAAGATGATCAGCACCAGTTGCATCACCAGCTCCACTATAATTATATTGAGTTGGAGGGAAATCCCTACATGGATTATGTGCATTTATATGGTTTCCATTCCTTCCACTAGGCTCTATTTCTAAAAAATGGCATATACTAGATTTGTTTATGAATCACAATACATAATTCCAAACATATAAAACACTTAACATAAATTGAGTCATTTATTGATATAATACATAATCATAAAAATGTTTTCTTTGAGGAAATATATACTCATAAATCCTTCATAATGGTTTTTAAAGAAAATGTGAATGATCTTAATCATATCCACCGGGAGTGTCATAACCCAGAGTGCAGCAAGGACCGTTTCTGTGTACAAGATACCCCGAGTCAAGCCCAAAACTCCTTGTCAGAGTTTTCACTCCTAGGTAAATATGTGCCAGAGCTTCCTCTACCTAATCGTATCCGTACATGGGCATATTTCTTTGAAAATACACAAAATCTATACATTTCCAAAATTCTAGGAAGTTATTCTATACTAATCCTCAAAGTCTATCTTAGAATAACGTTCTCTAATCAATGTTTTTCTAAATCTAGATTCCAATGTTTGTACTAAACTTCCTCGGATACCAACTGTAACGCCCCAACCCCAATTACCTAGAGTCGATGCATTATTATATAACATTGTCATGATACGAGGAATCATGTCCTGAAAGACCGATCAGTTTAGTATCCTTGGAAGTACTAGATACATACCTAAGTTTTAAATTACATTATAAAATAAAGAAAAAAAACGTCATTGTGTACCCATTTAACACACTCTTATCCCATAGATTATTCTTGCAGGTTAATCGTAAAATACTTCTTCACATCCTGAGAAAAATAAAACATAAGAAAGAAGTAAGCTCAGATGTACAGTAAGGATAACAATATAGCGGGAACATTCATAAATAAGCATAAACATTTTAAGGAAATGTATAAGACTAAAACATAAGCCCTTTAAACGTAAACTTCAATATAATATGGAAAAGATAAATCAAACAATGTCACTTACTTATTCACATGGATATTATACTAGTCGAATAATCACATGTAATATCAATAGTTAATTTCATAATGATGGAATGCCTAATGTCGGACATCATACCCACATAGTCAAGGCCCCGTGCCAAGACTACTAATAATATTTTTTTAAGGCCTTGTGCAAAGACACTAGTTTGTATCATGAGACCTACCGATGCATCGAGGAGCTATAGCGGTCTCCACCCATATCTTACTATGTCCAATGCATTCCCCATATGAAAATGTTGAAACATAACATAAACATTCGTATTAAAACTAGCATACGAAATGTTAATACATTAACCATAAACCAGGAATGGTATAAAAATAACACATCCACAGTATAACAAATCAAAAAACATTTAATACAATGTGGATGTTTTTTATCATATAAAAACAACTTTTAAAAGGTATAAAATCCATTAAATGATGTTGAAATAGATAAAATCAAAATTATTTGAGAGGAATAACTCTTTTTATTTTGAAATCGTTTAAAAGTCATGTAATCATAAAAGAAAAAATTTATTTTGAAAATATTCTTGTAATCTTGTAAGGGAATCTTCAAAGGTGTTATAATGGTGGAAAATATCCGCACCCGCCGTACAAGTTAACAAAATTCTTACATTAATTCTTCAAAAAGTTCATAAAGTACCTTGTTTGGAAAATGACGAAAAGATTCCTTTAAAAACATTTTATAAAAAGTAAAACAAGGGTATAAATGATTTTAACCCAAATTATAGAAAATCATAAATTTTTTTTGAAATACATTTTAATAAAACACGAATGTGGATGATAATGAAGTCCCAGAAAATACTCACTTATAAACAACCTCAGATAATAAAGATATTGTGAAATTTAACCCTTACCATGTAATTTTCCTTGGTCGAGGGTAATTTAACATCATGTATAATAGTTTAATCATGGTTATTAAGTTATAAAAAAACCACATACATAAATATTATATCATATATGATCTTATAATATTGCTTTGTTAATAATATTTTAGTAGTATCATTGTTTTGTGTGTTAACTGATTCATTTTCCATTATATGTTTTGTTACATAAGTCATGTTTGTTATGAATATGATGTATTTAATTCATTTCCCAAATGATATAATGTTCATAAATATATTTTTTAATAATAAAATGAATATTATTCTTGAATGGTTATGATGGGGAATGAATCTCATCGAGTTCGTGGAGACAGTAATCTGTACGTACGCACGAACGCTACATCCATTTAACTTTTTTTATTTTAAAAGGAATTAAAACCAAATGATACATAGGTATATTATTATTCCAACAAGTTCATTAACACCATACATTATACAACATGAAAAGAATAAATTTATGATATAAAAGATAATTAAATAATCTTCTAGATAAAATAAATATCATATATGTCATATATAATTATAGTTCCATCATAATGGCCACCATAAGAGGTGGTAGTAGAATATTGAATAATCATCGTTTCGTGAGGCAGTAGTTTACCGTCCAAAGAAACATTATGTTATTTACCCATTAGATAGATGAGTGTGTAAGTTTAGTTTAAATAAATCTCATAACCACAATATAGTATATTAAGGATACTGGTGTTGTTATAAAATAAAGAAATAAAGAGGTTTTATGGGGTTGGAGAAGTAAAATAAAAGAAAATAACTTAAAAGGAGATGTTCCCTTTAAATTGGGTAACTCCCTTGGGTTTGAATCAAAAGTCTTCCTTGAAGTGCATTCTACCTAAGGTAAGGTTTCTAGGAGGAATAGAGGGATTTAGGGAGATTAATTGGGTAGGGTTTGGACAAGACAAGGTGCTTGAGAGGAGTGAGAAATGGGTTATAGGTGAAGGCTTTTTATAAGGGGGGAGGGGCTCTTTAGATAAAGTTTGAAATTATTATTTTATTATATAATGAATTTTGGTTTCTAAAGGTACAAAACTCATTAAAGTCAAAGATAAGGTGTCTCATGTTAGAAATAAAATCATCCAATAAGAATTGGACAAGTTTTTTATATTTTTTGAATTTTTATAATCTTATTTATTTAAATCATTTATTAATGAGGTAAACACTGCATCATTATTGGGTCATAAATAATTTTATTTTTTTGATGTCTAAAAATTATTAAAAAATACCATGATGTAGGAAATACTTTTAGATTTTAAATTAGTATTTATAGTCGAAATGATAACTTATATAACAACATGTAATTTTTTTTTACTAAAATATATATGTTTATGTCCTTTTTGTCTTTACTTTAAATTAATTAATATAAAGTGCCATTTTCACTCTCAAGTGGCTTCATGGGGTCCCGAAATCAACCTAAGGATGCCCATGGTGGGACATGTATCAACCAATAGGAATAGGACACATGTTAGTGTAATTTAATATTATTATAATATTATTTTTTACCCTTATTTAATGGATTTACCCATTAACCATGGTAAATGAAATATTTACCGAAATAATTATTCATAATTTATAAAAATAAAAGTTACCTATTTACATAATTTGGACCTCTTGATTCTAAATATGGAATCAATTTTTTCAAATTCAAAACACCGAAGTGGCAGAAATTAATTTAAAATTAATTATCGCTATCAAAACAAAACGCGTGTTTTTATGAAATAATAACTATCAATAGATTGACACTTGTTTATGTCCAGTTTAAATGTGAAATTACATCCAATGACATATATTATATTAAATGATAAAAAAATAATCTAATGATACATTAAAACTACTCAAATTTATAATTAAATACTATAAATTATTTCTATTAAAAAAGTTTTTTTTAATTAATATTTTGTATTTTCACTATTCATCAAAATATGAAAGTTATTAGAAAAGTTCCAAAAATTTATACTAAGCAAATTTTGATACTCCGAATCAAAAAATGAAGTCCATTTTGAAAAATAAAATTTATATAATTTCAAAAGGTGGGTATTACTATTCATAATGGCTAGTTTGATTGGTCGTGCTGTGTTAAAACTCCAAGTTGCATACAACGCAAGCTACTGCATTATTCAAAGGGAAACGTATTGTGGAAGATTGGGGTGTTACATTCTGGTCTCCTTCAAATAATTTTCTTATCATAAATATATAGAATATTACTGCAAAAAATGATTCGGGTGGTTCTTCATCATAAGTTCCTTGGGTTCCCATGTCGCATCTTCCATCTTATGGTTTCTCCATAGAACATTTACCATACGCGTCATCTAGTTTCTCAGCACTTCTTATCTAGTATCAAGAATATTGACAGGATCTTCACAATATGACAGATTGGGTTCCTGTTCTATTTCTTCATAGGTGAGTACATGCCTTGGGTCACTCATTTATTTTCTCAACAATGATACTTGGAACACATCATGAACTTTGGAGAGACTTGGAGGCATTATCAAATGATAAGCTACAACTCCAATTTATTCTTGAATTTCCAAAGGATCGATGTACCTGTGACTCAATTTACCCTTCTTACAGAATTGTATAATACCCTTCCATAGAGATACCTTCAATAAAATGTGATCTCCTACTTGAAATTCCCAATCCTTCCTTTGGTTATCTACATAGCTCTTTTTCATAATTTCAGCTGCTTTGATGTGGATTTGGATAATCTTCACCTTTTCCATTGTTTCCTCAACAAGTTCTGGGACAGCGAGTTTTCTTTCACCAACATCATCCCAACAAATTGGTGTGCGACATCTCTTTCCATATAACTCTTCATATGGTGCCATCTGAATACTTGAATGGAAGCAATTATTATAGGAAAATTCTTCTAAAGGAAAATACTGATCCCACATTCCTTGAAAGTCAAGTGAGAAAGATCTCAACATGCCTTCCAAGGTTTGAATAGTTTGTTCTGATTGTCCATCAGTTTGAGGGTGGTTGTAAATGCTCAAATAAAGTTCACTATCCAGGGCTTCTAATGAATCTTCTATAATCTTGATGTAAAATAGGGATCATGATCAGAAAAAATCGATAGGGTGACTTCATGAAGTCTTAAAAATTTATTAATATATAGTCTTTCCAGACGTTAAAGTGGAAAATCTTATACTATAGTAATAAAATGAGTTGACTTGGTAAGAATATCAACAATGACATGTATTTCATCATTCCTTCTAGGAGTCTTTGATATCCCCATGACAATGTCCATCGTAATATTAACTCATTTACACTCAAGTATGGGAAGAGGTTTCATGAATCCTCTAGGTTGTTTCCTTCTATCTTTCACTTGTTGACAAACCATACATCTGAACACAACATCAGCAATCTCCCTCTTCATGTTTTCCTACAAAAAATGTTCCTTCAAATCTCTATACTTCTTGGTCCTCCCAGGGTGTATAGATAAATTAGAGCTATGACCATCATCAAACAATTCCCTTTTTTAGATCAGGTATATTAGGAACACAAATTCTCTTCCCAAATTTCAAAATTCCATCATTATATACGAAGTCTCTCAATCTCCCATCATTCATAAATTTAGTCTTCTTTTGAAACTCCTCATCATTAGTCTAAGAACTCTTTATACTTTTTAGTAAAGATGGTTGGAAACCATTTGAAAAAGTATTGATGTTTAACCTTCCATGGTTATTCCCATATGCATCTTTACTACATCCATGAAAATAGGATCCCTTTCAACTCTCATCTTCTTCAAAACTCCATGATCCTTTCTGCTCAAAGCATCTTTCACCTTATTTTCCTTCCTCGATTGGTAGTGTATAATGAAATAATAATATTCGAGTAGTTCAAGCCATAATATTTGCCTCATGTTGAGTTCTTTTTGTGAGAAAATATAATTCAAACTCTTTTGATCAGTATATATCTCACATTTTTCACCATAGAGATAGTGTCTCCATATCATCAAAGAAAATATTACAGCTACTAACTCAAGATCATGAGTGGGATAGTTTGTTTCATCAATTTTTAGCTGTCGTGATGCATAAGAAATAACTCTCTCATTCTACATAAGGACACAAACAAGTCCTTTCTTTGAAGCATCAATATAAATAACAAACCCATCATTCCCTGATGGTAGATTCAAGATAGGATAATTGAAAAATATTCCCTTAAGTTCTTCAATGAATTCTTCACACTCTTTTTTCCAAACAAATTTAACCCCTTTTTGTGTGATCTTGGTTAATGGGTTAGCCAATCAGGAAAAATTCTGGATGAAACGCTGATAATAACATGCTAAACAAATAAAACTGCATACCTCAATTATACTCATCAGAGCTGGCTATTCTTGGATTGCCTTGGTCTTGGAAGGATCCAGAGAGATTCCATCCTTAGAGACAATATGGCCAAGAAAAGAAATCCCTTGAAACCAAAATTCACACTTTCTAAACTTCCCATATAATTCATTTCTTCTAAGTGTTTTCAGAATAGTGTTCAAGTGATTCTCATGATATTCATAGCTTTTGGAGTATACCAATATATAATTAATAAATACCACTACAAAGACATAAATATATTCCTTGAAAACTCTATTCATTATATCCATGAAAATAGATGGTGCCTTAGTTAGTCCAAAAGGCATTACTATAAACTCATAATGCCCAAACCTAGTTAAAAATACTATCTTTGGAATGTCTTCGTTCTTCACGCACAACTGATGATATGTAGATCAAATATCAATCTAATAAAAATATTGATCTCTATTAAGTTGATAAAATAAATCGTCAATGCGAGGTAGGGGATACATTTTCTTTATTGTAATAGCATTGATCTCCCTGTAGTCAATGCACAACCTCATAGATCCATCTTTCTTCTTAACAAAAAGAACAGGAGCTCCCCATAGAGAAACACTAGGGAGAATAAATCTCTTATTAATAAATTCTTCTAGTTTTTTCTTTAGTTCCACTAATTCCACAGTGGCCATTCTATAAGGGGTCTTCGATGTGGGCCTTGAACCTAGAATAAATCAATGGAATACTCTATTTCTCATTTTGAAGGATGTCCTAGTAAATCCTCTAGAAACACATCAATATGTTCTTGGACAATAGGTACGTCCTCTATTTTAACATTCCTTTCCTCACCCAAAATTATTTCATTCTATTCCTCCTTGATAATTGAATTTAGTAGAGGTACTGGGGGTGGATCTAGATAAGAATCGGATGGTGATGTTTTCATTCTAAAAATAAGGTACCCCATATCATCATAAAAAATTGTAACCTACTTCTTATTATAATAAATATTTGCATCATGGTCTGAAAGCCAATCCATTCCAAGGATTATATCAAATTAAATCATGGGTATGACGATGAGATCATCAGATAAATAACAATTATATCCCTTAATGGGAACTGATTGACACAATTTTTTTGTAATGATACTTTCCTTAGGAGTTTTGACTGACAACTCCATTGTTAAATCAAATTAGAAATATCTAATTTTCATAGAAAACTAGGAAGATATGAAACAATGAGATGATCCAAAATCAAATAAATAATTGGTTAATCTTGAGGAAACCATTAAATCACATGTCACCACGTCTTTCAGAGCATCAACTTTAGTAGTAGTGATCTTATAATCTTGGTCTTGATCCCTTGTCCTTTTTTGAGGTATGTTTCCCTAAATATTAAGACATTAATTTTCATAATGTCCCATTTCTTTACAACTGTAGCATTCAATATTGACAGCCTATTTCTTCCCCTTGAAATCACGAGCTTGGTGGCCTTTTTCACCACACTTGTAACAGAACCTCATTCCCTTCCGGAATGTACTGGGGTATTTTTTCCGACATTTACCACATGATGGATATTCAAATTTTCCCTTCTTCCCATTATTTACATTTCCAGAGTGTTCAGTAGATCTTTTATTCTCTATATTTTATTTAAAGTCGTAAGACTTAGAGAATTCTTTTTCTGTCCTGATAGCACATTAGATAATATCTTCGTATGATGAGAAGGATTGTGGGACTAATGCTTTATGGAGATATGTTTTTAACCCATCAAATAATCAATCAACCTTACTCCTTGGGTTACATATATAATCTACTGTATTCCTTTCTAACCTTGTAATGTTAACCTCATACTTTGCAACATTCTCATCCTCCATTTTCCTCAGACTTAGAAATTTCCTTTCCATATCCACTCGATGGTCACAAAGAAAGTATTTTTATAATAAAATATATTTAAACTCCCTCAATTACATATTTTATACTTATTCTTCCTCCTTTTTATTTTGAATTAATTACCACCATTGATCTATATCTCTCGTGGGGCGATAAACTTCCATGAAAACTTTTTCCCTTGCTCTACTCCCCAAAGCATGAAATATTTTCTCTAAGGAACTTATCCATTTCTCATCTACAAGTGGATTTGTATTCCCATTTAATGTTGGTGTTTGTTTCCTCTTGAAGAGGTCTAACATTGATCCTCCACGTTTTGGATCAGGGTGCTCCATACAAGTAAGGTTATTATTCCTAACCTGAGTGAGTTGTCCCAGTATGGTGATAAGCTGATCAGCACTAGTTGCATTACCAACTCCACTATAATTATCTTGGGTCAGAGGGGAATCCCTACATGGATTACGTGCATTGAAACAGTTTCTATTCCTTTCACTAGGCTCCATTTCTAGACCATGGCATACACTATATTAGTTTATGAATTGCAATACATAATTCCAAACATGTAAATAACTTAACATAAATTGAACAGTTTATGGATATAATCCATAATCATAAAAATGTTTTCATTGAGGAAGTATATAGTCATAAATACTTCATAATGGTTTGTAAATAAAATGTGAATTATCCTAAGCATATCCCCCGGGAGTGTCGTAACCAATAGTCCAGCAAGGCCCGTTGTCGTGTACCAGGATACCCCGAGTCCAACCCAAAACTCCTTGTCAGAGTTTTCACACCTAGGTACATCTATTCCAGATCTGCCTATACCAGTTTGTATCCAAATAGGGACATATTTCTTGGAAAATACACAAAATATCTACATTACCAAAATTCTATGAAGTTCTTCTATACTAATCCTCAAAGTCTATCTTCGGGTAATGTTCTCTAATTATAGTTTTTCTAATTCTAGCTTCCAAGGATTGTACTAAACTTCCTTTAATACCAACGGTAATTCCTCGACCCCAGTTACCCAGATTCGGTGCATTATTACATAACATTGGAATGATTCAAGGAATAATTCCCCGAAAGATTGATCATTTTAGTGGCCTTGGAAGTACTAGATACATACATAAGTTTTACATTACATCATCAAATAAAAAACAACATCATGGTGTCCCCATTGAACACACTCTTATCCCTTAGCCTATTCTTGCAGTTTAATCGTAAAATACTTCTTCGCATCCTGAGAAAAATAAAACATAATAAATGGGTAAGATCAGATGCTCAGTAAGGATTACAATATAGCGGAAACATTCGTAAATAAGCATAAACATTTTAAGGCAATGTATAAGACTAAAACATAAGCCTTTTAAACTTGAACTTCTACATAATATGGAAAATATAAATCAAATAATTCAATTTACTTATTCACATGGATATTCTACTAGTCGAATAATCACATTTAATATCAATAGATAATTTCATAGTGATGGAATGCATAATGTAGGACATCATAACCACATAGTAAAGGCCTCATGCCCAGAATACTCATAATATTTTTTCACGACCTTGTGCCAAGACACTAGTTTGTCTCATGAGACCTACCAATGCATCGAGGAGCTGTAGAGGGCTCCACCCGTCACTTACTAAGTCCAATGCATTCCTTATATGAAAAGGTTGAAACATAGCATAAAAATTCGTATTAATACTAGAATAAGAATTGTTAATAGATTAACCATAAACCATGAAAGGTATAAAAATAATACATCCGCAGTCAAACAAATCAGAAAACATTCAATATAATATGGAATATTTTTATCATAAGAAAACAACTTCAAACAAGTATAAAATCCATTAAACGATGTTGACATAGATGAAATGAAAATTATTTGAGAGTAATATCTCTTTTTATTTTGAAATCATTTAAAAGTCATGTAATTATAAAAGAAAACATTTATTTTAAAAATATTATTATAAGCTTGTAAGGGAAGCTTCAAAGGTGTTATAACAGCAAAAAATAGGTGCACCCTCCGTATAAGTTAAAAAAAATTCTTACCTTAATTCTTCAAAAAGTTCATAAAGTTCCTTGTTTGGAAAACAATGAAAAGATTCCTTTCAAAACATTTTATAAAAATTAAAACAAAGGTATAAATGTGATGTGAGGTGCACGGGTTTCACCGATCTTCACGGCGGAGGTTGGCGGGTGAAGGGTGCGGTTCAGGGCTAAAAGGTGGATGATGGGTATGGATAGAGGATGAAAGTAGTCAACCAACACTATAAGGAGTGTGACCTACTACTTATACAACACACCCAAGGGAGGGATGTGATATCCAATCCACATAACAACACACTTGATTTGAGGAATAAAATTGGGGGCTTTTTGATCTTCGATAACTAATCTAAATTGTAGATTGACAAGGAAATAATGCACAAGATAAAGTGAAAAAATACCAGTACAATCCTCACACAATGGAGAGAAACAAAGAATATGCTCTCAAATAAATATTGAATGAAATTACAATGCCATGGGGTTAATATTTATAGCCAAGGGGTGATACAATAGTCAGGGGTCTAATACCTTAAATTCATAAAGGCTAAATCTACCTTGTCCCCTTGAAGTTAAAAAGATAAATTCTAACAGTGAATTTTGGAAAAAGTAGCACATGCCTTTCCACCCATAGCCCACCGAATTTGACATTGAGTACCTTGCCCACTGGATTTGACTTTGGTATGCAAAGATTCCATTCTAGAATTATCCATGTGGGTAAGGATTCTAAAATTTGAGTAGCCATGTGGTCCAAACATTAAAAATCATATTTGGGCTAGAATAAGTGAGATAATAGGCCCATTTTCTCTATCCATGCATGGAATGGTCATTGGTACTTCAATGAAGTGATATAGGCACCCATTGGTGCATTCATCCTCTTTAATCTCCCACGTGTCATCGGGCCTTGCAAATACAAATCCTCAACTTGGGTAATTGACTCGGTGCCTTCAACATGGTTTGTATCATCCTCCCTCTCTTGAAAAGGATTCGTCCTCGACTCTTCAACCTCTTCACCCAGAAAAGGAGAAAGATCAAAATCATTGAAAGTGGGACTTACACCATACTCACCTGAAAAATCTATCTTGTAAGCATTATTTTTAATATTCTCAAGAACTCGGAAAGGTGCATCGCCTCGTGGCATGAGTTTTGATTTTTGTTTTTTGGGAAATCTTTCCTTCCTCATATGAATCCAAACCAAGTCGCTAGGCTCAAACAAAACTTTTTTACGACCCTTGTTTGCATGATCAACATATTTTTGGGTCATCCACTTGATATTTTTCCTTTCCTTTTCATGGAGTTTTTTGATGAATTCTGTGCGCCCTTTCACATCCATATTAGTTGCTTCCTACAAAGGCAAAAGAACTAGATCAATAAAAGCAAGAGGGTTAAAACCGTAAAAAATTTCGAAAAGAGAATATTGAGTAGTTGACTTCTTGTCCCTATTATATGTGTATTCCACATGTGGAAGACACTCCTCCCAATTCTTGATATTATTCTTGACAATTGTTTGCAAAAGGGATGATAGTGTATGATTCACCACCTCCATTTTCCCATCGGTTTGCGGATGAAAAGTAGTGAAAATAGTAACTTTGTACCCAGTTTTATCCACAAGGTCTTCGAAAAGTAACTATTTTTTTTCTTGATCCGACACAATCATCCTTGAAATTCCATGGAGTTTGACTACTTCCTAATAGAACAGTGTTGCAATGTTAGTGGCATCATCTGTTTTGTGATAAGGAATAAAATGTTCTGTTTTTGAAAACCGATCCACCATAGAATAATAGAATCTCAACCCCTCTGGGTCTGTGGTAACACAACAATAAATTCCATTGATATGTATTCCTAAGGGGTGTTGGGGATTGGGAGAGGAAGATATAGTTCACGTGGGTTCAGTTTCAATTTGGATTTATGGTAGACAATACACTTTCCAAAAAATTTCTCAACATCTATAGATATCATACGCTAATAAAAATGCTCACTAAGAACACTTAGAGTTTTTGAAACACCAAAATGCCCCATTAACCCACCTGAATGTGATTCTTTTAGTAAAACTAAACAGATAGAGAAATTGGTAATTCAAATCTTATCAATCCGGAATAATAATCCATCATATAAATAGAACTTTTCCCAACTAACTCTAGTTTTAAAATGTTCATAAGGTTCTATAAAATTACTATCAGTGGAATATAAATCCTTAATGTATTCAAAACCAATGAGTTTTGAATCCAACAAGGATAAAGAAGAATATCTATGTGAAAGTGCATCAGCCATAGTATTTTCTTTACCCGTTTTATGATAGATGAAATAAGAAAATGATTCAATGAATTCCATCCATATTTCATGTCTCCTATTTAGTTTATGTTGGCTCCTAAGGTATTTAAGAGCCTCGTGATGAGAATGGATCAAAAATTCTTTAGTCCAAAGATAGTGCTTCCTTGTCTCTAGTACTCTAAAGAATGCATACAACTCTTTATCATATGTAGCGTAGTTTAGATTAGGGCCATTTAACTTCTCACTAAACTGAGAAATAGGATTAACTTCCTGCATGAGTACTCCACCTATGCTAATTCCTCTTGCAACAAATCAAATTTCAAAGGGTTTACTGAAGTACGGAAGTGCATGTAGATGGGCTTGGGTGAGTCTCTCCTTACGAGCATGGAATGCCTTCTCTTGAGTTGTCCCAGATTTGAAAGGAACATTCTTCTTTGTCAACTCGTTCAACAGTGCTGCTAGTGTGCTGAATTCCTTCACAAATATCTTGTAAAAACAAGCAAGCCCCTGAAAACTTCTTACCTGTCCTATATAGGTTTGAGTTGGCAGTTCTTGTATTACTTTGATCTTCTCGGTATCCACATCAACTCCATTGCCGCTCACAAAAAATACAAGGAAAATAATCTTAATGAGACAAAATTCACACTTATTTATGTTTTCAAATAGGTTTTCATTCCTTAACACTTCTAAGACTTTTATTAAGAGATCTACATGTTCAAGAAAGGTCCTATTGTAAACTAAAATGTCATCAAAGTAAACTACCACAAATTTTCCAATATATGCATGTAAGACATGATTCATTAACCTTATAAATGTGATTGGTGCATTGGTGAGACCAAAGGGAATGACTAACCATTCATAAAGTCCATGTTTTTTCTTAAATGAAGTTTTCCACTCATCTCCTTCTTTCTTCTTAATTTGATGGTATCCACTTATTAAATAATTTTTTGAGAAAATAGTTGAACCATTTAGTTCATCTAGCACATCATCTAGCCTAGGGATAGAATGACGATACCTGACCATGATGTTGTTTGTGGCTCTACATTCAATGCACATTCTCCATGTTCCATCCTTATTTGGTACTTGAATCACCAGTATGGAACAAGGACTAAGGCTCTCTCTGACATATCCTACATCCAACAGCTCTTGAATTATACTTTTAATTTATTTTGTCTCTTCTGGGTTGGTGCGATATGCAGGGTGGTTCGGTAGTGATGCTCCGGGTATGAGGTCAATTTTATTCTCAATACCTCTAATGGGTGGAAAAACTGGTGGCACCTATTCTGGAAAGACATCATCATTCTCTTACAAAAAGGACTCAACAAAATTTGGAAAAGGGGGTAAGTCGTTAGTATTTAGAAACACCTATTTGTACATGAGTACTAGGAGGGTTTGCTGTGAAAACAAAGCTTCCTTAACCTCACTCTTTTTTTCCAACATCACACTTTTCTCTTCTCTCAAATTGTTTTTCCCAGTTAATTTTTCTATTCTCTCTATTTCTTTTCTTCTCTTATTTTCTATTTTTCCCTCATTCTCTCCTTTTTCATATTATCTCTTTTTTTCCTCATCACCCATTTTTTTCTTTTCTCTCAAAATGTGATCTTCCAAAATTTTCTTTAGGGACATGGGGTTGAGGGTTATAGGTTCCCATATAAGTAAAAATGAGTGATGATTCTAGAAACCGTCATGAGTAACGTGTCAATCATTCTGCCATGGTCGTCTAAACAACAAATGATAAGACTTTATAGAAACGACATCGTAGAAAACCTCATATTTGTACTTACTTATGGTGAACAATACCTTCAATTGTTTGGTCACCTTCAACTCACTTCTATCATTAAACCAATGAAGTCGGTTTGGATTTTGATGCCTCAAAGTGGGGAGTCCCAACTTCTCTACGAACTCGGTGCCTGCAACATTACTACATCTTACTTAATCAATAATAACATGACATACCTTCCCATGGATCATGAACCCTTTTTGGAAAGGGTTATCGCATTTATCCTTCTCTCCCATGATCATTTGTGCACTTAAAACTCTTCTAGTGCCAAGAATCTCACCATCTTCTGCAAACTATCCACCATCAGCTTTCAAATATTCTTCATCCTCTTCTGATCTCCCTCCATCGGTCTCCCATTCTCCATACATGTTGATGGTCATGGTGCACCAATTTGGGAACTCACAAGCAATGCGACCCCATACGTTCCATTTGAAACACCAAATATCCTGATTCTTGGTTTGGATAGCCTCGAAAGTAGGTTTCTTAGGTGGAATAATTACCTTGTCACTTTTTCGATCAACCACCACTTTTTCCTTTGAAGGTTCTCCAATATCCTTCCTCTTATTTCTCCATGGCATGAAAGGGGTAGTTGGTTTCCTCATGTTTCTCCTCCTTTTGATTTGTTTCTCAATCTTGGTGGACTGATGTATCATATCTTGTATTCCCACATGTTGGTACATTTCCACTTGATCTGCAATCTCTCGATTGAGCCCATCTAAAAACCATGCCATTGTTGCCTCCAGATCCTCCTCAACATTTTCCCGAATCATGGAAATTTACATCTCCTTGTAGTAGTCTTCTACAATACTACTCCCTTTGGTGAGGTGTTGAATTTTTTTTTTTTGAGATCTCTATGGTAATGTGTGGGAACAAACAGCTTCTTCATGGCGAACATCATGTCTTCCCAAGTGTTGATGGGATGTCCACCATATCTAGCCCTCTCATTTTGAACTTGATCCCACCATAATAATGCATAATCAATGAATTCAAGGGATGAAAGTTTTACATTTTTCTCCTTGGAATAGGTATGACATGAAAAAACATGCTCGATCCACATCTCCCACTCCAAGTATGCTTTCAAATCGTTTTTCCCTTGAAAATAAGGGACCTTCACCTTGATCCCCCCAAGTAGGTAATCATCATGTTGTCTCCTTTGTCCAACTCTAGGTTGTTAGTAAAACCTCCTCCTTTGTGAGACATCCTCAAAATCACCATTAAGGTTTTCCATCTCCTCCTCCATGACATGGGGGCGACGTGGTGCTGGATCTCGCCACGGGTTATCATGGACCATCCTTGGGCTTGGTTGATTATCTAGCTTATCAATAATCTCATATAGAACCTCCAACTTTTGATCAAGAATCTTCTCGAAGTGAATCACCAAAAATTTCCTTTGGAGTTTCATAACTTCGGGTGCGGGAGATCTACTTCAACTTCCTTCATCACTAACATGAGTAATTTTCTTCCCATGATCTTCTTCTATGATATGTAACACAAACACAAACACACCTAGGGAGAAACACACACATAATGATACACACACACACACGTGAGATGTAAACTCATGCACAGAAGATGTACACACTAACACACACAAGGATAAACACTCTCACAAACAAGACATACACACTCACATACACTAGAACACACACACTTACACACACGAGATGTACACACACACACACACACAATATTTTTTTTTCTTATTTCTCTCCACTCTTAACACTCAATTAAATTCCGAGCTCTTATGAAATATAATACCTTTTTTAGGGTGATAACTTCCCACAAATTCTTCCCCAATCAAGATTGTGTTGAGGGATGGTTTAACACAACCCATTTTAGTGGTAATGGATAAAGGGTGAAAAGGAGGGTAGAAAATGGATAAAGGGTGGGTGGAAAAGTGGGTTGAAAGGTGGTATTTGGGTTTTTACCAACTGTGTAAGATAAGATAAATGCATAACAATATGAGCCAAATATAAAATGGGGATGAAGTAAAAAGATGGATAAATTGATGTATGGAAATGGAAAGTGCTAATAATGTAAAGAACAAAGGAGTAATTTTATCCGCTTTCTTTCTATTTTTTTGTCAAATCTCCCTAAAAAGGGTTATGCTTGGAGTTTTAATGCACAAGATGATTGAGGTGAGAGCAAGATAATTTTTTTTGAAGTCTCCCAAATAAAGGATGTGCTTAATTTTGAAAAATCACAAAATGATGACTTGATAGAATTTGATTTTTTTTCATTTTTTTGTCTGATACAAAACACATATAGAGAATCAAACGCACAAAGAAAATGAATGAAAATTTGGCTCAATTTATAATAATCCAAGCTGGCACAAACTAGGACAATTAGAGAGGCTTTTAAGAAAATGGATTTTTTAGGGATAATAATATGGAAGGATAAGGAGGGTAAGGGATAAAATTAATATAAATGAAGGGATAGATTCCTAACGTGTCAACCGGAGCTCTGATACCAACTGATGTGAGAGGCACAGGGTGGCCCGATCTTCACTGTGTCGGTCGGTAGATGAAGGGTGCAGTTCGGGGCGAAGAGGTTGATGATGGGTATGGATAGCAGATGTGAGTAGTCAATCAACACTATAAGGAGTGCGACCTACTACTTAGAAAACACACTCAAAGAAGGTATGTGATAGCCAATCCACACAACAACACACTTGGGTTGATGCATGAAATTTGGGGCTTGGTGATATTGTATCACCAATATAACTTGTAGATTGAAAAGGAAACAATGGACAAGATCAAGGGGAAAAATATAGAGACAATCCTCACACAACAGAGAGAAACAAATCATAATCTCTCAAATAGATCTAGAATGAAAATACAATGTCATGGGGTGGCTATTTATAGCCAAGGGGTGATACAATAGTCAAGGGTCTAATACCCTAAATTCATAAAGGCTAAATCTACCTTGTACCCTTAAAGTAAAAAATATAAAGTCTAACAATGACTTTTGGAAAAAGTAGTTCATGCCTATCCACCCATATCCCATAAGATTTTACTTTGAGTACCTAGCCCACCGTATTTGACTTTGGTGCCCAAAGATTCCATTCTAGAAATGTCCATGTGGGTAAGACTTCTAAAATTAGTCAAACCATGTGGGATAAACATTAAACATATTATTTTTGATTTAATAAGTGAGATAATAGGCCCATTTTTTCTATCCATGCAAGTAATGATTCATTGGGAATTTTATGAAGCGAGATGGGCACCCATTGTTGCATTAAACCTCTTTAATATCCCACACGTCATCGGGCATTGCAAATCTAACTCCTCCACTTGGGTAATCGACTCAGTACCTTCAACATGGTTCGCATCAAAATGACTTTAACCCATATTATAGGAAATAGTAAAAATGTTTTTGAAATACATTTTAACGAAACATGGATGTTGATGATAAAGAAGTCCCAAAAGATACTCACGTATAAACAATATAGGATAATAAAGAGATTGTGAAATTTAACCCTTACCTTTTACTTTTCCTTGGTTGAGGGTACATTAACATCATTTATAATAGTTAAATAATTGTTATTAAATTATACAATAACCACATACATAAATTTGATATCATATATGATCTTTTAATATTGATTTGTTAATAATATTTTAGTAGTATCATTGTTTTGGGTGTTAACTAATTCGTTTACCTTTATATGTTTTGTCACATAAGTCATGTTTGTTATGGATATGATGTATCTGATTCATATCCATAATGATATAATGTTATTAAATATTATTTTTAATAATCAAATGAAAATTATTCTTGAATGGTTATGTTGGGGAATGATTCTCATCGCGTTCGTGGAAAAGGTAATCCGTACGTATGCACGAACGCTACATCCATTTCATTTTTTTATTAAAAAAGGAATGAATACCAAATGATACATAGGTATATTATTATTCCACTAAGTTCATTAAAACCTTCATTTATACATTTCATGTATGTTATGAACGAGTCATACCACTTTGAGGGGGCGGTAGTCTGCACTTCCTCAAATGAAATTATCGTATATATACAACATGAAAAGAATTAAGGTATGCTATAAAAAAATTAAAGAATCTTATAGATAAATAAATATTATAAATATCATATATAATTATATTTCCATCATAATTTCCACCATAAGAGGTGGTATTATAAGATTGAACAATCATCGTTTCGTGAGGTAGTAGTTCGCCGTCCACAGAAACATTATGATCTATACCCATTAGATGGAGGTGTGTGTAAGTGTAGTTAAAATACTTCTCATAAAAAAACCTATTATATTGAAGATAATTTTTTTTATAAAAGAAAGTAGTAAAGAGAGTTTAGGGGTTTGGAGAAGTAAAATAAAAGAAATGAACTTAAGAGGAAATGTAACCTTTAAATCGGGTAACTCCCTTTGGTTTGAACCAAAAGGCTTCCTTGAAGTGACTCATTCCTAAGGTAAGGATTCTAGAAGGAATATAGGGATTTGTGGAGCTTAATTGGGTAGATTTTGGAAGAGACAAGGGGCTTGAGAGGTGTGAGAAATGGGTTAGAGGTGAGGACTTTTTATAAGGGGAGGAGGGGCTCTTTAAAAAAGTTTAAAAATATTATTTCATTATATAATTATTTTTGGTTTATAAATGTCCAAAACTCATTAAAGTATAAGATACAATGAATAATGTTAGAAATAAAATTATCCACTAAGAATTGGACAGGTTTGGGATATTGTTTTAATTTTTATAATCTTATAAATTTAAATCGTATATTAATAAGGTAAACACTGTATTATTATTGGGTCATTAATAATTTTATTTATTTGATGTATAAAAATTATAAAACAAATACCATGATGTAGGAAATATTTTTAGACTTAAAATAACTATTTATAGTTGAAATGATAACGTATATAACCCCATGTAAAAATTGTTTTACTAAACGATATATGTTTTTGTCAATTTTCTCTTTACTTTAAATTAATTAACATAAAATGTCATTATCACTCCCAAGTGGCTCCATGGGGTCCCAAAATCTATCCAAGTATTCCCCTGGTCATAAACGTATCAACCAATAGGAATAGGACACATGTTAGGGTAATTTAATATTATTATATTATTTTTTTTTACCCTTATTTACCATATTTACCATTTAACCATGGTAAATAAAATATTTACCGAAGTAATTATTCATAATGTCTCAAAATAAAAGTTACCTATTTACACAATTTGGACCTCCTTATTCCAAATATGAAATTAATTTTTTCAAATTCAAAACACATAAGTGGCATAAATTAATTTAAAATTAATTCTCGTTTGTCAAAATAAAAAGTGTGTTTTTAGCAATAATAACTATCTAAAGATTGACTCTTGTTTATGTCCAGTTTAAATGTGGAATTACATCCAATGACCTAAATTATATTAAATGAAAAAATATAATCTAACGATGCATTAAAACCACTCAAATTTATAATTTAATAATATAAATTATTTCTATTAAAAAAGTGTTTTTTAATTAAAATTTAGTATTTTTCACTATTCATCAAACTATGAATGTTATTAGAAAAGTGAAAAAATTTATCCTAAGCTAATTTTTATATTCCAAATCTAAAAATGAAGTCCATTTTGAAAAATAAAATTTATATAATTTCAAAAGAAGGGTATTACTATTCATAATGGCTTGTTTTATTGGTCGTGGTTTGTTAAAACTCCAAGTTGCGTACAATGCAAGCTACTACATTATTCAAAGGGAAACGTACCATGGAATCTTGGGGTGTTACACTCATAATAATAATACAAAATCATTATTTTTATTTCACCAACTTGTGCAAAATGGAATTATAAATAAAATTTTGCGTCATAAAATAATAACTGCATCATTGTTATTTTAACTTGTGCCAACTAGTTAAATAATTTTTTACCGTCTTGTAAATAATTATTTTACAATCTAACTGGCCTGGGTCTAGTAAAACTCCACTTCCATTTATTAAACACCCAAATAAATAAATAAATAAATAAATTATTCTCTTAAATAAATATTTTATTTACAAACTAGTAAATAAATATTTATTAAATATTCAATAAAATAAATAAATATATTTAATTTAATTTATGCGCTCATTTTAACTTGAATAAAATTATTCCAAAGTCTTGAAAATAATATTTATTTCATTAACTAAATTCAAATAGAATTTAACCGAGACCACAAAAAACACTTAGTGTGTGATCCTCTAAGATTCTTTCTCATTGGCATTAGGCAGGCTTGCCTAAAGTCCAAGAGTACTATCTAGAAACAGGTCAAGGAACCCAAGAGAAAGAATGTAAAGTCGTAACAATGACATCCACATATGAACGCTTACTATGTAATATAATACCTTTGTCTCAATATCCCATCAAGTACATTTCATGATAGTGTCATCAACCTTTATGCTTGATATGTCTTTCTTTGACTACCTGAAATAAACTCATCATTACACCATGGTCATGGAATTTCAAGTGATGGTTCTATTTAAATAAAAGGGCTGAGATATCAACTTCCATAAATGTAATGGAAAAATCCTTCCATGACTATCCATTAATAACATGCCACTCGTGACACACCCAATGTACCCTACTTCCCACTATCTGTCTACGTGATGGTTTCCGTCAGTAAATCAATGTGTGCGAGTCGTGACACATATTAATGATAATATTAAAGTTTAAGGATAATTTTACATTCTCATATATAGAAATATCTGATGATACCAAAACATGAAAAATTTCTACTGGCGGGTCTGTTCTCATAATCTTTTGTCTTGGAAATTACCAAGTGTAAACTTCATGAGAGGAAGTCTCATCTGCTTATGAGTACTCACACCTGATGGTTTGCATTCTATGTGTCCCATAATAGTATATCATCCAACCATAGAACTATATTTAATAATATTGTTATATAATTTCAAGGTTTTCATCATAGCAGGGAACAACCATGACCTTATCAAGGCAACAAATACTCTACAAAATTATTACATCATAGTCATGCAGAACATGAAAAATATGTAATAATATGTTTAACATTTAAATATATTAAATTTCCATGTAATATAAGTACAACTATTTTGTTCTAGGACACCTACTCTTACAAAAAAATACCCTAAATCACCAGCACAAAAAACCCTAAATCCAATGCCCCAAAAAACCCAAAAACCTCTTCCCCCCAAAACCCTAAACCTCGTCCCTAAAAATCTCTAAACCCCCATCCTAAAAAAATATAAACACAAAGAAATAAAAATACTATACCCTCATCCTCGAGAAACACTAATCCCTTAACCCAAAAACCTAAACAATCAATCCCCAAAACCCTGAACCCTTATCCTTATAAAACCCAAAAAACTCAACCCCAAAAAACACTAAACACGTATTGCCAAAAAACCAAAATCCTCATCCCCAATAAACCCAAACCCCTAACCTCCAAAAACCCTAATCCCTTAGCATAATAAAAAACCCCTCAACCACAAAAAAAAAATCATCCCCAAAAAACCCTAAACCCTCAACACCAAAAATACCTAAATCTGTATCCCCCCAAAACCCTAAACCATTATCCACAGAAAACCTAAACACACAGTCCCAAAAAACCCTAAAACCTTATCCCCAAAAAACCCTAAACCCCCATCCATAGATAACACTAAACCCAAATCACCATAAATATGAAAGCCTCATTACCAAAATACCCTCAACCCACCTCTCCAAAAAATCCTTAACCTAGACCCAAAAAAAACCCTAAACCCTCAGCCCGAAAAAACCCGCAAACCTTATACCCAAACAACTCAAAATTCTCACTCCTAAAAACCCTAAATCCTCATCACCAAAAATCTATCAACCATCAACCCTAGAAAACCATGAACCCTAATTCACAAAAAAACATCAACCCTTAAGCCCAAAAACCATCAACCCTTGAACCCAAAAAACAGTCAACCCTCAGCCCTAAAAAAATCAACCCTCATCCCTAAAAAAACATAAACCCTAATTAACAATAAACCCTTAACCCTTATCACCCAAAACTGTCAACCATCAGCCCAAAAGAACCCCAATTCCAAATCCCCATAAATCCCTAAACCCACTTCCCCAAAAAACCTTCAACCATGAGACGCAAAAAATCGTAAACCCTAAACCCAAAAAAACTATCAACATGCAACCCTAAAAATACCCCAACTCTTAGCCCCAAAAAATATTATCCCAATTCCCAAAAAAACACTCAACTTCGAGCCCCAAAAACCCATCAACCCTCATCCCCCAAAAACCATCAACCCTCCTCCCAAAAAAATACCTCAACCCTTGTCACCAAAAAATGCAAATTCATCAACCTAAAAAATATATACTCTCATCCTAAAATAATCCTAAAAAATTAGACAAAAAAACACCCTCAGACCCCAGCCCCAAAATCCCTCAAATATCACCCAAAGAAAACCTCAACCCTTAGTCACAAAAAACCCTAATTCTGTAACCTAAAATATCCCTTAACCCTCAATACTCAAAAAAACTAGACCCTCTACCACAAGAAAAAATTAACCCTAAACTCAAAGAAACCCATCATCCCCCCAAAACACTTAAAAATGATCCCTAAAAAATCCCTCAAACCTCATCCCCAAAAAACCTCAACCCTCATACCAAAAAATCCCTAAACCCTGAACTACAAAAAAAATCATCCCTAAAACCCAAAAAATCTGAAACCTCCATCCCTAAAAAACTATCCACCCTCAAATCTCAGGTCTAAAAAACCCACAAAACTCATCCCTATGACATCCTCAACCCTGAGCCCCAAAATACCCTCAACCCTAAAACCCAAAAAAAAACCAACCTTTGACACCCAAAAACCTCCACCCCAAACAATTATAAACCCTCTACCCCAAAAAAATCCTAAACCCTCATCCTAAAAAAATCCCTAAACCTTTAGCCCCAAAAAACCCTAAATTATCATCACCAAAAATCCTTAATTACTTAGCCTCAAAAAACCCTAAACCACTAGCCCCCAAAACCCTCAACCCTCATACCTAAAAAACCCTTAGTCCTCAGCCCCAAAAAATCCTAAACCATCATAAAAAAACACAAACCACCTACACAAAAAATACCTTAATCCTATGTCCCAAAAAATCCTTGACACATACACCCATAAATCCCAAAAACCTCAACCCCAATATACCATTTACACATAGCCACAAAAAACATGAAAATTATCATCCCCCTAAAAAATCCTAATCCCTTAGCACAATAAACCCTAAACACTTAGTCGTGAAAGACCCTATCCACACATCCCCCAAAAACCCTAAACCTTAATCCCCATAAAACCCTAAAACCACAACCCCCAAACCCAAAACTCTCACCAACAAAATCCATAAACCCTTGGCCATAGAAAACCCTAAACACTCTTCCCCAAAAAACCATAACTCGTTAGACCCCAAAAATTTTAAAGCCCCAGCCCCAAAAAAACACTTAACCCTCAGCCCCCCAAAAACACTAAACCATAATCCCTTAAAAATCCCAATCCACCATCCCCAGAAGAACATAATCCCTCATCCACAAAATACCCTAAACCCTCATCCCCAAATTAACCTAAAACCTCATTCCAAAAAAACCCTTAATCCCCCAAACCCAAATACTCTAAACCATAAACCCCAAAAAAACCCTAAACCCTTATCACCCAAAATCCATAAAACCTCAGACCCAAAAGACCATGAAACCTCACCCAAAAAAACACTAAACCCTCAGCGCCAAAAAAACTATAAACCCTCAACCCCAAAATAAACCAATCCATAACCCCAAAAAACCCTAAAACCTCAACCTAAAAATACCCTCAACATTAAAAAAACCCAAAACATTTTCTTCAAAAACCCTTAAACCCTCATCCCCCTAAAAAACATAAACCCAAAGCCCCAAAAAACATTAAACCCTCATCCCCAAAAAACCCTCAACCCTCCGCCCAAAAAATACAAAACCCTTGGACATAAAAAAACAGTAAACCATTATCTCTATGAAATCCTAAACCATCAATCCCAAAAAAACCTAAAACCTCATACCCAAAAAAAACTTGAAACCCTCATCCAAAGAAAACTCCAAACCCTCATCACAAAAAACCCTAAACCCTTGACCTAAAAAAACTATAAACCCTCATCCACAAAAAACCCTAATCCCTTATCCCCAAACATTCCTAAACCCTCATCCCAAAAAACCCTAAACCCTCGTCCCCAAAAAACCCTAAACCCTTATCTAAAAAAATCATAATCCCTTTGCCATAAAAATCCCTAAACCCTCATCCCCAAAACCCCCTAAAAACATGTCCCATAAAATCCTAATCTCTAATACCAAGAAAACCCTAAACCCTTTGCCCAAAAAATAACTAAACCCTTAACCCAAAAAACCCTAAATCTTCATAAAAAGAAACCTAAACCCTCTACCCCAAAAAATACTAAACCCTCAGCCCAAAAAAGACATAAACCCTCATACACAAAAAATCCCTAAACCCTCACCCCCAAAATACCCTAATCCATCATCCAAAAAAAAACTAAACCCTCATCCCCCCAAAACCCTATAATCCCATCATCATAAAACCCCAAACCCTCACCCCTAAATCCTTAAATAACCATCACCAAAAAACTGTAAACACCCATCCCCAAGAAACACTAAATTTTCCACACACAAAAATCCTAAACCCTCATCCCCAGGACCCACTAAACTATGAGACCGAAAAAACCTTAAACCCTCCGCCCCAAGAAAACCATAAACCCTATGTAACAAATAATAAGAAACCATTAGCAAAAAACAATAAATCCCTAGACCCAAAAAAACCATAAACCCACATCCAAAAAAATACGTAAACCCTTATCCTAAAAAACCCTATAAACTCATCCCCAAAATACCCTAAATATCAAACTCAAAAAACCATAAACCCTTAGCCCCAAAAAACCCCAAACCCTCGGCACTAAAAAACCCTAAACTCTCATCCCCCAAAAAACCGAAACCATCATACCCAAAAATCCATAAAAACGATCCCCCTAAAAAACCAAAATCCTCATCCATAATCAACTTAAAACCACATCCGTAAAAATCACTAAACCCTAAACCCCAATAAAAATTAAACCCTCAGCCATAGAATACCCTAAACCCTTAGCCCCAAAAAAATAAACTCAAAAATACCCAAAACCATCATCTTAAATAACCCAAAAACACTGATCCACAATAAATATTTAAACATATACATAAAAAAAATAACCCATAAACCCTCATTTCCAAAGAAAACCTAGACCCTCAGCCCCAATAACCACTAAACCTTCATCCCCAAAAACTCTATAAACCCCTTCACCCTCAGACCCAAAAAACAATTATCCCTCATCCCTAAAAAACCATAATCACTCAACCCCCAAAACATCTAACCCCCACCCCCAAAACCCTTAAACACTCAGTCCCCAAAAATATTACACCCTCAACCTAAAAAAACTAATCCCTCATCGCCAAAAATCCCTAAACTCCCAACACCAAAAAATCCTACACCCTTAGCCCCAAAAATCTCTAAAAATTAATCCCCCAAGAAACATTGACCCTTAGCTACAAAAAACTGAAACCCTCATATCTAAAAAATCATAAACCCTAACCCCATAAAAAATCTAAAACCTAAACCCCAAAAGAATCTATGTCCTTCCACCAATAAATCCACTAAACCTCATCCAAAAAACCCTAAACCCTAATCCATAAAAAAAACTAAACCATCATCCATAAAAAACCATAAACCCTATTCCCTAAAAAACCCTAAATGTAAAACCCAAAAAATTACTAACCCTCATCCCCCCAAACCCCCAAACCCTCAGCCCCCAAAAATCCAAAATCATTTTCTATAAGAAACCCCTAAATGATGAGCCTCAAAAAACCCTAAACCTCAGCCTATAAAACCCTAAACACTCAACCCCCCAATACTCTAAACCCCCATCCATAAAAATCCCAAAACCCTATGCCAAAAAAACCCTGAAACATCAGGCCAAATGAACCTCAAACCCTCTACTCCCAAAAAACTACACTCTCAAACCCAAAAAATCCTAAACTCTAAGCCAAAAAAAACACTAAAATCTTAGCCCTAAAAAATAATAAACACTCAGAAAAAAATACCCAACACCATTTTCCCAAAAAATCCAATAAATCCTCAACCCCAAAAACTAAAACCCTCATTTCCAAAACATCTAAAAATCTCAGCAAAAAATCATAATTACAAACCCTAAAAAACCCTCATCCATCATCCCCAAAAAACCCTCAAACTTAATCCCCAAAAACCCTAATCCCTAAGCCCAAAAAAACTATAAACCCCCATCCCCAAAAAACTCTGAACCCTCATCCCAAAAAAACCCTAAACCCTTGGCCCCAAAAAACCATAAACCCTCACCTAAAAAATTACCTAAACCGCCGGTATCAAAAAACCCTAAACCTGAATCACCAAAAAACCTATGACCCTTAGCCCAAAAACCCTAAACATTACATCCCAAAAAAACATGAACACTCAGCCCAAGAAACATTAAATCCTTAGCTACAGAAAACCCTAAACACTAAGCCCCCCAAATCAATAAATTTCCCTTAGACACAAAACCATCTGTTCCAAAAAAAACCCTAAACCCACTACCCCAAAGAATCCAAACCCCTCATCTCCCCCAAAATACTCAAACCTCAACCTCATCGAAACCTAAAAACTCAACCCTAAATAACCCTAAATCCTTATCCGTAAAAAATCCTATATCATCTTCCCAAAAAGTCTCTAAAACCTCAGCTCCAAAAAATCCAAACCCTTCACACCAAAAAACCCTAAACCCTCATCCAAAAAACTCTAAATCTTAATCGCTAAAAAAACCCTAAACACTCATCCTAAGAAACCTAAAAAACATCTACATAAAACCAAAAACAATGAGTCCTGTAAAACCCCTAAACACACATCCACCCCAAAAACTAACCTATCAACCAAAAAATACCCTAAAACCTCAAAACCAAAAAACCCTAAAACCCCATCGCCAAAAAAAACCCTATACACTTTTCCCCCTAACCCTAAACCCTCATCCATAAGAAAACCATAAACCCTCACCTCCAAAAAACACTAACCTATCAACCCAAAAAAAAATCTATGCCCTATGAATAAAAAACCCTAAACCCTTACAATAAAAAACATGATCTATTATCCACAAAAAACCCTCAACTCTCAAGCCCCCAATACCCAAAACCCTCATCCCTAACAAACCCTAAACCCACCTCCATAAAAAAATATACCCTCATACCCTCTAAAACTTCATCCCCAAAAGGCAATAAAACCTTATCTAAAAAACCCCTAAACCTAGAGCCCCAAAAAACCTTAAACCCTTAGCCCAAAAATCCCAAAACCCTCATCCAGAAAAATACACTAAGACCTATTCCCCCCAAAAACCAACAACCTCATCCTCAAAAAAACCAAAACCCTCAGCCCACAAAAACCACACACCTTATACCAAAAAAAACATAGCCCTAAAACCCTAAACCTTAATCCCAAAAAACCATAAACCATAAACCCTAGAAAAAAATAAACCCTAATTCCTAAAAAACACAAAATACACAACCCAAAAAACCATAAACCCTCAGCCCCAAAACACCAAAACCCTGATCCCAAAAAAACTCTAAACCCTATGCCTAAAAAAACCCTAAACCCTCATCCTAAAAAATAACCTAAAACACAGCTCCAAAAATCTATATACCCTCATCCTTAAGAAACCATAAACCCTCAGCCCCAAAAACCCTAAACCATCATCCTTAAAAAACCATTAACCATTATCATCAAAGAAAAGTAAACTCTCATCCCAAAAAAATCTAAACCACAACCCAAAAAATCAAAACCCACTGATCTAAAAACCCTTAACCTTTGGCCCCAAATATCCCTAAACACACAGCTCCATATAACCCTAAACACTCAGGACAAAAAAAACCTAAACCCAAAACAAAAAACAAACATAAACCCATAGCCCAAAAAATCCTAAACCATAGGCTCTAAAATAAACCTAAACCATAATCCCCAAAATAACTCCAAACCCTCAACCCCAAAAAACCATAAACCCGCATCATGAAAATTCCTAAAACCCTTAGCCTCAAAAAACCATAAACGCTCAGCCCCAAAAAACCCAAAATCCTCAGCCTTAAAAACCTTAAAACCTTGGTCCTAGATGACCCTAAACCCACAACCACAAATAACACTAAATTCTCATCCCTAAAAACCCCTCAAGCCCCATTCCCAAAAACCTCTAGACTCTCGTCTAGAAAACAATAAACACTTTCCCACAAAAATACCAAAACCTTTATCCCCAAAATTCCCTAAACTCAAAGTAACAAAACCCTAATCACTCAGTCCTAAAATTACCTAATTCCACAAGAAACCACAAATCTATAGCCCTAAAAAACCTTAAACCCTCAATCCCAAAAATCCCAAAACCTTCATCTCCAATAAACCCTAAACACATACCCCAAAACCCCAAAACCCTAATTCCCAAAACCACTAAACATTAGCCACAAAAAACCCTCAATCCTTAACCACAAAACCCCAAATACTTAATCCCTGGAAAACCTAAACCCTCATCCCTAAAAAAACATAAACCCCTATCCTCAAAAAACCATAAATCCTCATCCCAAAAAAAACTCAAACCCACAACCCCAAAAAACACTAAACCTACTACCCCACAAAACCTTAATCCCACATCCCCCAAATACAAAATCACTCATACCAAAACAAAATTGAACCCTTATCCACCAAAAACTCTATACCAACAGGCCAAAAAACCTTAATCCCAAAATATAAAGTATCTAAAAACACTCAGCCCTAAAAAAACCCAAAACAATTAGCCCCCAAATACCCTAAATCCACAAACCCAAAAAACCATAAAACCTAATCTTTAAAAAACCCTAAATCCATAGCCCCCCAAAAACATAAATCCTATTACCTAAAAAACCCTAAAACCTCACACCAAAAAAAATTAAACATTCATCCCTAAAATCTCTAAACCCTTAGCCTAAAAAAACTCTAAACCCTCATCCCTAAAAAACATTAAACCCTAATTCCAAAAACCCCTAAACACACAACCCAAAAAAACACTAAACCCTTATACAAAAAAACCATAACCATAATCCCCCCCAACTCTAAACCCACAACTCAAAAAATCCCTAAACCATCAACCCAAAAAACCATACCCTTATCCTTTAAAAACCCTAATTCATAAGCCCCCCCCCCCCCAAAACCTACAACCTCATCCCCAAAATTCCCTAACCCTCACACCAAAAAACTAAGCTCGTACCCTCAAAAAATCCTTAATTTTGTCCACAAAACACCTTAATCCTCAACCATAAAACCCTAAACCATTGTCCCCAAAAAACCATAAACCATCAGTCAGAAAAAAATCTAAACCATCAGTACCAAAATAATGGTAAACCCCAGGAAACCCCAGACCCCACAAAATCCTAATCCATGATCCCCAAAAAACCCTAAAAAACCTCATCCCTAACAAGACCAAATCCCTATTCCAAAAAAAATAAACCCTCATGTTTGAGGGTTGAATATTTTTTTGGGGTGAGGAATTAGGGTTTGGGGGGGATGAGTTTTGAGGGGTTTGGGGGGGATTAGGGTTTAAATTTTTAGGTATGAAGTTTGAGGTTTATTTGGGGAAGAGGTTTGTGGGATTTTTTGGTTTTGAGGGTTGAGGGATTCCTATGGCATAGGGTTGAGTATTTTTTTGGGATAAAAGTTTGGGGATTTTTGGGGGATAATGGTTTAGTATTTTTTATGGATGATGGTTGAGGAATTTATTATGATGAGGGTTGAGGGTTTTTTGTGGATTTGGGTTTATGTTTTTTTTATCACAGTTTTGGGATTTTTAGGATGTGGGTTTTGGATTTTTTTTGGATAAGTGTTTAGGGTTTTTTGTGATAAGTGTTGACTGTCTTTTTGGGACTAGGGTTGAGGGTTTTTTGGGGATAATTTTTTATAGTTTTTTGGGGTTTTTGGGTGATTATTTTTTTAATAGAGTTGATGATTTTTTGGGGATCAGGTTTGAGGGTATTTTGGGGATGAGGGTTGAGGTATTTTTGGGGGTTTTGAGTTTTGCATTTTTTTGGGGCTAAGAGTTTAATATTTTTAGGGAGGTTTTAAGGAAATTGGGGGATAAGAGAAGATTTATTTTGGGGGTGAGGATTGATTGTTTTTTGGGAAGAGGGTTGAGGTATTTTTTCATTTGAGTGTTTAGGGTTTTTTAGGGATGTGGGTTGAGTGTTTTCTAGAGTTAAGTGTTGACGGTTTTTTGGGATGAGGGTTGAGGGTTTTGGGGATGAGGGTTGATAGTTTTTTGAAAATAAAGGTTCAGGATTTTTAGGGATAATGGTTGACATATATTTGGGGATGAGGATATATGTTTTTTTGGGACTGAGGGTTTAGAGTGTTTCGGTTTTGAGGGATGCTGGTTTTTTAGGATTAGGGTTTCAGTGTTTGTTGGGAAAAGTGTGGTGGGTTTTGGGTTTAGGGTTTAGGGTTTTTCTTCGGATGAGGGTTTAGGGTTTTGTGGATGAGGTTTTATGGTTTTTTTGGGTTGGGGGTTTAGGGTTTTGTGGGCATGAGTGTTTAGGTTTTTTGGGGATGAGTATTTAGTGATTTTGGGGCTTAGGGTTTAGAGTTTTTGGAGGCCCCAGGTTTATGGTTGTTTGGGGTTGAGGGTTGAGGGTTTTTTGGTGTTGAGGGTTTAGGGTTTTTTGGAGATGTGTTATTAGGGTTTTGGGGGAGAAGGGTTGAGGGTTTTGGGGGGATTTGGGTTTAGGTTTTTCAGCGCTGAATGTTTATGGTGCTTTGGGGATGATAGGTCAAGGTGTTTTGGGGTGGAATGTTTATGTTTTTTGGGGCATGAGTGTTTAGGGTTTTTTTGGGGATAAGGGTTTAGGATATTTTAGGCATGAGGGTTTTGGGTTTTGGTGGGATGTGGGTTTAGGGATTTTTGGGCTATGGGATTTTTTTTGGGGATGATGGTTTAGGGATTTTGGGGGAAAGGGTTTATGGTTTTTTGGGGATGAGGGTTTAGAATTTTTGAGGTAGATAGTAAGGGGTTTTTTGGGGCTGAGGTGTTAGGGTTTTTTGGGGGACGAGGGTTTAGGATATTTTTAGGTATATGATTGAGGTATTTTCAGTGTTAAGGGTTTTGGGTTTTTGAGGCTAAGGGATTATGGTTTTTTTGGGGATGAGGTTCTATAGTTTTTGGGGGATGAGGGTTTAGAGTTATTTGGGATGAGGGTTTAGTGTTTTTTAATGATGAGGTTTTAATGTTTTTTGTGCTCATGGTTTTCGAGTTTTGGGGACGAGGGTTTAGGGTTTTTTGGGAATGAGGGTTTAAGGTTTTTTTGGGGATGAGGGTTTACGTTTTTTGGGGGTTGATTGTTTAGGGTTTTTTAGGGTTGTGGGTTTAGGTTTTTTGGGGATGAGGGTTTAATGTTTTTTAGTGATGAGAATTTAGGGTTTTTTGAGGCTTAGTTTTTTTGTTTTTTGGGGTTGAGTGTTTATGGGTTTTTTGGGTTGAGGGTTTAAGGTTTTTGGGATATTGGGTTTTGGGTTTTGAGGGATGAGAGTTAATATTTTTTTAGGTCTGAGAGTTTAGGTTTTTTAGGGGTTGTGTATTTAATATTTTATTACATCTAAGGGTTTAGTGTTGTTTTTGGTTGAGGGTTTTAGTTTTTTGGGTGATGAGGGTATAGGGTTATCAGGGTTTGAGGGTTCAGGGTTTTTTATGGCTCAGGGTTTTGTGGGTTTTGGGGTTGAATGTTTATGGATTTTTGGGGCTGGGGGTTTAGGTTTTTTAGGGATAGGGGTTTTGGATGTTTTTAGGCTATGGTTATAGGGTTTTTAGGGATAAGGGTGTTGTGTTTTTGTGGGTGAGGGTTTCATGTTTTTTGGGTGTGATAGTTTATGATGTTTTGGGACCAAGGGTTTAAGGGTTTTGGGGGATAAGGGTTTAATGTTTTTTAGGGTTGATGGTTTTTTATGTTTAGGGTTTATTATTATTTTGGGCTTAGGGTTTATGGTTTTTTTGGGATGATAGTTTATAGATTTTGGGGCTGAGGTTTTATGGTTTTTTTGGGAATGAGTGTTAATGGATTTTTGAGTATAAGGATTTTGTGTTTTTAGGGATTGTGGGTTTAGGTTTTTTGTGGTTTAGGTCTTATAGTTTATTGAGTTTGAGTGTATATGGTCCTATCAGATGGCGTTTTATGGTTTTTTTCCGTATGAGGGTTTAGGGTTTTTTGGAGATGGTGGTTTAGGGGTTTTGGGGAAAAGGGTTTAGGTATTTTTTTCAAGAAGGGGGTTTATGTTTATTTATGTTGAGGTTTTTGGGTTTTTGTAGACGAGGTTTTATGGTTTTGTGGGATGAGGGTTTAGGGTTTTATAAGGCTAACATTTTAGGGTTTTATTGGGATGAGGGTTTAGGGTTCTATGGGGATAAGGGTTTAGGTTTCTCTAGGATGAGGGTTTAATGATTTCCAGTTCTATGGGTTTAGGGTTTTCTATGGTTGATGGTTTAGGTGTTTTTGGGATTGAGGATTTATGGTTTTGTGGAACTGAGGGTTTTTGGTTTTCTAGGACTAGGTTTCAGTGTTTTATGATGATGAGGATTTAGGATTTTATGGGGCTGAGGGTTTAGGATTTTCTGGGGATATGGTTTTAGGGTTTATCAGTCTAAAGGTTTATGTTTTCATGGGGCTATGGGTTTAGGGTTTTCTAGTGGTGGGTGTTTAGGGCTTTCTATAGATTAGGGATTAGGATTTTCTTGGGATTAGGGTTTAGTGGTTTTTTGGATATGGGTTTAGGGTTTTATGAGGTTGAGGGTTTAGTTTTTTCTTGGGATGTGGGTTTAGGGAATTTTTTGGTTGAGGGATTATGGTATTTTGGGGCTTGTATTAAAAAACAATTTGTGATGGGGGATTATGATGTTTTGGGGATGAGGGAATAGGGTTTTTGAGGATGAGAGTTTAGGGTTTTTTTGGAGATGAGGGTATAATGTTTTTTGGGGATGAGGGTATAGGTTTTTCTGGGGTTGAGGGTTTGGGTTTTTTTGGGTTAATGGTTTATTGTTTTGGGGTTGAGAGTTTATGGATTTTTTGATGCTAAAGTTTTCGTGTTTTTTAGAGTTGAGTATTTTGGGTTTTTCATGGATGAGGGTTTAGGGTTTTTTGGTGATGAGTTTCTATGGTTTTTTAGAGCTGATATTTTATATTTCTTTGGTTATGTGGGTTTAATATTTTTCAATGTTGAGGGTTTTAAATTTTTTTTGGATGAGTTTTTATTATTATTTTGGGGGATCAGGGATTAGGTATTATTGGGGCTGAGGGTTTTGGGTTTTTTTGATAAGGGTAAAGGTTATTTTGGGACTGAGGTGTTAGTGTTTTCTGGTTTCATCGTGTAGGTTTTTTGGGTAAATTGTTTAATGTTTTTTGGGTCTAAGTGTTTTGTGTTTTGTGTGGTTGAGCATTTTGGTTTTTTTGGGGTTTAGGGTTTAGGGTTTTCCGGGGGATTAGGGTTTTGGGTTTTTTAAGGCTGAGGGTTTAGAGTTTTTTGGGGATGAGGGTTTAGGGTTTTTGGGGCTAGTGTTTTCGAGTTTTGGTGAAAAGGTTTTAGATACTTTTTGGACAGGGGGTTTAGGGTTTTTTGGGCTATATGTTTAGGGTTTTCTTGGGATGTATTTTTAGGGTTTTTTGGGGATCGGGATTTAGGAAATTTTGGGGCTAAGGTTTTAGTGAGTTTTTTGGAAGATGGTTTACTGTTTTATGGGTCCAAGCCTTAATGGTTGTTTGGGGGTGATGGTTTAGGGTTCATTGGGGATGAGGGATTAGGAACTTTTAGGGCTAAGGGTTTAGGGTTCTTTGGGGGATGAGTGTTTAGGGTTTTTTAGGATAGGTGGTTTAGTGTTTTTTTGGGATGAGGGTTTATGTTTTCTTGGGGGTTTAGGGTTTTGGTTTTTCTTGGGAAGAGATTTTTTGGTTCTCTAAGGATATGGTTTTAGGGATTTTTGCGGCTAAGGGTTTATGGTTTTCTAGGGATGTGTGATCATGTTTTTTAGGTGACGATGGTTTAGGGTTTTATGGGAATGGGGTTTAGGGTTTTTTGGGACTGAGGGTTTAGGGTTTTTTTATATGAGGGTTTAGTGGTTTTTTAGGTTGATGATTTAGGGTTTTCAAGGTCTCTAGGTTTATAGAATTATTCTGGTTTAGGGTTTAAAGTATTTTGGGGCTGATGAATTAGGGTTTTTTGGGGCAAGGGTTTATGTTTTCTAGGGGATGGGGGTTTAGTGTTTTTTGGAGCTAAGGTTTTAAGCTTTTGGGAATATAAGAGTACATTTTTTTAGAGTGATAGTTTAGGTTTTTTGGGGGATGAGGGTTTTGGGTTTTGGGGTAAATTAATTACGATTTTTGGGGATGAGGTTTTAGGGACTTTTGGGGCTGATGTTTTTTTTATTTTTCTACTGAGGTTTTAGTGTTTTGTTTGGAACGGGGTTTAGGGTTTTTTGGGAAGGAGGGTTTTGGGAGTTTTGGGGTGATGAGGGTTTAGGATTGTTTGGTAATTATGGTTTTGGATTTTTTAGGGCTAAGGGTTTAAGATTTTTTAGGTAAAATGGTTTAGAATTTTTTTGAGGATGATTAATTAGGTATTATTGGGGATGAGGGCTTTGGGTTTTTGGGGGACTGAGGGTTTATGGTTTTTTGAGGATAAGGGGTTAGTATTTTTTTGAATATGAGGGTTTAGGTTTTTTTGTCCTGAGTGTTTAGGGTTTTTTGTGGTTGAGTTTTTAGGGTTTCTTAAGGTTGAACATTTATGCTTCTTTGGTGCTGAGGGTTTATGATTTTTTGGGGGATGAGGGTTTAAGGTTATTCGCAACTAAGGGTTTACATATTTTGTGTTATAGATGGTTTTGGGATATCTGTGGCTACGATTTATTATTTTTTTGGCCAAGGGTTTAGAATTTTATGGTGCTGAGGGTTTAGGGTTTTGAGGGATGATAATTTAGGGCTTTTGGGGATGGGGTTTTATGGTTTTTTAGGATGATTGTTTATGGTTTTTTGTGATGAGGGTTTAGGGATTTTTTTGGGAATGAGGGTTTATAGATTTTTGGGGATGAGGTTTTATGGTTTTTAGGGGTGAGGGATTACTATTTCCTAGGAACAAGGTTTTATGGTTTTTTGGGGCTAAGGGTTTATGATTTTTGGAGCTTGAGGGTTTAGGGTTTTTTGGGAATGGGGGTCTTGTGTTATTTGGGGATGAGGTTTAGCATTTTTTAGGGATAAGGCTTTAGGGGTTTTTTTACTGACATTAAAGGTTTTATGGGGATAATGTTTTATGGTTTTTTTAGGATATATGTTTTGGTTTTTTAAGGGTTGGGAGGGTTTAGGGATTTTCTAGGCTATAGTTTAGAGTTTTTCTGGTTCTTAGGGTTTAGGATTTTGTGAGGATGAGAGTTTAGGATTTTATGTGGTTAAGGGTTTGGGGTCTTATGTTGCGTAGGGTTTAGTGTTTTTGGGAATGAGGGTTAAGGGGTTTTTGGGGGTTTAGGGCTTGGGGTTTTCTTGGGCTTAGGGTTTACATTTTTTTATGGATGATGGTTTAGGGTTTTCTAGGGCTATGGGATTTGGGTTTTCAAAAACTAAGAGTTTATGTTTTTCTATGACTGAGTTTTTTGTTTTTATGGAATTAAGGGATTATTGGATTCTGGGGATGTGGGTTTAGGGTATTTGGGGGATGAGGGATTATAGTTTTCTGGGGATGAGGGTTTAGGGATTTTTGGGACTGATTTGTTACGGTTTTCTGGGTTTTAGTGTTTAGTATTTTATGGTACTCAGGATTTAGTTTTTTTAAGACTGACTGTTTAGGGTTTTATATGGCTGAGAGTTTACAGTTATCTGGGGAAGAGGTTTTATGATTTTCTAAGGATTATGGTTTAACGTTTTCAGGGAATGAGGGGTTAGTGTTTTATGGATTTTGGGTTTTATGGTCTTCTTGGGTCAATGAATTATATTTTTTAGGGATGAGATGCTAGGTTTTTCTAGGGATCTATGTTTAGGGTTTTCTAGGGTGATGGTTTAGGGTTTTCTATGTATGAGGGTATATGGATTTATAGGGATAAAATTATATAGTTTTCAAGGGTTATGGGTTTAGAATTTTCAGGGATGTTGGTTTAGAATTTTCTAGGGCTGAGGGGTTATGGTTTTCTGAGGCTAAGGGTTCAGGGTTCTCTAGAACTAAGGGTTTATGATTTTCTGGGGATAATAGTTTATGGTTTTCTGGCACTAGGGGTTTAGGGTTTTATAGGGATGATAGTGTAGGGTTTTTAGGGAAGTGGGTTGAGAGTTTTTTGGGGACATGGGTTTAGGGTTCTCTAGCGATGAGGGTTTTAGGATTTCTTGGGGCTAAGAATTTGGGTTTTTAAGGGATGAGGGTTTGGGGTTTTCTGTGGTTGATTGTTTGGGGTTTCATGGGACTGAGGGTTTTTTGTCGTTAGTGGCTGAGATTTTAGGGTTTTCTCGGGATAAGGGTCTGGGGTTTTCTATGGTTTGGGGTTTTGGGTTATCATAGGAAGAGGATTTAGGGATTTATGGGGAATAGGATTAATGGATTTCTAGGGATGAGGGTTTAGGGCTTTATAAGGAAGAGGATTTAGGGTTTTCTTGGATGAGGGTATAGGGTTATCTTGGGATGAGGCTTCAGGGTTTTCTAGGTATGAGGGTATTTTTTTTAGGGATGAGGTTTCAGGGTTTTATGGGGATGAGGGTTTAGAGGTTAACGAGGATTATGGTTTAGGGTTTCCTAGGTCTGAGATTTTAGGGATTATGGTTCAGGGTTTTCTAGGGATGAGGTTTTATTATTTTATGTAACTAATGGATAGGGGGTTTCTAGGGTTGAAAATCCATTGTTTTATGGGGATTAGGCTTCAGGTTTTTCTACGTTTAATTGTTTAGGGTTTTCTGGAACTGATGGTTTATGGTTTTTTGGCGCAGTGTTCTAGGTTTTTTAGGGATCAGGGTTTAGAGGTTTTGGGGGTGAGGGTTTATGATTTTCTAAGACTGAGGGTTCATGGTTTTCTAAGGATGAAAGACTAATATATTTTCAAGAATAAGTATTAGGTTTTTTATGTGCTGAAGGTTTATATTTTCTAGGACTAAGGATTTATGGTTTTGAGGGGCTAATGGTTTAGGGTTTTTATGGGCTGGTGGTTTAGGTTTTCTATGGATAGGGGTTTAGGGTTTTCTAAGGATAATGTTTTAGCTTCTGAGGGGATAAGGAATTATTGTTTTATAGGGATGGGGGTTTATGTTTTTCTAGGGTTATTGGGATGAGAGTTCAAGTTTTTATCAGGATGAGGAATTAGGGTTTTTTGGGTCTAAGGGTTTAGGGTTTTCTAGGGATGAAGGTTTAGGGTTTTTTGGGGCTTGGGGTTTTGGAATTTCTATGATTGATGATTTTTTATTTTCCATGGTTGAGGGTAAAAGGATTTTTGGGGATTTGGGATTACTATTTTTGGTGTTTATGGTTTATGTTTTTTTTATGGTTAAGGGTTTAGGGATTTCTCAAAATAAAGATTTAGGGATTTCTGGGGTAGGTGGTTTGGGGTTTTCTAAGGCCCAGGATTTATGGTTCTCTAGGGTTGAGATTTTAGGTTTTTCTTGAGATAAGGGTTTACTATTATCGAGGTCTAACGGTTGTTGGTTTCTAGAGTAGTGTTTTTTTGTTCTCTAAGGATGGAGCTTTAGGGATTTTTGGGGTGAGGGTTTAGGTTATTCAAGGCCTTATGTTTTTGGGTCTTCTGGGATTGAGAGTGTAGGGTTTTTTTCGGGTTTAGGGTTTTCTTGGGAATATGGTTTAGTGTTTTCAAGGGATGAGTATTTTGGTTTTTCTTTGGATAAGGGTTCTAGGTTTTCAAGGGATTAAGTTTTAAAGATTTTGGGGATGAGGGTTTAGGGTTCTCTAAGGCTGAGGGTTTAGAGTTTTCTGAGGAAGAGGTTCAGGGTTTTTTGTGGCTGATGGGTTAGGGTTTTTTGGGGCTAAGGATTTAGGGGTTTATATGGATGAAAATTTATGTTCTTATGGGGCTGAGAGTTTAAGTTTTTTTGGGGATGGAGGTTTAGGGTTTTCTATGGCGAGGAATTTATGGTTTTTCCCCATTGGGGGTTTAGTATTTTTCGGGTCTGAGGTTTTATGGTTTTTTAGGGAGGAGGTTTTTGGGTTTTTTGGGATGAGGGTTTAGATTTTTTTTGGTGCTGAGGGTTTTTGGTTTTTAGTAGAAAATTTATTGGGAACTTTTAGGGCCATTATTTTAGTGTGTTTTGGGACTAATGGATTAGGGTTTGTTGTGGATTAGGGTTTATAAATTTTTAGGGTTGGGGATTTAGGGTTTTGGGGCTAATGGTTTAGGGTTCTTAGGCTATAGGGCTTATTATTTTGGGGGGATGAGGGTTTAGGGTTTGTTAGGGATGTGGGTCTAAGATTTTTTTGGCTACGGGTTTAGTGTTTTTCAGATATGTGGTTTTCTAGTTTTTTAGGTCTCAAGGTTCAGGGTATTTTTGGGATGAGGGTTTAGTTTTCTTTTCGGCTGAGGGTTTATAGTTTATTGTAACTGAGGGTTTAGGGGTTTTTTTGGGATAAGGGTTTAGTTCTTTTGGGGGATGAGGGTTTAAAATTTTTCAGGCCAAATGTCTATGTTTTTTTGATGATAAGGTTTTAGTGATTTTTATGAATAAATGTTTATGTTTTTTTCAGGCTCAGGGTTTAGGCTTTTTGGTAAAGAGTGTATATGTTTTTTGGGGATCAGGGTGTTGAGTTTTTTATGGTTGAGAGTATAAGGTTATTTGGGTGAATGGTTCAGGGTTTTTTGGCTAACGGTTTTGGGTTTAGGGGAATGGAGGGTTGAGGGTTTTTTGAGTTAAGGGTTTATGGATTTTTGGTGCTAAGGGATTATGATTTTTCGGGGGTGTTTGTTTAGGGGTTTTGGGGGATGTGGGTTTAACATTTTTGGGGGCTGATGGCTGAGATTTTTTGGGGGATGATAGTTTTTAGATTTTGGGGGCTTATGGTTTAGGGGGTTTGGGGCTGGGGGTTTATAGTTTTTAGGGATGAGGGTATAGGGATCTTTCGGGCTAAGGGAATATGTTTTTTTAGGGTTGAGGGTATAGTGATTATTAGGGCTAAGGGTTTTGGTTATTTGGGGGATGAGGGTTTTTGGTTTTGGGGGGGGGATATGGGTTTATGGAGTTTTTGAACTAAAGGTTTAACATTTTTTGGGCATGAGGGTTAGGGTTTTATGGGATTGAGGGTTTATTATTATTTCAAGACCTGGGTTTATGGTTTTTTAGTGACGAGTTTTAGTGTTTTTTGGGAAGTGGGTTTATGGTTTTTTTGGTGCTGATGATTTTGGGTTTTTAGGGTGAGGGTTTAAGGATTTTAGGGGTTGATGGTTTTGGGTTTTTTGGGGATGATCATTTAGAGTTTTGGGGGATTAGGGTTTTGGGTTTTTGGTGTTATGCTTTTAAGTTTTTTTGAGCATAAGGGTTTGGGAATTTCCTGGGATGAGGGTCTAGGATTTTTTTAGGGGTGAGGTTTTAGGGTTGTTTAGGTGTCATGATTTAGGGTTTTTGGGGATTTGTGTTTTAGGTTTTATGAGGTTGAGTGTATAGGATATTTTTTGGATAAGGGTATTGGGTTTTTTGGGGGCTAAGGGTTTAGGGTATTTTGGGGACGAGGGTATAAGATTTTTGGGGTTGGGGGTTTAGAATTTTTTATTTTGAGGGTTTAGGGTTTTTTTGGGATGAGGGTTTATTGTTTTTTATGGATGATGGTTTATGGTTTTTTAGTGTTGACGGATTACAGTTTGTAGGATGAGGGTTTAAGTATTTTGGGGATATGTGTATAGGATTTTTTAGGGACAATATTTTTGGGTGTTCTAGGGCTAAGGGTTTATGGTTTTCTTGAATTTAGGGTTTATAGTTTTCTTGGCTATGGTTTTAGCATTTTCTGTGGCTGAGGCATTAGGGTTTTCTAGGGATGATTGTATAGGGTCTTTTAGGGATGAAGGTTTTGGTTTTTTTAGGGATAATGGTTTACATTTTTCTTAGGCTAAGGGTTTTTGGTTTTTTGGGGGTGAGGGTTTAGGGTTTTTCAGGTTTTATGGTTTTGGTTTTCCTAGGTCTCTAGGTTTTTTTCTTCCTAGGGATGAGTATTTAGGGATTTTTATGGATAAGGTTTTTTTTTTTTTTTTGGCCTTGAGGGTTTAGGATTTTTATTATGGTTGGTGGTTTAAGTTGTTTTGGTGCGATTTGTATAGGGTTTTTTGGGGAACATAGATTAGGGTTTTTGGGGATGAGGGTATATGGTTTTTTGGGGGTGAGGTTTTTGGGTTTTGGGGATGATAGTTTAGTGTTTTCAGGGCTGAGACATTATTTTTTTATAGAGGAATGTTTAGGGTTTTTTAAAGATGATTTTTTTTGTGTTTTTTGTTTCTGAGGGTTTATGGTTTTTTTATATTAGATTTAAGGGTTTTTGTGATGAGGTTTTATGTTTTTTTGTGGTGGGTTTTTTATTTTTTGGAGAGGAGTGTTTTAATTTTTTGTGGGATGGGTGTTTAGTCATTTTTGGGGATGAGGGATTAGGGATTGTTGGGGGTGAGGGTTTTGGGTTTTTTAGGACTGAGGATTTTAGGTATTTTTTGTTTTTAGGTGTTAGGTTTTCATGGTGTTGATGGTTTAAATTTTTTGGGGGCTGAGTGTTCATAGTTTTTTGGGGCTGAGGTTTTAGGGTTTTGGGGTTTAGGGTTTAAGATTTCTTGGGGATGAGAAATTATGATTTTTTGGTGATGAGGGTTCAAGGTTTTTTGGGATTGAGTGTTTTTGGTTTTGGGGGATGAGGTTTTAGGATTTTTAGGGACGTGGGTTCAGGATTTTTGGGTCAATTGGTTTAGGATGTTTTTGGTCTAAGGTTTTATGGTTTTTTGGGGATGAGGGTTTAGGGATTTTTGGGAAAAGGCATTTTGTTTTTTTAGGTTGAAGGGTTTACATCTTTTAGGGCTGAAGTTTTATGGTGTATTGGGTTGAGGGTTTATGTATTCTTAGGGTTGATGGTTTAGGTTATTCAGGGTTTGAGGGTTTTGGATTTTTTGTGGCTGAGGTTTTAGGGGTTTTTTTGGAAAATGGAATTTTGGGTTTTTTTGGGGATGAGGGTTTGCGGTTTTTTTGGGTTGGGGTCTAGGTTTTTTTGGGGTAATATTTTTGAGTATTTTTGGAGTAAGTGTTTATGTTTTTTTGGGGATGAGGGTTTACAGTTTATTGGGGATGAGGTTTTAGGTTTTTTAGGGTTGTGTGTTTTGTAGGTATGAGAGTTTAGGGTTTTATAGGGATAAAGGATTAGGTTTTTGGTGATGTGGGTTTAGGTTTTCTAGGTGATGAGTGTTTAGGGGTTTATAGGTTTTGGGGGTTTAGGTTTTTCTAGGGATAAGTGTATGGGGTTTATGGGGATGACGATTTAGGGGTTTTTTGGGAATGAGGTTTTAGGTTTTTCTAGTGTTTAGGGTTTTCTATGGTTGAGTGATTATAGTTTTTAATGGATGATGATTTGGAGTTTTTTTAGGATAGGGGGTTATGGTTTTCTAGGGATGCGGGTTTAGTTTTTTCTATGGTTGAGGATTTGGTTTTTTATGGTTTGAGGGTTTTGGGTTTTCAGAGGCTGAGGGTTTTATGTTTTCCTGAGATGAGGGATTAAGGATTTCTAGGGATAAGGATTTAGAGTTTATTAGGGCATAATGTTTATGGTTTTCTAGGGTCTAGGGGTTAGGATTTTTTTGGATAGAGGGTTTAGGGTTTTATGGGGCTGAGGGTTTAGGGTTTTCTAAAGTTGGGGGTTTAGGGTTTTTTGGGGAATAGGATTTAGGTTTTTTGGGGGTTAAGGTTTTTTATTTTTTTTAGTAGATTATGGGTTATGGTTTTATAGGGATAGGGGTGTAGTGTTTTTTGGGATTGAGGGTCTCGAGTTTCATGGTTCTGAGGGGCTAGGTTTTTTAAATTATGAGGGTTTAGGGATTTTTAGGTCTGAGGTATAAGATTATCTTGGGATATAAGGGTTTAGGGATATTTGGGGATGAGGGTTTTGATTTTTCTAGGGCGTGGGTTATGGTTTTATAGGGATGAGGGTTCAGGGTTTTATGGGGTTGATGGTTTAGGGTTTTCTAAGACTAAGGGTTTATTTTTTTTCTAGGGCTATTGTTTTAGGGTTTTCTAAGGATTAGGGTTTAGGATTTTCTAGGGTTAAGGGTTTTGGGTTTTTTGGAGTTCAGTGTTTGGGGAATTATGGTGATGAGGGTTTTGATTTTTTTGGTGATGATTATTTAGGGTTTTCAGGGGATGACAATTTAGGGTTTTCTAGGGTTAAGGGTTTAGGGTTTTCTAGGTTTTAGGGTTTTCTAGGGTTTAGGGTTTAGGTGTTTCTAGTGATGAGGTTTTATGGTTTTTTAGGGATATGTGTTTTCGGTTTTCTTGCGATTAGGATTGGGGTTTTGGGGATGAGGGTTTTTGGTTTTACATGGATGAGGTTTTGGGGTTTTCTGGGGATAACAGTTTTGGGTTTTCTAGGGATGATATTTTAGATAATTCTAAGGATGTGGGTCTAGGGTTTTATTGGTTTTAGGGTTTTGGGTTTTCTGGGGATGAGGATTTTGGGTTTTATGGGGTAGATGGTTCGAGGTTTTATGGGGCTAAGTGTCTAGGGTTTTCCAGGTATGAGTGTTTTGCAGTTTTTGGAGATAGTGGTTTAGGGTTTTCTGGGGCTGAGGGTTCATGGTTTTCTATAGTTGTGCATTCAGAATTTTCTAGGGTTGAGGGTTCATGGTTTTCTTATGATGAGGGTTCAAGGTTTTAGGGAACTAAGTGTTTATGGTTTTCAAGGGCTGAGGGATAAGGGTTTTCATAAGCTCGTAGTTTAGGGTTTTCTAGGGATAAGGTTTTAGGGTTTTCTAGGGATGAGGTTTTGGGTTTTCTATGGATGAGTGTTCAGGGTTTTTGGGGGAAGAGGTTTCTGTTTTTTATATGGAATAGGGTTAAAGGTTAACTATGTTGGAGGGTTGAGTGTTTTCTAGATATGAGGATTCTGGGTTTTCTAAGGCTGTTGTTCAGTGTTTTCATGTGCTAAGGGATCAGGGTTATTTAGGGATTAGGGTTTAGTGGTTTTGGGGCTATGGGTTTATGATTTTCTAGGGATGAGGAATGAAAGTTTTCTAGGTATGAGGGTATTTGGGTTTTTTGGGATGATAATTTATTATTTTATAGTTCTTAGGGTTGATGTTTTTATGTGGAAGAGGGTTCAGAACTTTCATGGGATGAGGGTTGAGGTTTTTCTGGGGTAGAGGGCTTAGAGTTTTCTTGGGATGAGGGTTCAGGGTTTTCTAGGTTAGGGGGTTTAGGCTATTTTTAAGTTGTGGTTTTATGGTTTTCTGGTTTTCTGGTGATGAGGTTATAGGATTTTTTGGGGGTGAGGGTTTATGGTTTTCTAAGCCTGCAGGTTTATGTTTTTCTATGGATGAGGTTTTAGTGTTTATTGAGGAAAAGTGTTTATGGTTTTTTAGAGGTTTGGGGATCTGGGCTTAGGTTTTTCAAGGGCTGGGGGTATATGGTTATTTGGGATTAGGGTTTAATGTTTTCTATGGATGTGTGTTTATAGTTTTTGGGGGATGACTGTTTTGGGTTTTTTGGGGGCTGGGAGTATTGGATTTTCAATGAATGAGTGTTTAGGGTTTTCTAGTGTTGAGGGTTTAAGATTTTTTGGGGATAAGGGTTTAGTTACCTTTGGTGCATAAGGTTTATCATTTTATATGGATAATGGTTTAGTGATTTCTAAGAATGAGGGTTTATGTATTTTCAGTGCTGAGGGTTTAGTGTTTTTTGAGGCACCGGGTTTATGGTTTTCTAGGGATAAGGGTTTAGTGTTTTATGGGTTTGGGTTTTTTTTGGTTTTCTACTTGATAACTTATATGGTGTTCTAGGGTATAGGGTTTAGAAATTAATGGGGTGAGTATTTACAGTTTTTGGGGGCTAATTACTTATGGTTTTGGGGTATGAGATTTGGTGGTTTTCAAGTCTCGGGGATCAGGGTTTTCTATGGTTGAGGTTTTATGTTTAGCTGGTGCTAAGGCTTTAGTGTTTTCTTGGGATGAAGGATTAGGGTTTTCTAGGGATTCAGGTTTTGGGTTATCTGGGGTTGTGTGTTTAGTGTTTTCTAGGTTTGAGGGTGTAGAGTTTTCTAGGGAGGGGGTTTTAGGGTTTTTTGGAGTAAAGGGTTTACGGTTTTCTAGGGATAATGGTATAGGGTTTTTTGAGGATGTGGGTTTAGGGTTTTATATTTTTGGGGGTTCAGTGTCTTCTGGGGATAGAGGTTTATTATTTTTTATGAATTAGGGTTTGGGCTTTTGGGGGCTGAGGGTTTGGGGTTTTTTGGGGCTGGGGGTTTTGGGTTCTTTAGGGCCGAGGTTTTAGTATCTTTTGGGGATAAGGGTTTACAGTGTTTTGGGGATGAGGGTTTGGATTTATGGGGATGAGTTTTTAGAGTTTTTTTGGTATGAGGTTCCAGATATTTTTTTTGGGTTTTGGGTTTTTTGGGGATAAGGTTTTATAGTTTTTTTTGGACAAGGGTTTTTTGTTTCTTAAGTATGGGGATTTTGGGTTTTTTGGGGGTTTAGGGTTTAGGGTTTTTTGTTCTGGAGGGTTTTAAGTTTTTTTGGGATAATAGTTTAGAGTTTTGGGGGGCTCAAGTTTTAGTGGTTTTTTTTGTTTATGTTTTAGAGTTTTTTAGGACTAAAGGTGTAGGGTTTTTTAGGGTGGAGGGTTTAAAGTTTTTTTGATGAGGGTCTAGGTTTTTTAGAGCTAAGGGTTTATGGATTTTCAGGGTTTAGGTTTTAGGTTTTTTTGGGGCTAAGGGTTTATGATTTTATTGGGTAAGGGGTTATTGTTTTTTGGGACTGAGGGTTTAATGTTTTTTGTGCCTAAGGGTTTAGGGTTTTATAGGGATTAGGGTTTTTGGGTTTTTCATTCATTATGGAATATGGGTTTTTAGGAATTTTGGTTTTGCGTTTTCGTGTGTTTGAGGGTTTAGTGTCATTTTGGGATGAGGGTTTTGGGTTTTTCTAGGAAGAGGTTTTTATATTTATCTTAGATGGGGGTTAATTATTTTTTGGGTTGAGGTTTTTGATTTTTTTGGGGCTCATGGTTTTGGGTTTTGGAGATGAGGATTTTGGTTTTTTTGGTGCTAATAGTTTAGGGTTTTTTTGGTGTTGAGAGTTTAGGGTTTTGGGGGGTTAAGGGTTTTTGGGTTTTTAGGGCTGAAGGATAAGGGTTTTTTGGTGTGGTAAGTTTTTCTTTTTTTGGGGATTAGGGTTTTGGGTTTCTTTGGGATTGTACTTTAGGGTTTTCTATGGATGAGGTTTAAGTATTTTCAGTGGCTAGGGGTTTAGGGTTTTTGGGGTTTTAGGGTTTAAGGTTTTTAGGGGATGAGGGTTTAGGGTTTTTTTGTGGGTGAAGGTTCATGGTATTTTGGGGATGAAGGTTTATCATTTGGGGGGGTGTAGGTTTAGGGTCTTATGTGAATGAGGGTTTATGTTTATTTTGCGCTCTAGGATTAGGGTTTTTTCAGGGATAAGGGTTTAGGGTTTTTTGGGGATGATGGTTTAGGGTTTTTTAGGGTTGTGGGTTTTGGTTTTTTAAGGGTTGAAGGTTTAGGATTTTTTGGGGATGATGGTTTAGAGTTTTTTTTTGGATGAGGCTTTAGGGGTTTTGGGGACTATGGGTTTAGGATTTTTTGGGGATGAGGGTTTATAATTTTTTGAGGATGATGGTTTAGGGTTTTTTCGGCTAAGGGGTTAGGATTTTTGGGGGTTGATGGTTTAGGGTTTTGGGGGACTAAGTATTTATGTTATTTTGGGGATGAGGGTTTATGGTTTTTTTGGACTGAAGATTTATGGGTTTTTAGAGATTAGGGTTTATTCTTTTAGGGGGAAGAGGGTTTAGGGTTTTATGTGGTGGGGGTTTATGGTTTATTGGGGATGATTGTTTAGGGTTTTTTGGGATAATAGTTTAGAATTTTTTGGGTATTAGGATTTATGATTTTTTGTGGATGGGGGTTTTGTTGTTTTTCAGGGCTAAGGGTTTAGGTATTTTTGGGGATTAGGGTTTCTTGTTTTGGGGATGAGTGTTTTTCTTTTTATAGGGATAATGGTTTAGGGTTTTTTGGTGATGAGTGTTTAGGGTTTTTTGGGGATTAGGGTTTATGGTTTTTTGGTGATGAGGGTTTAGTTTTTTTTTGTGATGATGTTTTATGGTTTTTTAGGGAAGAGGTTTTAGGTTTTTAGGGGGATTAGGTTTTATTGTTTCTTATGGATGAGGGTTTAAGGTTTTTTTCCTAAAGATTTAGTTTTTGGGGGGGAATAGGGTTTAGGGTGTTTTGGGTCTGAGGTTTTAGGGTTCTTTTGGAATGAGAGTTGCGGTTTTGGGGGCTAAGGGTTGAGTTTTTTGGGGGGATATTGGTTTAGGGTATTCTAGGGCCATGGTATGTGTTTTTTTAGGGATGAGTTTTTTGAATTTTTTGGGGCGAGGTTTGAGGGTTTTTTGGTGCTATGTGGTTTGGGTTTTTAAGACCAAGTGTTCAGGGATTTCTAGAGCTAAGGATTCATTGTCTCTTAGGGTTGAGGGTTCATGGTTTTTTGGGGATGAGGGTTCTGTGGGTTTTGGGGATGAGGTTTCAAGGTTTTTTAGGGATGGGGTTCAGGGTTTTTTTCGGAATGAGGGTTCAACATTTTTTAGTTCTAAGGGTTTATGGTGTTTTGGGACTCAGGGTTAAGTGTTTTTTATAGTTGAGATCGCAAGGTATTTGGGAGCTGATGGCTTATAATATTTTGGGGATGATGGTTCCATATTTTTTGGGTTAAGGGTTCATATTTTTTTTGAGGATAGGGGTTCTATTTTTTATGGATTAGGATTAAAGGTATATTGTGACCAATTTTTTGTGTTTTATTAGGGATTAGGTGTCAAGGTTTTTTTTGGGGGGGTGAGGGTGTAAGTTTTTTGGAGTTGAATTTTTAGGGGGTTTTTGGGATGTAGTTTCATGTTTTTCTAGGTATGGGGGTTTAAGGTTTTTAGGGACTTAGTGTTCATGGTTTTGGAGTTGGTTTCTTCTTATAGAAGAGTGTTTAGGGTTGTTGGGGGTGAGGGTCAGTATTGTTTGGTAAAACGGGTTCAGTGTTTTTTTGGGAAAAGGGTTCAGGGTTTTTGGTGGTTGAGGGTTGTGGTTTTTTGGGGCTGTTGGTTCAAGGTTTTTTGGGGTTTAGGATTCATTTTTTTTTTATGTTTGAGCGTTATGTTTTTGGTGGGGATGATGGTTAAAGGTTTATTGTGGTTGATGGTTCATGGTTTCTTAGGTTTGAGGGTTCATCTTTCTTGAAAAAGTGGGTTCAGGGTTTCTTTGGGCTGAGGGTTCAGGTTTTCTTCAGCCAAGGGTTTAGTGTTTCATGGGGATGAGGGTTCAGGGAATTTTGGTGCAGTGGGTTTCAAGTTTCTTGGTTTCGTGGGTTCATGTTTTATAGGGGATGATGTTTTACTGATTCTTGTGGTTAAGGGTTCATGGATTCTTAGGTTTAAGGGTTTAGGGTTTTTCAGTGTGGATTGTTAAGGGTTTCTTGAGGCTAAGGGTTCAAGGTTTCTTGGGGATAAGAGTTCAGGGATATTTAGGGCTTAGAAATTTGGGTTTTCTAGGGATAATGTTTTATGGTTTTTTAGGCTGACGGTTTAATATTTTTTAGGGTTCAGGGATCAGGGTATTTTAGGGTTGAGGGTTTTTGGTTTTTTAGGGTAAAGTGTTCAAGGTTTATTGGAGCTTGGGGTTAAGTATTTCTTGGGGTTGAGGGTTCATGGTTTCTTGGGGATTAGGGTTCAGGGTTTCTTGGGGTTGAGGGTTAAGGGTTTCTTGGGTATAAGGTTACATGTTTTCTTGTGGATGACAGTTCATGGTTTCTTTGGACTGAGTGTTTTGGGCTTCTTGGGGATGAGGTCATAGTGTTTCTTGGGGATTAAGGTTTAGGGTTTGATGGGGCAGACGGTTTAAATTTTTTGGGGATGATGGTTTAGGGTATTTTAGGGTTGGAGGTTTGGGGTTTCTTGGGGATGAAGATTTAGGGTATCTTAGGGATGAGGGTTTTGGGTATCATGGGTATGAGGATTTATGGTTTCTTGGGGCTAATGACGTAGGGTTTATTTGTGATAAGGGTCTATAATTTAAGGGTGATGAGGGTTTAGGGTTTATTAGGGCTTAGGTTTTAAGGTTTTTTGGTGTGAGGGATTAGTGTTTATTGGGGATAATAGTTTAGGGTTTTTGGGGGATGGCACGTTAGGGTTTATTAGGTCCAATAGTTTAGGGTTTATTTAGGATGAGGTTTCAGGGTATATTGGGGATGAGGGTTTGGGGTTTCTTGGTACTTGGGGTTTAGGGGTTTTGTGGCTACGAGTTTATGATTTGTTCGGGTAAAGGATTTTGGGATTTTGGAGATAATGGTTTACTGTTTTTTTGGGGGATGATGGCTTTGGGTTTTATGGACTGAGGGTTTAGGTATTTTTTGTGTCTAATGGTTTAGGAGTTTTTTGGGATTTTTTTTTGGGTTTATTGAGGATGAGTGTTTAAGGTTTTTTAGGGATGAGGTTTTTTTTTGGAGATCAGGATTTATGGTTTATTAGGGCTGAGTGTTTATAGTTTTTTGGAAATGAGTTTTTAAGGATTTTTGGGTTGAGGGTTTAGGATTTTTGGGGGATTAGGGTTTAGGGGTTTAGGGGATTTATGCCTTAGGATTTTTGGGGACTGTGGGTTTAGGAGTTTATGGGATATGGTATTAAGGAAATTTGGTGATGAGCGTTTAGGGATTTTTGGGGATGAGGGTATATGGTATTTTAGTACTGAAGGTTTGAAATTTTTTTGGTTGAGGGTTTAGAGTTATTTTGTTGTAGTGGATATAGTATTTATTTGGGGTCGAGGGATTGGGCCTTACAGTAAAATGGTTTAAGGTCTTTTCAACTGAGCATTTATTGGTTTTGGGGTTGATGGTTTAGGGTTTTTTTTGTTGATGAGTGTTTTATGGGTTTTGTGGTTGAGGTACTTGGGTTTTGTGGCCTGGTGGTTTATGGTTTTTTGGATTTGAGGATTTAGGATTTTTTGGGGTTGGGGCTTATGGTTTTTTTGGGTTTTAGTTTTTATGGATCTTGAGGGATTAGGGTTTAGATTTTTTTGTGGATGAAGGTTTAGGGTTTTGTGGGGCTTAGGGTTTACATGATTTTTTGGTGATGAGGGATTAGTTATATTTGGGGGTGAGGGTTAGAATTTTTGTGGATGATGGTTTGGGGTATTATGGGGCTGAGAGTTTAGGATTTTTGTGGATGGCAGTTTTGGGGTTTTTTGGATGAGGTTTTAGGTTTTGTGGGGAAGAGGTTTATGGTTTTTTTGTCATAATTTATGTTTTTTAGGAGGTTATGTGTTTAGGGATTTATAGGGATGTGGGTTTATGGTTTTTAAGGTTTATGGTTTAGGGTTTTTTGGGGATAAGGTATTATGGTTTTTTGGGTGAGGGTAAAGTGGTTTATATGGATGAGGGTTTAGAGTTTTTTGGGGCTGAGGGTTTTGGGTTTTCTTTGGCTTAGGGGTTAGATTTCTATGGGCTGAGGGTTTAGGGATTTTTTGGGGTTTAGTATTTTTTGGGTTTAATGCTTTTTGGGTTATCTAGGGACGAGTTTTTAGGTTTTTTAGGGATAAATGATTAGGGTTTTCTAAAGAGGAGGGTTTTAGGTATTCTTGGGAAGGGGGTTTAGGGTATTCTCGGGATTAGGGTTTGTGGTTTCTAGGGATGTTGGTTTGGTTTTTTGGGGATGGGGGTTTAGGGTTTTATAGGGGTCATGGTGTATGGTTTTCTAGGGGCTTAGGGTTTAGGGTTTTATGAGTATAAGAGTTTTGGGTTTTCTTTTAATGTGAGTTTAGAATTTTTCGAGGACAAGGGATTAGGATTTTCAATGGATTAGGGTTTATATTTTTCTAGGGCTAATGGTTTAGGGTTTTTTGAGGCTGTGGGTTTATTTTTTCTAGTTTAAGTGGGTTTAGGTCTTTCTTGAGCTGAGTGTTTATGATTTTCTGGGAAAGTGAACTTAGTTTTTCTAGGGTTCAAAATTTAATGTTTTTTGAGGCTAAGGGTTTAGGGTTTTCTCAGGATGAGGTTTTGGATTTTCTATGACTAATGATTTAAGGTTTTTTTAGGATGAGGGTTTAGGGTATTCTAGGGTTGAATGGTTACTATTTATTGGGGTAGAACATTTATATTTTTCTAAGACTAAGGGTTTAGGTTTTCTAGGGATTGGGGTTTAGGGTTTTCTGAGGGTGAGGATTTAGGTATTTCTAGGGATCAGTTTTTTGGATTTATGGGGATATGTGTTTAGAGTTTTTTTGGGGCTGATGGTTTGTTGTTTTATGGGTATGGTTGTTTGGGTTTTTCATGGTTTGATGGTTTCAGATTTCTAGGGGCTGGGGGATTAGGGTTTTCTTGGGCTAATGGTATGATGTTTTTTAGGGTTCAGGGTTTAGGGTTTTCAAAAGATGAGGTTTTAGGGTTTTCTAGGGATGAGGATTTAGAGTTTTTTGGGATGTGGGTTTAGATATTTCTAGGGTTCAGGGTTTTCAATTTTCTAGGATTGGGGTTTAGGACTTTCTGTGGCTGATGATATTTTTTTTCTAGGGATGAGGGTTTATAGTTTACTATGGATCAAGGTTTTGGGTTTTCTAGATATGAGGGTGTAGAGATTTCTAGGGTAGGGGGTTTGGGGTTTTCTGTCACTGTTGGTTTATGTTTTTCTAGGAATTAGGGTTTAGGGTTTTCTTGGGATGATTGTTAAATGTTTTATAGGGATAGGGGTTTATGGTTTTTTGAGGGTTATGGTTTATTATTTTATGGGGTTGAGGATTTAGGGTTTCCAAAGGATTGGTATTTAGGGTTTTCTAGGGATATAGAATTATCGTTTCTCGGAGATGGGGGTTTGTGGTTTTCTTGGGATGAGGGTTTAGGGTTTTTTTGGGTTAAGGGTATAGGGATTTATGGGATGAGGTATTTTTATTTTTTAGGGTTGAGGGTTTAGTATTTTTTTAGGGATGATGATTTAGGGTTTTCTAGGGCTGAGGGTTTATGGCTCTTTAGGGATATGGGTTTAGTGTTTTCTATCGTTAGGGGTTAGGGGTTTTCTAGATCATAGGATTTTGGGTTTTCTAGGGATTAGGGTTTAGGGTTTTCTATAGTTGAGTGTTTAGGTTTTTCTTGGGAAGAAGTTTTAGGGTTTTCAAGGATTTAGGATTTTTGATTTTATGGGGATGAGGAATTACAGTTTTAGGGGGATGATGGTTTAGGGTTTTCAAGGGATGTGGTTTTAGGGTTATCTGGTGATTAGGATTTAGAGTTTTCTAGGTCTTTTTTATAGCTTTTAAGGGATTAGGGTTGAGGGATGTGGATTTTTTAGGGATGAAGTTTGAGGGTTTTTAGCCTAAAGGTATATGGTTTTTTGGGAATAAGGGTTGAATTTTTTGGGGGTTGAGGGTTGAGTTATTTATAGGGATGAGGTTTGTGGGTCTATTAGGGTGTAGGGTTGTGTGGGGTTTGGGGATAAGGTTGGAGCGTTTTTTTTTGGGTTAGGGTTGATTGCTTTTTGGGATGAGGGTTGAGTGATTTTTGGTACAAGGGTTTATAGTTTTTTGTGGATGATGGTTTAGGGTTTTTTGGGGCTGAGAGTTTTGGGTTGTTTTGGGTATTAGGGTTTATGGTTTTTTCGGGGGCTCAGAGTTTAGGGTTTTTGGAACTGAGGGTTTAGGGATTTTTGTTGCTGAGGGTTTAGTGTTTTCTTGGGCTAAGGGTTCGGGGTTTTCTATGGTTTAGGGTTTGTTGTTTACTGGGGATGAGGGTTTAGGGTATTCTTAGGATGAGGGTTTAGGGTTTTTTGGGGATGTGGGTTTAGGGTCTTTTAGAGGGAAGGTTTTAGGGTTTTTTGGGGACTGAGGGTTTGCGATTTTTTAGTGATGAGAGTTTAGGTTGTTTCAAGCCTAAGGGTTTAGGGTATTTTGGGGATGAGGGTCTATGGGTTTTTTGGGATGCAGTTATATGGTTTTTTTCGGTTATTTATTTAGGGTTTCTTTAGGAATAGTGTTTAGGTTTTTCTAGGTTTGAGTGTATAGAGACTTTTTCAGATGATGTTTTAGTGTTTTTTAAGGCTGGGGTTTAGGTTTTTCTTGGGGTGAGGGTTTATGATTTTTTTGGGGATGAGTGATTAGGGTTTTATTCGAATGAGGGTTTTTGGTTTGTGGGACTATGGGTTTAGGGTTTTTTGGGCTTTGGGTTTTGGGTTTTTTGAGATGAGGGTTCATGGTTTTGTGGGGATGGGTATTTAGGGCTTCTTGGGGATTGAGGGTTTAGGATTTTTGGAGCTAAAGGTTTAGGATTTTTTGGGGATGAGGGTATAGGGTTTTGTGGGGATGATATTTTTGGGTTTTCTATGTATGAGGGTTTAGGTTTTTCTAATTCTATGGGCTTAGGGATTAAGGTTTTATAGTGTAGAGGGTTTAGGGTTTTCTATGGTAGATGATTTAGGGAATTTTAGGGATGTGGTTTTAGGGTTATCTAGAGCTGAGAAATTAGTTTTTTATGGGGATCATTGTATGGGATTTTCTAGGGATGAGGGTTTAGAGTATTCTATGGCTGAGGGTTTATGGTTTTATTAGGTTTAGGGTTTCAGTTTTTATCAGGATAAGGGTTTAGTGTTTTCCTGGATTGAAGGTTTAGGGTTTTATGGGGGTGAGAGTTTAGGGTTTTCTAGATTGGAGGGATTAGGGTTTTATCAAGAAGAGTATTTATGGTTTTATGGGGTCCAGGGTTCAGGGTTTTCTATGGATTAGGGTTTAGGGTTTTTTGGGCTGAGGATTTAGGATTATTTTGTGCTTATGGTTTAGGGTTTTATGGGGCTTACGGTCTAAGAGTTTTTGGGGGTGAGGGTTCACAAATTTTCAGGGTTGAGTATTTAATGTTTTTTGGGGTTGAGGGTTTAGGTAATTTTGGGGTTGTGGGTTTAGGGATTTTGGGGGCTGGGTTTTAGGGTTTTCATGGGATATCTATTTAGGGTTTTATGGGGAGGGTTTTAGGGATTTATGGTGATGGGGTTTTATGTTTCTTTCAGGGTTGGGGTTGAGAGTGTTTTGGGGAATAGTGTTTAGAATTTTTTGGGGCTGAGGGATTAGGTTTTTTTGGGGGGATGGGGGTTTATGGTTTTTTGGTACTGAGGGTTCAAGGTTTTTTATGGATAAGGGTTCAGGGTTTTTGTGGTTGATGGTTCTTGTTTATTTAGGTTAAAGGGTTTTGGGTTTTTTGGGGGCGGATTGTTTTGGTTTTTTTGGATGAGGGTATAGGGTTTTTTGGGCTTGAGGGTTCTAGTTATTTTGGGGTTGAGGGTTCAAGGTTTTGTTGAGACTTAGGGTTCATGGTTTTTTAGGGCTAAGGGTTTATGGTTTATTTGGCTAAGGTTTCAGGTTTTTGGGTAAATGTTTTTGGGTTTTTTGGTGTTTAGAGTTCATGGTTTTTGTTCACTGAGGGTTCCAAGCCTTTGGAGATGAGGGTTTGTGGTATTTTGGGACTGAGGGTTTAGGGTTTTTTAGGGCGTAGAGTTCAGGTTTTTTATGAATGAGGGTTCAAGTTTTTCTGGGTCTTAGTGTAAGGGGTTTTCTAGGGCTCAGGGTTCAAGGATTTTTTGGTCTTATGGTTTAGGTTTTTTGGGACTGAGGGTCTACTGTTTTTATGGAATAATGCGTTTGTGATTTTTGGTGTTAAAGGTTTTGGGTTTTTTTTTGGATTAGGTTTCATGGTTTTTTTGAGATGAGGGTTCATTTTTTTGGGTCTCAAGGTTCTGTGTTTTTTGGGGTTTACAGTCTATGGTTTTTTGGGGATAATGGTTCAGGGTTTTTTGGGGATGAGGGTTAAGGGTTTTTTTGGAAAAGGGTTCACTTTTTTTTTCTAAGGGTTTGGGGTTTTTTGGGTCTAATGATTCATGGTTTTTTGGGTTGAGGGTTCAGGGTTTGTTGGTTCTTAGGTTCATGGTTTCAATGGACTAAGGGTTAATGGTTTTTTGGGGATGCAGTTTCAGGGTTTTTTGGGATTGAGGGTTCAAGGTATTTTGGGGCTAAGGATTCCTTGATTTTTTTGGCTGATGGTTCTGGGTTTTCTGGGTTTGAGCATTTGGTGCTTTCGGAGGATGAGGGTTTAGGTGCTTTTGGGTAAAGGGTAAAGGGTTTCATTATGCTAGGGGTTTAGGGTTTTTTATGTGTGATGCTTGAGGGTTTTTTGGTGTTAAGGGTTGAGGCTCACATAGGGCTAAGTGATGATGTTTTTGGGTGATGAGGGTTGATAATTTTGGGGGGATGAGTATTATGGGGCTTTTGGAACTAAAGTATGAGGTTTTTATGGTCTTATGGTTTAGGGTTTATTTAGGGATGAGGGATTAGGGATTTTGGGGATGAGGGATGAGGATTATTTAGGTTTAGAGTTTATGGTTTTTTAGGTATGATGGTTTAGGGTTTTCAGGATTAGGATTTGGATTTTTTGGGGATTAATTGTTAAGGTTTTTTTGGGGACAAGGTTTGAGGGTTTATAAGCCTAAGGATTGAGGGTTTTTTGGGGGGGAATAGGGTTGAGGTTTTTTGGGGTTGAGAGTTCTAGTTTTTTTGGCTAATGTTTGAGGTATTTTTTATGGATGAGGGTTGAGTGTTATTAGCAGCTGATGGTTGAGGGTGATTTGGCCATAAAGGTTAAGGGGTTTTTAGTTTTAAGGGTTTAGTGTTTTTTTTCTAATGAGAGTTGAAGGATTTTTAGGTATGTGGGTCAAGGGTCTTTTGGGGATAAGGTTTGAGGTTTTTTGGGGACGATTGTTTAGGGTTTTTTGGGCTGAGGGTTTATAGTTTTTTAGGCTTAGTTTTTATTCTTTTTTGGGATGAGGGTTGAGGATTTTTTCGGGGTGAGGTTTTTTTTGGATTATGGTCAAGGGTTTTCTGGGTATTAAGTTTGAGTGTTTTTTGGGGTATAGGGTTTAGGTTTTTCAAAGATTATGGTTTATAGTTTTTCAAGACTATAGGTTTATAGTTTTGGGGGATGAGGGTTTAGAGTTTTTAAGGTTGAGGGTTTAGGATTTCTTTGGGATGTGTGTCTAGGGTTTTTTTGGGGACAAGGGTTTAGGGTTTGTTGGGGTTAATTGTTTAGGTTTTTTAGGGAAGAGATTTTATGGATTTTGTTTATTTATGGTCTTATGGAGCTGAGGGTTTTTGGTTTTGGGGGGATGAGGGTTTAGGGTTTTGGGGGATAAGGCTTTAGGGGTTTTTTAGAGTTGTGGGTTTAGGGTTTTGTTAGGGAGTGGATATAGGTTTTTTACGGGGTTCATGATTTAGGGTTTTTTGGGGCTAGGGTTTTTGGGTTTTTCTGGGCAGAGTGTTTTGGGATTTTTGGGGCTAAGGTTTGATATATTTTTGGGGATATGCATTTAGTTTTTTTTGGGCTAAGGTTTTAAGGTTTATAAGGGTTTAGGGTTTATGGTTTTTGAGGATGAGGGTTTATGATTTTTCAGGGATGAGGGATTTTGGTTTTTTGGGGATAAGGGTTTAATGTTTTCTTAGGGTTGAGGATTTGTGGTTTTCTTTGTGTTTTGTTTTAGGGTTCTCTAGAATGAGGGTTTATAGTTTTTTGTGGATGAGGGTTTAGGTTTTTCTGAGGGTAAGGGTTCATTTTTTTTCTAGGCCTTAAGGTATAGTGTTTTCTAGTGCTGACGGTTTAGGGTTTTCTAGGACTGAGGGTTTGATGTTTTCCAAGGATGAGGGGTTAGGGTTTTCTGGGGCTGAGGGTTTTAGGTTTTTTGGGTCTGAGTGTTTATCTTTTTTCAGGGCTAGATTTTTAGTGTTTTTTGAGGATGAGGGTTATGTGTTTTCTATGAATGAGTGTTTACGGTTTTCTAGGGATGAGGTTTTACAATTTTTGGGGGCTAAGGGTTTTCGGTTTTTTGGGGATGAGCATTTATGATTTTCTGTGGATGAATGTTTAAGGTTTTCTTTGGCTGAGGGTTTACGGTTTTCTAGGGTTGAGGTTTTAGGTATTTTTAGGGATTAGGGTTTATGATTTTTTGGGACTATGTTTTTATGGTTTTTGGGGGATGAGGGTTCGGTGTTTTCTATGAATGAGGGTTTAGGGTTTTATACTGCTTATGTTTTAGAGTTTTTTGGGGATTTGGGTTAAGGGTTTTAATGGGTTCAGGGTTTATGGTTTTCTAGGGATGAGGGTTTAAGGTTTTCTTTTTCTGGGGGTTGGGGATTTCTGGAGATATGGGTTCAGGGATTTCCGGGGCAGAGCATTTAGTATTTTATGGGGATTAGTGTTCAATGTTTTTTGGGGATGAGGGTTTAGGTTATTTGGGGATGCTGGTTCATGTTTTTCTAAGGATGAGGTTTCATTTTTTTCTAGGGATTAGGGTTCTGGGTTTTCTAGGGATGTGGGTTTAGGGTTTTATGGGACTGCGGGTTTAGGGTTTTCTAGGGATATGGGTTCATGGTTTTTTAGGGATGAGGGTTTAGTGTTTTCTAGGTCTTAGGGTTTAGGGTTTTCTAGGGATGGGGTTTTTGGGTTTTCTGAGGATATGGGTTTAGGGATTTTTGGGGCTGAGGGTTTAGGGTTTTTTGGATCTAAGGGTTTAGGATTTTTTGAGGCATCTAGGGTTTTTTGGGGCTGAGTGTTTAGTATTTTTTGTAGTATTATGTCTCAGGGATTAGAGTTTTGGGGGTGGTGGTTTTAGATTTTTCCAAGACTAAGGGTTTAGGCTTTTCTAGGGATGATGGTTTACAGTATTCTGGGTCTCAGGGTTTAGGGTTTTCTTGGGAATAGGGTTTTGGGTTTTGTGGGGCTAAGGGTTTAGGTTTTTATTTGGATGAGGGTTTAGGTCTTTTATTACTGAGAGTTTTAGGAATTTCTTGGGCTAAGGGATTAGATTTTTCCATGGTTTATGGTTTAGATTTTTCCATGGTTGATGGTTTTCTAGGGTTGTGCTTTAGGATTTTCCTGGGATGAGGTATTAGTGTTTTCTAGGGATGAGTAAATAATTTTTATTAGGGATTAACGTTTTTTGTTTTACAGGGATGGGGATTTAAGGATTTCTGTGGTTTAGTGTTTAGGGTTTTCTTAAGATGAGGGGTATAGGGTTTTTTGGGGATGACGGTTTAGGGTTTTATGAGATGATGGTCTATGGAATTTTGGGGTGAAAGGTTTAGATTTTTATGGGTTTGAGGGTTTATAGTTTTCTATGATTGAGGGTTTAGAAGATTTCTAGGCCTTTGGGATGAGGGTTTTCTAGGGATGAGAGTTTACGGATTTTGGGGATAATGTTACGGTTTTTTAGGGATGAGGGTTGAGGGTTTTGGGGGGATTAGGGTTTATGTATTTTTGTGGATAAGGGTTATGGTTTTTTGGGGATGAGGTTATAGGGTTATTTATGGAGAAGTGTTGAGGTTTTTTTATATGGGGTTCCAGTTATTTTAGGGATGGGGTTGAGTATTTTTTGGGGCTGAGTGTGGAGGATTTTCTAGTGCTGAGGGTTTAATGTTTTTCGAGCTGAGGTATTAGGGGTTTTTAGGGATAAGGGTTTAGAGTGTTTGTGAGAAGTTATTTGAGGGTTTTTTTGGATTGATGGGTTATATTTTTTTGGGGATGAGGGTTTAGGATTTTTGGGGCCGTGGTTTTGGAGTTTTGGGGGATAAGGGTTGACGGTTTTTTTGGGGACGATAATTTAGGGTTTTCTAGGCCTCAGGGTTTAGGATTTTTTAGGATGTGGGTTGAGGGTTTTTTCCGGTTTAGGGTTTAGGTTTTTTTGATGGTTATGGTTTTTTGGAGGTATGGTTTTAGAGTTTTTTAGGGCTAAGGGTTGAGGATTTTGGGGGGTTTAGGGTTTAGGGTGTTTTGGGATTGGGGGTTTTGGGTTTTTTCAGGATGAGGGTTGAGGGTTTTTTGGTGATGAGGGTTGAGTATTTATTATGGTTTAAGGTTTAAAATTTGTTTACTTTGTGGGTTTAGAGTTAATTTGGGATGATGGTTCAGGGTTTTTTTGGGCTTAGTGTTGAGGGATTTTTTGTGGTTGAGGGTTTCAGGTTTTTTGGGGCTGAGGGTTGAGGGTTTTTTGGGGCTGAGTGTGTACGGTATTTGGGGTCTGTAGTTTGAGGGTTTTTTGGGGTTGGGTTTTTTTTTTATTTTTTGGGGCTGAGGGTTTAGGTTTTTTTGTGTGGTTTTAGGGTTTTTTGAAATGGGTTTATCATTTTTAGGGGCTTAGGTTTAGGGGTTTTTGGGGATGATGTTTTAGGGTTTTTTGGGGCTGAGTGTTTAGGTTTTTGGGGCCCTGACAGTTTAGAGTCTTTTGAAGTTAAGGGTTTAGATTTTTGTGGTTGAGAGTTTAGGGGTTTTGTGGCTGGGGGTTTTGGGTTCTTTAGGGAAGATTTTTAATGTTTTTTTAGCATTATGGGCTTAGTGTTTTTGGGGATAATTCTTTATGGGTTCTAGGTATACAGGTTTAGGATTTTTTGGTGTTGTGGGTTTAATGTTTTTTGGGGATGAGGGTTGAGGTTTTTTTTGGGATTGATGATTTATGGTATATTAAGGATGAATTGTTTTTGGGATTAGGGTTTAAGATTTTTTAGGGATGAGGGATTAGGTTTTTTGGGAATTGGTGTTTAGGTTTTTCTAGGGGATGAGTGTTTCTATTTTTTGGTGATGAATGTTTTGGGTTTTTTGGGCTGAGGGTTCATGATTTTTTGTGGCTAAGGGTTTATGTTTTATTAGGGATGATTATATAGAGTATAGGGTTTTTCTGGGATGGGGGTTTGAGTTTTTGGAGGTTGATGGTTGAATGGTTTATTGACGATGAGGGATGAGGGTTTTTTGGGGATGAGGATTCCAGGTTTTTTTGGGGTCGAGGTTTGAGGGTTTTGGGGGTTTTTGTCTTTTGGGTTTCTTAGGCCTGATGGTATAGGTTTTTTTTATGAGTAATTATGTTTTTCCAAGTATGATGGTTTAGGTGGTTTTGGGTTTGTGGGTATAGTTGTTTTTTGAGGCCGAGGATTTATGGTTTTTTGGGGCGGAGAATTTGGGTTTTGTGGGGATAAGGGTTTTGTATTTTTTAGGGATGAGGGTTAAGGGTTTGTTAGGGTTTAGTGTTTAATGTTTATTTTGGATTTATGGTTATATTTTTTATGGTGTAGGGTTTAGGTTTTCATAGGGATGAGAGATTAGGGTTTTTTTGGAGTTTTGGGTTTATGGTTTTTTTGGGGTTGAGGGGTGAGGGTGTTTCGGGGCTAAGGGTTTAGTGTTTTATATAAACCTTTGTTTATATTTTTTTGGTGCATATGGATTAGGTATTTTTAGGTTTGAGGGTTTAGGGTTTTTTGGAATGTTGGTTTTGGGATTTTTGGTTCTTAGGGTTTTGGGTATTTTGTGCATGTGGTATTAGGGTTTTTTGGGGAGAGGGTTAAGAGATTTTTGGGTCTGATGTTTGAGGTTTTTCTGGGGGCTGGGTGTTTAGAGTTTTTTTGGGCTGAGGGTTTAGGGTTTTTTGGGGGCTGGATGTGTATGGTTTTTTGGGGATGATGGTTTAGGGTATTTTTTGGAAAAGGGTTCAGGGTTTTTTGGGGATGAGTGTTTAGGGTTTTTTAGGGATGGGGGTTTTGGGTTTTTTAGGGGCACGGGGTATTATATTTTCTAGACTGATGGTTTTTTAAGGTAAGGGTTTAGTATTTTTTGGGATGATGGTTTATGTTTTTTTCATGCCGAGGGTTTAGAATTTTGGTGTTTTTATTTTTTTACTATAGGTTTATGGTATTTTGGGGATATGGTTTTAATGTTTTTTGGGGCAAGGGGTTTAGGTTTTTTTGGGGATGAGGGTTCAAGGTTTTTGGGCTGAGGATTGAGGGTTTTTTAGGTATGATGATTTACGGTTTTTTAGGGCTTATGGTTGACAGTTTTGGGGGTTATGGTTTAGGTTTTTGGGGGTTATGGGTTTATTATTTTTTGGGGTTTTGGGATTTAGATTTTCAGACTAAGGGTTTAGGTTTTTTATGTATTAGGTTATAGGTTTTTTGGGGGGTTGAAGGTTTATGGATTTTTCAGGATTAGCATTAATGTTCATTTGGGGAACATGATATAAGGTTTTTGGGGATAAGGTTTATGGTTTGTTGGGGATGTGGGTTTATAGTTTTTTACGGATGGGTGTTTGGGGTTTTTGGGAAATGGGGGTTTTTGGTATTTTGGGGTTGGGGGTTTTTTGTTTTTTTTGGGCTATGGAATTAAGGTTTGGGTGGTAGTGGGTATAAGTTTTCATGGGGCTATGGGATTTAAGATTTTTGGAGCTGACTGTTTAGGGTTTTTTGGGATTAGGGGATTAGGGTACTTTGTATCTGAGGTTTTAGTGTATTTTTGGGGTGAATATTTAGTGTTTTTGGGGTTGCGGACTTATGGTTTTTTGGGATTTAGTGTTTTTGGGGGCAGATTGATTTATCTTTATTTGGGATAAGGGTTTAGGTCCTTTTTGGGCTTAGTGTTTAGGGGTATTGGTGTTGAGGGTTTAGTTTTATTTGGGTTTGAGGGTTTTGGGTGTTTTAGGGGTGATGAATTAGGGTTTTAGGATGAGTGTTTAGGGTAATTTGGGTAAGTTTTCTTAGGGATTTTTAGGGCTGGGGTTTTGGGTTTTTTGGGGATTAATGTTTTCTAGGGATAAGGGTTTTGAGGTTTTCTGTCATAGGTTCTATGATTTTTTGGGTCTAAGGGTTCAAGTTTATTTTGGAATGAGAGTTCAATGTTTATTTTTGTGGCTAAGGGTACAAGGTTTTCTTGGGCTTTTTATTTACAATTTTTTGTGTGGAGGGTTTAGGGTTTTTATGAGAGTATGGTTTAGGGTTTTTTAAGGATGTTTTTTAGGGTTTGGGGGATTGAGGGATTATTATTTTGGGGGGGTGAGGGTTTACGGTTTCTTTGGGTTGTGGGATTACATTTTTTTGGGGTTGATGGTTTTTTGGGGGTGAGGTTTGAGGGTTTAGTATTTTTTTGGGATACGAATTGAGGGTTTTCGGGGAGAGGGTTGATGGTTTTTTGGGGCTATCTATTTAGTATTTGTTGGGACAGGGTTTTTAGGAATTTTTGGTGCTGAGGGTTTAGGGTTTTTTGGATGAAGGTAGAGATTTTTTTTGGGATAATGATTTTTAGTTTATAAGGTTCAGGGTTTAGGGTTCTGGGGGAAATGTGTTCAAGATTTTTTTATGATGTGCATTTAGGATTTCATGGGGTTGACGGTTTAGGGTTTTTTAGTGCTGAGGGAATAGGGTTTTTTGTCGTTGAGGGTTGAATTGTTTTTTCGTATGAGGGTTTAGGATTATTGGGTTTGAGGGTTTAGAGTTTTTTGGAGTTATGGGGTAATGGTTATTTGGGGCCAAGTGTTTAGGGTATTTTGGGATGTGGTTTTTTGGTTTTGGGGGGTTTACGGTTTAGGGTTTTTGGGGGTTGATGGATTATGGTTTTTTGTGGGTGAGGGTTTAGGGGTTTTTAGGGCTGAATGTTATTGTTTTTTTCAGTTAGGTTATTAGGGTTTTTTGGGGAAAAGGGTTTCTAGTTTTTTTGGATGGGGGTTTATGATTTTTTATAATGATGATTTAGGGTTTTTTAGGCTTAAGGTTTAGGGTTTTTATTTAAGAGGGTTTAGGATTTTTTGGAGTAAAGTGTTTATTGTTTTTTTGGGTTCAGGGTTCCGGTTTTTTTAGATATCTATGTTTAGTATTTTTAGGGGAAGAGAGTTTAAGGTTTTTTTGGGGATAAGGGTTTATGGATTTTTGGGATGATTTGTTGTGGTTTTTTTTGAATTTTAGGGATTAGTGTTTTTTGGTGGCTGAGGGTTTAGGTTTTTTTAGGGATGAGGGTTTAGGGATTTGGGGATGAGTGTTGCATGTTTTTTTGGGGTTGAAGGTTGATGGTTTTTTGGGATCAGGATTTGCTGTTTTTTGTGGATAATGGTTTGGGGTTTAGGCTTAAGTTATTTTGGGGGATGAGGGTTGAGGGTTTTTGGTTTTGGGGGATAAGGGTCAAGGGTTTTTTGGTGACAAGGGTTGAGGGTTTTTTGGTCTGAGGATTGAGGATATTTATGGTAGAGGGTTTATCATTTTATTGGGATGAGTGGTTAGGGTTTTTTGGGACAAAGCGTTTAGTGGTTTTGGGGGTATATGGTTTATGGTTTATTGGGGATGATTGTTCATGGTTTTTTGGGGTTGAGGGTTCATGGTTTTTAGAGGATGATGGTTTAGATTTTTTGGGGATCAGGGTGTAAGTTTTTTTAGGGTTGAGGGTTCATGGTTTTTTTGGGGATAAGGTTTTAAGGTTTTTTGAGGCTCAGGGTTATGGTTTTTAGGGTGTAGTGTTATTTGTTTTTCATGGTGAGGGATTAGGATTTTTAGGAATGAAGGTTGAGGGTTTTAGGGGGCTAAGGGTTCATGGTTTTTTGGGGGGTTAGGTTTTGGAATATTTTGGGGCTGAGGGTTGATGGTTTTATGGGGCTGAGTATTGAGGATTTTTTGGGGTTGTGGGTTAAGTTTTTTTAGTACTGGGGTTTTATGGTGTTTTGGGGCTAGGGGTTTAGGGTTTCCTGGGCTTAAAAGTTGGTGGTTTTTGGGAGTTTATGGTTTATGGTTTTTTGGGGATGTGGGTTCAAGGTTTTTTGGGATGGGGGTTTGGGTTTTTTAGATGTGAGGGTTTAGTGGTCATGGAGTTTAGGTTTTAGGGTTTTGTGGAAGAAGGTTTAGGTGTTTTTGGGTATGATAATTTATGGTTTATACAAATTATGGTTTATGGTTTTGGGGGATTTAGGGTTTAAAGGTTTTTAGGAATGGGTTTTACGGTTTTTTGGGGCTAAGGGTTCAGGGTTTTTTTGGTGATGTGTGTTATGGTTTTTTTGGGATGAGGGTTTAGTTATTATTGGGGATGAGGGTTCTTAGTTTTTTTAGATGATTGTCAATGGTTTTTTGGGATTAATATTGAGTTCTTTTTTGGGTCGTGGGCTTTTGATTTATAAGGGATGCAGGTTTAGAGTATTTTGGGTTTATGGATGAGTTTTTTTTGTGGATGAGGGTTTAGGCGTTTTGGGGATGAGGGATTAGGGTTTTTTAGTGATGTGGTTTTAGGGTTTTTTGGGATGAGGGTTTCAGGGGGTTTCTGGAAGAGTTTTATGTTTTTTGGGGGGCATAGGGTTTAGGAATTATGAGGCTAGTGGTTGAAGGTCCTATGGGATTGAGTGTTTATGGTTTTTTTGGGGATGAGGGTTTAGGGTTTTTTTGAATAAGTTTTGTGGGTCTTTTGGTACTATGGGTATAGAAATTTTTTGGGCTATGGGTTGTGGTTTTTTTTGGGATGAAATTTGTTGGTTTTTTTGGATGAGGTTTGAGTTTTTTCTGGGAAAATGTTTGAAGGTTTTTAACATTGAGGGTATAGGTTTTTTTGGTGTGATGTTTAATTATTATCTAGGGATACAGGTTTAGGGTTTATTGAAGTCAATGGTTTAGTATTTTTTGGAGAAGAGGGATTTATTTTTCCTATGGATGAGGTTTTATAGTTTTTTGGTGTGAGGGTTTAGGTTTTTTTGTGGCTATGTTTATGGGTTTTTTAGGATGATGGTTTAGGGTTTTTTTTTTGCTGAGTGTTTAAGGTTTTATGGGAATGAGGGTTGTGAGTTTTTGGGGGTTGAGGGTTTGGGGTTTTTTATGGATGAGAGTTTATAGTTATTTTGGTATAAGGGATGAAGGTTTTTTAGGGATACGGGTTCAGAGATTTATGGACCTGTGGATTGATGGATTTTTTGGGGATGAGGGTTGAGGGTTTTTTGGGGCTGAGGGTGGATTATTTTTTGGTTATTAGTGTTTAGGGTTTTTTTGTGATGAGGGTTTAGTGTATTTTACGGATGAAGGATTAGGGTTTCATGGTTATATGGGTTGAGGGTTTTGGGGGGATAAGGGTTTTGTGTTTTTTAGTGCTGAGGTTTTAGGGTTTTTGTGGATGATGGTTTAGGGTTTTGAGGTCTGAGGGTTTTGTAGTCTTTTGGGGCTTATGTTTTAGTTTTTTAGGGATGATGGTTTTTAGTGTTTTGGGTTTTTTTGGTGCTGAGGGTTTCGGGTTTTTTAGGGTTGAGTAATTTTAGTTTTTTGGGGTTGAGGGTTTAGGGGTTTCTAGGGATGAGGGTTGGGTTTTTTTTGGACATAGGGTTTTGGTTTTTTTGGGGCTGAGGGTTTTGAGTTTTTTGGGGATAAGTGATCCGTTTTTTATGGATAAGGATTTAGGGTTTTGTTCAATGAGGATTTAAGGTTTTTTTGGGGATGAGGGTTTTGAATTTTTTAGGGCAAAGGGTTCTAGGTTTTTTAGTGTGGTGGGTTTAAGGATTTTTAGGTCTAAGGGTTCAGGGGTTTTGGGGATACCGGTTGAGTGTTTTTTCATGATGAGGGTTGAGGGATTATTGGTGTGAGGGATGAGGGTTTTTTGGAGATGATGGTTTATTTTTTTCGATCAATGGTTTTATGGTTTTTTTGGGGCTCATCATTGATGGTTTCTCAAAGTTGGGCGTTCTATGTTTTTTTAGGTAGAGGATTTAGGTTTTTTTGGTGCCATTGATTGGGGGTTTTGGGGGATTAGGTTTTATGATTTCTTGGGACTATTATTTAACGTTTATTGGGATGGGAGTATACATTTTTTATGGATGTTGGATTTGGGTTTTTAGTGATAAGGGTTTACTGTTTTTTTGGGATGATATAGGGTTTTTTTGGCTGTGGGGCTAGATATTTTTTTGGGTAGTGGGATTATCATTTTGTAGGGTTCTGTGATTAGAGTTTTTTGACACTGAGTGTTTATGATTTTTTAGTGTTGAGGGTTTATGGTATTTTTGGAATGATGGTTTACCGTATTTTGTGGGAGAGAGTATTTAGGATTTTTGGGAATGAGGGTTTAATGTTTTTTGGGGCTGAGGGTTTAGGTTTTTGGGGGTTTACTGATTTGGGTTGTTTGGGGTTATGTTTTTATGATTTTTGGGGAAGGTGGTTTAGGATGTTTTGGAGTTGAGGGTTTTCATTTATTTGTTTAAAATGGTTTATGGTATTTTGGGGGTGTGGATTTAGGGTTTTGGGGCTGAGGGTTTATGGTTTATGAGAGCTGGGGGCTGAGGGTTAAGGTTATTTTTTCATTGGGTGTTGATATTTTAGGGGTTTGGGGGAAAAGGGTTGAGGGTTTTTGGTACTGAAGGTTGGGGTTTTTTTAGGGCTATGATTTTTTATTTTTTTGGGTTAGGGGATTGGGGTTTTTTTGGTTTGAGGTTGTAGGGTTTTTTATGGTTGAGGGTTGAGGGTTTTTTGGGGGTGTGGGTTTTAGGTTTTTTAGGCCTAGGGTTCATGGTTTTTTGGGGCTGTGGGATTAGGTTTTTTTGATGATAAGGGTTTGGTTTTTTTTTTGACATGATGGTTTAGGGTTTTTTGGGGCTAAGGGATGAGGACTTTTGTGGATGAGGGTTCAGTTTTTTTTGGGTTGGGGGTTTAGGATTTTTGGGGTTGAGTGTTTAGAGTCTTTTGGGGCTAAGGGATGAGGGTTCCTTGGAGTAAGGGTTTATAGTTTTTTAGGGATGAGGGTATTCAGTTTTTGGAGATAAGGATTTAGGGTTTTTTGGGGATGGTCATTTATAGTTTATTGGGTTTAGGGTTAGGGTTTTTTGGGATAAGGGTTTTAGGTTTTTTGGTACTAAGGGTTTTGGGTTTTTTGAATTTTGGGAGTAGGGTTATTTTGAGATCAGAGTTTCGGGTTTTTTTCATAGAGTCATGGAAATTTTACAACAAAGGATTTAGGGTTTTTTTGTTTTAGAGTGTTTAAGGTTTTTTGAGGTTTGATTGTTTAGCCATTTTTAGGGCTCATGGTTTAGTATTTTTTTGGGATGAGAGTTTAGGGTTTTTTAAGGATATGGGTTTATGTTTTTGGGGGATGAGTGTTAATGTTTTTTTGTAGAATATCATTCTGGGTTTTTTTGGGGCTGAGGGTTTAGGTTTTTTTAGGGACGAGGGTTTTGGGTTTTTGGGGTGAGTGTTGAGATTTGTTTTTTTAGACTAGGTGTTTAGGGCTTTTTGGGACTGAGGGTTGATGGTTTTTTAGGGTAGAGGGTTGAGATTATTTTGGGGAAAAGTGTTTAGGTTATTTTACCCTTAGGTTTTAGGGTTTTTAGGGTTGAGGTTTTATGGTTTTTTTGTGTTGAAGGTTTAGGGTTTTTTGGGGTTGATGGTTAAGGGTTTGCTTGGGTTTGAGGGTCGAAGGTTTTTTGGGATGAGGGTTGAATGTATTTTAGGAAAGACGGTTTAGGGTTTCTTGGGGATGAGGGTTGTGGGATTTTGGGGGATGAGGGTTATGGTTTTTTTTGTAGCTATGGGTGGATAATTTTGGGGGGTTTAGGGTTTAGGGTTTTTTAGTGATGAGGGTTTGGGGTTTTTTGGGACAGGGGGTTTATGGGTTTTCGGTTTTGGGTTTTGGGTTTTTTGGGATGATTTTTTGGGGATTTTTTTTGCTAAGCGTTCATTTTTTTGTGATGAGGATTTATGGTTTTTTAGGATTGAGGGTTGATGGTGTTTTTGAGGATTAGGGTTTTGGGTTTTTTGGGGCTGAGGGTTCGGGGTTTTTTGGGGCAGAGTGATCAATGTTTTTTGGGTATGATTTTACAATTTTTTTCTAGGTGGGGGTTTATGGTTTTTTATAGTTAAAGGTTGAGGGGTTTTGGGGAGGAAGTTTTATAGTTGTTTGGGATGACAGTTCAAAATATTTTGGGGCTAAGCATTGAGGTTTTTTTAGAGCTGTGGTTTTAGGGTTTCTCAGGACTGAGGGTTGAGGATTTTTTGGGGATGGGGGTTTAGGGTTTTTTGGTGATGGGGGTTTATTGTGTTTTTTTCCTAAGGGTTCATGGGTTTTTTCGGGATAAAGTTTTGTGGGTTTTGTTTGGGTATGATTGTTCAGGGTTTTGAGGGGATGTGGTCTTAGGGGTTTTTGGGCCTGAGTGTTTTGGGGTTTTGGAGACAAGGGTTTAGGGGGTTTCGGACTAAGGGTTTTGGGGTTTTTTGTTTTGGAGTTTTGGTGATGAGGTTGTAGGGTTTTGAGGGTATGATGGGTTATGGTTTTTTAGGGTTGAGACTCTAGGTATTTGTGTAGGACAGTTTTTATTTTTTCAGTGTCGTGGGTTTTTAGTATTTTGGGGTCAAGGGTTTTGATTTTTTGGGCCCGGGGGTTTTTGTGTTTTCTATGGCTAAGGTTTCATGGTTTTTTGGGGTTCTGCGATCTATGTTTTTTGGGATGAGGGTTCCGGGATTGTCGGCTCTAGTGGTTAATGATTTTTTAGGGATAAGGTTTGATAGTTTTTTGAGGCTGAGGGTCGATGGTTTTTTGTGGATAAGGGTTGGTGTTTTTTGGGGGCTAAGGGTTGATTGTTTTTTGGGGTTGAGGGTATAGGTTTTTTTGGAATCATGGTTTATGTTTTTTTGGGGATTTAGTTTTATGCTTTTTGGGGTTGAGGGTTTAAATTTTTTGGGGGTTAAGGGTTTACAATTTTCTACAGCTAAGGATTTAGGTTTTTCTAGGGATTAGGGTTTAGAGTTTTGGGGGTTAAAGGATTTGGGATTTTATGGCTATGGGTATAGGTTTTTTTGGGATGAGGGTTTATAATTTTTTGTGGCTCAGGATTAAAGGTTTTATGGTCATTATGTTTAGGGGGTTTTGGGGGATGATGGTTGAGGGTGGTTTAGGGATAAAAGATTAGGGTTTTTTGGGGATAAGTGTTGAGGGTTATTTTAGTCTGAAAGTTGATGGAATTTTTAGAGTTGGGGTTTGGGGGTTTTTTAGGGATGAGGGTAGAGGATTTTTTGGAGCTGAGGGTTGAGGGTTTTTTTTGGGCTGCGTGTTTATAGTTTTTTGAGGATGATGTTTTATGGTTTTTCTGAGGCTAATAGATTAGGGGTTTTTGGATAGAGGGTTGAGGGTTTTTTTTAGGGTGATGGTTTATGGTTTTTTAATACTATGTGTTAAGTATTTTTTTGGGATGATGTTTTATGGTTTTGAGGGATGATGTTTTCTGGGGGTTGTGTGCTTAGGGTTTAGGTTTTTGGGCTAAGAATATTGGATTTTTGGGCCTGAGGATTATGGGATTTTTTGGTACTGAAGGTTTTGTGTGTTATAAGGTTATGGGGTAATGGGCATATGGGGATGAGTCTTTTAGTATTTTTGGGGTTGAGGGATTACGGTTTCTTAGGGATAAGTGTTTCGGTTTTTGGGGGCTGAGGGTTTTGGGTTTGTTGGGGTTGAGTGTTTTTGGTTTTATGGGGATGAGTGTTTAAGCGTTTTAGGGATTGATCATTTAGGGTTTTTTAAGGATGAGGGTTTCAGGTTTTTTAGGGTTGAGGATTCAGGGTATTTTTTTGGGTGAGGGTTCAGGCTTTTTTAGGGATTAGGGTGTTGGGTTTTGTGGGGATGAGGGTTTAGGAATTTTTAGGGCTAATGGTTCAACGTTTTTCTTAGTGATGGGGGTTTAGGGTAATTTGGGGCTAAGGGTTTAGGGTTTTTTGGTGGATGAGGGTTGGGGGTTTTTTACGCTGAGGGTTGAGTGATTTTTAGGCCGAGGATCGATGGTTTTTTATGGTTTGGGATTGAGGGTTTTTAGGGGTTTAGGCTTCAGGATTTTTTAGGGATGAGGGTTTATGGTTTTTTGGCACTAAGTGTTAAAGGTTTTTGCAGCTAAGTGTTTAGGGGTTTTTGAGCTGAAGGGTTTAGGGTTTTTTAAGCTGATGATTTATAGATTTTTTCTTCAAAGGGTTTTGTAGCTTTTGGGACAAATTGTTTATTTTTTTGGGCCAAGGGTTTATGGTTTCTTAGGGACGAGGGTTTAAATTTTTTGAGAAAAATGGTTTAGGGTTCTTTGTTGATGAGGGTTTAGGGTTTTTTGGGGATTAGGGTTTTTTGTTTTTGGGGCCATAGTATTTAGGGTTTTGGGGTTTTGAAGTCTTTTTACGACAATAGGTTAGGGTTTTGGGTTTGGGGATTTGGGGTTTTTTGGGGCTAATGGTGTTTTGAGGATAAGGGTTTATGAATTTTTCAAGATTTTGGTTTTGAGTTTTGGGGGGATGACGGTTTAGGTATTTTTAGCAATGAGAAATTATGGTTTTTGTGGGTTGAGTGTTTAGGGTTTTCTTGGGAAGAGGTTTTATGGTTTTGGGGGGATGAGAGCTTATGGTTTTTTAGTGCTAAGGTTTCAAGTATTTTTGGGGCTGTGTGTTTAGGATTTTTTAGCAGAGGATTTATAGTTTTTTAGGGATGAGGGTTTATTTATTTTTTGGGCTGAGTGTTTAGGATTTTTTAGCGATGAGGATTTTGGGTTTTTTGTATCCAAGCGTCTAGGGTTTTTTGTGGATAAGGGTTAAGGGTTTTTTTGGGACTTGGGGTTTATGATTTATTAAGGGAAGATGGTTATGGTTTTTGGGGGGATGAAGAATATAGGTTATTTTGGGGCTGTGGGATTAGGGTTTTTGGTGATGTGGGATTATAGTTTTTTGGGAATAGGGTTTATGGTTTTTTGGGGCTCAGGGTTGAGGGATTTTTGGGGATGAGGGTTGAGGGTTTTTCTGGGGACCAAGGTTTATGATTTTTTGGTGTTGAGGGTTTAGGGCTTTCGGAGGATGAGGGTTTATGATTTTTTGGGGCCTAGGGGTTATGGATTTTTATGGTAGATTTTTAGGTCTTTTAAAGAAGTTTGTTGAGGGTTTTTTGGGGATGAGTGTTGAGCGTTTTTTGGGCATTAGGGTTGAGGGTTTTTTGGGGTAGAAGGATGAGCATTTTTTGGGGATGAGGTTATAGGGTTTTTAGGGGCTAAGGGTTGAGGTTTATTTGGGGCTATTGGTTTAGGTTTTTTGGGGGGAAAGGGTTGTGGGTTTTTTTGGGGATGAGGGTTCAATTTTTCTTGTGTTTAAGGATTCAGGGTTATTTGGGATGAGGGTTTAATCTTTTTGAGGGATGATGTTTTGTGATTTTTTTGCAGATGAGGATTTAGTGTTTTTTGTGGCTGAGGGTTGAGGTTTTTTTGGGGCTTAGGGTAGACGGTTTTTTGGGTATTAAGGTTACGGTTTGTTGGGAATTAGGATTGATTGTTTTTTATGGCTGAGGTTTGAGGTTTTCTTTGGGATAAGGTTGAGGGTTTTTGGGGGTTGAGGGTCGAGGGTTTTTGGGGGATGAGAGTTTAGTATTTTTTGAGGATGTGGGTTGATTATTTTTGGGTCTATAGGTTTAGGATTTTTTTAGGATGAGTGTTGAGTGTTTTTTGTGGCTGGGGGTTGAATGTTTTTTAGGGTTGAGGGCTTGTGGTTTTTTGGGGTTGATGGCTGATTTTTTTTTTGTTCTATGGGTTTAGGGATTTTTGGTGTATAGGGTTGAGGTTTTTTAGATCGTAGGGTATATGGATTTTTTGGGGATAAGGGTATAAGGCTTTTTTAGGGTGAGGTTTTAGGGTTTTGGGGGGTTGAGGATTTAAGGTTTTTTAGGGATTAGGGTTTTAGTTTTTCAATTCTTGAGGGTTTAGAGTTACTTGGGGCTGATGGTTTTGGGTTTTTTGGTATTATGGTTTAGGGTATCTTTGGGTTGAGAGTTTATGGTTTCTTGGGGTGAGGATATAGGATTAGTTGGGAATAAGGGTGTAGGGTTTTTCAAGGATATGGGTTTAGGGTTTTCTCGGCCTAATGTTTTGGGTTTTGGGCGGATAAGGGTTTAGGGTTTTTTTGGAGATAAGGGTTCAGGGTTTTTTGGGGTTGAGGGTTTTTGGGTTTTTTGGTCTAAAGGTTTAGGTATTTTTGGTGATGGGGGTTTAGTTTTTTTGGGTCTAAGGGTTAAGTGTTTTTTGGGATGTGTGTAAAGTGATTTTTTAGGATGAGGATTAACGGTTTTTTGGGGTTGAGGGTTGACATTTTTGGGGGACTGAGGGTTTATAATTTTTAGGAGATAAGAAAATGATGGATTTTTTTGGGGATAAGGGTTTTGGATTTTTTGGTGCTGAGGATTTACGGTTTCATGGTACTGAGGGTTAGGGTTTTATGGAGCTGAGGATTTATCATTTTTTGGGGTTAAGGGTTTAGTGTATTTTGGGGATAAGGGATGATAGTTTTTTGGGTATGAGGGTTGAAGGTTTTTTTGTATTTAGTGTAAATTGATTTTTTAGAATGAGGGTTAAGGGTTTTTGGGGATGTGGGTTGAGGGTTTTGGGGGGGTGAGGGATTAGGGTTTTTGGGTGCTGATGGATTAGGACTCTATGGGGCTAAAGGTTGAGGATTATTTTTGGGGATGAGCTTTTAGTGGTTTGTGGTGTTGTGTGTTTAGGGTTTTCTAGTGCTGAGAGTAAGGGTTTTCTAGGGATGATTCTTTATGGTTTTTTAAATATGAGGGTTTAGTGTTTTTTGGGGCTGAGGGTTCAGTATTCTAGGGGATAATGGTTTATGGTTTATTCTAGTGATGAGGGTTTAGGTCTTTTTAGGACTACTAAATTTTTGGTTTTGGGGGATGAGGGTTGTGTGATTTACGAGGCTTAGGGTTTAGGGTTTTTTGGGGATGAGGGTTTTTGTTTTTTTGGGGATGTGGTTCTAGTTTTTTTTTTGGGGCGAGGAGGAGTTTTTTTCTCTGGGGATGAGGGTTTAGGGTTTTCTAGGGCTATGGGTTTATGGCTTTGTAGGGCTAGCAGTTTAGTGTTTTCTAGGGATGAGGTTTTATGATTTTTTGGGGATGAGGGTTTACGGTTTTCTAGCCCTGAAGGTTTAGAGTTTTCTAGGGATGGAGGTTTACATTTTTTTTAAGGCTAAGGATTTTGGGTTCTTTGGGGAAGAGTTTTTAGAGTTTTCTAGGGATGGAGGTTTAGGGTTTTTTCAGGCTGAGGGTTGAGGGTTTTTTCTGGATGGGGGTTGAGGATGTTTTGGGCCTAAGGGTTGAGGGGTTTTTAGGGATATGGGTTAAGGGTTTTTTAGGACTAAAGCATGAGGGTTTTCTGGGGATGAGGGTTAAGGTTTTTCTCATACCGAGGTTTGAGGGTTTTTTCAGACTAAGGATTGAGGGTTTTGGGTGGATTATTGAAGAGTGTTTTGGGGGATAAGGGTTGAGTGTTTTTTGGGGATGATGGTTGAGGGTGTTTTTATGATTATAGATGTGGTATTTTTGGCCTAAGGTTTGAGGGTTTTTTAGGGATGAGGAATGAGTGTGTTTTGGATTAGGGTTTATAGTTTTTTGAGCCTCAGTATTGAGTGTTTTTTAGGGATGGGGGTTTAGGGTTTTATGGGGTTTAGGGTTACGGATTTTTTGGGAGAGAGGCTTAATTGCTTTTTGGGGTTGAGGGTTAATGGTTTTTTGGGGATGAGGATATAGGGTTTTTTAGGGGTCCGGGTTTAGTGTTTTTTGGGGTTGATGGTTTAGGTTTTTGGGGGGCTAAAGTTTTAGGGTTTTTCGGAACTAGGGATCAAGGGTTTTTTGGTGTTGAGTGTTTAAAGTTTTTTAGAGCTGAGTATTTAGGGTTTTTTGGGTATCATGGTTTTTTTAGGATGAGGGTTAATGATTTTTTGGGCATGAGGGTTTATGGTTATTTGGGTTATAGTGTTTTGGTTTTTTGAGTTTGATGTCTTATGGTTTATTTTTGGGCTATGGGTTTAGGGTTTTTTGGTGCTAAGGGTTTTGGGTATTCTGGGGCTGAGTGTTTAGAGTTTTTTGGGGCTGAGGTTTTTGTGATTTTTTGGGGATGAGGGTTTAGTGTTACTTTGACCTAAAGGTTCAAGGAATTTGGAGCTTGGGGTTTACAAATTTTTGGCGCTAAATGTTTAGTTTTTTTAAGGACAAGGGGTTATCATTTTTTTGGCTGAAGGTTTATGGTTTTTAGGGATAAATGTTGAGGTTATTTTGGTGGAGAAGGTATAAGATTTTTTGGGGTTGATTGTTTTGTTTTATTTTGGGATTAGGTTTTAGTGTTTTGGAGGGGATTAGGGTTTCGGGTTTTGGGGTAGAGGGTTTAGTGTTTTTTTGGGGTTGAGGGTTGAGGGTTTTTTTGTGGATTAGGGTTTTTAGAGATGGGGGTTGAGGGTTTTTTATGGACTGGGGTTTACTATTTTTGGACAGGAGGATTTATAATTTTTGGGTGTTTAGGGTTTAGGGTTTTTTCGGTGATTGTTTGGGGTTTTTTGGTTTTAGGGTTTTTTGGTATTATTGTTTAGTGTTTTATAGATATGAGATTTTAGGTGTTTTTTAGGATAAGTGTTTAGGGTTTTTTTTGGTCTGAGGGTTGAGGGGGAGGGGGGTTGGGGGGAAAAGGGTAGAGGATTTTTGGGGATAATACTTGAGGGTTTTTTATTGACAGTTTAGCATTTTTTGGTTGAGGGTATATGGTTTTTCAGGGTTGAGGCATGAGGTTTTTTGGCACTATGGTTTAGGTGTTTTTGGTGATGAGGGTTGATGATTTTTTAAGGCTGAGGGTTTTTTATGGATGAGGGTTTTGGTTTTTTTAGGGCTGAGGGTTGGTTGTGGGTTTTTTGGTGATGAGTTTTGAGGGTTTATTGCAGCTGAGGATTTTGATTTTTTAAGGGTTGAGGGTTTAGGCTTTTGTGTGTCTAAGGGCTTAAGGTTTTTTTGGGTTGAGGGTTGAGTATTTCTTAAGGCTTGGGGTAAAGTTTTTTTTGGACTGGGGGTCTTGGTTTTTTTGGTGATGAGGGTTTACTGTTTAGTAGGGCTAAGTGAATAAGATTTATTTTCAAATTCGTTTTAGTGTTTTTAAGGATTAAGGTTTATGTTTTTTTAGAGTTTAGGGTTTATGGTTTTTTGGGGTTTCAGGGTTTAGGTTTTTTTAGGGAAGAGAGTTTAGGAATTTTTTAGGTTGAGGGTTTAGGGTTTTTTGGGGGCTGAGGGCTTATGGTTTTTTTGGTCTGAGTGTTTTGAAATTTTTGGGGATGAGTTTTTAGATTTTTGGGGGGCTAAGGGTTTAGGGTTTTTTGGGGATGAAGATTTAGAGGTTTTGGGAATGAGGGTTTAGGGGTGTTTGAAATTAGGGTTTAGGATTTATTGGGGATGAGGGTTTCATGTTACTTGGGGGTAAGGGTTTAGGGTATTTTGGGATGTGGGTTTTGAATTTTTGGCTTGAGGTTTTTGGTGTTTTTTTGGCTGATGGTTTACGGTTTTTTAGGGATTAGGGTTCAGAGTTTTTGGGGGATGAGGGTTTAGGGTGTTTGTGTCTTTTGATTTACAATTTTTTAGGGAAAATGGTTTAGGGTTATTTCCGGTTGATTTTGTTGGGTTGAAGGTTTGGGTATTTCGGTGGATGAGGGTTAATGGTTTTTAAGGGCTGAGGTACTAGGGTTTTTTGGGGTGGAGGGTTTAAGGTTTTTGGGGGTTGATGGTTTAGGGTTTTATGGTGTTGAGGGTTTAGGGTTTTTTGGGGATGCGGGTTTTGGGTTTCTTGGGCCTGAGGATTTAGTGTTTTGTTGGGCCTAAGGGTTTAGAGTTTTTGGAGTTGAGAGTTTTGGTTTTTTTTGTGGTTTCGGGTTTAGATTTTTTTAGGGTGCAGGTTTTATTGGGGATGAGGTTTTAGGGTTATTTTGGGCTGTGGATTTAGGTTTCTTTAAATCCAAGGGTTTATGGTTTTCTGGGACTAAGGCTCTGAGAGTTTTTTGGGCTAATGATTTTCTGTTTTTTGCGCTGAGGGTAAAGGGCTTTTTGAGCTAAGGGTTTAGGGTTTTGGGGGCTTAGGGTTTAGTGTTTTTAGGACTAAAGGGATTTTTTGGGGATGAGGGTATATGGTTTTTGGGATGAGGGTTTTGGGTTTTTGTATGTGAGGGTTTAGGGTTTTTAGGGCTAAGGTGTTAGTGTTTTTTTGGGGCTATGGGTTTTGGATTTTTTAGGGCCAAGGGTCTTAGGTTTTTTGGGGACGGGTGGCTTGAGTTTTTTGGGGCTGAGGGTTTTAAGTTTTGGGGGTCAAGGTTTTAGTGTGTTTTGTGTACAAGTGTTTATGGTTTTTATTGGAATCATTACTTAGTGTTTTTTGGGGATGAGGGTTTAATGTTAATTGAGGATGAGGAATTTAGTTTTTATGAGGCTGAATGTTTACTTTTTTTAGGGCCAAGGGTTTCAGGTTTTTTTGGGGGAAGAAATCTTGGAAATTGTTTCCTAAGGGTTTGGGGTTTTGGGGCCAAGGTTTTTGTTTTTTTAGGGGCTAAGTTATGGGCTATTGTGGCTGAGGGGTGGTAAATTTTTGAGATGATGGTTTTATTATTTTTTGGGGATATGTATTTAGTTTTACTTGGGGTTTCGGGTTTAAGATTTTTTGGACTGAGGGTTTATAGTTTTTTTGGGAATGGGGGTTTAGATTTTTTTCAGCCTCAGGGTTTAAAATGATTTGGTTTTGAGGGTTTGATGTTTTTTAGGGCTAAGTGTTTCGGGTTTTTTGGGGCTGGTGTAAGTTTTTTTGTGATATAGAGTTCATGTTGTTTTTGGGTAGGAGGGTTAGGTTTTTTGTGGGTAGATGGTTTGGGATTTCTTAGAAAAAGGGAATGGGTTTTGGAGGGATGAGGGTTTGGGGTTTTTTGCGGATGAGGGTTTGGGGTTTTAGGGGCCCGGTGGGTTTAGGTTTTTTAAGCCTGGGTGTTTGGGGTTTTTTGGTTTTGAGGGTTTGGTGTATTTTGGGACTGAGTAACTGTAGTTTTTTGGGGATGAGTATTTAAGGTTTTTGGGGGCTTTGGGTTTTGGGTTTTTTGTGGATGAGAATTTATGGAGTTTTGGGGATGAGGTTTTGGGTTTTTTAGGGCTGAAAGATTTTGTTTTTTCAAGATTGAGTTTTTTTTGGGGGAAGAGTGTTTAGGGATTTCCAGGGACAAAGTGTTTAGGTTTTTTGGGGATGAGTTTTTAGGGGTTATGGGGATTAGGATTTATTGTTTTTTGTATATGAGGGTTTAGGGTTTTTGGGGGTGAGGGTTTAAGGGTTTTGGGGGATGAGGGTTTAGGGTTTAGGGTTTTTTGGGGTTGAGGGTTTAGGATTTTTTGGTGATGGGGGATAAGGGTTTTGGGGGATAAGGTTTTAGGGTTTTTTGTGTATAAGGGTTTAGGATTTTTCGGGTCTAAGGGGTTATGGTTTTTTGAGGCTGAGAGATTTGGGTGTTTTAGGGATGAGGGTTTAGGTTTTTTTGGAACCAATGGGTTATGTATTTTTAATCAGATTGTTAATGGTTTTGGTGATAAGGGTTTAGAGTGTTTAGGGCAGAGGGTTTTCGGTTTTTTGGGCCTATGATTTTAGTGTTTTTTAGGGAAGAGGGTTTAGTGTTTTTTGGTGAAGTGGTATTTCTGTTTTTTTTGGGTTTGAGGGTTAATGGTTTTTGGTATATGGGTTTAGAGTTTTTTTGGTATTATTTTTTTCATTTTTTGGTGTTCAAGGTTTGTGGTTTTTTTGTTATGTGTTTTTAGGTTTTTTTGCCTTTGTGTTTAGGATTTTTTAGGGAATAGGGTTTAGGGTTTTTTGGGTTCAGGGTTTAGAGATTTTTGGGAAGGAGGGTTTAGGGTTTTTTTGGGGATGGCGGTTTTGGTGTTTTGGGGCCAATTTTTAGGGCTTTTCGGGGAAAAGGTTTTAGGTTTTTATAGGGATGAGGTTTTAATGGTTTTGGGGATGAGTTTTTAAGGTTTCCGGGTATTAGGTAATATGGTTAATTGTGGCCAAAGGGATATGGTTGTTTGATCTAATAGTTTAGTTTTTTTTGGGGCTGTGTGTTTAGTATTTTTTTTGGGACATTATTTCACAGTTATTTGCGCTGAGGATGTATGTTTTCTTAGGGATAAGGATTTTGTGTTTTTTTGGGCTGAGGTTGTTGGGTTTTTGGGGATGAGTGTTTAGGGTATTTTGGGCCTGAGATTTTAGAGTTTTTTTAGGGATGATGTATTTGGATTTTTTATGGTTGCGGGTCTAGGGTGTTTTGGGATGTTTCTTTCATGTTTTTTAGGGTGGAGGTTTTATCGTTTTTGGGCTAGGGGTTCTGTATTTTTAGGGATTTGGGTTTAGGTTTTTTGGGGTTGAGGGTTTAGTTTTTTTGGTCTTAAGAGTTTTGGGTTTTTTGAGGTTTTGGGTTTAGGTTTTTGGTTGATGATGGTTTGGGTTTTTCTGTAGTATAGGGTTTGGGGCTTTTTTAGGCCAAGGGTTTGGTTTTCATAGGCTAAGGATTTTGTTTTATTTGTGATGAGGGTTTGGGTTTTTTAGGGATGAGGTTTTGGGGTGATTTGGGGTGAGTTATTAGGGTTTTGAGGGGCTAAGAATTTATGATTTTTTAGGGATGTGTGTCTTCTATTTTTTAGGCCTTACTGTTTAGGTTTTTTTAGGCATGAAAGTTTGGGATTTTTTTGGGTTTTGAGGGTTTTGTGTTTTTTAGAATGATATTTTAGGGATTTTTGGGGCTGAGTGTTTCGAGCTTTCTGGGACTTAGGGTTTAGGGTTATTTAGGTATAAGTGCATAGGGGTTTGGGGGGCTAAGGGTTTTGGTTTATTTATGACTAAGTGTTTATAATTTTTGTGCATTAGGGATTGAGGTTTTGGGGATGATAGTTTCATGTTTTTTTGGTTGATGGTTTAGGTTTTTCATTGATGAGGGTGTGTGGTTTGGGGGGCTAAGGGTTTGTGGTTTTTTGGGGATAGGGGTTTGGGGTTTCTTTGAGGATGCAGTTTTAAGGTTTTTTGGGGATGAGGTTTTTGGGTTTTTTGGGAATAAGGGTTTAGTTTATTTTGGGGCTGAAGTCTTAGGTCTTTTGGGGTTAATGGGTAAGGGTTTTTTGGTGCTGAGTGTTTGGGTTTTTCATTATAAGAGCTTACAGTTTTTTGTGCCTGAGAGTTTAGGTTTTTTTGGGGGTGATGGTTTAGTGTTTTCTTGGGATTAATGTTTATGGAATTTTGCGGCAGAGGGTTTATGATATTTTGGTGAAAAGTGTTTATGGTTATTTGGGGATGAGGGTTTTAGGTTTTTTAAGGCTAAGGGTTTAGGGTTTTTTAGTGTTGAGGTTTGAGGGTGTTTTGGGGGACTAAGGGATTTATGGTTTTTAGGGACCAGGGTTTAGGGTTTTTTGGGGATGAGGGTTTAGTGTTTTTTGGAGATTAGGGTTTATGGTTTTGGGGGATGAGGTGTTTAGGTTTTGGGGACTTAGGGTTTAGTTTATTGGGGGGTTGAGGGTCTTGTGTTTTCTTATGGTCAAGCATTTAGGGGTTTTTTGGGACCAATTGATTATGGTTTTTTTATGGGTTGAGGGTTTAGGTTTTTTTGGGGAGGGTTACTGTTTAGGGTTTTTTTGGACTAGGGTGTTAGGGTTTTTTAGGGCTATGTGTTTATGTTTTTTGGGGCTGAGTTTTTTGTGTTTTTTAGGGCCAATAGATTCAGGTTTTTTGGGGGAGGAGGGTTTAGGGATTTTGTGGATGATGGTTTAATATTTTTTAGGAATGAGGATTTAGTGTTTTTTTGGATGAGTATTTACATTTTTTCTAGGATGAGGGTTTAGGGTTTATTGGGGTTGAACGTTCAGGGTTTTTTGGTCTTGGATTTGGGGTTTTGGGTGGATGTGGTTTTATGGTTTTTTTGGACTAAGGGTTTAGTGTTTTTTGGGACTGAGGGTTTAGGGTTTTTTGGTGTTTAGGGTTTGGGGTTTTTTGGGGATAGGCTTTAGTGTTTTTTGGGGATGAGTTATTATAGTTTTTTGGGATGGTGGGATTACTTATTTTTATTCCTGGTGGTTTATAGTTTTTTGGGAAATAGGGATTATGATTATTTTGGGATGAGGTTTTGGAGTTTTTTAGGGCTGATGGATTTGCTATTTTCTCGGTATTAGGGTTTAGGGTTTTTCGGGATAGAGGGTTTAGAGTTTATTAGGACCAGAGGTTTGGTGTTTTATGGGATGAGGATTTTGGGTTTTTACGACTAATGGTTTGTGGTTTTTTGGGGCAGAGGGTTTGGAGTTTTGGGGGGATAAGGGTTTCAGGGTTTTCTAGAACAGTGGGTTTGGTTTTTTAGGGATGAGGCTTTTGTGTTTTATGGGGATGAAGCTTTAGGGATTTTTTGGGGGGATATATTTGGATTTTTTTAGATACAGGGTTTAGGGTTTTTAGAACCGATGGTTTATATATTTTTATGGGTTGATGGTTTAGGGATTGGGGGCAGAGGGGTTAGGCTTTTTTAGGGGTTATGGATTTGTGTTTTTTGAGGATCAGTGTTTAGGTACTTGTTGGTATAAGGATTTAAAAAATTATGGAGGGCGAGGTTTAAGGATTTTTTTGGGCTAAGGGTTATGTTTTTTTAGGGATAAGGGTTTAGGTTTCTTTAGCGCCATGGGATTAGGGTTATTTTGGGGATGATGGTTTATGGTTTTGGGGGTTGAGGTTTTAAGGTTTTTTGTGCTGAGGGTTTTGGGTTTTTTTTATTCCTAGAGATTTGGGCTTTCTAGGGATGAGGGTTTTATTTTTTGGAGGATGAGGGTTTGGGTTTTTTAGGGGATGAGGTTATGGGGTTTTGGGGATGAGGTTTGGGGATTTTTGGGGCTGAGGGTTTCGAGTTTTTTAGGGATGAGGGTTTAGGGTTTTTAGTGATGATGGTTTAGTGTTTTTTAGGGTAGATAGTTTAGTTTATTTTGCGATTGAGGGTTAAGGATTTAGGGGTTTTTGTGGCTGAGGGTTTAGTAATTTTTGAATCTGAGGGTTTAAGGTGTTTTGGAGTGTAAGGTTTAAGGTTTTGGGGGAAGGGGGTTTAGGGACATTGGGGTCAGGGTTTAGGGTTTTTTGGGGATGAAGGTTTATGGATTTTTGGGGTCAACGGTTTAGGGTTTTTTGGACTAAGGTTTTTATGGTTTTTTTGGGGTGGAGGATTTAGGGTTTTTTGGTTTAGAGGTCTTAGGGTTTTTTGGGTCCAAGGTTTTGGTGTTTTTTAGAGCTGAGGGTTTCTTATTTTTTGATACTGTGGGATTACTATTTTGGGGGTAAGAGTTTACGGTTTTTGTGGGATGAGGTTTTGGGTTTTTTGGGGCTGATGGTTTAGGGTTTTTTGGACAGGGGGTTTAGAGTTTTTTGGGGATGAGGGTTTAGGGTATTTTGGTGTTTTGGTGTTTTGGTGTTTTGGGTTTTGGGTTTTTCAGGGATAAGAGTCTAGGGGTTTATATGGCTGAGTGTTTTGTGTTTTTTGGGGCTGAGGGTTTTGGGTTTATAGAGGCTGGGGGTTTGTTGTTTTTCTGGCAATGATGGATTACGGTTTTTTGGGTTTTGGTTTTTTGGTTTTTTGTGATTGGTGTTTAGGTTTTTTTGGGGATGACTCTTTTGGGGTTTTGGGGCTGAGGGTTTTCAATTTTTTGGTTTTGAGGGTTTATGGATTTTGAGGGTGAGTTTTTAGGGATTTTGGGGATCATAGTTTGGGGTTTTTTGGGGGCTCAGGACATAGGCATTTATGGGTCTTTGGGTTTAGGAATTTTTGGGTCTGAAGGTTTAGAGTTCTTTAGGGTCATGATTTTTGGGTTTTTTGGGGATATGGGTTTCATGTTTCATGGGGATCAGGGTTTAGGGTTTTCTATTGAATATGATATAGGGTTTTGGGTTGGAAGTATTAGGTTTTTTAGAGGATGAGTGTTTAGGATTTTTTGGGTTGAGGGTTTTGGGTTTTTTGGGGATGATGTTTTTGTGTTTTTATGGGGCTGAGGGTTTATTCTTTTATTGGGCTGGGGTTTTTTTATTTTTTGTCGCTTAGAGTTTTTGGTTTTTTAGGGATTATGGTTTAGGATTTTTTGGGATGACGGTAAGGGGTTTTGGGGGATTAGAGTTTAGGTTTTTTTGGTGCTAAAGGTTTAGGGTTTTGTTGGGCCAAGGGTTTTTTTTTTTGGGGGATGAAGGTTTATGTTTTTTGGGGGATGGGATTTTAGGGTTTTTTGGGTTTAGGGTTTAGGTTTTTTTCAGGATGATGTTTTAGGTTTTATATGGGTTTAGGGTTCAGTGTTTTTCAGGTCTGATGGTGTTGTGTTTTTGGGATGAGGGTTTACAAATTTTTAGGGAGGAGGGTTTTGTGTTTATTAAAGCTGAGGGTTTATGGTTTTTCGGGGTTTTCATTTTTGGTTTTTCTATAGATAAGGGTTTAGGGTTTTTTTTATGATGAGGGTTTTGTGTTTATTTTGGTTTAGGGTTTAGGGTTTTTAGGTCCAGGGGTTTAGATCTTTTTTAAAGCTGAGGGTTTAGGGTTTTTTAGGGACGAGTATTTAGGGTTTTTTTGGGCTGAGGTTTTAGGGATTTTTTCAGCTGAGTTTATATTGTTTTTTGGAGATGAGGGTTTATGGTTTTTAGGTTTCTAGGATTTAGGGTTTTTTGTGGGATGGGAGTTTAGGTATTTTTTGGTTCAAGGGTTTAGTTGTTTTAGGGGCTAATGGTTTAGGTTTTTAAGGGGGTGAGGGTTTTGGGTTTTTTGGGGCCAAGGGTTTAGGGTTTTTTGGGGTTGATGTTTTTTAGATTTTTGGGGAAAAGTTTTTAGGTTTTTGTGGTCTAGGGGTTCAATGTATTTTTGGTCCAAGGATTTATGGTTTTTTACGGCCAAGGGTTGAGGGTTTTGGGTTTTTATGGGTAGAGTGTTTATGAATTTGTGTGGCTGAGGTTTTGGTTTTTTTTTTGGGATGTGGTTTTAGGGTTTCGTACGTTGGAGGGTTTCATTTTTTTGAGGATTAGGGTTTTTGGTTTTTTGGGGCCATGTTTTTTGGGTTTTCTTTGGATGAGGGTTTAGTGTTTTTTGGGGATGAGGGTTTATAGTTTTTTAGGGACGAGGGTTTATGGACTTTTTTTGGATGAGGGTTTAGGATATTTTGGTGCTGAGGGTTTTGGAATTTTTTTGGCTTATCGGTTAAAGGTTTTGGGGGGTGATTGTGTTTGTATTTTTGGAGACGAGGGTTTAGGAATTTTTTTGGCCTATGGGTTATGGGTTTTGGGGGATGATTGTATCTGTATTTTTGGAGATTAGGGTTTAGGGGTTACTGGATCTGAGGTTTTAGGTTTTTTTGGGGCTGAGGGTTTAGATTTCTTAGGTATGATGGTTTAGGATTTTTTTAGGGATGAGGGTTTAGTGTTTTATGGGGTTGGAGGCTTAGGTATTTATGGTTAGGAGATTTTTGAGATGAGGGATTAGTGATTTCTGGATTAGAGGGTTTAGTTTTTTTTGGTTTGAAGGATTAGGGTGTTTTAGGGATGAGTGTTTTGTTTTTTGGGGATGAGGAATTAGGATTTTTTTGGGCCGAGGGTTTTGTATTTTTTAGGATCTAGGGTTAAAAAAAATTCGAGCAAAGGGTTTAGGTATTTTATGTCTAGTGGTTCTCTGTTCTTTGCGGATAAGGGTTTGTGTTTTTTAAAGTCCAAGGGTTTAGGGTTTTTACGGGATAAGAGTTTATGATTTTTTTGGGGTTATGGTTTGAGGGTTTTTGGGGGATGAGGGTTTAGGGATTCTTAGTGATGAGGTTTTAGGGTTTTTTAGGGTAGAGGGTTTATGTTTTTATATGGATGAGGGTATGTGTTTTTTTGTTTTTAGGGTTTAGGGATTTAGGGATGAGGGTTAATTATTTTTTGGTGCTAAGGGTTTAGGATTTTTTAGGGCTAGGGATTTTGTTATGGGGGAAAGTGTTAATGGTTGTATTGGGATGGGGGTGTAGGGTTTTCTATGGTTGAGGGTTTTGGTTTTCTAGGTATGAGGGTTTAGGTTTTTCTTGGTATTTGGGTTTAGGGTTTTCTAAGAATGAGGTTTTAGGTTTTTTGGGGGCTGAGGGTTTAGTTTTTTCTAGGTCTAAGTGTATAGAGATTTCTAGGGATGAGAGTTTTTAGTTTTATGAGGATAAGGTTTTAGGGTTTTATGGCACTAAGGTTTTATGGTTTTCTAGTGTAGAGTGTTTATGGTTCTTTGGGGATGAGTGTTGGGGTTTTCGTGGGAAGTGGGTTTATGAATTTTCCAGGTTATGAGTTTATGGTTTTTTAGGGCCTTATTTCTTGGGTTTTTTTGGGGATTTTGAATTATGGTTTTATACGGTTATAGATTTATGGATTTCTATGGATAAGGGGTTAGGGTTTTATAGGTTTTGGGTTTTTGTGTGCCGAGGGTTTAAATTTATTTTGGGAAAGTGGGTTTATGTTTTTTTGGGGATGAGGGTTTAGTGTATTGTGGATTTAGGTTTTTTGGGTTTTTTGGGGTCATGGTTTAGGTTTTTTAGGGGATGATGTTTCTATGTTTTTTGGGGCTGAGTGTTTATGGATTTTGTGGATGAGGGTTTAGGGTATTTGTGGCTAAGGGTTTAAGTTTTTTTGGAAAAGTGTTTAGGGATTTTTGCGGCTAAGGGTTTATGATTTTTTGGGGATGACGTTTTATGATTTTTATGGCTGAGTGTTTATGGATTTTTTGTGATCAAGGTTTAGTATTTTTTAACGGGTGAGGGTTCATGTTTTTTTGGTGTGTGGGTTTTGGGGTTCTTGGGGCATTGGGTTTAGTGTTTTTTCTATCTGAGGGTTTTGGGTATTATAGGAGTTAGGGTTTATGGATTTATAGGGATGAGGGTTCAGGGGTTTTGTGGATTAGTGTTTAGTGTTTTTTGGGGCTGTGGGTTTTGGTTTTTTATGGCTGTGGGTTTGTGGTGATTTTGGGGTGAGGGTTAGTGTTTTTCAGGGCAGAGAGTTTATGGATTTTGGGGACTGTGGGTTTTGGATTTTTTGAGGCTATGAGTTTAGTGTTTTTTAGGGATAAGAGTTTAGAGATCAATGGGGGTGAGGTTTTAGGTTTTTTGGGGATGAGGGTTTAATATTTTGTTGGTGATTTAGGATTAAGCCTTCTTAGGGCTGCTAGTTTAGGTTTTTCCGGGGCATAGTGTTTTCGGTTTCTTGGGGTGGACTATTTAGGGTTTCTTATGGATAATGTTTTATGGAGTTTTAGTGATGAGGGTTTATGTTTTTTTAGGGATAATGGTTTTGGGTTTTTGGGGGATGAGGGTTAGGGTTTTTTAGTACTTAGGGAATAGGGTTTTTAGGATTTAGGGTTTAGGATTTTGGTGGGATGAGGGTTTAGGGTTTCTTGGTCCTGTGAGTTTAGGGTTTTTTGAGGATCCGGATTTAGGGTTTTTAAGGGAGAAAGTTTAGCATTTCTGGGTTTAGGCTTTAGTGTTTTTCGAGGTTGAGGTTGTAGTGTTTTTCTAGGTTTGGGGGTTTTGTTTTTTTGGGGATATGGGTTTATTGTTTTTCGGGATGAGGGTTTAGGTATTTTGGTGATGAGGGTTTATGGTTTTCTTGGGTTGATGGTTTGTTGTTTTTCAGGGTTGATAATTTATGATTTTTTGGGGCTGAGTGTTTATGAATTTTCTGGTCCTGAGGGTTTAGTGTTATTTTTGGATGTGGGTTTAGTGTTTTGGGGGGATGAGAAATTATGATTAATTGGGTATGGGGTTTAGTTTTTTTAGGGTTGAGGGATTAGGTTTATTTGGGGATGAGGGTTAATATTTTTTGGGTTGATGTTTAGGGGGTTTTGGGGTTGAGGGTCTAGTGTTTTTTTAGGATGGGAGATTATTTTTTATTTGGGAAGTGGTTTTAGGGTTTTTTGGGGATGAGGTTTTTGGGTTTTTGGGGATGAGGATTTATGGTTATTTTCGGGGTAAGTGTTTAGATTTTTTCGGTTTAGGGTTTTATAGGGTTTTGGGTTTTGGTTTTTTTAGGGATTTCGGTATAGGGTTTTGGGTGCTGAGGGTTTATGGTTTTTTTGGGTTTGAGAGTTTAGCATTTTGGGGGGCTGAGGTTTTAGGTATTTTTTTGGATTGAAGGTTTACTATTTTTTGTGGCTAAGTGTTTTGTTGTTTTTGGGGATGAGGTTTTATGATTTTATGGGGAAGTGGGTTTAGGATTTTTTTTGGGGGGGGGGGGCTTAGGGTTTAGTGATTTTTTGGGAAAAGGGTTTGGATTTTCTTGGGGTTGTGGATTTGGGTATTTTGGGGGCAGAGATGTCAGTGTTTTTTTGTGTGAGGGTTTGGGGTTCTGGGGGTTGAGTGTTTGTGTTTTTCACGACTGATGTTTTTGGGGTTTTTTGGATTGGTGTTTTGGGATTTTTTGGGATTGAGGGTTTGGGGATTTGGGGGATGATATATTTTGGTTTTATGGGGATGAGGGTTTGGGTTTTTTAGGGATAAGGGTTTGGGTGGTTTGAGGTTATGAGGGTTTGGATTTTTTTGTGGATGAGGGTTGGTGGTTTTTTAGGCTGAGGGTTTGGGGTTTTTTGTGGCAAAGGGTTTGGGGGTTTTTAGGTCTTAGAGTTTAGGGTTTTTTAGGGCTGAGGATTTGGGGGATTTTTGGGCTATGGGTTTTGTGGTTTTTAAGGATAAGGTTTTTTGGTATTTTGGGGCTACTAGTTTGTTGTTTTTTTAAGAGAATTTTTGGTTTTTTTAGGGTTGATGGTTTTTGGTTATTTGGGGTGGAGGGTTCAAGATTTTTTGTAACGACCCGAGATAAACCATGTTTTGATTTTTGTTAACAAGTTTTCTTTTCAATGTCACCCGTTAAGTGAACCAACAAACAACTAATAAGGTAATGGTAATAAAATGCATCAAATGGATGAATATTCCTTTTATTCAAATAAGAAACACCTTGGCTACAACATCCACTGACCAAACAAGAAGATAAATTAACCGAAGATCCCAACTAAGAACCCGATTACAATAATGGGGAGACTGCTTAAAACTACTAAGAGCCTGAGAATGTGGTAGGGGTTTTGAGCATCCATCATAATGAACATGAGGATGGACGAAACCACTGCAACCGTGCTCAGCACCAAGGGGATCACACGACCCATCTTTCCTTTTCTCCTTCGGTCACTTGGAGTAAGGGACACCCCGAGACCAGACCCTTTTATAAGTACCCTAATCTGACCGTTGAACCCCAAACGGCTATAAATTCGACTGTTGGATTCCCAAAGAATCTTGTGTTTTATTTTGACCATTGGTTTTTCTTATCTTCTATGTTTTATTTTGACCGTTGGAAATAAAATTATTTACCCCAAAAGGATCGGAATGCTAATTGTGTAAATTTTTCTTTAATGTTTAAAAGTGACATCAATGATAATTTAATCAATTTATGTCTTGTTTTCCCAAAAATGTGAATTATGTTTTCTGAAAAATTGATATTATTATTCACTACACTTATTTTCTTGATTTGAGCAATTAAAATTTTATGTTGTAATTATATTAAAGCTAATGAGTTTTTATTTTGTCTAAAAAATGTATTAACCCTTGAGTTATATATATATACATACTGCATCAAATTAAATAATTCTTTTTCTCCAAATTAAATTTAAGGGTTAATGTTAATACGAATGTTTATAACTTCGATAAGCAGTTTTGGAAACTTTGTAAAATTATAGTTTTATTTACAAATTTCGCATCTTTAAGCTTAGACAAATACTATTAAGAAACCTATTTCGTTTTCTTTTCTTAAAGGAGTGTATCCAAATGTTTGCAAGAAATTATAAATTAAGGTAATTATTATGTAATTCAGAAAAGGAAAAATAAATAAATAAATAAATAAATAAATATATAATAAACCAATGTTTTCTTTGATCGATTAAATGAACCTCTGGTTTTTTTTCAAATATAATAATAAAAGATCAATAATTATGGTCTAAAAATAATATACTTAATATAATAAGGCCAATAAAAATTATTGGTATTTTAAAAATAGAATATATATATATATATGTATTTATGTTTATATAATAACATGTTTTGATTAAATCAATATTTAATTTTTATTGATCAATGATTTTTATTAAAATAATAAAGGTCAGTTTAATAATTGAATTATTTTTAAAAAAACAATGCTGTAATAAATTAATTTAAAAAAAGGGGTAAAACGTTTTTTTAGAACTGTAGGAACCTCATTTTTAAACCTGCGGCGAACCCAGGCCGTCTGATCCTCTCCCCTTGATCGCGGCCGTTGATTTCTTTTAATGCCCCGCCAATTCTGGGCTGCCCGATTCAGCTTCCTCTAATCCCGACCGTCCACTGTTTTCTGCTTTTCTCTCCTCCGCAACTTCTTCTTCCCCGCGTCTGCCTCTTCTTCTTCTTTGCGTCGCCGTACCAGTAGACTAGGGGGCCTCGTTTTCTCCTCTAGGCCGACGAGTGGACCCGCGTCTCTCCCTCTTTTTCACAGCGTCAGCACTGACTCACCTCAGATACCTTGGGCCGACGACTCCACGAAGTCCCGCTTTCTTCTTCTGTTTTTTTTAACCTTGGTTTTCACCAAAGATCGGGTGTTTTACACCGAAGCCTCTTGGATCGTCGGACCAGCCTCATTCGTGTCTTGATAACCTCTTCTCTGAGCTAAGGTAAGGGATAATTTTTGTTGTGGTTTCTGTTTGAGTTTCGGTTTTTATAAATATACACATATATATGTGTTATGTATATATTTATACATCCTGTGGTTATGCACCTGATTTAACTTGCTTCTTTGTCTTCCTTCTCCACCTCTTCGAACAGGTAAGGGAAAGTCCTTTCATTCTGTTTAGTTTTCTCCAGTTTTGATATTTTACATCAAATACGCTTCATGTATATATGAATATATATAAAAAAGTATTTAAGGTCGAAAAAGAATTTGTATCTCACTATTTCAATCCTTCTATTTTGAGAGGCGAACGAAGGTGAGGTCTCTTTTTTAATCTTCTTAAATTTTGGTGGATATCCCTGGTCATATATACTTCATACGCAAGTGTATATAAACATATATACAAAGATTTCAAGAACTGACTAACACTGTTCATTTCTTCCAGAAATCAACCGGGTTAAAGAAAGTTATTTTTTTCTTTTTGGTGTTTGTTCTAATTCGGTTTTAATGATACACACCTTGTGTGTTGATATATAAATGTATACCTACATATATAAAACGAAACATGCATTTGAACACCTTCCTTTCACATGTATGTAACCCCTGTTTTTTTTTAATTATACCCTATGAAAATGGAGTTTGCATGAAATTTAATAAATAAGTGGGATTATGCAGATATATGAAGCATATAGATATGCATGTACGTGTGATTACATAAGGTTACATGTATATCTATGTGCGAATGCGAGGACAAGTTTATTTAATTCTATTAATGTTCATCGCATTATCACATAAGGATTTATTACAAATTATATTACCCCTTTTTAAAATTGTTATTTCAAGAAAAGTATCCAAAAACTATTTATAAGCATGTTTATATGTACGATGAAGTTTAAGGGTTAGTTTGATATCAAAATAATTCGTTCAATGGAAAAATTTTATTTATCATCATTCATGATAAATCAGAATTTTGGTTTTGAGAAATTTGAAAGAATTTCTTAAACTTTTATATACATGCATTCATGTATTTGTACACATCGACCATGTTGCATGCAATATTGATTTTATGCCAATAAGGGTCTTATGAAAGTTACAGAACCCCACTCGGTTTTCCAAACATTAATTTTTGTTTAATCTAGAACTTGGGAAATGCTTTGTGGGTATGGTTTATTGTGGTAAACCCATGCATATAAACAAGTATATCTATATTTATTTTATTACAAGTTCTTTATGATGTTTGCAAACTTTACAATGGAAAGGGGGCAAGTGGTTTAAGGTGCTAATAAAAGAATTTTATAAGACAGTTTTGAGTAAAAACCCACAATATCCATTTATCAGCATATGTGTAAGCTATGAACGACCATGCTTTAATTGGGTATTATGATGTATGTAATGATAAGTGTAATGTTTATTCTCTTAAAATCCATGTTTCCATATGTTAAGATCACTTTTTATGTGCACGGAGCTTTAGCATGCATGTCATAATGTTTTAATGATTAAACTGTTTTCATGTTATGAATACGTATGTGAAAATGGGGTTTAATTATGAATATCTGGAATCCTATGAATGAATGACCATGTCAAGATATGTGAGGGATGTATAGGACTTACATGTGACGGGTGAGCCCGGAATTATACAGCGCAACAAGAATGATGTGACGGGTGCGCCCGGAATTATACAGCGCTCCAATGCATTGGGTAAAGTAGGAGTCTCATGAGACAATTATCTGCGACGGTCTTGGCAGTTAGCCTTGGCTTGATCTAAGGAAACGGGGTGGGCAGTGAGCCGTGACCCATTAAGTATGTTATACGGTCTTGACGAAAGGTCTTGACAAAGTCTAGTATTATACATTCCCTCTTCATGTAATGATAAAGGTTAACTAGGGGTTAGTTCAACTAACAGGACAACCCCTAGTTGGAAGCTCCCATGATCATGAAAATGTACTCTATGTGACAAAAACTGTTTTTCATATGGTAAACTGTTATATGATCTGCATTTTACTCATGAACCATGATATGCATGTTTTCCCTGCTTAGTCACAGAATTATTTTGGAATTTAAGTAACCTTGTTTGAATCTTATGCATTTTTTATGTTGTGCTCTCTGATCATGTTTACTTTGAAGTTTATTTCATTTACGTGCTTCTGGTTTTCAAAGAATGATGGTTTTCAAGTTTTAAGAAAAGATAATGTTTTGTTTTAGCAAGGTGTTTTATTCTCTTCAGAAGCACTTCTTTGAGAAAGGATTTTCTAAAAATGTTTTAAAACCCCTTACTGGGCGTTTTTTCTCACCCTACGTTTTGTTAAAATTTTTCAAGCATGGTTGATACCAATGAAGTTAATCGGAAGCAGCTGGTTTCCCACAATCCTGAGCCTCACGATCTTCTGTAGTAATGAGATATGATATTTAATTTGTAATGATGTAATGTTAAGTATATCATGTCTCATTAAGGACCCTAGGATTTGGGGGTTGCTACAGTTGGTATCAGAGGATGGGTTCAGGCAACTCTAGAAAACCAAGTGATATAAATGTATTGCTATGACTAACTAAATAAAAAAATGTTGTAACTTTCAGATGGATGATGTACCTACCGACCTTTTGTCACTTCCCACTAAGGCTCTAGAGAACATTGTATCTCTAGCTAGCCATGAGAACTTTTTGAATTATTCCCAAATTTGCATGACGTGCAAGCACTTGTACGGCATGTCAAACTCATCTAGGGTGCTTAGTCTCCACCGGGGATTGGGGATAGATTATCTCCAAATGATGATGACCCAATTTCCCTCCTATGCACGTCGGGGAAGGTATCGCGAAGGACACTTCCGAGTGTTCACAACTGGCGAGGAATTTGGCACAATGGTTGATAACCCCTTTCAAGAAGCTGCTGCTGCCGGAGACCTTCGAGCGGCTTACCTGTGCCAGATCATGCACTACAGCTTCTGGGGCCAGTTAATGGACTTTGGAGTGTTGGAAAATGAGTCCACCCGTGTGTCTCTTAGGCAAGAAGTGTACACCGATGTTTCCCAACTCCACACCCCTCACGCTAAACTTAGGAGGCGTTATAAATGTTCCCATGAGTTTAGTCATGTCTGTTCATCTTGTGTGTGGTTTGAAGAGTTAGGAATTTTTGCCACTCTTTGTGGCGTACGTCTTGTAAACTCATATTTTTCCGTGTAATTTTTTTTTCATAAATAGAAGTTCCTTGTTTCCTTTCATGTCTCCACCTTATCAATGTTGTTAAGAGTTTCCCTTAAATGTTTGTTTTCAGATGGCTGATCAAACAAACTTCTCATCCCTGCCCGATGAGCTAGTAGAAGTCATCTTGATCAAGGCATGCATGGTGGATTATCCATCCTTTCTCCACCTGCGAGGGTCATGCCAGTGTTTGCTCGATCTAGAAAATGGTCCAGAGATCCTTCGGTTATGTCAAGAGGATGATCGTGTCTTTCACCTCATTGACACGGCTCAACTCCCTGCTACAGGCGAAGGGTAAGATACTTTGAGGGCCTGTTCCAGTGTTTCACTCTGGCACATAACTTTTCTGCCAGAGCATGCTTCCTCGTGGCTGCTCAGAATGGCCAGCTCAGTGCAACCTACATGTTCCAAGTCTTGAACCTCAGTCTCCTCAACCGCATCATCCCTCTCGACTACCTCGAGCTTGATGTGTCCAGAAGAGTCATCAAGGAGTTTATCTACTCGGACGTTTCCGAGATTTGCATCGCACGAGCCTCACTTTGGAAGCCCGTGTTCAGTACGCACGAACAAGAGTTCAAGGAGTACTGTTCGAGGTGCATCTGGGCTACGGAAAAAGAAGAGCTATTTCCCAACCTTGGTATCCCGTTAACCGAGCCAGATCCACTGTTTTGGTAGTATTCTATGTTTGGAGTTTCAGTTTATTAGAATTGTGAGGGCACAATTCTTTGAAGGGGGAAGTGATGTAACGACCCGAGAAAAACCATGTTTTGATTTTTTTTAACAAGTTTTCTTTTCAATGTCACCTGTTAAGTGTACCAACAAACAACTAATAAGGTAATGATAATAAAATGCATCAAATGGATGAAAATTACTTTTATTCGAATAAGAAACACCTTGGCTACAACATCCACTGACCAAATAAGAAGATAAATTAACTGAAGATCCCAACTAAGAACCCGATTACAATAATGGGGAGACTGCTTAAAACTACTAAGAGCCCGAGAATGTGGTAGGGGTTTCGAGCGTCCATCATAATGAACATGAGGATGGCCGAAGCCACTGCAACTGTGCTCAGCACCAAGGGGATCACACGAACCATCTTTCCTTTTCTCCTTCGGTTGCTTGGAGTAAGGGACACCCCGAGACCAGACCCTTTTATAAGTACCCTAATCTGACCGTTGAACCCCAAACGGCTATAAATTCGACCGTTGGATTCCCAAAGAATCTTGTGTTTTATTTTGACCGTTGGTTTTTCTTATCTTCTAAGTTTTATTTTTACCATTGGAAATAAAATGATTTACCCCAAAAGGATCGGAATGCTAATTGTGTAAATTTTCTTTAATGTTTAAAAGTGACATCAATTATAATTTAATCAATTTATGTCTTGTTTTCCCAAAAATGTGAATTATGTTTTATGCAAAATTGATATTATTATTCACTACACTTATTTTCTTGATTTGAGCAATTAAAATTTTATGTTGTAATTATATTAAAGCTAATGAGTTTTTATTTTGTCTAAAAAATGTATTAACCCTTGAGTTATATATATATATTTATACACACTTCATCAAATTAAATAATTCTTTTTCTCCAAATTAAATTTAAGGGTTATTGTTAATACAAATGTTTATAACTTGGATAAGCAGTTTTGGAAACTTTGTCAAATTATAGGTTTATTTACAAATTTCGCATCTTTAAGCCTACACAAATACTTTTAAGCAACCTATTTCGTTTTCTTTTCTTAAAGGAGTGTATCCAAATGTTTTCATGAAATTATAAATTATGGTAATTATTATGTAATTCAGCAAAGGAAAAATAAATAAATAAATAAACAAATAAATATATAATAAACCAATGTTTTCTTTGATCGATTAAATGAACCTCTGGTTTTTTTCAAATATAATAATAAAAGATCAACAATTATGGTTTAAAAATAATATACTTAATATAATAAGGCCAATAAAAATTATTTTTATTTTAAAAATAGAATATATATATATATATAAATATATGTTTATATAATAACATGTTTTCATTAAATCAATTTTTAATTTTTATTGATCAATGATTTTTATTAAAATAATAAAGGTCAGTTTAATAATTGAATTATTTAAAAAAAAACAATGTTGTAATAAATTAATAAAAAAAGGGGGGTAAAACGTTTTTTTAAGAACTGTAGGAACCGCGTTTTTAAACCCACGGTGAACCCAGGCCGTCTGATCCTCTCCCCTTGATCGCGGCTGTTGATTTTTTTAATGCCCCGCCAATTCTGGGCCGCCCGATCCAGCTTCCTCTAATCCCGGCCGTCCACTGTTTTCCGCTTTTCTCTCCTCCGCAGCTTCTTCTTCCCCACGTCCGCCTCTTCTTCTTCTTTGCGTCTCTGTACCAGTAGACTAGGGGGCCTTGTTTTCTCCTCTAGGTCGGCGAGTAGACCCGTGTCTCTCCCTCTTTTCCATAGCGTTGGCACCGACTCACCTCGGATACCTCGGGTCGACGACTCCACGAAGTCCCGCTTTCTTCTTCTATTTTTTTTAAACCTTGGTTTCCCCAAAGATCGGGTGTTTTACACCGAAGCCTCTTGGATCGCCGGATCGGCCTCGTTCGTGTCTTGATCACCTCCTCTCTGAGCTAAGGTAAGGGAGAAGTTTTGTTGTGGTTTCTGTTTGAGTTTCGGTTTTTATAAATATACACATATATATGTGTTATGTATATATGTATATATCCTGTGGTTATGCACCTGATTTCACTTGCTTTGTTGTCTTCCTTCTCCACCTCTTCGAACAGGTAAGGGAAAGTCCTTGCATTCTGTTTAGTTTTCTCCAGTTTTGATATTTCACATAAAATACACTTCACGTATATATGAATATATATATATAAGTATTTAAGGTCGAAAAAAAATTTGTATCTCACCATTTCACTCCTTCTGTTTTGAGAGGCGAACGAAGGTGAGGTCTTGTTTTTAATCATCTTCTATTTTGGTGGATATCCCTGGTCATATTTACTTCATATGAAAGTGTATATAAACATATATACAACGATTTTAAGAACTGGATAACACTATTCTTTTCTTCCAAAAATCAACCGGGATAAAGAAAGTTATTTTTTTCTTTTTGGTGTTTGTTATAATTCGGTTTTAATGATACACACGTTGTGTGTTGATATATAAATTCATACCTACATATATAAAACGAAACATGCATTTGAACACCTTCCTTTCACCTGTATGTAACCCCTGTTTTTTTTAATTCTACCCTATGAAAATGGAGTTTGCATGAAATTTAATAAATATGTGGGATTATGCAGATATATGAAGCATATAGATATGCATGTATGTGTGATTACATAAGGTTACATGTAAATCTATGTGCGAATGCGAGGACAAGTTTCTTTAATTCTATTAATGTTCATCGCATTATCACATAAGGATTTATTACAAATTATATTACCCCTTTTTAAAATTGTTATTTCAAGAAAAGTATCTGAAAACTATTTATAAGCTTGTTTATATGTACGATGATGTTTAAGGGTTAGTTTGATATCAAAATAATTCGTTTAATGGAAAATTTTTATTTATCATCATTCTTGATAAATCAGAATTTTGGTTTTGAGAAATTGGAAAGAATTTCTTAAAATTTTATATACATGCATTCATGTATTTGTACACATCGACCATGTTGCATGCAAGATTGATTTTATGCCAATAAGGGTATTATGAAAGTTACGGAACCCCACTCGGTTTTTCAAACATTAATTTTTGTTTAATGTAGAACTTGGGAAATGCTTTGTGGGTATGGTTTATTGTGGTAAACCCATGAATATGAACAAGTATATCTATATTTATTTTATTACAAGTTCTTTATGATGTTTGTTAACTTTACAATGGAAAGGGGGCATGTGGTTTAATGTGCTAATAAAAGAGTTTTTATAAGACAGTTTTGAGTAAAAACCCACAATATCCATTTATCAGCATATGTGTAAGCTATGAATTACCATGCTTTAATTGGGTATTATGATGTATGGAATGATAAGTGTTATGTTTATTCTCTTAAAATCCATGTTTCCAAATGTTAAGATCACTTTTTATGTGCACGGAGCTTTAGCATGCATGTCAAAATGTTTTAATGATTAAACAGTTTTCATGTTATGAATACGTATGTGAAAATGGGGTTTAATTATGAATGTATGGAACCCTATGAATGAATGACCATGTCAAGATATGTGAGGGATGTATAGTACTTACATGTGACAGGTGCGCCCGGAATTATATAGCGCAACAAGAATGATGTGACGGGTGCGCCTGGAATTATACAGCGCTCCAATGCATTGGGTAAAGCAGGAGTCTCATGAGACGATTATGTGCGACGGTTTTGGCAGTTAGCCTTGGCTTGAGCTAAGGAAATGGGGTGGGCAGTGAGCCTTGACCCATTAAGTATGTTATACGGTCTTGACGAAAGGTCTTTACAAATTCCAATATTATACATTCCCTCTACATGTAATGATAAAGGCTAACCAGGGGTTAGTTCAACTAACAGGACAACCCCTAGTTGAAAGCTCCCATGATCATGAAAATGTACTCTATGTGACAAAAACTGTTTTTCATTTGGTAAACTGTTATATGATCTACATTTTACTCATGAACCATGATATTCATGTTTTCCCTGCTTAGTCACAGAATTATTTTAGAATTTAAGTAACCTTGTTTGAATCTTATGCATTGTTTATGTTGCGCTCTCTCATCATGTTAACTTTGAAGTTTATTTCATGTACGTGGTTCTGGTTTTCAAAGAATTATGGTTTTCAAGTTTTAATAAAAGATAATTTTTTGTTTTATCAAGGTGTTTTATTCTCTTCATAAGCACTTCTTTGAGAAAGGATTTTCTAAAAAAAATAAAACCCCTTACTGGGCATTTTTTCTCACCCTACGTTTTGTTAAAAAAATTCATGCATGGTTGATACCAATGAAGTTAATCGGAAGCAGATGGTTTCCCAAAATCCTGAGCCTCGCGATCTTCTATAGTAATAAGACATGATATTTAATTTGTAATGATGTAATGTTAATTATATCATGTCTCATTAAGCACCCTGGGATTTGGGGGTTGCTACATTTTTTGGGTCTGTAAGTTCTGGGGTTTTTGTGGATGATGGATCATCATTTTTTTAGGATAAGGGTTTGGGGTTTGGGGGCTTATATTTTTTGGTTTTTTTTGGGATAAGTTTTGGTTGTTTATGGGATGAGGGTTTGGTGTTTTTTGGGGATGAGGGTTTGAGGCTTTTTTGGGATGAGGGTTCGGGGTTTATTGGGGCTTGGGGTTGGAGTTTTAGGGATGAATGTTTAGTGTCTCTTAGGGATGAGAGTTTGGTTTTTCTTGGGGTTGGGTGTTTTTGGTTTTTTAGGGATGAGACTTTGGGGGTTTTAGGGATGAATTGTTTAAGTTTTTTAAGGGGAGGGTTTGCAGTTAATTAGGGTTTAGGGTTTAGGGTTTTTGGGGAAATGGTTTTGGATTTTTTTTGGGGAAGAGGTTTTTTGGTTTTTCAGGGTCTAGGGTTTGAGTATTTTGGGTTATAAGTGTTTGGGAATTTATTGGTATGGGGTTTGGTGTTTTTGGGGATGAGTTTTTGGGGTTTTGGGGGTCTCAGGGTTTGGGGTTTGGGGTTTTTTGGTGTGGAGGGTTTGTTGGTGTTTTTATAGTTTAGGGTTTTGATATTTTTGGTGTTGAGGGTTTGGGGTTTTGTTTGGGATAAGTGTATGAGTTGTTTGGGGATGAGGTTTGGGGTTTTTTGGAGTTATGTGTTTAGAGATTTTAGGGTCGAGTGTTTATTATTTTTTAGGGCTAGGGGATTAGGGTTTTGGGGGGACAATAGTTTAGGGTTTTTTGGGGGTTGAGGGATTAGGGTTTTGTGGGGTTTAGGGTTTAGGGTTATTTTCGGAGAAGTCCATATGGTGTTTTGGATATGAGGTTTTAGGGTTCTATTAGGATGACATTTTAGTATTTTTTTTAGGGTTTATGGTTTAGAGTTTAGGGTTTTTTAGGGAATATTGTTTAGGATTTTTTTGGATGAGGCTTAAGAGATTTTTGGGGCCAAGCGTATGGGGTATTAGGGGTGAGGGTATAAGTTTTGGGGGGCTTAGGTTTTAGGGTTGTGTTTGGATGAGTTATTATTGATTTTAAGGGATGTGGGTTTTGGGATTTTTAGGGCTAAGGGTTTTGATTTTTTTTAGGATATGGATTAGTGTATTTTGGGGTTTAGGGTTTTTCTAGGATGAGGGTTTATTTTTTTAGTACTAAGATTTTATTGTTTTTTTGGGAAGTGGGTTTAGGGTTTTAGGGTGGGTTTAGGTTTAGGGTTTTGTGGGTCAAAGTGTTTATGTTTTTCAGGGATGAGGGTTTAGGGTTTAATATGGACAGGGGTTTAGTATTTCTTTAGGGATGAATGTTTTGGGTTTTTTGGGGATAATGGTTAAGGGTATTTGGAGTTTAGGGTTTATCTTTTTTATGAGGGTTTATGGTTTTTTGGGGATGAGTGTGAATATTTTTGTGGGGATTAGGGTTTATGATTTTTTGTGGATGAGGATTTATGGTTTTGTGGGGCTTTGGGTTTAGGGTTTTTTTGGGATGGAGGTTTAGGATTTTTTATGGGTGAGGGTTTAAGGTTTTGTGTGGATGAGGATTTAGGGATTTGTTTTTATGAGTGTTTAGGGTTTTTTAGGGATGATTATTTAGGGTTTTTTTATGGCCAAGGATTGAGGGTTTTCTTGGCTGACGGATTAGTGCTTTTGGGGTGTTCTGGGTTTATCATTTTATGGGGCTGGGGGTTTTGGGTCATTTTATGGATGAGGGTTTACTATTTTTTGTGGTTGATGTTTTAGGGTTTTCTAGGATGATGTTTTAGTGTTTTTTATGTCTGAGGGTTTGTGGTTTTTTGGGACTGATGGTTTAGGGATTTCTATGCATCAGGGTTTTGGGTTTTTAGGGCTGAGGATTTAGGGTTTTTTGGTGTTAAAGTTTTAGGGTTTTCTAGGGATATGGTCTTATGGTTTTCTTATGATGAGCGTTTATGGTTTTATAGGATTGAGGATTTTGAGTTTTATAGGATCATGTGTTTGGGTTTTTCTTGTGGATGAAAGCTTATGGTTTTGGGGGGTTGAGGGTTTAACATTTTGTGGGGATGATGGATTTGGGCTTTATGGGTAGAGGGTTTAGGGTTTTTTGGGTATGTGGGTTTTTGGTTTTATAGGGATAAGAGTTTGTGGTATTTTGGGGATTATCCTTTAGGGTTTTTTGGCGATGAGTGTTTTGGGGTTTTCTAGGGATGAGTGTTTAAGGTTTTTTGGGGTTGAGGGTTTCATGTTTTATGGATATGTCTGTTCTAGGTTTTCATGGGTTAATGGTTTAGGGTTTTCAATGGCTAAGGGTTGGGTATTTTTTGAGGCTAAGGGTTTGAATTTTTTTGGTATGAGGGTTTGGGGTTTTTTGGGTGGTGAGGGTTTATTTTTTTTTAGGGATGAGGGTTTTGGGTTTTATGTGGAATATGATTTAGTGTTTTCTAGGGAATAGGGCTTTCATTTTTATGGGGTTAAGGGTTTTGGTTTTCTAAGGACACGGGTTTTGGGGTTTTGGTTTGTTTTTGGGCACAGTATTTAGGGTTTTCTATGGATGAGGGTTTAGGGTTTTCTAGGGATGAGTGTTTAGGGTTTTTTGGGAATGAGGGTTTAGGGTTTTTAAGGGTTAAGGGTTTCATGATTTCTAGGGATGAGGGTTTGGGGTTTTATTCAACTGATGGGTTAGGGTTTTCTGGGTATGAGGGTTTATAATTTTCTATGGATGATGGTTTAGGGTTTTTTGTAATTGAGGGTTTAGGGTTTTTTTGGGATTATGGATTATGATTTTTAGTGTCTAAGTGTTTAGGGTTTTTTGGGGTTCAAGGTATTGAGGTAAGAGGATTTTTTGGTTTTCTGGGGCTGAGCGTTTAGGATTTTGTTGTGATGTGGTTTTCAGGTTTTCTAGGGATGATGGTTTGGATTTTTTTTGTGCTGAGTGTTTAGGGTTTCTTAAGGAAGAGATTTTAGAATTTTTTGGTTGAGGGTTTATTGTTTTTTGGGTAAGAGGGTTTAGGATTTTTTTGGGGATGAGGGTTTGGAGTTTTCATAGAATAGGGTTTAGAGTTTTTTCGGGTTGAGGGTTGAGGGTTTTCTCGGTATTAGGGTTTAAGGTTTTTTGGGTATTATTTTTTCGGTTTTTCTAGGGTAGTGGGTTTAGGGTTTTCTAGGTTTGAGAATTTGGGTTTTTCTTTGGATAAACGTTTATCATTTTTTGGGTTTGAGGGTTTAGTGTTTTCTATGTATGATGGTTTTTTGTTTCCTGAAGCTTAGGGTTTATTATTTTCTAGGGCTTATGGTTTTGGGATTTTTGGAGTTGATAGTTTAGGGTTTCCTAGGGATGAGGGTTTTGGTTTTCTAGGTATTCCGGTTTAGGTTTTTTAGGGGATGAGGGTTTCAGTTTTTCTTGGGATCAGAGTTTATGGTTTTCATGGAAGATGGTTTGGGGTTTTCTAGGTCCGAGGGTTTAGGTTTTTCTGAGGATGAGGGATTGGGTTTTCTATAGCTGATTTTTTACTGTTTTTGGGGGGTAATAGTTGTTTTCTATGGCTGAGGGATTATGGTATTTTGGGGTTATGGTTTTTTGATTTTCTAGGGTAAGGGTTTAGGTATTCATGGGGCTAAGGGTTTATGGTTTTCTAGTGCTATGGGATTATGGTTTTCTAGTTCTATGGGTTTATGGTTTTCTTGGGATAAGGGTTTAGGGTTTTCTAGGGATGAATTTTTAGGGCCTTCTTCATCTTAGTGATTAGGGTTTCCTAGGGCTATGTGTGTAGGGTTTTCTAGGGTAGATGGTTTTTTCTTTTCTAGGGTTGAGGATATATGGTTTTTTGGGGATGAGGGTTTATGTTTCTCTACTAATGAGGGTTTAGAGTTTTTTGTGGTTTTTGGTTTTTGGTTTTCTATTCTAATGGTTTATTGTTTTTTATGCCTGAGGGATTATGGATTTCTAGGGATAAGGGTTTGTGTTCTTTTTTAGAGGTTGTGGGTTTAGGATTTTCTTGTGGTGAAGGTTTATGGTTTCCTTAGACTGAGGGTTTCTGGTTTTATTGGGCTATGGTTTTGGGATTTTTTTTGGGTGTGAGGGTTTAGAGTTTACTATGGGTGAGGATTTGGGGTTTTCTGGGTTTGTGTGATTGGGTTTTTCTCATGCTGAGGGTTTGGGGTTTTATGGGGATGAGGGTTTGGTGTTTTCTATGGATGAGGGTATCAAGTTTTCTAGGACTGAGGGTTTATGGTTTTTCGGGACTGATTATATCAAGTTTAAAGGGGGAAGAGTGTTTAGGGTTTTCTATGGCTAAGGATTTAAGGATTTCTAGGGATAGGGGTCAAGGGTTTTCTCAGGATCTAGGTTTGGTTTTTTCTAGGGTTGATATTTTTTAGTTTTTCAGGGTTGAGGGTTTCATTTTTTATTGGGATGAGTGTTCAGGGTTTTTTGAGGTTTAGGGATTAGGGTTTTCTAGAGTGGTTTTGAGGCTGAGTTTTTAGGGTTTTATAGGGATTAAGGGTTTAGTGTTTTTGGGGGTTGTGGTTTTGGAATTTTCTTGGGCTCAGGGTTTGGGGTTTTCTAGGGTTGTTGGTTTGGGTATTTTTGGGGTTTAGGGTTTAGGGTTTTCTAGGGCTGAGGGTTTATATATTTCAAGGTCCAAGGGTGTTGGGTTTTTTAGGGTAGAGGTTTTTTAGTTTTTTAAATCTGAGGGTTTTGGGTTTTTTTGGGATGAGGGTTTTGGGTTTTATGGGGTTATGCATTTTTTGTTATCTGATTGTGAGGGTTTGGGTTTTTATGGGGTTGAGGGTTTTGGGTATTTTGGGGCTGAGGGTTTAGGGTTTTTTTCGGGATAAGAGTTTTGGGTTTTCTTGTGTGGAGGGTATAGGGTATTCTGGATATGTGGGTTTAGGTTTTTATGGGGGTGAGCTTTTGGGATTTTATGGGGATGAAGATTAAGGGTTTTATAGGGAAGAGTGTTTATGATTTTCCAGAGATACGGGTGTAGAATTTTCTAGGGTTTGGGGTATAGTTTTTTCTAGGAATGATGGTTTAGGGTTTTCTAGGGTAGAGGGTTTAGGGTTTATTGTGGATAAGGTTTTAGGGGTTTTGTGGGATGAGGGTCTTGGGTTTTTCTAGGGAATATGGTTTTGGTTTTTATAGGGTTTAGGGTTTAGGTTTCTCTATATATGAGGGTTTAGACTTTCTCAGGTATGAGGGTTTAGGGTTTTATGGAGTAAAGGGTTTAGGGTTTTCTAGGGCTGAGGGATTAGGGTTTTCTCGGGCTGAGGTTTTAAGGTTTTCTAGGATTGATGCTTTAGGGTTTTTTGGGGTAGAGGGTTTGGGGTTTTCTGAGGATGAGTGTTTGGATTTTTTGGGGATGAGGGTTTTAGTTTTTATGTGTCTAAGGGTTTAGGGTTTTCTAGGACTAAGGGTTTTATGTTTTTTGGGGTCGAGGGTTTCAGGTTTCCGATGGTTGGGTATTTTGGGTTTTTTGGGGCTAGGGGTTTATTTTTTATTGGTTCTGAGGGTTTATGTTTTTTAGGAAAAAGGTTTTTTGGTTTTTTAGGGATGAGGATTTGGGATTTTCTAGGTATAAGGGTTTTGTGTTTTCTAGGGATGAGGGTATATGGTTTTTTGGGACTGAGGGTTCATGATGTTCTAGGTATTAGGGTTTAGATTTTTCGGGGGATGAGGATTTCAGGTTTTCTCATGTAGGTTTAGGGTTTTCTGGGGCTAGGGGTTTAGGGTTTTTTGTGGTAAAGGGTTTGGGGTTTTGGAGACTGATCATTTAGGGTTTTATAAGGCTATGTATTTGGGTTTTCTTTTGAAAAGGGTCCAATGTTTTGGATTTTTTGTGGGATAAGGGTTAAGGTTTTCTTAGGGTTGATTGTTTAGATTTTTTTAGGATGAGGGTTTAGGGTTTTGTGGGTCATAGGGTTTAGGGTTTTCTAGGACCTGATGTTTAGGGTTTTTTGGGGATGAGGGTATGTGGTTTTAAATGGCTGAGGGTTTGGTGTCTTTGAGGGCCAAGGGTTTGTAGGTTTTTAGGTTAGAGGGTTTAGGGTTTTATGGGGTTGAGGGTTTAGGGTATTCTAGGGTTGAGTGTTTAGGGAATTTTTGGGCTAAGGGTTTGGGGTTTTATAGGGCTAAGGGTTTTAGATTTTGTGGGGATGTGCTTTTGGGGTTTTCTAGGGATGATAATTTATGGGTGTTTGGGGATGAGGCATTATGTTTTTAGGTGGATGAGGATTTTGGGGTCTTTTGGGTTAATGGTATTTGTTTTTCTAGGTATGTGGTTTCAGGGGTTTCTGTGATGATACTGTATTGTTTTCTAGGGAGTTGGGTTTAGGATTTTCTATGTTTGAGGGTTTAGGGTTTTCTGGGGATGTGGTTTTTATCATTTTCTAGAGATGAGAGTTTAGTGTTTTCTAGGGGTTTTTTAGGCCAGGGGTTTAAAATTTTCAGGGACTAAAAGTTTTGGGTTTTTTTGGGATGAGGGTTTTGGGTTTTTCTAGGGCTGAATATTAAGGTTTTTCTGGGGTTTAGGGTATGGGTTTTTTGCGGGCTGAGGGTTTTGCGATTTTTGGGGTTCAGGGTTTATGTTTTTCTTGTGATGGTGTTTTAGGGGTTTTTAGGGAATAGAGATTATGGTTTTCTAGGAATGAGATTCTAGGTTTTTCTATGGCTCAATATTTAGGGTTTTTAAGGGTGATGGGTTTAGGGTGTTCTGAGGCTGATGGGTTATATTTTTTGGGGGATGAGGGTTTATAATTTTCATTGGATGTGGGTTTAGGGTTTTCTAGGGATGTGGGTTTTTGTTTTTTGTGGTTGGGTGTTTGGGGTTTTCTAGAGGCTTAATGTTTAGGGTTTTTTCAGACTGATGGTTTAGGTTTTTTTGGGACTGAGGATTTGGGGTTTTTCTGGGGCAAAGCTCTTGGGATTTTCTAGGGCCTAGGGTTTAGGATTTTCTTAGGATACAGGCATGGGGGTGTTTTGGGATGAGGTTGGGGTGTTTTTATGGATTAGTTATTTGGTTTTTTTAGGGATATGGGTTTGGGGTTTTATGGGGTTCAGGGTTTAAGGTTTTGTGGGGATTAGGTTTTAGGGTTTTTTGGGGCTAAGTGTTTAGGGTTTCTTGGGGATGAGGGTTTAGTTTTTTGGGGGCTAAGGGTTTAGGGTTTTCTGGGGTTGATTGTCTAGATGTTTATGGGTCTGATGGTTTAGGGTTTTATTAAACTGTGGGTTAATTGTTTTCTAGGGTTGTGAGTTTAGTGTTTTCTAGGGATGAGGTATTATGGTTTTCTAGGGCTAAGTGTTTAGGGGTTCCTGGGCTGAGGGTTTTTGGTTTTCAGGGGTTTAGGGTTTAGGGTTTTCTACGGGTGATGGATTGGGGTTTTTTTGGGGGCTAAGGGTTTTGAATTTCTAGGGGATAATTGTTTACTGTTTTCTAGGGCTAAAGGTTTCTAGTTTTTTGGGGCTGATTGTTTAAGTTTTTATAGTGCTAAGGGTTTAGGGTTTTCCCGATAAAAGTGTTTATGATTTTCTGAGGATAAGGGTTCAATGTTTTCTAGGGAATAGGTTTTTGGGTTTTTTTGGGATGAGGGTTTGGGATTTTATGTTCTTGAGTGTTTGGGGTTTTCAATGTCTCAAGGTTTAGGGTTTTTTGGGGTAAGGTTTATGTGTTTTTTTGGCCTGAGGGTTTAGGTTTTTTTAGGAATAAGGGTTTTGGGTTTTGTGGGACTGAGTTTTTGGGTTTTTATGGAGATAAGTGTTTATTTTTTATGGGGATATGGGTTTTTGGTTTTTTGGGGCTGCGGGTTTTGTCTTTTCTGGGTTTGAGTGTTTAAGGTTTTTTGGATTCGAGTGTTTAGGGTTCCTTGGGGAAAAGTGTCTGGGGTTTTCTATGGCTCATGTTTTAGGGTTCATTGGGGCTTATGGTTTAGGGTTTTCTAGGGTCCAAGGTTGGGGGTTTTCGGGGGTTTCGAGTTTAGGGTTTTTTTGGGCTGAGGTTTAAGGGTTTTCTTGGGATAATGGTGTTGGGTTCTAGGTGGAAAATAGTTTAGGTTATTTTTTGTAATATATATTATGTTTTTCTAGGGATGAGGTTTTAGGGTTTTTTATGATGAGGATTTGGATTTTTTTTGAGCTGAGGGTTTAGGGTTTTCTGGTGCTAGGGGATTGGAGTTACTAGGGCTGAGTGTTTAAGGTTTTTTAGGGATGGGTTTTTAGGGTTTTTTGGGATGGGGGTTTTGGGTTTTCTATGGATGAGGGTTAAGGGTTCTCTGGGGATGTTAGTTTAGGGATTTTGGGGGCTAAGGGTTTAGGGGTTTGGGTAATGAAGGTTTTCATTTCTTTTGGTAGGGGGTTTACGGTATTTTGGGGATGTGGGTTTGTGTTTTTATAGGGATGAGGATTTAGGGGGTTTTAGGGTTGATGTATTAGGGTTTTTTGGGGATTAAGGTTTTTCATTTTCTAGATATAAGGGTTTGGGGTTTTCTAGGGTTGAGGATTTTGAGTTTTTTTGGGATGAGGATTTAGTGTTTTTTATGGCTAAGGGTTTGGGTTTCTCTAGGGTAAGGGTTTATGGATTTTTGGGGTTGAGGGTTCATGTTTCGTTAAAACTGAGGGTTTGTGGTTTTCTGAGGTAGAGGGTTCGTATTTTTTTGGGATGAGTGTTTTGGGGTTTTCTGTGACTGAGGTTTTGGGTTTTCTTGGGGCTTAGGGATTGGGGTTTTCTAGGGATGAGGGTTTGGGGTTTTATAGGGCTAAGAGTTTGGGGTATTCTGGGGCAGAGGTGTTACTGGTTTCTGGGGATTATGGTTTATTTTCTTCTGGGGGAAAGGTATTAGGGTTTTATGGTGATGAGGGTTTATGGATTCATGGGGTTGAGGTTTCATGGTTTTCTAGTACTGAGGGTTTAGGGTTTTTAAGGGATGAGTGTTTTCAGTTTTCTTAGGTTGAGGGTTTAGGGTTTTTTCTGAGGTTGAGGGTTTGGGTTTTTCTAGGGCTGAGGGTTTTGGTGTTTTCTAGGTCTGTGGGATTGGGGGTTTCTAGTGCTGATGGTTTTGGTTTTTTTTAGGATGAGGGTTTATGGTGTTTTGGGACTAAGGTTTTATGATTTTATAGGGTTTAGGGTTTAAATTTTTCTAAGGATGGGGGGTTTGGGTTGTTTGTGACTAAGGGTTCTGGGTTTTATATAGCTAAGGGTTCAGTATTTTTGGGGTTTGGCCTTTGGGATTTTTTCAATAGCTAAGGATTTAGGTTTTTTTTGGGATGAGGCTTTAACATTATTTAGTGATGGGAGATTAGGGTTTTATGGGGATGAGGGTTTGGGGTTTTCTGGGTCTAAGGTAATAGGATTTTCTCAAGTTGAGTGTTTGGTGTTTTTTATGAGGGTTTAGGGTTTTATGGGGCTGAGGATTTTGGGTTTTATGGGTCTGTGGGTTTGGGGTTTTCTAGGGATGAGGGTTTGTGGATTTTTAGGGATGAGGGTTTGGGATTTCATTGGGATGATGTTTTATGGTTTTATGGGGATGATGGTTTAGTGTTTTCTGGGGTTGAGGGTTTGATTTTTTATTAGGGATGAGGGTTTGTGGTCTTCTAGGGATGACATTTTTTTTTGATTCATGGGGCTAAGGGTTTGGTGTTTTATATAGTGATGGTATAGGATTTTCATGGGCTAAGGGTTTAAGGTTTTCTAGTGTTGAGGGTTTGGGGTTTTCTGGGGCTGAGGGTTTGGTTTTTTTTGGGTTAAGGGTTTGGGGTTTTCTATGGATGGGGGTTTGGGGTCTTCTAGGGTTGAGGTTTTGGGGTTTATTGGGGTAGAGTGTTTGGTGTTTTTTTGTTTAATTGTTTAGGATATTCTAGGGATATAGGTTTAGGTTTTTTTTGGGATAAGGGTTTAGAATTTTATGGGGATGAGGGTTTACGGTTTTTTGGGGTAGAGGGTTTAAAATTTTCTAGGGATAAAAGTTTAGGGTTTTTTAGGTTTGAGGGTTTTAGGTTTTCTGGTTCTGTGGTTGTAGGGTATTATAGGGCTCAGGATTTAAGGTTTTCTTGGTATTGGGTTGTAGGGTTTTTTGGGAAACAGTTTTATAGATTTTTGGGCCAAATGATTTAGGGTTTTCATGGCTTAGAGTTTAAGGTTTTTTGGGATTAGGGTTTGGGGTTTTCTAGGGTTGAGTGTTTGTGGTTTTCAGGGTATGTTTTTTTAGGGTTTTTAGGGTTTATATTTTTCTAGGGATAAGTTGTTAGGGTTTTTATGGGATTAGATTTTTCTAAAGCTGATGGTTTAAGGATTTATCAAATTGAGGGTTTTGGTTTTTTCCTAGGGCTGAGGGTTTATAGTTTTTGGGGCAGAGGGTTTTTTTTATAGGACTGAGGGAATAGGGTTTTCTTGGGATTAGTGTTTAGGTTTTTTGGGGATGAGGGGTTAGGATTTTTGTGGTTACGGGTTTAGTGTTATCTTTGGCTGAGGGTTTAGGGTTTTCTGAGGAGAGGATATAGTGTTTTCTAGCACTGTGGGGTTATGTATTTCTAGGGTTAAGGGTTTGGGGTTTTCTCGGGATGAGGGTTTAGGGTTCTTTGGGTTTGGGGGTCTAAGGTCTTTTGGGGATGAGTATTTTTGGTTTTTTAAGGAAAATGTATTGGGTTTTTATATGTATGTGGTTTTAGGGTTTTGGGTAACAAGGGTTAAAGGATTTTTTCTGCTTAGGGTTTTGGGTTTTATGGGGATGAGGGTTAGGGTTTTCTAAAGATGAGGATTTAGGGTTTTCTAGGGATGAGGGATTAGGGTTTTCTGTAACTGAGGGTTTGTTGTTTTTGGGGATGAGGGTTTGGGGTTTTTGTAGGGATGGGATTTTGGGTTTTCTAGGGTTGAGGGTTTGGTTTTTTCTTGGGTTTGGGGTTTGTGGATTTCTAGGGATGAGATTTTCTGGTTTTCTAGGGATGAGGGTTTGGGGTTTTCTACGGTTAGGGGTTTTTGGTTTTCTAGGGATGGGGATTTAGGGTTCTCTGGGGCTGAGTGCTTAGGGTTTTTTTGGAACTGAGGGATTATGATTTTCTTGGAATGAGGGTTTGGGGTTTTTTGGGAATGGGGGTTTAGGGTTTTATGGGGCTATGGGTTTCATTTTTTCTTGGGATGAGGGTTTAGAGTTATTTTGGGATTAGGATTTGGGGTTTTCTAGGGATGAGGGTTTTTTATTTTCTAGGGATGAGGGTTTTGGTGTTTCTAGCTCTAAGGTATTATGTTTTTCTATGATTGAGGGTTTAGGGTTTTCTGTGATTGAGGGTTCAGGGTTTTATAGGGATGACTGTTAAGGGTTTTCAAGAGTTTGGAGTTTAGGATTTTCTGAGGCTGAGGTTTTATTGTTTTATGGGTCTGAGGGTTTAGATTTTTTTGAGGATGAGTGTTTAAGGTTTTCTGGGGCCGAGGGTGTAGGGTATTATGGGGTTAATTTACTTTTTGTTTTCTAATTAGTGTTTAGAGATTTCTATTCCTGGTGTTTATGGAATTCTAGGGATTATGGTTTGTAGTTTTATGGGGATGAGTGTATAGGGTTTTCGTTGGATTACGATTTATGTTTTTTAGGATTGAGGTTTTGGGGTTTCATGAGGTAATGGTTTGGGGTTTTTCTTAGGATGGGGGTTTGTGGTTTTCATGGGATAGGTTTTTTGGTTTTCTATGGCCGAAGGTTTGGGGTTTTTTGGGACAAGGGGTTTTAGGTTTCTTTGGACTAAGGATTCTGGGTTTTTTAGGGATGTGGGTCTGTGATATTCATGGGATGAGAGTTTGGAGTTTTCTAGGACTGGGGATTTGGGTCATTTTAGGGATGAGGGTATGGGAAATTTTTTGGATGAGTGTTTAGGGTTTTCTGGCACTAAGGGTTTAGGGTATTCTGGGGCTGAGTGTTTAGGATTTTCTGGGGCTAGGGTTTAGGATTTTTTTTGCTTCGATGTTTTAACGTTTCCTAAGGAATAGGTTTTAGGATTTCCTGGGGATCAGGTTTTAGGTTTTTCTTGGGATATGGTTTTGGGGATTTCTAGGGTTGAGGGTTAAGAATTTTATGCTGCTGTGGGTTTAGTGTTTTCTGGGGATGAGGGTTTTGGGTATTATGGGGATGAGGGTTTAGGGTTTTCATGGGGCTAAGGTTTTAATGTTTTTTAGGGTTGAGGGTTTAGGTTTATTTGCAGCTGAGGGTTTAGTGGTTTTTAGGGTTTATTGGTTAATGGCTTTGTGGTTAACGGTTTAGATTTTTGGGGGGTTGTGTGTTTAGTGTTTTTTGGTATGTTTCTTTATGGTTTTATTGGAATGAGGGTATAGGGTTTTCTAGGGAAAATGGAATATGGTTTTCTGGGGTTGAGGGTCTAGAGATTTGTGGGACTGAGGGTCGGGGTTTTCTAAGGCTGAGTGCCAAGGGTTTCTAAGGATGGGGGTCTTGGGTTTTCTTGGGATGAGGTTCTAGTGTTTTTTAGGACCAAGGGCCAAAGTTTTTTTTTTGGATAAGGGTTTACAGTTCTCTAGGGATGAGGGTTTGGGGTTTTCTAGGGATTTCATTTTAGGGTTTTCTGAGATAGATGGTACAAGGTTTTTTGGGGTAGAGGTTTTATGGTTTTCAATGGTTGAGGGTTTATGGTTGTTTAGGGATGATATTTTAGGGTTTTTGGGGGATTTTAGTTTAGTGTTTAGTAGAGTTAGAGGTTTAGGGTTACTTGGGGATGAGAGATTAGGGTTTCATGGGGCTAAGGGTTTAGGTTTTTTGGGGCAGTGGGTTTAGTATATTTTGGGGTTGGGGTTAGTGTTTTTTGGGCCTGAGGTTTTAGGATTTTTTGGGGTTGAGAGTTTATGGTTTTATGGGGATTATGGTTGATGGGTTTCAAGGGATGTGGGTTTGGGGTTTTTTGGGGATAAGAGTTTGGGTTTTACTGGGGTTGAGGGTGAAGGTTTTTCTAGGGATTAGAGTTTAGGGTTTTCTAGGGATGAGGGAATTGGGTTTTCTAGGGCTGAGGGTTTTGTGTTTTATAGGGATAAGGTTTTAAGGTTTTTTGGGGTTGGGTGTTAATATTTTACTAGGTTTGAGGGTTTAGGGTTTTCATCAGTTGTGGGTTTATGATATTTTGGAGCTAAGGGTTTAGGGTTTTCTAGGGCTGAGGTATTTGGGATTTCTTGGGATAAGGGTTTAAATGTTTCTAGCTGTAGGGTTTGGGTTTTTATTAGGGTTAAGGGTTCGGGGTTTTATAGGGATGAGGGTTTGATTTTCTTTGAGGATGATGTTGTTGGGTTTTCAGAGGCTGAGTGTTTAGTGTTTTTTAAGGATGGGGGTTTCTAGTTTCTAGAGATGACGGTTTATGGTTTTCTAGTGCTGAGTGGCATGCCCTGAACTTTTAAATTAATTTTTATTTTATTATTTCGGGGCTCAGGGTACTCTCACCAAGGATTGGGCGGGGTCCTGGATTAATTTTTTTTTTCATTTAATATTTTTAGTGGGTTTCTGACTCATGCACGGTCACCGTACAGTGGGCGGTATCCATGTGGTCAGCTCGGGTTCCCATGAAATTGTCCAATGATTAAAATAAAAAAAATTATGTTGTAATTAATAATAATATTATTAATGAGGTGTTATTATTGTTATTATTTTTATTTTTATTATTATAAATTTTATGGTTATTGTTTTTATTATTATTATTTTTGTTTTCATTTTATTATAATTAGTTTTTTGGTTTTATTATTATTATTATTATTATTATTACTACTACTACTATTATTATTATTATTATTATTATTATTATTATTATATGATAAAATGAAAAAAAAAAAACTAAACCTAATCTACCCAAGCAGCTGCCCATTCCCTGTTCCGCGATGCCACCCCTTCCCAGTTCTGCGCTATGACCCGCCACTATGTGCCCCCCTTCACCGCCTCCGGCCCTCATCTCTTTCCCTGGTAGCAGCCTTCGCCCTCACTCCCTTCCAATCCTCTTTTTTCGGGTGGCACCCTCTGATCCCAACCCCACCTCTGTGCACCTTCCCTCTGAAATCCAACTGCATCATCCCTCGCCCCCGGTTCATCTCTGCTCTCCCCAACGCTGACTCCCAACCTTGCCCCCTGGCCAATGTTAGCCTGCCAACTAGCCCCGCCTCCCCACTTGCCCATCCCCTACGGTACTGCACCCAGACCCAGCCGACCTCCGCCTCATGCCACCCCCTGGTTTCCCCCTTGCCTCGCATGCCGCCCTTCACCCCTCCTTCGCACGGCGTTCACCCAACCCCCTCCGTTCTACCCCTCCTGCTCCTGGCCACCACCTCACCTCAACCCTCAGTGACAGACCTACCTTCTCCCACTTCTGCTCTGGTAACAAACCCCACCTCCAGCAAGGCCCCCTCCAACCTCTTTACTCCACCCAACAGCGCATCTGACCCCGCTTCTTTCTTTTTTTCAGCAGCAGCGCATCCGAACCCCCTACATGGCGCCTCTGCCGTACTCTAGTGTGGCCACATCCCCCCTTTCCAGAAACCACTTCCTCCTCTATTATATTTATTAATTTATTTTTCCTTCATTTCATCTGGGGTGTTTTATTTGTTTTGGTTGAAACCCGAAAGCCGCAGTTCTGGTTTCTGCGTTTTTCATGTTGTTTAGCATGCACGATTGGTCCCCGGGGGATTTCTCTACCTACCGTCGGGGTTTCTTCACGTATTCTCTTTGTTTGGGGTTGGAGAATATGAGTTTATTCTTTCGGATGCATTCTATTGACATTTTATTCTTCAAATAATTTATTTTATCTGATTTTTAGCTTTATTTTACTCTTCATTAGTCCGCTATGGTGTTTTTAAATTGTTAGAAGTTGTTAAAAATGATGGTTTTAGTGCATTCCTTGAAATATGTTTATCCACACTACTTTAAAAAGAGATTGTTTAATACACGTTGTTTTCATAAGGAACTGTTTTTATGTGGTTTTAAATCTTGATAAGAATTGTTTCAACAAATCCTTGTATGTGTTTATGAACCCAAATTATTTTATAAATTTCCATTTCTCATTTAAATTGGAAATGCATCCTTAATGAAATTTTTACAACTTTGTGAAGTTACGATGGTATTAATTGATCGATAAAATTTGGTCCGAGTAACATTAGAGGTTATTGTTTATGTTAAATTGTTTTGGAAAGTTTTTATGATTATAAGGCAATGGTTTTGTTGTTTAAAAGTAATGAGTTGTTCTTCTTAAACAATTCGTGTGTAAAAATTCTTGGAGGTAGGTTTTATGGTCTTACAGGTGTTGTTTTTTAATTTTTCCAAATGTTTTGGATGGTTGGGTTTGGTTTTTGAATCAAGTGATGAATTTATGGAAAGGGTTTTCAAATATATTCTTGGGTGTTTGGTGTACCATTGGATTTCTTTTCAAATGATGATGGCAGTTGAAAATTTGTCTTCTTTTTAATCCTCAGTGACTTAAATGGTTTTTGGTTTTCAAATAAAGTTGGTTCCCCTTGGGAAATTTCTAAAGGATTCGTTAAATTTTTCCTTTAAAGAATAGTTATTTTCCTTTGAAATGTGTTTTGATGTGAGTTTTAAAATGATACAGGCACGTTTGGTAGTTCTGAAATGATTTGGTGTTTGTTCTAGAACTTAAGGTACAATTTGGCTTTGTAAATTCGAAACAATGTTTGTGTGATATTTTGGGTAATACTTTTGGACATGTCAAGTTAAAGGCTCATTCATCACATTCCGTTTTAGTGTAAACCTTGTGTTGATTCAATGAAAGGATGGTTCTTGATAACTTTATGCCCATTTGGAAACTCTAATGATTTGTAAAAAGATTTAAATGGTTCTGATGTTTGTATGGTGGGATGGCCCGGTTGGAACCTTTGATGACATGACATATGTATGAATGTATATATATTTTTGGGGCACCTATATAGGGGTATATCCCTTTATGGGTTATCGTATAGAGTGTCCGTGTTTGGGGTAGGCAAGTACGGTGATTTGATTCACGCGTGTGAGGGAATCCTACGTACACAATGATATAACCACCATGGAATTCTGGGCGTCTTATAGATGATCGAGTGATGGTTGTTGATCAACTACCATTAGATGGGTTGGTACCCCCTGGATTGGTTGTTAGGCTAGGCAGTCTTCGCCACTAGATTGGTCAGTTATAGGGCGGCCAATTGCTTATAGACTTATGAGCTTCGCCATATGTCGATAGGTGGTTCCGAGACCGAGTATGTCTAGGGGTCTTCTAGGGATGTTTAGGATCACTCACGGTTACTGGATTATTTTTATTGTTTGTTTAATTTCTGTTATACTAGTTTATTTATAGCTTTCACTATTTACCTTTTCTACTTTAGCCCATCTTTGGTATACTTTTTTTGGGTTTAGTTTATAAAATAAAAAATGATTTTGGAAATGGTATGTCGTGTGTGTTGGATTTTTAAATGAGAAAACATGTTTCCCATTTTAAAATGTAAAATCCTTACTTTTATATTTGTATTTCAGACTTGTGTTAGAGGATTGTTTTTTGAAAGGAGGCGTTGGATTCGGTGGTTTATCATGGAAACCCTAATGGGAATTTTTAATGCTCAAGCCTATTTTATTGTTTCAATTTCATGTTTCCTTTGCTCAAGTTTTCTTGGCTGAGTTTCTCATTATTGGAGCAAGGTCATCCTTTAGTTGGGAGGTGATCTGGAAGGTCACATGGAGGTATGTTGATCTATTCTGTTTTTTTTATTTTTCTACAACCAGAGTTTAGTTTTATTGTCCAATTTATTCATGTTTATTTATTTAACTTTTATTGACCATATCATTCCAGGTGATTAAATTTTAATGCCTGACACTAGTTTTCAGCCCATGGGGATTGGGAATGCCCCTAGGGCCATGCTGCAGACCGCCTTGGGTGTTTGGTTCAGGGTCTACCCGGGTTGGTTTGTGACAAAATGGTATCAAAGGAGGCCCTTGTTTTTTGGGATGTCTGGTAGATGGAGATTAGGACTGTCGGGAATCGAGAGGTTGGTATGGGATGGACGTCATTAACCCTCTCTTGTTCCGAACCTCGAGTCTCCAAGGGTAGTATGGGAATTGAGTCATTTTCTCGTTCTAGTTTGATTTAGATTCTGGGATGACAACGGAGGCAAGCCGATGTTACGCCATGATTTTTCATGGAGTAGTGACCCATGTGGAGTCCGAGTACATAGTTTAAGTTCCTCCTAGTTGTTGACGTTTACTTGGGGAATGGACCACTACCAAGTCTCCAGGATAAGTGTGACTACTAGTCCCTCACTCCGGTAGTTTTATGCAAGTTGAGTGTCATCTTGGTTCCAGTTGGTGTAAGTGTGCTTTTGAAAATGAAAAACGGTTTTTGAAATGAAAATTATATCTTTTAAATCGATTTAAATTCATGAAATGGGTTTTAAAATTGAATGCAATTGGTCTAAAAATATTTTGTTTATTTGGAATTGGTAGAGAAATGGTTTGGGTGCAACCTTAGGTTCTCTTTATGAACGTTCACACATGTGAGGGAATGTATGGGAAGTTCATATTGGTGTGTATGGAAGAATTTGGATGAAGACATGTGAAATGGTTCATAGGATTACTAGGGTGTGTACTTAGAATTAAATGCTTGAACTTGTTTTTCTAAAGTGATTAACAAAAAAAGGGTGAAACGATTTTAGAAATTGATTTTGGTTTGAAAAGTGGGTTGGGTATTCAGAAAGTGGCCTTGAAAGAGGGTGGTTTTGAAATCTAAAATGAAAAGGGAATTTTGGGTTGTGTTTATATTTGTTTGGTTTTTGATCTAGTTGTTTTTGGATGATGCCGCTTTCAATGATGTTGCTTTGGCTAGATATTGGTTTTGGCTTTAGGTTTTATATGTTGTTCAAAAAATGCCACCCAAAAAGTTCCCCAAGGTTTCTGATAAGTCATGACCAGTTTTTATTCCTTCTCGGACATTAACTATCCTTCATGGTGATTGGGGCCCATTAGATGAAGTAGAGTGTCTTGAAGAGGTCGAGCATATCTTCAGGGTATTGGGAACTCCCAAAGTTGTTAGAGTGTGTTCCGTTTTGGATCTGTTCAAAATTCCAGCTCTGGACGAATGGGAGTTTTTCGCCCCACCATCACTACAAGTTGGGATGAAGTGGGATGTCTTTAAATACGTATTTTTCTGATGGTTTATACCTAAAGAGGTGAAGACTAAGAAAAGGGAAGAGCTCATGCATATTCAAAAAGCCCAACGGATGGTGAAAGTGTATGTTGACCATTTCAAATAACTTTTGTCCTTTTCTTTGGATGTAGCTTCACAGGATTTGATAGAGACTTCTCTCTTTATCTGGGGTCTTCATCCAGAGATCCAAGAGAGGGTCCTCCCTTCTAAGGACCATCATTTCGAGAAGCTAGTGGATGAGGCGTTCTTAGCTGAGTTGGTCTCTGGAGCACAGATGGTTGTAAATCCAGCGTATCCAGTTGCTCATGAAGGTTCCCCATCTAAAAAGTAGGTTGTTCCAGAGGGACCTATTTCTAAAGAGTCCCCTATAGTGGTTCTGACTTCTAGTTTGTCGGACCGTTCAATATTGTACCACCAGTGTGCCCAGTTCAGTCATGTGAAGTCGTCAGGTCGCATCCTTCTGAAGACGTGTCATCATTACGGGTGTCTGGGTTATCTAGTGAAGTTTTTCAGGAAGCGTCACCTGAAGAAGACATTGTGACCAGAGAAATTCTAGTGCCAGACTATGAGGTAGAAGATACTTCAGTCATTAGAGCCCCAACCACATGTCTTGGGGTGAAGTTCACGCACAAACAAGAGTTGCTGGGGGTGTGAATCCTCAGTTTGGGTTTTGTGTTTCATGTTGGCAATGGAACATTTAAAGTCTTTTTGATCTCGTTTTTCTATTTTTATAGTTTTTACATTGTTGTAAGTCCATTGTTTTGTCATAAAGTTATGATGGAATCATCCTATTTTAATCAAAGTAGTCTTGGTTATGTGAATGTGGTTTTTTGAATCGTGTGTTTTTCCTAAAAGTGTGTTTGTCCCTTATATGGGTTTATCTTGGTTTAGTTGTGTTCATTTGGAGAGGTAAGTGGTTGTGGAAAAAATCTATGTTTGTGGTTATGCTCGGGTTTACTGTTGGGATTACTTTCTTCTCGGAAGTTTTTCTCTAGTGATCGGGGTTTTTTGTTTGGGTTGAGAGTTCCAAGTTTTAGTGGATGTGTTGTTCTCTTGTGCTATAGAAGTTATTCTGGATCGGTTGGGAGTTCCCATGCCCCCCCTTCTTTTGTGGGGTATTTGGGTGTTAAACTTCCACACTAGTTGAGTTCTTGTGGTGGGGAGAACCCTCACATGTTCTCCAATTATCTTGTATTGTGGTTTCTTTCTGATTTAATTGGGCATAGATTCTTGTTTTATCTATTGTTTGGCTGGGTGAATTTCTGGGGGTAGAAAGTGTCTATGGTGGGGATAATTATCACACCCTGACTTTTTAAATTAATTTTTATTTTATTATTTCTTGGCTTTGGGTTCTTGCACCAAGGTCTGGGATGGGTCCCAACTTAATTTTTTTCATTTAATATTTTTAGTTGGTTTCAGACTCATGTGTGGTCACTGAATAGTGGGTGGTAGCCGTATGGTCAACCCAGGTGCTCGAGCAATTGTCTAATGATTAAAATAAATAAATTTATATATTTTAATTATTAATATTATTATTAATGAGGTGTTATTATTGTTATTATTTTTTTAATTTTTTTTATTATTTTTTTTGTTATTATAACTTTTATGGTTATTTTTTTTATTATTTTTGTGTTTTCATTTTATTATAATCATTCTTTTTGTTTTATTATTATTATCATCATCATCATTATTATTATTATTATTATTATTATTATTATAAGAAAAAATGGAAAAAAACCTAAACCTAACCTACCAAAGAAACTGCCCCATCCCTGTTCCACACTGCAGGCCACCCCTTCCCCATTTTCCACTACGACCCACCACCCTGAATCCCCCTTCACCACCTTTGGCCCTTGCCTCTCGCCCCGGTAGTGGTCTCTGCCCTTGCTCCCTTACCATCCTCCTAGCCCTGGTCACACCCTCTGATCCCGACCCCGCCTCTGTGAACCTACCCTTTGTGCCCCAACCGCATTGTCCCTCACCCCCCAGTTCATCTCGCCTTCCCCCAGAGCTGACTCCCGGCCTTGCCCCCTCACCAGTGTCGGCCTGCCGACTAGACCCACCTCCGCGCTCGTCCCTCCTCTACAGCGCTGCACCCAGACCCAACCGCCATCTACCTCACATCGCCCCTGGTTTCCCCCTTGCCTCACAGGCCCTTAACCTCCTTCACGTAGCGTTATGCCATCCCCCTCTATGCTACCCATCATTCTCCCAGCTTCCACCCCACCTCGACCCCCAACGCCAGACCCACCTTCTATCACTTTCACACTAGCAGCTTACCCACCTCTAGAAAGGCGACCTCCAGCCTCCTTACTCCATCCAAAATCACATCTGACCCCCTACTCTCCTTGTTCCGGTCAGCAGTGCATCCAAAACCCCCTGCACAACACCTCTTCTATGCTCAGGTGTGGCCACACCCCCCCTTGCTGGAAACCATTTCCTCTTATTGTATATTTATGAATTTATGTTTCCTTCATTTCATCTGTGGTGTTTTCATTTGTTTTTTTTGAAACCCTAACTCCACAATTGTGTTTCATGCATTTTTCATGTTGTTTAGCGTGCGCGATTGGTCCATGGGGGATTTCTCTACCTACCATCATAGTTTCATCGTGTCCACTCTTATTTTTAGGTAGTAGAATCCAAGTTTATTCTTTCTGATGTAGTCTATTAACATTTCATTTTTTAAATTATTTATTTTAAATGATTTTCATCTTTATTTTTCTCTTCATTGGTATGCTATAGTGTTTTTAAATTGTTAGAATTTGTTAAAAATGAATGTTTTTTTTGCATTTCTTTAAACATTTGTATCTAAACTGCTTTGAAAAGAGATTGATTACTACACATTGTTGACTTAAGGAATAGTTTTTATGTGGTTTTAAATCTTGATATGAATTGTTTCAACAATTCTTTTTATGTGTTTATGAACACAAATTATTTTATAAAACGCCTTTTCTCATTGAAATTGGAAATGCGTCATTAATGAAATGTTAACAACTTTGTGAAGTTATGATGGAATTTGTTGATCGATAAAATTTGGTCTGAGAAATGTCATAGCTTAATGTTTATGTTAAATTTTTGAGGAAAGGTTTTACGAATATAAGGAAATGGTTTTTTGGTTTTAAAGTAATGAGTTGTGCTTCCTAAACAATGTGTGTGTTAAAATGCTTGGAGGGGGGTTTTATAGTCTCGTTGGGGTTGTTTTGTATTTTTTCCAAATGTTGTGGAAGGTTGGGTTTGGTTTTTAAATTAAGGGATGAATTTGTGGAAAGGGTTTTCAAATATTCTCTTGGGTGTTCGGTGTACCATTGGATGTGTTTACAAATGAAGATGGAACTTGAAAAATGGTTTTCTATTTAAACTGCAGTGACTTAAATGGTTTTTGGTTTTCAAATAAATTTGGTTCCCCTTAGGAAATTTCTAAGGAAAAAAATAAATGTGTCCTTTAAATCACAGTTGTATTCCTTTGAAATGTGTTTTGACTTTATTTTGAAAATGATAAAGGCTCTTTTGGTAGTTGTGAAATGATTTGGTGTGTATTCTAGAACATAAGAGCGCATTTGGATTTTTAAATACGAAACAATGTTTTTTTGATGTTTTGGGTAATAATTTTGGACATTTCAAGTTAAAAGCCCATTTGGAAATTTTGGTTTTAGTGTAATTCTTGGGTTTATTCCTTGAAAGGATGGCGCTTGATAACTGTGTGCCCATTTGGAAACTCTAATGTTTTGTAAAAAAAATTAAATGGTTCCAATGTTTGTATGGTGTGACAGACCGGTTGGCACCTTTGATAACATGACATATGTATGTATGTATATATATTTTTGGGGAACCTCTATAGAGGGTATCCCTTTATGGGTTATCGTATAGAGTGTCCGTGTTTGGGGTAGGAAAGTGCAGTGAGATGAGTTAGGCATGCGAGGGCCTCCTACTTACACAGATATATAACCACCATGGGTTCATGGGCGTTTTTTAGATGATTGAGTGAGGGTTGCTGATCAACCCTGATTAGAGGGGTTGGTTCCCCCTGGATTGGTTGTTAGGTTAGGTAGACTTTTCCACTGGATTATTCATTTATAGGGCGTCCAATTGGTTATAGACTTAGGAGCTTCACCATATGCCGACAGGTGGTTCCGAAACCGAGTATATACATGGGTCGTCTAGGGATGTTTAAGATCACCCATCGTTACTAGATTATTTTTATTGCTTGTTTACTTTTAGTTATACCAGTTTATTTCTAGATTGTATTGTTTACCTATTCTTTTTTAGCCTAGATTTGGTATACTTTGTTTTGGGTATAGTTTATAAAATGAAAAATGATTTTGGAAATGGTATGTCATGTGCGTTTTATTTTTAAATGTGAAAATCATGTCTCTTATTTTAATATTTTAAAACCTTACATTTATATTTGTATTTCAAACTTGTGTTAGTGGATTGTTTTGATAAAGGAGACATTGGATTCGGTGGTTTATCTTGGAAACCCTACTAATCTTTTTTAATGCTCATGCATATTTTATCATTTCATTTGCTAGTTTCCATTGCTCAGGTTTTCTTGGATGAGTTTCTCATTATTGGAGCAAGGTCAGCCATTGGTTGGGAGGTATGTTGAGTTGTTCTGTTTTTTTCTTTTTCCGCTGCTAGAGTTTAGTTGTATTGTCCTATTTATTCCTGTTTAGTTATTTAAATTTTATGGGCTAAATCATTCCCATTGATTAAATTTTGATGCCTGGAACTAGTTACCATCCCATGGGGATTGGGAATGCCACTTGGGCTAGGCCGCAGATCGGCTCTGGTGACTAGTTTAAAGTCGACACGAGTTGGTTGGTGATACTAAGTGTTTAGGTTTTTCATGTCTGAGGGTTTCAATTTTTCTGGGGATAAGTGTATAGGGTTTTCTAGGGCAAAGGGTTTTCATATTTTTGGGGATGAGTGTTTGGTATTTTCTAGGGCTGAGGAATTGGGGTTTTTAGGGGATTAGGGTTTAGGATTTTTTGGGGATGATATTTTTGAGTTTTGGGGGGATGTGGGTTTAGGGTTTTCTTAGGATGAGGGTTTAGGGTATTCTAGGGATGAGCGTTTTAGATTTTTTGGACTGGGAATTTGGGTTTTTTTAGGGATGATGGTTTTGGTTTTGGAGGGGTATGGGTTCAGGGTTTTTTGTGGCTATGGGTTTAGGGTATTTTGGGGATGAGTGTATATGGTTTTTTAGGGATGAGGGTTTAGGATTTTTTGGGATTGTTGGTTTAGGGGTGTTTTTGCTAATCATTTAAGGATTTTCGAAGCATAGTATTTTTTTTGGGTTGAGGGTTTATAGGATTTGGGGGCTAAGTGTTTAGGGTTTTTTAGGGATGAGGATTTATGTATTTTTAGGGTTGAGTGTTTAGGGTTTTTTGGCTATGTGTTTAGGGTATTTGAGACTAAGCGTTTAGTGATTTTGGGATGATGTTTTTGTGTTTTTTGTGGCTAAGGAATTATGGATTTTTTTACCTTAGGTTTTAGGTTTTTTTATGGCTGAGGGTTAGTGTTTTTGGGGTATAAGGGTTTCGAGTTAAGGGTTTAAGATTTCTTATAGCAGTGGGTTAATGGTTTTTTTAGCATGAGGGTTACTATTTTTTAGGGCTCTTTATTTATTGTTTTTGATGAGGGATTAGGGTTTTGGGGGGTTTAGGGTTTAGGGTTTTCTAGGTCTTTGAGATTATGGTTTTCTGGGGTTGAGGATTTAGGTTTTTCTGGGCCTCAGGGTTTAAGGTTTTCTAGGGATGAGGGTTTAGATTTTTCTAGGTTTTAGGGATTAGGTTTTTCTTCAGTTGTGGATTTACAATTTTTTAGGGATGAGGGTTTAGGTTTATATAAAGATGATGGTTTAGGGTTTTTTAGAGAGAGGGGTTCATGGTTTTATGGGTGGATAGTTATGGTTATTTTTGGGGTTGATGGTTTGGGGTTTTGGGGGGATGGGGTTTTGGGATTTTTTGGGGCTGAGGGTTTCATGTTTTTAGGGGATGTTTTTTTTTGTTTTCTAGGACTGAGGGTTTTTATATTACAGGGATGGGGGTTTACAGTTTTCTAGGGATGTGGTTCTTGGTTTTTTTGGTTATAAGTTTTTAGGGATTTCAAGGTAAAAAAAATTAGGGTTTTTTAAGGAAGCGGGTTTTTGGTTTTTTGGGGATATAGGTATGGGATTTTTGCGGGATGAAGGTTTTGGGTTTTCGGGGGCTCAGGGTTCAGCATTTTTCAAGGCTGAGGGTATTGAATTTTATAAGGCTAGGAGTTTAGGGTTTTATGGGGCTGAGGGTTTAGTGTTTTCTATGTCTAGGGGTTTAGTGATTTTTAGGACTGATGGTTTTGGGTTTTTTAGGGCTGTGGGTTTTTGGGTTTTTTAGGGCTGAGGGTTTAGGGTTTTTTGGGATGAGGGTTTATGTTTATTTAGGGTTGAGATTTTATTGTTTTGGGGGATTTCGGGTTTAGGGTTTTCTAGGGTTGAGGATTTAGGGTTTTTCTGGTTGAGGGTTTAGGTATTTTCACATAATAGGGTTTAGGGTTTTTCTGAGGATTAGGTTTTAGGGGTTTTCGAGATGAGGGTTTAGGGTTTTTTGTTGCCGAGGGTTTTAGGTTATTTGGGGCTGAGTGTTCAGGGTTTTTTGGGATAAGGGTTTAGTGGCATTTTATACTAAGCATTTAGTTTATTTATGATGGTTTAGAGTTGTTTGGGACCTATGGATTAGGTAATTTTTGGACTAAGGGCTTTTGTTTTTTTGTGTCTAAGGGATTATGATTTTTTGGGTATGAGAGGGTATAGGGATAAGGGTTTAGGATTTTTTGGCTGAGTATTCAGGATTTTCTATGGGGGTTTAGGGTTTTTAGGGATGAGGGATTAGGTTTTTTTGGATGAGGGTTTAGGGTTTTTTTGGAAGAGGGTCTAGGGTAGTTTAGGGTGGGTTTTAGGGTTTTTTTGTACTAAAGGTTTGGGGTTTTTTTGGGGATGATGGTTTACAGTTTTTTGGTGATGAGGGTATAGATATTTGGATTTATGGGGTTTGGGATTTTTAGGGATGTGGGTATTAGGATTTTTTGGAACTAATGATTTAGGGTTTTTAGGTTCGAGGGTTTTGGGATATCTTGGGCCGGGGATTTAGGGTTCTTTAGGACTGGGTGTTTTGGGTTTTTTAGTAATTAGGGATTAGGGTATTCATTGGGATTTGGGTTTAGAGGGTTTTTGGGATAACTGTTTTAAGATTTTGGTGGGAGATGGTTTTTGGGTTTTGAGGATCAGGGATTAGAGGTTTTTAAGGAGAGGGCTTAGGGTTTTTTTGGGGTGAGGTTTTTTGGTTTTTTGGGGATGAGGATTTCAGGTTTTTTGGTAGAGGAGGGGTTAGGTGTTTTTGGAGATGAGGGTTTAGGGGTTTTTTGTGTTGAGGGTTTAGGACATTTTTAGGTTGAGGTTTTATTGTTTTTACTTGGATGAGGGTTTGTGGTTTTTTGGGGATTTGGGTTTAGGGTTTTGGGGGTATAAGGGTTTAGGTTTTTTAGGGATGGGGGTTTATAGTTTTTGGGGTAGTGTGTTTAGTGGTTTTTGGGGATCATTTTTTAAGGGATTTTGGGGCTAAGGGTTTAGGGTTTTTGGGGATTGAGGGTTTAGGGTTTTTTGGGGTTAAGGGATTAGGTTTTTATGGGATGTGGGGTTTTTAGTTTTATATGGATGAGGGATTAGGTATTTTGGGGTTGAGGGTTTAGGATTTTCTTGATATGAAGGTTTAGTGTTTCAATGGTTTAAGGTTGTAGGTTTTTCTGGGACCTAAGGTTTAGGGTTTTATTGGGCTAAATTATTAGAACATAAAGTTTAGGTTTTGTTGGGGATAAGGGTATAGAATTTTTGGCTTTTGGGTTTAGGGTTTTATGAAGATGATGGTTTAGGGTTTTCTAGGGTTGAGGGATTGGGGTTTTATGGGGCTTGGTGTTTTGAATTTTCTATGGATGAGGGTTTAGTATTTTTTGGGGTTTAGGGTTTTCTTGAGCTAAAGGTTTAGGGTTTTAATTGTCTATGGTTTTTGGTTTTCTGGTGCTGAGTGTTTATTGTTTTCATGAAAATAAGGTTTAGGGTTTTCTAGTGCTGAGGGATTAGTCTTTTATAGGAAATAAAGTGCAGGGTTTAATCAGGATAAGAATTTAGAGTCTTATTAGTCTTGGGGTTTTGTGATTCTTGGGGATTAGTGTTTAGGGTTTTATGGAATAGACTATTTAGGATTTTCTAGAGTTAAGGTTTATGGTTTTTGGGATGAGGTTTATGGTTTTCTGGGGCTCAGGTATTAGGTTTAAATAGAATTGTGTTTAGAATTTTCCTGGGATGAAGGTTTAGTTTTTTTGATGTTGATAATTTATCATTTTCTAGTTCAAAGGGTTTAGGGTTTTCTAGGGGTGAGAGTTTTGGGTTTTTGGGGTTAAGTTTTATGTTTTTTGGGGTTGTGAGATTATGGTTTTCTAGGAAATAACATTACCATTTTATGGGGATAATAGTTTTGGATATTCTGGGGTGAAGTTTTAGTTTTTTCTAAGGCTTTGCGTTTAGTGTTTTCTAAGGATGAAGTTTTAGGGTTTTCTAGGGATATGGGTTTAGGGTATTCATGGGATGATTTTTTATGGTTTTATAATAATTAGGGTTTATGGTTATTTGGGGATGATAGTTTAGGGTTTTCTTGGGCTGTGGGTAAAGGGTTTTTTGGGGGTTGAGGGTTTAGTGTTTTTTAGGTTTAGGGTTAAGGGTTTTGTTAGGGTGAGGATTTGGGGTTTTCTAGGATTCTGGGTTTATGGTTTTCTAAGTCAACGATTTAGGGTTTTCTGGGGTTGAGGATTAATATCTTTTTGGGGAAGAGCGTTTAGGATTATCTTGGGATGTGGGTTTAGTGGTTTTTTGGGGATGAGGGTTTAGGTTTTTCTAGGAATGAGAGGTTTGGTTTTTTGTGGGCTGAAGGTTTATGTTTTTTGGGGTTGCGGTATTAGGGTTTTCTAGGACAAAGGGTTATCATTTTATGGGGCTGATGGTTTTGGGTATTTTTGGGTGATGATTTAGTTTTTTCTAAGGCTATGGGTATATTTTTTTTCTGGGGGTGAGGTTTTAGGGTTTTATAGGGCTATGGTTTTAGGGTATTCATGGGATGAGGGTTTAGGTTTTCCAGGAATTAGGGTTTATTGTTTTTTTGGGATGATAGTTTAGGGTTTTCTTGGGTGGTGGGTATAAGGTTTTTTGGTGCTGAGGATTTAATGTTTTTTGGGTTTTGAGTTTTCTTAGGCTGAGGATGTGATGTTTTCTAGGACTCTAGGTTTATGGTTTTCTTGGGCTAGTGTTTAGGGTTTTTTTGGGTTGAGGATTAATATCTTTTTGGGGTACAGGGTTAAGGATAATTTATGGATGAGGGTTAAGGGTTTTATGGGGTTGAGGGTTTAGGGTTTTTTTGGGTATGAGGGTTTTTGGTTTTCTGGGGATATGTATTTAGGGTTTTATACGGTGAGGGATTATGGTTTTATGGGCCTATGGGTTTATGGTTTTCTAAGGAAAAGGTTCTATGGCCTTCCAAGGTAGAGGTTGTTTGTTTTTCTATGTCGATGTGTTTATGGTGTTCTGGAGTAAAGGGTTTAGGGTCCTCTAGGGTCGTGGTTTTATTTTTTTCTTGGGATGATGGTTTTGGATTTCATGGGGCCAAGGGTTTATCATTTTTTGGGGATGATGTTATAGGGATTTATTGGGATGAGGGTATAGGTATTTCAAGGGAAAATGATTTAGGTTTTCTAGGGTTGGGGTTTTAGTTTTTTCTACGATTGAGGGATTAGGGTTTTCTTGGGATGGGGTTTAGGGTATTATGGGGTTAAGGGTATAGGGTTTTCTAGTGTTAAGGGTTTATGGTTTTCTGGGACTGAGGGTATCAAGTTTTCTAGGACTAAGGCCTTAGGGTTTTCTGGGATTGAGGGTTTTGGGTTTTGCGGATGAGGATTTTGGGTTTTCTAGGTCTGAGGGTTTATGGCTTTTTAGGGCTGAGAGAATTGCATTTTTTGGGGCTATGGGTTTTGGGTTTTCCGAAGCTGAGGGCTTTGGATTTTCTAGGGATGAGGGTTTAGGGATTTATTGGTATTAGGGTTTAGGGTTTTTTAGTGGTGAGGGTTTAGGTATTTCTTAGGTTGATGTTTTAGGGTTTTTTAGGTATGATGGTTTTGGTATTTTGGGGGTTAAGGGTTTAGAATTTTCTAGGGATGAGGGTTTGGTGTTTTCTAGGTTGAGGGTTTTCAGTTTTTGGGAGATGAGGGTTTCCATTTTTATGGTGATGAGGGGATGGGGTTTTATCCGGCTAGGGATTTAGGGTTTTCTGTCGATGAGGTTTTAGGGTTTTCTAGGGATGAGTGATTAGGTTAATTTGGGATGATGGTTTCATTTTTTACAGGACTGAGTGTTCATGTTTGTCTGAGGATGGGGGTTTAGGTTTTTCTAGGGTAGGTAATTTATGGTTTTTTGGGATATGGGATTTATTTTTTTCTTGGGATGAGGGTTTATGGTATTTTTGGGGTAATGTTATTGGGTTTTTGGGTTGAGGTTATTTGGTTTTATGGGGATAAGGGTTTTGTGTTTTCTAGGGATGAGGGTTTTGGTTTTTATGGGGATGTATGTTTAGAATTTTTTAGTTCTGAGTGTTAGGGATTTTCGGGGTAGGGGGTTTTGGATTTTCTAGGTCTTGGGTTAGGGTTTTCTTGGGATAATAGTTTATGGTTATCTAGAGATGGGTTTTTTGTGGGTTTTGAGGCAAAGGATGTTATGTTTTCTATGGATGATATTTTAGGGATTTCTAGGCCTGTGTGTTTAAAAGTTTTTGTTGATTGGGGTTTATGGTTTTCTAGGGATAAGGTTTTAGGGTTTTCTGGGGTTTAGGGTTTAGTTATTTTTGGTTTAGAGTGTTTAGGGTTTTCTAGGGATGAGGGGCTAATATTTTTTTGGATGAAAATTTAACATTTTCAAGAATGGCGTCTTTGTGTTTTCTAGGGATGAGGGTTTAGGGTTTTCTAAGACTAAGGGAATAGGGTTTTTTAGGGATTAGTTTTTTGGATTTTTAGGGACAAGGATTTAGGTTTCTCTAGTGCTAGGCTTTAGGTTTTTTTGGGGGATAGGGGTTTATAGGTTTCTAGGGTTGTGGGATTAGAATTTTCTAGGGAAAGGGGTTTCAGTTTTTCAAGGGTCGAAAGTTTATGGTTTTATACGACAGGGTGTTTAGGGGTTTTTAGGGCATATAGTATATAGTTTTTTGGGGATGAGGGTTTAGGGTTTCGCAAGTCTAGGGTTTTAGGGTTTCCTAAGGCATAGGGTTTAGGTTATCAAAGATATAAGGGTTTAGGGGTTCCCTGTTTAGAGGATTTATTGTTTTCTAGGGATGAGGGTTGAGGGTTTTCTTGAGATGAGGGTTTTGTGTTTTCTAGGGCTATGGGTTTAGGGTTTTCTCAGGATTAGGGTTTATATTTTTTTGGGATAGAAGATTTATGTTTTTCTTGGGTTGAGGTTTTAGTGTTTCCTGATGATGACTGTTTATGGTTTTTAAGGATGAGGGTTAAAATTTTTCTTGGGATGAGGGTTTAGGATTTTCTATTGCTAATGGAGTACTTTTTTTCTTGGTATTTGGGATTATTGTTTTATATAGAAGAGGTCATAAGGTTTTTTGTTACTAAGGGATTAGGTTTTTTTTATGCTTAGGGTTTAGGGTTTTCTATGGATGATGGTTAAGGGTTTTCTAGGGTTGAGTGTTTAGTGTTTTCTCAGACTAGGGGTTTTGAATCATCTATAGATAAGGGTTTAGGGTTTCCTAGGGATGAAGGTGTAGGATTTTATGGGACTGATGGTTTAGGTTTTTCTAGGGATTAGGGTTTAGGGTTTTCCAGGGATGAGGGTTTATCTTTTTTTGTGAATGTGGGTTTGGGTTTCCTCGGCCATAGGCTTTAAGGTTTTCTGGGGAAGACGATTGAGGGTTTTCAGAGGATGAGGTTTTAGGTATTTCTAATGTTTAGGGTCCATTGATTTCTGGGTCAATCATTTAGGGATTTCTATGGATGAGGGTTTAGGATTTTTTATGGCTGAGGGATGGGGGTTTTCTAGGGCATAGGTTTATGTTTTAATTGATCTTTTGGGTAAGGTTTTTCCTGAGCCAGGGGTTTAGGGTTTTCTTTGGAATTCAGTTTAGGGTTTTCTAGGGTTGTGGGTTTAGGGTTTTTTGGTGATGAGGGTTTAAAGTTCTCTTGGGATGAGGGATTAGGGTTTTCTAAGGATAATGGTCTACTTTTTTCTAGGGATAAAAGTTTAGGGTATTATAAGTATAGGGGTTTTGGGTTTCCTAGGGCTAAGGGTTTAGGGATTTCTATGCCTGAGGTTTTAGGGTTTTCTTGGTATGGGGGTTTAGTTTTTTCTTGAGATAATGGTATATAGTTTTTTAGTGATGAGGGTTTAGGTATTTTTAGGTTAGGTGATTAGGGTTTTCTAGGGACTAGGGTTACGATTTTTCTATGGTTGAGTGTTTTGGTTTTTTGGGGTTGGGGATTTAGTTTTAACTATGGATTGGTTATATGGTTTTATAGGGATGTGGTTTTAGGTCTTTCTGGGGTTGAGGGTTTATGGTTTTTAGGGCTGAGGGTTTAAGGCTTTCTGGGGATGAGGGTTTAGTTTTTAAGGGGTTGATGTTTTAGGTTTTTCATGGGATGGGGTCTAGGGTTTTCTAGGAATGACAATTTAGGGTTTTCTTTGACTTATAGTTTTGGGTTTTCTAGGGATGAGGGTTTAGGTATTTTTAGGGTTGAGAGTTTAGGGTTTTCTAAGGATGGTGATTTTTCATATTCTAGGATATGGTGTTAGGGTCTTATATGGATGGGTGTTTAGGGTTTTCTGGGGTGGAGGGTTTAGGGTTTTATAGGGATGGGGTTTAATTTATTTTTGTGTTGGGGTTCTGTGATTTTTTGGGGAAAAGGGTTTGGGGTTTTCTATGGATGAGGGTTTAGGGTTTTCTAGGGTTTAAGGTTTAGGATTTTCTGGGGCTTCAAGATTATGGAATTTAGGGTTTAGGGTTTAGGGTTTCCTAGGATAGATGGTTGAGTGGTTTTGGAGGCTAAGGGTCTATGGTTTCATGGGGATGGTGGTTCAGGGGTCCCAGGTGCTGATGTTTTAGGGTTTCCTAGGTCTGAGGGTTTAGGGTTTTTGGGGATGATGATTTTGGTTTTTTGGGGATGAGGTTTTTGGATCTTCTAGGTAAGAGTGTTTATGTTTTTATTAGGATAGAGATTTACAGTTTTCTATAACATAGGTTTTATGGTTTTATAGGGATAATGAAATAGGGATTTCTTGGGATGAGGGTTTAGAGTTTTCTAAGGATGAGGGTTTTGGTTTTTCTAGTGTTGAGGGTTTCTTATTTTCTGGGGTTGAGGGTTTGTGGTTTTCTATGGATGGGTGTTTATGGTATTCAAGAAATAAGGGTTTAGGGTTTTCTAGGGCTAAGGGATTACTGTTTTCTAGTGTTGAAGATTTGGGGATTTTTGGGTCTGAAAATTTTGTTTTTCTGGGGATGAGTGTTTTTGGTTTTCTATGTATGATTGGTTATTATTTTCTAGTGATGACGGTTTTGGATTTTTTTTAGGAATGAGGGTTTAGGTTTTACTGGGGCTGAGGGTTTAATTATTTTTGGGGAAGTGGGTTTAGGTATTTCTGTGGTAAAGGGTGTGGAATTTATACGGATGGGGGTTTAGGGTTTTTTGGGGATGAGGGTTTAGGATTTTATAGGGCAGATGGTTTAGGGTTTTCTAGGTATGATTTTTGGGGATATATAGGGATGAGGGTTCAGGGTTTCCTGGGGATTAGTGTTAGTTTCATGGGATTGAGGGTTTCTGGTTTTCTAGGTCAGAGGGTTTTTTGTTTTCTAGGGCCAAGGGTTTAGGGTTTTTTGGGGATAGTGTTTAGAGTTTTGTGGGGGGGGGGATATTTTATGGTAGTTTTGGGATCAGGGTTTAGGTTCTTTTGGGGATTAGGGTTTATGGTATTTTGGGGTAGAGGGTATAGTGTTTTGTGGGGATGAGAGTTTAGTTTATTCTTGGGCTAAGGGTTTAGGGTTTTCTGGGGATGAGTTTTTAGTATTTTCTGAGTCTAAGTGTTTAGGGTTTCTTGGGGATGAGTGTCTATAGTTTTCTATTGCTAGGGGTTTAGGTTATCCTGGGGATAATATTTTATGGTTTTATGGGGATGAGGGTTTAGAGTTTTTTGGGGCTGAGAGTTTAGGGTAGTTTAGGGCTAAATTTTTAGGGTTTTTTTGGGTTAAGTGTTTAGGGTTTTCTGGGGATGAGTGTTTAGGGGGTTTTGGGGATGGGGGTTTATGGTTACTTAGGTTTGAGGGTTTGGGGTTTTGGGGCCGATTTTAAGGTTTATTGGGGATAAGGGTTTAGGAAATGTCGGGGATGTGGTTTTAGAGGTTATTAGGCCTGAGGTTTTTGTGGCTATTGGTCTAAGGGTTTAGGGGTTTCAAGGGATAAGGGTTTTGGGTTTTAGGTTTTGGGGGCCATAGGTTGAGGGTTTTGGGGGGATTAGGTTTTCTTTTTTAGGGGTGTGAGATTAGTTATTCTAGGGAAGTGGGTTTAGGGTTTTTATTTATAATGGTTTAGGGTTTCTTGGGGGTGAGGGTTTATGGGTTTTGTGGATTAGGGTTTATGGTTTTTTAGGTTAACAGTTTAGGGTTTTTAGGGATGAGGTTTTAGGGTTTTTGAGGGATGAGGGTTCTCGGTTTTGGGGAGATAATATTTTATGTTTTTTGGGGATGAAGGTTTATGTGTTTTTTTGGGCTAAGGGTTTAAGGGTTTTTGGGGCTGAATGTTTAGGGTTTTCCAGGCTCTTCGTTTTGGATTTTTTGGAGTTGAGTATTTAGGGATTTTTGGGATAAGGGGCTGGGGTTTTTGGGGGATATTGGTATAGATTTTTTGGGATGAGGGATTAGGTTTTATTAGGACTGAGGTTTCAGGTTTTTTGGGGAATAGGTTTTAGTTTTTTTTGGGCTGATTATTTAGGGTATTTACAGGCCAATGCTTTATGTTTTTTTTGGAATGCGGGTTCATGGTTGTTTGTGGCTAAGGGTTCTGGGTCTTTTGAGGTTCAGGGTTCAGTTTTTTTAGGTCTGAGGGTTCATGGTTTTTTTTGTATAAAATTTCATGGTTTTTTGGGGTTGTGGGTTTAGGGTTATCACGATTGAGGTTTTAGGGTTTTTGGTACTAAGGGTTTAGGGTTTTTTGGGGATGACAGTCAAGGTTTCTCGGTCGATATGATTATTATTTTTGGGATCTGAGGGTTTAGTGATTTTTGGGGATAAGGTTTTTGGGTTTTTGGTTTTTTTGAGCTTAGCGATTAACATGGTTTTTTGGGGATGAGGGTTTCAATTTTTTAGGGTTGTGGGTTTATGAGTGTTTTGGGTAGAGGGTTTAGAGGCTTGGAATTTAGGTTTTTTTGGTGTTGAGGGTTTAGTTGTTTCTAGTGGAAATTGTTTATGGTTTTTTGTGGGTGGATGTTTTAGGTGTTTTCTAGCCTAGGGTATAGGGGTTTTTGGGATAAGGATTTAGGGTTTGGGGGATTAGGGTTTAGGCTTTTTAGGGTCTTTTTTTTGGGTTTCATGGGGCTGAGTTTTTAGGATTTTTTAGGCTTATGGTTTGAGTTTTTTTGGGGGATAAGAGTGTAATGTTTTTGGGGGATGTGGGTGTAGAAATTTTTGGCGATAAGGGTTAAGGAATTTTGGGGTCAGGGGTTTAGGTGGTTTTCTAGATGAGGTTTTAAGGGTTTTTTTAGGCTGATGGTTCAGGGTTTTTTTTTAGGGATGAGGGTTGAGAGTTTTTTATGGATAAGGGTTCATTGTTTTTTGGGGAAGATGGTTTATGGTTTTTGGGGTTGTGGGTCTAGGGTTTTTTAGTGCTAAGGGTTCAGGGTTTTTAGGGGTTAAGGGTTCAAGGTAGTTTGGGGACGAGGGTTGAGGGTATTTTGGGGAAGAGGGTTCATTGTTTTTTTGAATAAGGGTTCATGGGTTCTGGGGATGAGGGTTCGTGATTTTTTGGGGGGGGGGAGGTTTTAGATTTTTCTAGTGATGTGAGATTAGGGTTTCATGGGGTTGAGGATTTAGGTTTTTATGGGGGTGTGGGTTTATGGTTTTCTGGTGCTGAGGGATGTGGGTTCAGGGTTATTTGGGGATGAGGTTTCAGAGATTTTTGGGGTTGAGGGTTGAGGTATTTTTAGGGTTTATAGGTTTCAGGTATTTTGGGGTCTTGGGCTCAATGATGTTCAAAGCAGACGGTTCATGGTTTTTAGGTGCTATGGGTTTTGGGGATATTTAGGGTTAAGGGTTTTAGGTTTTTTGTGCTGATTTTTTAGGGTTTTTTGGGATTGAGGGTTGAGTGTTATTTGAGACTAAGGGTTTAGGTTTTTTCGGTCTGTGGGATTAGTTTTTATTGGGGATAAGTTTTTATAGTTTTTTTGGTTAAGGGTTTAGGGTATTTTAGGGATGAGGGATTTGGGTTTTGGGGGGATGAGGTTTTTGTTTTTTTAGGGATGTTGGTCTATGGATTTTTTTGGCTAAGTGTTTAGGATTTGTTGGTGTTGAAGGTTTAGGGGTTTTGGGGATGAGGGTTTAGGCTTTTTTGGGTAGTGTGTTGATGATTGTTTTAGGATATGTGTTTAGGGTTATTTAGGGTTGAAGGTTTATGGATTTCTAGGCTGAGGGTTTATGGTTATTGGGGGCCGATGGTTTAGGGTTTTTTGGGTTATGGGGTTTAGAGTTTTGTGGGTTGAGAGAGTAGGTCTTTTGGGGGATGATCGTTTTAGGTATTGGGGATGAGGTTTTTGGGGTTTGGGGGATTAGGGTGTACGATTGTTTGGGGATGAGGGTTAAGGGTTTTTTAGGGGTGAGGGTTTATGATTATTAGGGGATGAGGTTTGAGTGGCAGTCAGGATGAGGGTTTAGGGTATTTGTGGGGTGAGGGTTCAATGTTTTTTGGGACTGATGGTTTAGGGTTTTTTGGTTCTTAGTGATGAGGGTTTAGTGTTTTTTGGGGCTGAGGGTTTACGTTTTTTTGGGGATGAGTGTTTAGGTTTCTAGGGGTTTATGGTTTAGGTTTTTTGGGGATGAGGGCTTGGGGTTTTTTTCAGTTGAGGGATTAGTATATTTGGCGATGGGGGTTTAGTTTTTTTAGGGAGATCAAAGGCTTTAGCTTTTCTGGGGATAAAGGTTTAGGGATTTTTGGTGCTAAGGGTTCATTCTTTTTACAGGATGAGTGCTGAGGTTTCGGGGTTTTTTGGGTGAGGGTTCAGGGTTTAGGGTTTTTGGGGTTGAGGGTTTGGGGTTTTTTATAGATGAGGGTTTAGGGTTTTTTGGGGGTGAGGCTTTAGGGTTGTTTTGATCTGAATGTATAGGGTTTTTTTGGGGTTAAGGGATTTTGTTTTTGGGGTATGAGTGTTTAGGGTTTTTCTGGGCTGACGTTTTAGGGTTTATTTGGTTTAGGGGTTTGGGATTTTTCGGGCAGAGGTTTAGGTATTTTTTGGGCTGAGGGTTTTCGGTTTTTCAAGGATTAGGGTTTGGATTTGGGGGCTAAGGGTCTATGGTTTATATAAGATGGGGGGTCTACCATTTTTGGAGGTTGAGGGGTGAGGGGGTTTGGAGGCTGAGGGACTTTTTTTTTGTTAGGATGAGGGTTTTGGGGTTTTGGGGTTTTTATTTTAGGGATTTTATAGGAGGGTTTAGGGTTTCTAGGACATAGGGTTTAGTGTTTTTTTGGGATGAGGGTTTTACCTCTTTTTAGTGATGAGGGTTTTGTTTTTTGTTTTTTGGTGAGGGTTTAGGGTGTTTCAGTAGTGGGGGTTTAAGGATTTTTTGGACTCGGGGTTTAGGGTTTTCTTGGGATGACAGTTTTGGTGTTTTTGGGATGGGGGATAAGGGTTTCTTGGGGATAAGGTTTTATAGGTTTTTGGAGCATGGGTTTAGGGTTTTTTGGTTGAGGTTTTTGGGTATTTTTTGGGATAAGGGTTTAGGGATTTATGGGGTTGAGGGTTTTGGGTTTTGGGGGGAAGTGAGTTTAGGGTTTTTGGGTCTCGGGTTTTTGGGTATTATGGTTTAGGGTTTTCAGGGCTGAGGGCTTAGGTTTTTTGGGATGAGGTTTTAAGGCTTGTTGGGGCTGAGGGTTTAGTTTTTTTAGGGGTGGAGGTTAAGGTATTTTCAGGATGAGTGTTTAGGGTTTTATAGGTTGAGTGTTTCGGTTTTTTAGGGATGATAGTTCAATGTTTTTTAGTGCTGAAGGATTTGGGTTTTTTGGGGATGAAGGTTAAATATTTTTTGGGAATGGAGATTTATGGTTTTTTTTGGTTGAAGGTTGAGTATTTTTTGGACTTAGGGTTTTGGGTTTTTGGGGGATAAGGGTTTAGGTTTTTTTTGGGGTGAGGGTTAAAGTTTTTTATGGGTGATTATTTAGGTTTTTTTTGTCTGAGGGGGGGGGGGGGGGTGGGGTTAAGGGATATGGGGTTATAGGGATGAGGGAATAAATTTTTTTTAGGATTTAGGTTAATTGTTTTTGGGGCTGAGGGTTCAGGTATATTTTTTACTCAATGTTTATGGTTTTTCTAGGATAAGTGTAGAGGTTTTGAGGATTTTTGGGTTGGGGTTTAGGGTTTTTTTGGGTATAAGTGTTTAGGGTTTTTTGGGGATGAGTGTTCAGAGTTTTTTAGTGCTTAGGGTTTCAGGTTTTTTGGGGTTAAGGGTTTACTGTTTTTTGGTCGTGGGTGTTTAGTGTTTTTTGGGGAAGATGGTTTAGGTGTTTGGGGGATAATTTTTTTGGGATTTTTGGGTGGAGGGTTCATGTTTTTTTGGTGTTGAGTGTTTTTTGAATTTTTGGGCCAGGGGTTTTAGTGATTTTTTGGCTAAGGATTTTGGGTTTTTTAGGATTAGGTTTTTGGTTTTTTTAGTGCTAAGGGTTTAGGAATTTTTTCAAAGTGAGTGTTTATGGTTTTTGGGGGTGAGAGTTTAAGGGTTTAGGGGTTTAGGATTTAGTTTTTTTAAGAGGGTTTAATCTTTTTTAGGGATGTGGGTTTTGAGTTTTTTAGGGTTTCAGTTTTATGGTTTTGTGGATGAGGGTTTAGGGTTTTTATGGATAAGGGTTTAGTGTTTTTTAGAGATGTGGGTTTTTTTGATTTTTGGTACTGAGCGTTTAGGATTTTTCGATGAAGAGGGTTTAGGGGTTTTAGTGTTTAGGTTTTGAGGTTTTGGGGGGCAGAGGGTTTAGGGTTTTGTAGGGAATATGGTTTAGGGTTTTTTAGGGTTGGGGGTTCAGGGTTTTGGAAATTTGGGGTTTGGCATGTTTTTGGGGTAGGTGATTATATTTTTTTGGTACTCAAGGTTTATGGGTTTTAGTGGTAGAGGGTTTAGGAAATTTTTGGCTTGGGGTTTAGGGTTTTTAGGGGTAATGATTTAGGGGTTTTTTGGGAGTTAGGGGTTATTATTTTTTTGGGATGGTGGTTTAGGGTTTTTTGGATCTAGGGTTTAGAGTTTTTTGGGGATTATTTTTTAGGGTTTTTGGTGCTTGTGGTTTAGGGTTCTTTTGGGATCAGGGTTTAGGGTTTTTTGGGGATTAGGGTTTTGGGTTTTTGGAGGTAAGGTTTTATATTTTTTTTGGATGAGGGTTTTGGGTTTTTTGTGTCTAATGGTTTTCTATTTTTTGGATTTTAGGGTTTAGGATATTTTGTGGGTATAGGATTTAGTTTTTTTAGGTTTCAAGGTTTTGGGTTTTTTGGTGCTGGTTATTCTGTGCTTTTGGGGAATGAGGGTTTATGGATTTTTGCGGATGATGGTTTAGGTTTTTGGGGCTGATGGTTAAGGTATTTTTGGGTATGAGGGGTTAGGGTTTTGTGGACTGAGGGTTTAAGGTCTTTTTTTATAGAGGTTTTATGAATTTTAGTGTATAAGGTATTAGAGTTTTTTAGGGATAAGGGTTTATGGTTTTTTATGGATAAGGGTTTATGTTTTTTTATCGAACATGGTTTATAGTTTCATTGGGGATATGGATTTAGGGGTTTTTTGGGATGAGGGTTTAATATTTTTTGGGCTGATGGTTTAGGGTTTTTTGCGGCTAAGGGTTTAGGATTTCTTGGAATGAGGGTTTTTTGTTTTTTGCGGTTAGGGATTTTGGGTTTTGGGTGTTGACGGTTTAGGGTTTTTTTGTGAGGGTTTAGTTTTTTTGGGGGATAAGGGTTTTGTTTTTTTTTCTAGTTTAAGGTTTAGAGTATTTTTGGGATGAGGGTTGAGGTTTTCCTAGGGCAGAGGGTTTAGTGTTTTTTAGGCCTCGTGGTTTAAGGTTCTTTTGGTTGATGTCTTATGATTATTTTATGGTTTAGGATTTAGTTTTATTTATGATTGGGGGTTTATGATTTTTTAGGGATTAGTGTTTAGGTATTTTTTTTTGCAATGGGTTCAGGGTATTTTTGGGGATGTGTGTATAGTGTTTTTTGGGGATGATGGTGTTGGAATTTTTGGGGATCAGGGTTTAGTGTTTTTTTGGGATGAGGGTTTAGAATTTTTCGGGGATGAGGGTTTAGGTATTTGGGTGCTTAGATTTTGGAGTTCTTTTTTGGGAATGTGCTTAGTGTTTTTTTGGGGCTTAGGTTTTAGAGTTTTTTGGGACTGATGGTTTAGGGATTTTAGGGTTGAAGATTTAGGGCTTTTTGGGTTTTAGGGTTTAGGATTATTTATGGTTGAGTTCTTATGTTTTTTTATAAGGGTTTAGGGTTTTTGAGCAATGAGTGTTTAGGATTTTCTAGGAAAAAGGGTTTAGGGTTTTTTGGGGGTTGTGGGTTTAGGGTTTTTTGGGCCGAAGGTATATATTTTTTTAGGGATTAAGGTTTATGGTTTTTCGGGACTCGTGTTTGAGTGTTTTTTAGGGTAGAGGTGTCGGGGGTTTTGGGGATGAGTGTTTAGGGTTTTTGGGGGCTTAGTTTCTATGATTTTGGGGGGAATGGGGGTTTAGGGTTCATTTGGGGCTGAGGGTGCAGGGTGTTTTGTGGCCGATGGAATAGGGGTTTTTAGGGATAAGAATTTAGTTTTTTTAGGCATGAGGGTTTGGGGTTTTTTGGGCTAAGGGTTATGGATTTTTTGTGAATAAGGGTTTTGGGTTCTTTAGGGATGATGGTTTTGGGGTTTTGGGGATAATGATTTATGGTAATTTGGGGTTAAGTGTTTATAGGTTTTTGTGATTAGTTTTTAGCATTTTTTGGGCAGTGGGTTTAGGTTTTTTAGGGATGAGGGTTTTTGGATTTTTGGGAATGAGATTTTCTTTATTTTTAGATGATGGTTTAATGATTATTTAGGTTAAGGTTTTTGGGGTTTTAGGGGATGAGGGTTTAGGGTATTTATGGTCTAATTGTTTAGGGTTTTTAGGTATGAGAGTTTAGGGCTTTGGGGGTTGAGTTTTTAGAGGTTTTGTGGCTGACGTTTTAGGGTTTTTTGGGGATGTAGGTTTCAGGGTTTTTTGGGGTCGTGGGTTTAGGGTGTTTTGGGGTTGTGGTTTTAGGGATTTTTGGGAAGAGGGCTTTGGGGGATTTAGGGGTAAAGGGTTTAGTGTTTCTTTAGGGATGATGGTTTAGGTGTTTTTCTTGGATGATAGTTCATGGTATTTTGAGGCGGAGTATTTTTCATTTTTTAGGGCTGATGGTTTATGATTTTAGGGTGTTAAGGGTTTTGAGTAATGAGGGGTTGAGGATTTAACTTAGTTTTGGGCATAGAGTTTAGGGTATTTAGATGTTGAGGGATTATGGTAATTTGGGGATGAGGTTTTAGGGTATTTGGAGATGAGGGTTTAGGGTTTTTTGAGGTGGGGTTTTGGGTGTTTTTTTGGTTGGGGTATTATGGTTTTCTTGGGGATAAGAGTTTAGGGTCTTTTGTGATGAGGGAAAGGAAGATGCGAGGGTCAGGCTATCCCCCCCCCCCAATTTATTAGAAAGGAAAAAAGAGACACAACAAACAAGGGAGGGGAGGGGTCAATCAACCCACACCCAAAAACCCTTACAACCCAAGACACAAATGACCCAAAAAAAAGAAAAAGAAAAAAAGAAAAAAAAAGTAGACAAACAGAAAAGTCCCCAACAATGCCTCCCAGCCAATCATCAGCTCACATCCATCAGCACCAAATTCATCATTCATCAGCACCAAAGCCAGCAACACCAAATCCATCACCATCAATTTCATCAGCCCATCATTAGCCACCAATAACATCAGCGTCTCCTTCAGCACTTTCCCAGACCAGGGTCTCTCATTCCAAAGTCCATCATCACCTAAACAACCATCATCTAGCACACCGCTACTCACCATCCAGCAACCAGCATCATCCGACCCAGCATCCAGAGCCTCCGGACCAAGCATCTCAAACTGCCCAGTCACAACCAAAAAACCGTAGCACCATCGATTCACAACCAAATCTTTCACATTCACACCAATTCCAACTACCAACATGTCCTTCCCAGGAGGATCCACTGCCAGTAACACATGACCATCAGCACCAAAGACATCTTCTTCCCTGCATCCCAGTCCAGCAACAAACATCATCCAGCACCAAGGCTTCAGCCAGCCAACATTCCCTTCAACACCTCCTGAACAAGCAGCAACATAACTCCAATCTCCCTCATCAGCACACACCAAAAGCCACAACAACATCAACAAATTAGAACAAGCCTGAACTACCTCATCCATATGTTCAAATATAAAAACACCTACCTGATGAAGAAACCAACAAGAAAACCATTCGAACAGCCAGAAAATCCATAATAGCAGATCAATTATGCACCAAATGAGCAGTAGAGCACCGAATCTGTGAACCCCCGGAACACCAGGAGAAGAACAAAAATGCAGGAACCACTGCATCAAAGACATCATACCTTATTTTCAGAAGAATCATAAATATCCACGAACCGTAACACCAAGATCTGGACCACTCTTCCCTGGATATGTAACGAAGCATACCGAAGCATCCAGAAATAAGAGATTCCACCATGGATCTGCAATGTTGTGTTCAATCTCCACGACCATATCTGGATCCATGGAACGCACGGAGAGCAGATCAGGTCTCCATGGATCTGCAACACCGAGCGAAGGGGAGGCCAACACCAGCCGAAACCTCTACAGAGCTACAACATCGCACGTCGGAGGGTCCATATCTGCCCCAAAAAAAAGAGTTGCACACCAGGAAGACTGAAACCGAACACCTCCTCCATGGAACGCCGAGAGGAAAGACCAGATCCGGTCCACCCCACAACATCTCCACAACGCCAAATGTTAGAAAGTCCAGAACATGCTAGCTCGTCCATGGATGAAGCCTTCATCTGAAGTCACTTCCTGAGGGTTTAGGGTTTTTTAGTGGTAGAGGGTTTAGGGTATTTTGAAAATGAGTGTTTATGGGGTTTTGGGAATGATGTCATACTATTTTTTGGGGATGAGGGTTTATTATATTTTGAGTGTGACGGTTTTGGATTTTATTGATAGAGGATTTAAGATTTTATGGGGTTTACAGTTTAGGGTTTTTTAGGGCTGAGGGTTTTGGGTTTTTTTGGGTTGAGGGTTTAGGATTTTGTGGGATCAGGGTTTTGGGTCCATTAGGGATGAGGTTTTATAGTTTATTGGGGTGACTACTTAGAGTTTTTTGGTTCTTAGGGTTTATGTTTTTTCAGATGAGGGTTTAGGGTTTTTTAGGGATAAGTGTTTAGTGTTTTTCGGGGATAAGGGATTATAGTTTTTGGGGCTAAGGTTTTAGGGTTTTTTTGGGGATGAGGTTTTTTTGATTCTTTGGATGAGGGTTTAGGGTTTTTTATTTCGAAGTGTTTAGGGTATTTTGGTTTTGATATTTTATGGTTTTTTAGGTTGATTGTTTAGGGGTTTGGGTGGTATTGGTTTATGGGTTTTTGAGGCTGAGTGTTGAGGTGTTTTGGGGATGAGGGTTTAGGGTTTTTTAGGATGAAGGTTTAGGGTTTTTTTGGGAAAGTTTTTATGAATTCTTAGGGTTAATAGTTTAAGGATTTATATGGATAATGGTTTGGGGTTATTTGGGTCTTAGAGTTTATGGTTTTGGGGTGATAAGGGTTTAGGGTTTTTTGGTGCTAAGGATTTAGGGTTTTTTGGGAATGAAGATTTTGGGTTTTTTACGGCTTACGGTTTATGGGATATTTCAGGCTCATGGTTTTGGGATTTTATGGATGATTGTTTTTCTGTCTAAAGGTTTAGGGTTTTTTGGGGCTGAGCATTGAGGGTGTTTTTGGGGATGAGGTTTTATGGACTTTTGGGGATGAGGGTTTAGGGATTTTTGGATATGAGGGTTTTGGGTGTTAGGGGTTGTCAATTTGAGGTTTCTTACAGCTAAGGGTTTAGTGTTTTTTGGGATGTGGGTTTTAGATTTTTTTGGGGATGAGGATTTATAGTTTTTTAAGGATGTGGGTTTATGTGTTTATTCATATGGGTGTGTAATATTATATGGTTCTAAGGGTTTAGTGTTTTTTAGGGCATAGGGTTTAGGGGTTTTTTTGGAGGAGGGTTTTGGGATTTTTGGGGATGAGGGTTTAACATTTATTGGGACTCGTGGTTTAGGATTTTTCAAGGTTTAGGGTTTAGGGGTTTTTAGGGAAGGAAAATTAGGGTTTATTAATGATGAGGGTTTAGGTTTTTGGGGTTGAGAGTGTATGTATTTTTGGGTCTGAGGTTTTATGGTTTTTACGGATGATTTTATAAGGTTTTGTGGGTTTGAGGGCTTAGTTTTTTTTGGATGAGGGTTTAGTATTTTTTTGGGATGAAAGTTTATAGTTTTTTTGGGCTGACATTTTATATTTTTTTGGAATACTGGTTTAGGGTTTTTAAGGGCTATGTGTTTTGGGTTTTCCAAGGCTCATGGTTTAGATTTTTTTGGGGCTGGGGGTTTAGGGTTTTTTTGGGTTGACTATTTAGTTTTTTTTGGGTTGTGGGTTTAGTTTTTTTGGTATGAGGTTTAAGTTTTTTTGTCCTTCTTATTTAGTGTTTTTTGGGGATGAGGGTTTAGGGGGGTTTGTCGTTGAGAATTTACGGGCTTTTGGTTGAGGTTTTAGAATTTTTTGGGTATGATGGTTTTTGTGGTTTTTTATACTGAGGGTTTAGAGTTCTTTGGGGTTGACTATTTTGGAATTCTTGGGATGAGGATATAGGGGTTTTTTTTGCTCAGGGTTTAGGTTTTTTGGGTATAATTGTTTAGGAGTTTTTTTGGAGTTAAGGGTTTTGGGTTCTTTGGGGATGATATATTAGGGTTTTTTGGGATGATGGTTTAGGGTTTTTGGCGATTGAGGGTTTAGAGTTTTTGGAAATGGGGTTTTTGAGTTTTTTGGGGCTATGTATTTAGGAGGGATATGGGTTTATTGGTTTTTAGGGCCTATGGTTTAGGGTTTTTTTGGGCTGGGGGTTTTTCTTTTTCTGGGGCTGAGGGATGAAGGGGGTTTTTTGGAATGAGGATTTATTCTTTTTTAGTTATTAGTTTTTAGGGTTTTTTAGGGCTGAGGGTTTAGGGATTTATAGGTACATGGGTTTAGGGTGTTTTTAGGGATGAGGTTTGGGGTTTCTAGGGCTAAGGCATGGGGGTTTTCTAGGGATAAGTGTTTTGGGTTTCAAGGGTTTGAGGGTTTAGTGTTTTCTGGGGATAAGGTTTTGGGTTTTTTAGGGTATGAGGGTTTAAAATTTTAGGGCTGATCATTGGGGGTTTTTTTGGTCTAAGGTTTGGGGGTTTCTAGGGGTGAGGGTTTAGGGTTTTTTGGGGATGAGTGTTTTTATAGTGCTAAGTGTTTAAGGATTTCTAGGGCTAAGTGGTTATGGTTTTTGGGGGCTAAGGGTTTAGGGTTTTTTGGGGATGAGGGTTTAGTATTTTTTGGGAAATAGGTTGAAAATTTAGGATTTTTTGGGACTAAGGGTTTATAGTTATTTTGTATTTCGTTTTGAGGGTTTTTTGGGGATGAGGGTTGAGGGTTTTTGTGGTTAAGGGTTTAGGTTTTATGGGGGATTATTGTTTATTGTTTTTTTTTTGGAATGAGGGTTTCATATTTTTGGGGGTAAGGGTTTAGGGTTTTTTGGGGATAAGGTTTTGGTATTTTTGGGGATGAGGGTTTAGTGAATTTTGTTGCTAAGGTTTTAAGTTTTTTTTAGATGATGGTTTAGGGTTCTTGGGGGTTTAGGTTTTAGGGTTTTTTAGGGATGAGGTTTAAGGGTTTTTGGGATTGATTGTTTAGGGTGTTTCAGTAAAGAGGGTTCAGGGTTTTCTGGGGGTTAGGGTTTATGGTTTTTTAGAATTAGGGTTTAGGGGTTAGGGAGGGTTGGTAGTTTAGGGGTATTAGGGCGTGGGGCTTTATGGTTTTCTTGGGGGTGAGAGGTTTTTGTTTTTTAGGGATGAGGGTTTAGGTTTTTTGGGGCGATTAGGGTATAGTGTTTATTGGGGATGAGGGTTTTGTTTTTTTTGTGGATGATAGTTTAGTGTGTTTGGGGGTAGAGGGTTTTGGGTGTTTTTACTGAGAGTTTAGGGATTTTTGGGGATGAGGGATTAGGTTTTTTTTGGTTTTAGGATTTTAGTGTTTTTTAAGGATGAGGGTTTATGGTTTTTTGTGGATGAAGGATAAGGGTTTTTTGGGGATAGGGGTTTAGGGTTTGTTGGGGATGAGGGTTGAGATCAATTTGGGTATGAGGGTTCATTTTCTCATGGATGATGGTTGATATATTTTTGGGCTAACTGTTGAGAGTTTTTTGGGGCTAAAGTTTGAGGATGTTTTCGGCCAAAAGATGAGGTTTTTTGGGGTCTGAGTGTTGAGGTTTTTTAGGTCAAGGGATGCGGGTTTTTTAGGGATGAGGTTAGATGGTTTTATAGGGATGAGGGTTAAGGTTTTTTTGCGGAATTAGGAATGATGGTTTTTTATGGCTGAGGGTTGAGGGTATCATGGGGTTGAGGGTTTTGGAGTTTTTAGGGATTAGGGATTTTTAGAGTTGAGGATTGACTTTTTTTTGTGGATGATGGTTGAGGATTTTTTTGGGATGAGGGTTGAGGGAATTTTGGAGCCAAGGGTTGAGGGTTTTTTGGGTTGAGGGTTTTTCTAGGATAAGGGTTATGGGTTTTTTGGGGCTCATGGTTGAGGTTTTTGGGGGGCTGAGGGTTGGAAATTTTTTGGGGATAAGGGTTGATGTTTTTTCGAGGTTGAGGGTTGAGGGTTGAGGATTTATTTAGGTCTGAGGTTTGATGGATTTTTGGATTTATTGTTGAGGGTTTTTAGGGGATGGGTGTTATGTTATTTTTGGTGCTGAGGGTTTTATTGGGGATAAGGGTTTAATTTTTTATGGGGATGAGGTTTTAGGGTTTTTAGAGGATGATAGTTTATTTTTTTTATGACTGGTAGTTTAGGGTTTTTTGAGAAAGAGGGTTTTGAGATATTTTGGGAAAGAGGGTTTAGGGGTTTTTATGTCATAGGTTTTAGGGTTTTTTCGGGACAAGGAATTGGATTTTTTGGAGATGATGGTTTACAGTGCTCTGGGGCTAAGGGTTTAGGGTTTACTAGGGATGAGATATTACGGTTTCTTGGGGATGATAGTTTTGGGTTTTTTTGGGGGCCGACGATTGGGGGTTTTTTGGGGATGAGTGTTGGGGCTTTATTTTGTATGAGTATTGAGGGTTTTTTAGGGGCTGAGGGTTTTTGGTTTTTTGGGGATGAGGGTTAATAGTTTTTTGGGGCTGAGTGTTGAGGGTTTTTTGACACTGAGGTTTGAATATTTTTTTGGGGATGAGGGTTGTGGGATTTTTTTGGATGAGGTTTTAGGGTTTATTGGGGGTTGTGGGTTGATGTTTTTTTAGGGTAGAGGATTTAGGGTTTTTTGTTGCTGAGTGTTTGGGGTTTTTGGGGGCAGTGGTTTTAGGGTTTTTTAGTTGAAGGTTTAGTGTTTTTTTGGGTGAGGTTTTAGGGTTTTATGTGGTTTTTTGTTTTGGGTTTTTTGGGGCTGGGTGTTTTGGTTTTTTGGTGCATATTGTTTAGGGTTTTTTGGGGATGTAGGTTTAGGGTTTTTTTGTTGAGGGTTTAGGGTTTTTTTGGGATAAGTTATAGGGGTTTTTTCAACAGAGGGTGGAGGGATTTTTGGGGGATAAAGGTTTGAGGTTTATTTGGATTGATGGTTAAGTTATTTTTAGTGATGAGAGTTGAGCGTTTTTTGGGGGATGATTGTTGAGGGTTTTGGGGGTTGAGGTTCTAGGGTTTTTTGGGATTTAGAGTTCAAGATTTTTTTTGGACTCAGGGATTAGGGTTTTCTATCAATGAGGGTTTAGGATTTTTTTGGTATGAGGATATATGGTTTATTTGGGGCTGAGAGTCTGTGTTCTTTGGGGAGAAGGGTTTAGGGTCTTTTCAAGACTTCAATTTTATGGTTTTTTGGGGCTAGGGGTTTTTGGTTTTTTAGGTCGGAGGGATTAGTGTTTTTTGGGATGAGGGTAGAGGGTTTGTTTGGCCCAAAGGGTTGATGTTTTTTTTGGGATGATGGTTGAGTTTCCTTTGAGGTTCCGGGTTTAGGGTTAATTTTGTCAAAGTGTTTATGGTTTTTGGAAGCACAAGGTTTAGGTTTTTTTTATTTTTAGTGTTGAGTTTTTTTTTTGGATAAGTGTTGAGGTTTTTATGTGTTTGAGTGTTGAGGGGTTTTTAAGGATGAGGTTTTAGCGTTTTTTGAGGATGACTCATGAGATTTCAATGGGGATAGAGGTTTATGGTTTTTGGGGGATGAGAAAGATTTTTTGGGGTTGGGGGTTTTGGGTTTTTTTTTGGGTCTGATGGTTTAGAGTTTTCTAGGGTTGATGGTTTAGGGTTTTTTGGGGATAAGGGTTTAAGGATTTTTGGGTTTGTGGGTTTAGTGTATTTTGGGGTAGAGGGTTTAGGGTATTTTGGGACAAATGGCGTAGAGTTTTTTGGGGATGAGGGTTCATGGTTTTTTTAGGATGAGGGTTTTTTATTTTTTTAGGATAAGGGTTTAGGTTTTTTGGGGAATATGGTTTAGGTTTTTTTGGGGGGCTTAAGATTTAGGTTTTTTATGGGTGATTATTTATAGTTTTTTTGAGCTGAGATTTTAGGGTTGTTTGGGGATGAGGGTTTAGGGGTTTTTCCTTCTGAGGGTTTAGGGTGTTTTGGGGCTAAGGGTTTGGGGTTTTTTCGGTATGAGGGTTTAGGTTTCTTATTGGGATGAGGGTTTAGGGTTTTCTTAGGATAAGATTTAGGGTTCACTTGGGCTATGGATTTTGGGTTTTCCTGGGTTTTGGGTTTTGGGTTTTTCTAGAATGTGGGTTTAGGGTATTTTGCGTGGTGGGTTTAGGGTTTTTAGAGCTGAGGGTTTCAGGTTTTTTGGCGCTGAGGGTTTAGGGTTTTTTAGGGATCGGGGTTTATGGTTTTTTGGTGTTGAGGGATTATGGTTTTCAAGGGCTATGGTTTAGGGTTTCTTAGGTAAATTGGTTATGGTTTTTTTTGGGGATGAGGGTTTTGGGTTAGGGGGTAGAGGGTTTAGGGTGTGTTGGGGCTGAGGGTTTATGGTTATATGGGAATGAGGGTTTATTGTTTTTTTTGGGTAAGGTTTTAGTGTTTTTTGGGGATGAGGATTTATTGTGTTATGGGGATAAAGGTTTCAGGTTTTTGAGGTTGAGCCTTTAGGGTTTTTTGGGGATGACGGTTTATTTTTGGAGGGGGAGGGTTTAGGGTATTTTGGGACAGATATATTAGGGTATTTTAGGGCTGAGGGTTTGGTTTGTTGGGGCCAAGGGATTAGGTTTTTTTTGGGGATAAGGTTTTATGGTTTTTGGGGGTTGAGGTTTGAGGGTTTAAGGATTTTTTGGTTTGCGGGTTTAGGTTTTTTTTGCTGCTGATGGTTTTGGGTTTTTTGGGTCTAAAGGATAGGGGATTTTTGGGGTGAGGGTTTAGGGTTTTTTGGTGATAATGTTTAGGGTTTTTTAGGAATGAACATTTAATATTTTTGGCGGAATAGGGTTTTGTGTTTTTTGGGATAAGGGTTTATGGTTTTTTAGGACCAAGGATTAGGGTTTTTTGTAGTGAGGTAATATGATTATTTGGGCTTAAGGATTGACGGTTTTTTGGACTGGGGGGTTTGAGGTTTTTTTAGTAACGAGGGTTTAGGGTTTTTTGAGCCAGAGTGTTTATGGTTTTCTGGGCAAAGGGTTTTGGGTGTTTTTGTGGTTGAGGATTTAGGTTTTTTGGGGTTGAGGGTTTATAGTGTTTTGGGGTCGATGGCTTGGTGTTTTTTGGGGATGAGGGTTTTGGGTTTTGGGGCTTAGGGTTTATGTTATTTTGGGATGAGGGTTTTTTGGTTTTTGGGGATGGGGTTTAAGGATTTTTCGGGATGAAGGTTTTGGGTTTTGGGGGGGATGAGGGTTTAGGGTTCTTTGGAGCTTCATGTTCATGGTTTTTGAGGATGAGTGTTTTGGGTTTTTTAGGTAAATGGCTGAGCATTTTTTGAGGTTGAGGGTTTAGGGTTTTCTAGGGATGAGGATTTGGGGTCTTTAGGGGCTAAGGATTTAGGGTTTTTTGAGGCTGAGGATTTATATATTTCTAGGGTTGAGGGTTTAGGATATTTTAGGGATGTTTATTTAGGGTTTTTTGGGGATGATAGTTTTGGGTTTTTTGGTGAGGAGTGTTTATGTTTTTTAGGGATAATGGTTTAGGGTTTTTTTGGACTATAGGTTTTTGGTTTTTTGGGTTTGTGGGTTAATGTATTTTTTAGGGTGAGGGTATATGGTTTTTTGGGGATGATGTTTTGGGTTTTTTAGCATGGAGGGTTTATGTTTTTTGGGGCATAGGGTTATCATTTCTTGGGGATAAGACTTTAGGGTTTTCTGGGGCTAAGGTTATAGGGGTTTCTAGGGCTACGAGTTTAGGGTTTTCTATGGTTGAGGGTTTTGTGTTTTTTGGGGTTGAGAGACTTGGGTTTTTTGGGGATGAGGGTTTAGGGTTTTTTGGGTTAAAGGGTTTAGGTTTTTTTAGGGATAAGGATTTAGGGTTTTTTGTAGATAAGGGTTTAATGTTTTTGTGTGTGGATATTTATGGGTTTTTTGGGGTTTTGGGTTTTGGGTTTTTTTGTATGAGTGTTTACGGTTATTTTGAGGATTATGGTTTAGGGTTTTTTAGGCATAATGGTTTAGGTTTTTGGGGGAATAAGGGTTTAGGGTTTTCTGAGGATGGGGATTTAGGGATTTTTGGGGATGAGGGTTTAGGTTTTTTAGGGATGATGTTTTATGGTATTTTTGGTCTATGTGTTAAGGATTTTTTGAGGTTTGGGGTGTAGATTTTTTGGGGGTTTAGGGTTTCTGGTTTTTTTTCTTAGGGTGTATTATTTTTTGCGTCTAAGTGTTTAGGGTTTGGGGGGATGAGGTTTTTGGGATATTTCGGTTTGGGGGTTTAGGTTTCTTTAGGTATGAGGGTTTATGGTTTTTTGGGGATGGGGGTTTAGGGTTCTTGGGGGATGATGGTTTATGGTTTTTTCGTAATGGGGGTTTAGGTTTTATTTGTGGATTGGGGTTTAATTTTTTTAGGGATGTCAGTTTGGGGTTTTTAGGGGATGAGGGTTCGGGGTTTTTTGTGTATCGGGGCATGGAGTTTTTGTGGGATAAGGGTTTGGAGTTATTTGGGTATTAGGGTTTGGGTTTTTCTGGGAAGAGGGTTTGTGTTTTTTGGGGCTAAGGGTTTGTAGTTTTTATATGGTTAAAGTTTTGGGGTTCTTGGGGATGAAGTTTGATTGTTTTCTAGGGATAAGGGCTTAGTATTTTTTGGGGTAGTGGTTTTAGGGTTTCATGGGGCCAAGTGTTTATGGTTTTTTTACGAAGAGGGTTTAGGGTTGTTTGGGACACATGGTTTAGGTTTTTTTTGTATGAGGGTTTGTATTTTTATAGGGCTGAGATTTTAGGGTTGCAAAGGCTGAGGGTTTAGGGTTTTATGGGGATGGGGGTTTATAGGTTTTTTGGGATGAGGGTATAGAGATTTATACACTATGGGTTTAGGATTTTATCGGGATAAGGATTTAGGATTTTTTCAGGATGAGGTTTTTGGTTTTCCAAGGAATAAGGGTTTTGGGTTTCTTTGGGATGAGGGTTTTGGGTTTTTGGGGGATGAGGTTTTATGGTTTTATGGGGCTGATGATTTAAGGTTTTATGGGGTATAGGGTTTAGGGTTTTCTTGGTATAATGGTTTTGAGATATCTAGTGATGTGTGATTTTGGTTCTTGGGGGATTAGTGTTTAGGGTTTTTTCAGGCTGAGGATTTCAGGTTTTTTGAGGCTAAGGGTTTAAGGTTTTATTGGGAATAGTGTTTAGGGTTTTCTATGGATGAGAATTTAGGGTTTTTGAGGCTAAGGGTTTAGGGTTTTCTGGACTTTAGGGTTTAGGTCATTCTAGGGCTAAGGTTTTATGCTCCTTAGGGATTGGGGGTTTAAGGTTATCTGGGGCTGAGTGTTTAGGGTTGTGTGGGGATAAGGGTTTAGGTTTTTATGGGGATGAGTGTTTAGGGATTTTGGTGGATGAGTTTTTATGGTTTTTTTGGGTAGATGGTTTAGTTTTATTTGGGGAAGAGGATTTAGGTTTTTCTATTGATGTTAGTTTAGGGTTTTATAGGGATGAGGTTTTTTCTTTTTCTTTTTGAGATGAGGGTTTATTTTTTTTATGGGGCCTATTGTCTATGGTGTTCTAGGAATGACTGTTTATGGTTTTCTCATGCTGAGGGTTTAGGGTTTTTTGGTCTTGAGGGTTTAGGGTATTCCAGGATGTAGGGTTTATTTTTTTTCAGGGTTGATGGTTTAGGGTTTTCCTGGACTGAGGGTTTAGGGTTTTCTAGGGTTGGGGGTTCAGGGTTCTCTGGGTCTGATGCTTTTTAGTTTTTTGGTATGAGGGTTTTGGGTTTTCTTGATCATAGGGTTTAGTATTTTTGGTGTAAGGGTTTAGTGTTTTCTTTGGCTGAGGGGTTTTAGTTTTTAAGGGCTAAGGGTTTAGGGTTTTTTAGGGTTGTGGGTTTAGGGTTTTTTGGGGAAGATGGTTTAGGGTTTTCTAAGGAAAAGGGTTTAGGTTTTTTTTGGGATGTTGGGTTAGGGTTTTTTGGTGATAAGGTTTTTCAGTTTTCTAGGGGTGAGGGTTAAGTGTTTTGCAGAATTCAATTTTTAGTTTTCTCTAGGGCTGAGGGTTTAGGTTTTTATGTAACTAATGGTTTATGTTGTTCTAGGGATAAGGGTTTAGGTTTTTCTATGGTTGAGGGTTTAGGGTTTTCTTAGGCTAAGTTTTTAGGGATTTTGGGGGTTATAGGTTTAGGGGTTTCTAGGACTTAGTTTTTGGGTTTTTCTAGGGTGGAGGGCTTAGGGTTTTCTGTAGATCAGGGTTTAGGTTTTTTTGGGTTGAGGGTTTAGGGTTTTCTAGGGTTGAGGGTTTTCAGTTTTTATGGTATCATGGTTTTCTTGGGGGTGAAAGTTTAGGGTTTAGGGTTTTCTAGGGATGAGGGTTTTGATTTTTTGGGGTAGGTAGGTTTAGGGTTTTATGGGGATGAGGGTTTACATTTATTTGGGAATGAGGGTTTTGGTTTTTTTGGGGTTGAGGGTTTTGGGATTTTTTGGGTTGGGGGTTTAGAGTTTTTTAGGGTTGCGAATTTATTGTTTTTTGGGGATGAGGGTTTTTTGTTTGTGGGGATGAGGGTTTAGAGGTCTTTGTAGATTACGGTTTATGGTTTTTTGGGGTTTTTGGTTTTGTTTTTTTAGGGATTACTTTATTTTGTCTTCTAGGGTGATGGTATTAGGTTTTCTATGGCTGCGATTGTAGAATTTTCTAGGGTTAAGGGCTTAGGTTTTTCTGCGGTTGAGGTTTTAGGGTTTTCTAAGGCTTAAGGTTTATAGTTTTATGTTGTTTAGGGTTTATCATTTTCTAGGGTTTAGGGTCGGGGGTTTTCTCGAGATGAGGTTTTAGGTTTTTCTGGGGATGAGGGTTTAGGGTTTTCTATGGTTGATGGTTTAGGGTTTTTTGGGGCTTATAGTTTAAGTTTTTCTGGGGTTGTGGGTTTTTGGTTTTCTAGGGATGAAGATGTAGGGTTTTATCTGGCTAGTGCTTAAGTATTTTTAGGGATAAGGATTTTGGGTTTTTTAGGGCTTAGGGAATAAGTTTTTCTTGGTTTAGACATAGGGTTTTCTTGGGATTAGGGGTTAGGGTTTTCTAGGAATGAGTGTTAATTTTTTTCCTATGGATGATGGTTTGGAATTTTGTGGGGATAAGGGAATATGGTTTTATGCAGCTGGGGTCTAGGGGTTTTCAGGGGAAGAGGGTTTAGGGTTTTTCTATGGTTGAGAGTATAGGGTTTTCTAGGGCTGAGGGATTTGGATTTTCTGGTGCTATGGTTTTTTGGTTTTTTGAAATAGAGGGTTTATGGTTTTTTGGGTATAAAGTTTCGAGTTTTCTAGGGCCCGAGGTTTAGGGTTTTCTGATATTAGTTTTTAGGGTTGTCTATCGCTAAGGATTTCATTTTTTATGTGGATTATTTCTTAAGGTTTACTACGAATGAGAGTTTATGGATTAATGAGGCTCAGGGTTTTGGGTTTTTTGGGGCTGGTGGTCAAAGTTTTTTTAGGGATAAGGTTTTATGGGTTTTTTAGGGTGGAGTGTCTAGGGTTTTTTTGGTCGAGGGTTTATTATTTTTTGGGAAAGATGGTTTAGGGGTTTGGGGATGAATGCTTATGGTTTTTTGGGGATGAGGGTGTAGGGTTTTGGGGGGGTGAGGGTTTTGGTTTTTTTAAGGATTAGGGTTTAGATTTTTTTGGGGCTAAGGATTTATGTTTTTTTGAGTTTAGGGTTTAGGGTTTTTTATGTATTAGGTTTTAGTGTTTTTTGGGGTAAGGGTTTCGGGTTTTGGGGGGAGGAGGGTTTAAGGTTTCCTAGGGGTGAGGGATGAGGGTTTTTGGGGGATAACAGTTTAGGGGTCCTTGGGGATGATGGTTTAGGGGTTTGGGGGGCTAAGGGTGTAGAGTGTTTTGGGGGATTAGGGTTTAGGTTTTTTGGGGGATGAGGGTTTAGGTTTTTTCGTTATGAGTGTTTTGATTTTTTGTGACAAAGGGTTTAGTGTTTTTTTTGGTCGAGGGTTTTGGGTTTTGGGGGGATGAGTGTTTAGTGTATTTTTGGAGTTAAGGTTTAAGGTTTTTTTGGACTGGGGTTTATGGTATTTGGGGGATAAGGGTTAATTGAACATTGGTGTTGAGGGCTAAGGGTTTTTTGTGGCTGGGGGTTTAGGATTTTTTGGGTTAGAGTGTTGATGGTTTTTTTGGGATGAGGGTTGAGGGATTTTTGGCATGATGGTTGGGGGTACTTTGGGGATCAGGGTTTATGGGTTTGTAGGGATGAGGGTTGAGGGTTTTAGGGATAAGGGTTTTTTGGGGATGATGTTTGGTAGTTTTTTTTCATCTTCTAGGGATGATTGTTTATGGTTTTCTAGGGCTAAGGGTTTAGGGTTTTCTGGGGCTAATGGTTTAGATATTTTTGGGGTTAATGGTTTAGGGTATTGTAGGGATGAAATTTTACTGTTTTCTTAGGATGAGGCTTTTTGGGATTTCTAGGGATAAAGGTTTAGTGTTTTATATGGCTGATAGGTTAGGGTTTCTTAGGTATTATGGTTTAGGGTTACTTGAAGTTGAAGTTTTAGGGTTTTGTGGGGATGGAATTTTATGTTTTTAGGGCCTAGGGGTTTGGGGTTTCATGGGGATGATAGTTTAGGGTTTTCTGGCGATAAGGGTTTATGGCTTCTTAGGGATTAGGGTTCAAGGTTTCAGGGGAATGAGCGATTAGGATTTTCTCAGGATGAGTGTTTAATGTTTCTAGGGATGGAGGGTTTATAGTTTCTTGGGGTTGAGGGTTTAGGTTTTCTTGGGGTTGGGGGTTTGGGGTTTCCCATGGATGAGGGTTTAGTGTTTACTAGGAATAGGGTGTAGGGTTTCTTAGGTATGAGGACTTAGGGTTATTTAGGGATGATGGTTTAGGGTTTTTAGGGGATTAGAGGTTTGGACTAAATTTTTTGGGGTTTCTAGGGTCATGATTTTACTGTTTTTTGGGGTTAAGGGATTTAGGTTTTCTGGGGATGAGGGTTTATGGGTACTAGGGGTTGAGTGTTTAGGGGTCTCTAAGGATGAGGGTTTAGGGTTTTCTAGTGATGAGGGTATACTGGTTTTGGAGACTGAGGGTTTTGGGGTTTTAGGGATGGGGGTTGAGGGTTATATGTAGTTGAGGGTTCTAGGGATTTATGGGGCTGTGTATTTGGGATTTTTTTGGAGATAATGGTTTAGAGTTTTCTGGGGATGAGGGTTAGGGGTTTTCTACATATGAGGGTTTGGGGTTTTCTAAGGATGAGGGTTTTGAGTTATCTGGGTCTGAAGGATTAGGATTTTTTGGGGATAAGGGTTTAGAGTTTTATAGGGATGAGTGTTTAAGGTTTTCTATGGTTGATAGCTTATGGGTTACTGGGGTTGTGGGTCTAGGGTTTTCTAAGATGATATTTGAGGGTTTTTTTGTGGATTAGGGTTTAGGTTTTTCTTATACTAAAGTTTCAAGGGTTTTTAGGGTTGAGGGTTTAATGGTTTTCCAAGGATGGGGGTTTAAGGGTTTTCAAGTGATGGGGGTTTAAGGGTTTTTAAGGATGAGGGTTTAGTGTTTTCTAGGGATGGGGGTTTATAATTTTTGGGGTTTAGGGTTCAGGGTATTCTGGGGCTAGGGGTTTAAGGTTTCTAGGGATGAGGGTTTAGGGTTTTTAGGGGATACGGGCCTTGGGTTTTCAGGGGATGAGGGTTTATGTTCTCATTGGATAAAGTTTTAGGGTTTAATATGGATAAAGGTTTATGGTTTCTTTGGAATGAGGGTTTGGGGTTTTATGAGGATGGGGTTTAGGGATATTTTTGGATGAGGGTTTGGGTTTTTTTTAGGATGGAGGTTTTGGGATCTATGTGGCTGAGGGCTTGGGGTTTTCCAAGGTTGTAAAATTAGGGGTTTTTAGGCTTAGTGTTAGGTTTTTCTACAGATAACTGTTTAGGGGTTTTCATGGATAAGTGTTTGGGGTTTTTTGGGGCTGAGGGTTTAGGATTTTTGGGGATTGAGGGTTTAAGGGGATTTTTTATAGTGAGGGTATAGGGTTTTGGGGCTATGGGTTTATGGGTTTTTTTGGACTGTGGGTTTAGGGTTTTTGGGGGATGAGGGTTTAAGGTTTTTTAAGGATAAGGGCTTATGTATTTGGGGGATGATGTTTTATGGGGTTTTGGGGATGAGTGTTTGGGTTTTTTGGGGGATGAGGGTTTATAGTTTTTTGTTGCTGGGGGTTTTGGGTTTTTTCAAGCTGAAGGTTAAGTGATTTTTGGGGCTCAAGGTTTAGGGTTTTTGGGGATGATTAGTAAGGATTTTTTATGGATGGCAGTTTACGACTATTTGAGGATGAGGTATTAAGGGTTTTTAGTTCTGAATATTTATGGTTTTTTTAGGGCTGAGGGTTTTGGTTTTTTTAGGGTTGTTGGTTTGGTGTTTTTTATTAATGAGATATTAGTTTTTTTTGGGATGAGTGTTTAGAGATATTAGGAGATGAGGATTTAAGGTTTTGGGGGGATGAGGTTATATGGATTTGGGAAGATGAGGGTTTATAGTCTTTTTGGATTTAGGTCTTAGGGTTTTTTGGGACAAGAGTTTTGGGTTTGGGGGGGATTAGGGTTTAGGGTTTTTTGGAGCTAAGTGTTTATGGATTATTGGGTTTTAGGGTTTAGGGTTTTTTAGGTTTCAGGGTTTAGTGTTTTTTTGGGGATATGGGTTTACTATTTTTGGTTATGAGGGTTTAGGGTTTTTTGTGCAGACGTTTTATGGTTTTTGGTGATGAGGGTTTTGGGGTGTTGAGGATTTAGGGTTTTTTAGGTTTGGAGTTTAGGGTTTTTAAGGATGAGGGTTTATGTATTCTTTGGTCTGAGGGTTTGTGTTTTTCTTGTGAATGAGATATTAGAGTATTTTGGCTTTTAGGGTTTAGGTTTTTCTGGTGCAAAGGGTTTAGAATTTTTGGTGGCTAAGGTTTTTGAATTTTTTTCAGTTGGGGTTTATGAATTTTTGTTATGTTGGTTTAGAGTTTTCCAGGGCTGAATGTTTAGTGTTCTCTCGGGCTATGTTTTTATGATTTTATAAGGCTTTGGGTTTATGGGTTTTTGGGGTCAGATATTTTTTGTTTTTGTGGCTAAGTGTTTAGGGTTTTCTCGGGTTGACAGATTAAATTTTTCTTGGGTTGAGGATTTAGTGTTTTGGGGGTAGAGGGTTTAATGTTTTTTGGGCTAAGGGTTTAGGGTTTTCTAGGGATGAGGGTTTAGGATTTTTTATGTTTAGGAGTATAGGGATTTTTGGGGATATGGGTTAAGTCATTTATGTCACTGGAGTTTTGGGTTTTTTTGGGATGAGGGTTTAGGTTTTTTTAGGGATAATGGTTTAGAGTTTTATGAGGATGTGAGTTTAGGGTTATCTAGGGATATAGGTTTAGGGTTTTCTAGAGCTGAGGGTTTAGGATTTTTAGTGGATGAGGGTTTTATTTTTTCTAGGGATAAGTGTTTATTCTTTTCTAGGGCTGATGGATCTGGGTTTTATAGGGTTGAGTGTTCAGGTTTTTTTGGGTTTTGGGGATCAGTATTTTTTGGGTGAAGGTTTAGGGTTTTTTGTGGCCAAGGGTTTAGTTTTATCTAGTTATTTGGGTTTAAGGTTTACTAGGTATGATGTTTCAGGGTCTTTTGAGGTATAGGGTTTAGATTTTTCTAGGGTAGGGGGTTTAGGGTTTTCTAGGGATAAGGGTTTAGGTTTTTATGGGATAAAGGAATTAAGGTTTTCTCAGGATGAAGGTATAGGGTTTTATGGTGATGAGATTTTAGTGTTTTATGGGTCTGAGGGTGTATATTTTTCTAGATTTGAGGGTTTATGGATTTCTAGGGTTTATGGTATATGGTTTTCTAGTGATGATGGTTTATTATTTTTTGGGCATAATAATTTAGGGACTTTTGGGGATAAGTGTTTACGATTTTCTAGTGCTAAGGGCTTAGGTTTTTTGAGGGTTTAGGGTTTAGGGTTTTCAGGGGATAGTGGTTTTTGTTTTTTGGGCTAAGGGTTAAGGTTTTTTTGAGGATGAAGGTATAGGGTTTTCTAGGGTTCAGGGTTTAGGGTTATCTAGGATTGAATGTATAGGGTTTTCCAGGGATGAGGTTTTAGGGTTTTATACTACTGAGTGTATACGTTTTTTTGGACTGAGGATCTAGGGAATTATAGGTTTAATGTTCTAGGGTTTTTTAGGGATGAGGCATAGGTGTAACATCCCGACCCTAGTGCCACACACTGGTGCCCCGAGCCGGTCGGTCACATTACCTCAAGCACATCTCCTCATATGCCGAAGCTGCCGACTAATAGAGAGGGTCTGATAAGTCAATCATGGGGAGACTTTACCCTTTTTTATCATAGTAATACAATATCAGAAGAATATATACACATTAAAAAATTCATATCTCAAGACAGTTAAAGTAGGAAATACAATATCCGAACTAAAGCAGAAAACATGTCATACTAATGTCGGTGTCAAGGGTCAAAAATGAAAACTCAAAATAAAGACACTGACAAATCCCACGTGGGTCTCGAACCAAGTCTAGTTCCTTCATCCAAGCTCCATCCTTGAATCATTCATCTAACATAGGGCCTTTTCCCTTAGCATATCCTGTAATAATAAAGTCTATTCGGGTACCAATTAGGCAGCCCATGTAGGGTGTGAGTACAACTTAGTAGGCCACCACCAAAGGTGTATAAAACAATATCAAATATATAAAAAGCGTATTCAGATGTATAAATAAATAATTAAAATGAATAATTAAACAATTATCACATTATCAATTAATATTTATTAATCCATATAGACCACTAGGTTTTAGAAGACACTCGCACCTCAATAACTACTTCGGCCCACACATACTTTGTACCATGTTGCATGTTCAATTCACATTTAATTATTATGGAAACTTTGAACCATAATCAAGTTCCAATTTTTTGGGTGTAGAATACCATGTCTGGAACCATGTTTATCAATCATGCATATATATCATGGGTTAAGAACGTCATTTCTAGCACCCCAATTGTCAATGATGCATATATTTCATTATCATATATCATCATTTTTATCACCCCATTTATCAACCATGCATGTATATCATTGGAATATATCTTCATGTCTAGCGCCTCATTTATCAACCATGCATATATATATCATCGGCATAGATCATCATGTCTATCACCCCATTTATCAACCATGCATATATATATCATTGGTGTATATCATCATGTAAAACACCCCATTTATCAACCATGCATATCTATATCATAACATTTCACAATATCACATGTATCTCGTTGTAACATGTTTTCACATTATCACATCAACCAAGATTAATCCACATGAATCCTCTTATCACAATTATCCACCACAATCTTCCATTAATTAATTCACCAATTAATTTATCCAAGACCATTAATTAATTCCATGATTAATAAATAATATCAATTTCCATTAATCAATTCAACAATTATTTAACCTTATATTTCCCATTAATAAATTCACCAAATAATTAATCACATCACATCCATTAGTCAATTCAATAATTAATTTACAATTTCAAAAACTCAAAATCGAAAAATGAATTCAACAATTAATTATTCTCAATTCATGATTAAAAATTAGATAATTATCTCAACAATTATTTATCCCCAATTTCCCAATTCAATACTTTGATAATTAATTCACTAATTAATTATCTATATTCCAAAATTTCTATTATTCAATCAAATCCCCAAATCTCCATTTAATTAATTGACAACATTAATTAAATTAATTTGGAATTCCAATTTCTAAAAAAACTCCTGAAATTATACAATCACATACACATATTTGATAATAAGACTATAGGATTTGATTAATAGACCACCTACCACGATTCATTAATGAACGATCACCCAACAAAAATCCCCAAAATCGAGGAGCATAATGAAGTAGTTCGGGATCTGAATCTAAAACCCTAAATCAAGATTAACCAAAAAAGAACTCTTAATTCTAGATCTATATCCACAATCCTAGATCTAGATTCACTAAATCTAGATCGGGATCTATAAAAACAAAAGATATATTTCCTTCAAAAGAATGAGAGAAGGAATAATGATGAATAGGAAAGCAATGAGATAGTATCAATTTATCAAGAGGGGAAAAGATCTTCAATATGGGCTTTGAATTATGTAAAATGGAGGTCAGACAGTCTTGGAATCCCTCTAAAAAGATTTGAAATCATCCAAAATCATAAGGGTTTGATTTTGGGTTGAAATGGGTGAGTTTTTGGGGTTATGTGTAACTATAAAATAATTTTCATGCCACTTTAAAATACTTGCACTGTTTCCAGGGCAGGGTCTATGGTTTTCCTTAATCATGGACCTTAATAGTGTGCCTATTATTTTAGGGGTGCACAGTTACTCTTTTTTGGTTGAATGGTTTCCAAACCATGCACCAGTTGTTTGAATCCCCTCTGCATGGGTTAGCATGGTTAGCTGGGTTGTGGTGCATGGTTTTCTCTAACCGTGTACCAACTGTGCACCTCCCTCCTTCAATTTTTCTCAAAACTTACCGAAACACACCCGAAGGAAAAAAAAATCAGAAAGTACTCGACAAAAGTAAAATGGGTACCTATAAACACGTTTGAGATAGCTATATAAAATTTCAGAAACATAAAATATCCCCACCTTATAATAGCTCATCCTCAAGCTACACTCCCAAGCATAACTAGGTTTTCAAGCCAAAAATATCAGGCCACTGAGCCCGCATCTATTCTTCCCTTTCCTGTGTTTCCTCATTCACACGACAATGTTTCTACAATACATGAAATATCAACATGGTCATTCCCCACAATACTTTATCACTACAATACAACACATGTATCAGATGCTCCTCAAAGGATGCATCTACCTTAATATAATCTTCATACACCTCGATCAAATGACAATGGTTGGGGTGATACTTCCAAAGTTCTGATACATGGAATACATCATGCATAGGGTTTTATTTATATGGAAGAGACAATCGGTACAGCACTGGCTTGATTCTATCCACAACCTCAAAAGGTCCAACAAACCTAGATGCCAAATTTCCCTATCTCTGTACCCAATGAGGACCAAACCAAGGTGAAACATGATGGAATCCATGATCATCATCTATAAAATCTATGGGTCATAAAATTCTATCACCATATGACTTTTTAATGCTCTGAGTTGGAGCCATATGTTTTCGATTTAGATACACATGTTTTGATGTCTCCTCCATGAGACTCTATCCCAACAATTCTAACTCACCAGCCTCCATCTATCATAGTGATGATCTGCATGGCCTACCATAAAGATCCCTATATGGCGTCATCTGTACAGTTTCATGATAACTATTGTTATAGGAAAAATTTACTAAATTCAAGTGTTTCTCCCAAGACCCACTGAAGTCAAGAACACACAATCGTAGCATATTCTCAAGAACTTGTACAGTACACTCTGACATTCATCTATTCGTGGGTGGAATGTCAAACTCAAAAATACATGCGTACCGATCACCTTCTTCAATACCTTCCAGAAGATTGAAGTAAAATGTGATTCATGATCTATATCTATAGTCTATGGAACCCTGTATAGATGTACTATCTTCTGAACATACAAATCTCTCAGCAGGTCCATTGATAGAGTCTCCAATATATGATAAAAATGCACTACATTCAGTTTTCTATCCACAATAACACAGATATCATCATTCATATTTAGAATCTTTGAGAGACCCACCAAAAAATCTATTTTCATGTCATCCCACTTCCATTATGGAATGGGAAATTGCTGCAGCAAACCTTTGGAACTTTGATGATATACCTTCACCTGCTGACAGGTGTAGCATCATGTCATGAACCATGTTATCTCCTTTTTCATTCTCTTCCACCAAAAATATCATCATAGGTCACTATATATTTTGTTTACACGTGGATGTATCACCCACTTAGAGGTATGAAATTATAGCATGATATCATCTTTGCATACTTATAGTCACAACAACCTGATTCCTAACATAAATGATCACATCTTCATATATGCTTCAATCGAAAGAAGACTCTCTACCTTCAACTATTTTCCTCAAGGTCAACACTATGGATCGCCATAATTCATGTCTCTAATCCAGATCAAATGTATATACTACACTAAAATTGATATGTGATTCATCTATTCCTGAATTTTCTGACCGCCACATGCATTTCAGCCAACAAATTCATCATATTCCACTCATCACTAGACTCCTGATCCATCTGAGTCTGAGTTTTCCTGCTCAAAGAATCAACCACCCTATTTATTTTCCTAGGATCATATACCATATCTAAATTAAAATAATATATACACTCAACCCGTATTCAAATATCAATGCAAGAATATGTACCTTAATCTCTTTTGATCAATAAAAATTGTTAACTTATCGCCCAACAGATAATGTGGCCAATATATTAAGGTATAAATAACTTCTTCCAACTCGATGTCATGCGTAGGGTAGTTCTATTCATGTGGCCTCAGATTCCAGGACCCATACACAAAAAATTTATCTCCCTACATCAACACAATGCTAAGTTTGATGCCATAAGAATCCCAATAGACCTTGTAATCCTCACCTGTCCTGGGTAATATTAGGATCGATGTTGATGTCAAATGATTTTTAAACTCCAGAAAGGATTTCTCACATGATTATGAATAATCAAACTTTATCCCCATTTTCATGATAGAAAATGGAGATTCCAAATAGGAAAAGTCCTGGATAAATATTTTATAATATCAAGATAACCCCAAAAATCTACAGATATTGAAAACATTCTTGGGATGTTCCCAAGAAACTAGTGCATGTACTTTCTCCGGGTCCACTAGTATGCCTTCCTATGAGATGACGTGTCCCAAGAAGTGTACCTGATCAATCCAAAACTAGAACTTAGATAGTTTAGAATATATCCTATGCTCTCTCAATGTACTCAGAATTATGTAAAGGTGTTGGGGAATATTTTCTTGAGTCTTGGAGTACACAAAGATGTCATCCACAAATACTACACAAAACTAATCCAGGTACCGTTTGAAGATTCTATTCCTCAGGGCCATAAACACTACCGATGCATTTTTCAATCCAAAAAATGCTACATTGAACTCATATAGTCCATACCCACTTCTAAAAATAGTCCCCAGTATATCAGATGTTCGTACTCTCAAATGATGATACACTGATCTCAAGTCTATCTTCGAGAACACACATTCTCCTCTCAACTGGTTAAATAGATCATCGATATGTTGAAGAGGATATCGGTTCTTCACTATCATTTGGTTTAACTCCTAGTAATCAACACACTAGCATATAGTCCTATCAGCCTTCTTAGAAAACAATACCCCAAAGGTGACATACTCGAATAGATAAATACCTTATCCTCCAAATCCTCTAGTTGAGTCTTGAGATCTTGAAGCTCTATCAATTCCATTATTTATGGGGGAATAGAAAATGTCTCAACCCCTGACATGATCTCAATCGTGAATTTTACATATCTATTAGGTGGAATCGCTAAGATGTATTCAGGAAAAAAATCCTGAAATTGTTTCACCACTGGTGGAATGATATTTTGCTTCACGCCATTGTCATCTAGTAAGAGGCTATCATACTCGGTTGTGAGCTCTCCCAATTTATGAGTAATTATCCCCACTCAGCTTTCCTAGATATCCTATTACCCATGAAGAATATAATTTTCAATCTTAGGAGATGTGAAAGTCAATCTCCTTTGGTAACAATAAATGTGAGATCAGTATGTGACTAGCCAGTCCATACCCATAATTAGGTTAAACCTTGACATATATAGGACATAAAGATCCCATAGAAAACGGTACTCCCCAACTTCGATAGAACGTCCCTTGCACAAACAGATGTCTCTAGGTCGTACTCCCAATAGTGTATTTATAGTAAGTAACCCACTCACAAACTCCACCGATATGATCAAACCAATAACAAGTTTTGAATATATGATGGAATAAGAGGCAGAAGTATCAAATAAGGCACTCAATAAGGTAGAATCTACAAGAATAGTACCTCTCACTGCCAATGGTCCATCCTCGCTATCCACAAGTGTAGTATTAACTATATTTAGTTGTCCTTCTCCTCTTCCGAGTGATGCAATTTGAATCCCTTGAGTTTCACCACTCTTCTGATATGGGAACTCTTTTCCAAAATCACCATGTACACTACCTTTACTACCTTAGATAGTAAAACTCTAGCTACTAGACTGATAAAGCACAAAAGATCCCTTTCCCACAACCTAGTTCTGTCTAGTTCCTCCATCACTGACTATCTATCTTGGGTTCTGTCAGAGCCTCTATAGATGTTGGATCTTGCTGCAGTCTTGGAACTCCACTGATGGTAGGGGAAATGTTTATGAAATTTTCCCAGCTTAACAAATTTGTGGAATATCACTTGGGTAAGATCCTAAGTGACTGATTCCATTGACTGGCCACTCTGCTTCCTATTGCTCTGGCTGAAGTTCTCATAATGAAGATGCTTTCTCTTAGAAGACATACCTCTAGATCATCAAGAAGAAACCATGTGTCTTCCAATGGATTCCTTCTTCAGGTTTTCTTTCAAGATGATATCCTATTTCACCTATTCTAAAAGCTTATTCAATCGGAAAATATTCACTTGGTCCTTAATTTCACAATTAAGTCCATCCTAAAATCATTTTTCTAAAGTATCCTCATCGGTCACCCACACTAAAGCAAATCACTTCAAATCTATAAAGCGTCCATCATAGACCATCACAAACATGTTCCACTCAGTCTGCCACATGAACTCTGCTTCTCTCTCTTATCTCAGTGTATCTAGTTAAAAGTGCTCCAAGAATTTCTCCAAAAAAATACATTCAATAGAATACCATCAGTATTTCTAGTCTACGCATATATGTCCCACCACTGATTTTTCGATCCTCATAGAATATAAGTGGCCAACTTGACCCTCTTCTCAGTAGGAGTCTCCAAAGGGTCAAGTATCATCTCGATGGACTCAACCCAGAACTCATCTCTATGAGGTCCACCCTCTCTAGTAAAATCCTAGGGTGCTACAACCGAAACTCCCTTGTTTGAATAGACATGGTCTTCAAAATCCAACCTAGGTATCTTTCCAATAAGTTCATTAAGTGGGAAATTTTCTCTTAGAACAACTCCCATGCCTCCTCGCCTGTGACTATCGATGTCTTAGGTTCTACTACTGGTAAATCATATCCAGCCATATCTTCTTCTCATCCTCTTAATAGGCATCATCGGGGAGGCATAACTCTAAAATTTCAAAAACACATCTTAGTTTCATAAAAAAAATTTATCACATTTACGTTATAGTAAAATCACAACAATACACAACTAGTCCTTTCCCCAAACCTCACCACACATTCAAAACCGAGGCACTCTAACTACCCTTAACCACCCTACACCTAGGTCTTGGTAAACAAGGTAAAACACATCTCATATTAAATTTTCTCATTTAGGCACCCAATTATTCAGATTATTTCATCATTTTATCACTTTCGATTTCATATTAGGCACCATTTTCAATTCAATTTCCCAAGCCAAGAAAACAATTAAAGTTCAAAAACTTACCCAAAAACCCTTTGTTTGTGCTTGACTAAAATGATTCATGTCACAAAATAATCCTGATTTCCTAGAATGATGCATGATAACTAAACTCTCATTCCATACCACACCATAAGTAAGATCATAGAGGTTGTCAACATCAATAATCACATCACACAATATGTGCATCTCCCAAGGCGAAATAATATTCAACTGTAATAGCAAACATCAATAACGATAATCCCGCCCTAGGTACTTGGGGGTTTCCTTGTATATGGGTTTGCAACTCCCATGCATGAGCTCACTACTAAGGCTTGACTTGTCCAACACTCATGTATACCTTTCCCAAATTGTAAAACAAAATAAAAATAAAATAAAATTGGGCTCTGATACCACTTTATAACATCCCGACCTGGGTGCCACACACTGGTGCCTCGAACCGATCAATTACATGACCTCAAGTGCACCTCCCCATAAGATAGTGGCTACTGACTAGTAGCGAGGGTCTGATAAGTCGATCATGGGGAGACTATACCCTCTTTTATCATAGTATTACACTATAAAAAATAAACAAACAATAATGGAAGAATATATAACCATAAACAATTCCATATATAACGACAATCAAAGTAGGAAATATAATATCCAAACTGAAGAAGAAAACATTACATGGTAATGTACGTGTCAAGTTTAAAAAATAAGAAATAAAAATAAAGACACTGAAAACTCATGCAAGGGTCCCCAACCATGTATGGTTCTGTCATCCAAGATTGATCCCCAAATTATACATCTAACATATGGTCGTTTCCCATAACTTGTTCTGCAATAATAAAGTCTATTTGGGTACCGATCAGGAAGCCTGAGTAGGGTGCGAGTACGACTCAGTATGCCACCACCAACGATGTCTAAAACAATATCCAGACAATAAAATGGGTATGAAGTTGTATAAATAAATAATTAAAATTCATAAGTAAATAGTTATCACATTATCAATTAAAATTTATTAACCCACATAGACAACCATGATTACAAGGAAACATGTACCTCATTATGTGATCCATCCCCCATTGGGTCTGAACCATGATACATGTTCAATTCACATTTCATTATTATAGAAACATGGAACCATAATATAATGCCAATGTTTTGGGTATATAACACCCTGTCTAGCACCCCATTTATCAATCATGCATATATATCATCGACATAGAACATCATCTCTAGCACCCCAAATCTCAATCATGCATATATGTCATTGGTGTAGATCATCATGTCTAGCACCACATTTATCAACCATGAATATCTATCATTGGAAATCATATTCATTTCAAATGACCCATTTATCAACCATGCATATATATATATATATATATATATCATTGGTGTAGATCATCATATCTAGAACCCCATTTTTCAACTATGATATATATATCATCGGCTTAGATCATCATGTCTATCACCCCTTTATCAACCATACATATCTATATCATAACATATCATAATATCACATGTTTTCACATTGTCATGTAAACCAAAATTAATCAAGGTTAATACTCTTATTAAAATTAACGACCACAATATTTCATTAATTAATTAATCAATTACTTAATCCAAGACCATTAAATAATTCCATGATTAATTAATAAAATAAATTTCCTTTAATTAATTAACCATATTTTTTCCATTAATTAATTCTCTAATTAATTTATCACATTACTTATTTTAATTAATTCAACAATTAATTATCCATTTCACAAACTCAGCATCTAATAATTAATTCACCAATAAGTTATTCTCAATTTATAATTCAGAATTAAATAGTTAACTCAACAATTAATTGTTCCAAATTAACCAATTCAACACTTTGATAATTAACTCACCAATTAATTTTCCCTGTTCATCAATTTCCATTATTCAATCAAATACCCAAATCCCCAATTAATTAATTGACCACATTAATTAATTCAATTTGGAATTCCAATTTCTAAACAAACTCTATAAATTTTACAGTCAGATGCACATATTTGATAATAATTCTATAGGATTTGATTAATAGACCACCAACCAAGATTCTTTGTCAAAGGATCACCCAATAGACATCTCCACAATCGAGCAGTACAACGATGTAGATCAGGATCCAAATCTAAAACCCTAAATCAAGATTAACCCGAACAAGATATCTTAATTATAGATATAGATCCACAATATTAGATATATATTAACCCAATCTATATCATGATCTAGAAAAAAAATAAGATAAATTCTAACCAAAATAGTGAGAGAAGTAAGAAGGATGAACAGAAATCAACGAGATTTGGTACACTTATAAAGAGGGGATAAGATCTTCGATACAGGTTTCTAATCATGAAGAAAAAAGGTTGTAAGGCCTTGTAATCCCTCTAGAAAGATTTTAAATCATACAAAATAATAAGGGTTAGAGTTTGGGCTTAAATGGGTGAGTTTTAAGGGTTTGGCGGAATTACAAACTAGTTTTAGGGCCAGTTTAAAAATCGCGCATGATTTCCTGGGCATGGGAACATGATTTTCCCTAACTGTGTGACTTAACCATGCACTTATTATTTTAGTGGAGCATAGTTAATTCTTTTTAGGCACACAGCTTCCAAACCATGTTCCATCCATATTAATCCCCTCTTCCTAGGTTCACACGATTATCTAGAATGGGGCGCACAATTTTCTATAATCATGCACCAACTATGTAAAACCCTCTTTCCTTAATTGTTTTACAAAACACACCCAAACACACCCCAAGGTAACACCCAATTGAAATATACTCAAAAATGGAAAGATAGTACCTATAAAAACATCTGTGATGGATCTAGAAAAGGTCAGGATCTTATGGGGATGAGGGTTTAGTGTTTTTTGGGGATAAGGGTTGTAGGTTTTTTGGGGCTTAGTGTTTTGGGTTTTCTGGGGTTTAGGGTTTCAGGTCTTCTAGGGATGAGTGTTTAGTTTTTTTGGGGGTTTAGGGTTCTAGGTTTTTGGGGATGACTGTTTAGGGTTTTCTAGGGTTGAGTGTTTAGTGTTTTATGGGGCGTAGGGATAATAGTTTTCTATGGATGAGGTTTTTGGGGTTTTTGGGACTAAGAATTAAGGTTTTTTTTTGGGTCTGAGGGTCTAGAAGTTTTGGGGGCTAATGTTTTACAATTTTTTTGGGTGTGGGGTTTTTGGTTATTAGGTTGAGAGTATTGTGTTTTTTGGGGATGAAGGTTTAGTGTTTTTGGGACAGAGGGTTTATATTTTTTTTGATACTAAGGGTTTAGGATTTTTGGGGGATGAGGGTTTAGGGTTTTCTAGGGATGAGGATTAAGGGTTTTCTATGTCTGAAAGTTCACATTTTTTTGGGTATGAGGGTCTAGGTTTTTCAAGAGATGAAGGATTTGTTTTTTCTAGGGCTAAGGGTTTAGGGTTTTCCAACGATGAGAGTTTAAGATTTTTTGGGAAGAGGGTATAGGGTTTTTTAGGGCTGAGGTTTTAGTGATTTTTTATGTAATGGGTTTATGGGATTGTAAGGCTAAGAGTTAAGGTTTTTTGGGGTTGAGTGTTTTGGGGATGGGGTTTAGTTTTTTGGGGGATGAGGGTTTAGAGTTTATTTTGGGATGTGGTATTCTATATTTTTATGGATGAGGGTTTGTGTGTCTGGAGAATAGGGTTAATTGGTTTTGGGTATGATGGCTTAATGTTTTTTGGGGAAGAGTGTTTAAGGTTTTTTGGGGATGTGTTTTTGGGTTTTATGGGGATGATGGTTTTGGGATATTTAGGGCTAAGGTTTTATAGTTTTTTTAGGGATGTGTGATTTGGGTTTTTCATGGTGAGGGTTTAGAGGTTTGGGGGATAAGGTATTAGGGGTTTGGGGGCTAAGGGTTTAGTTTTTTTTGGGTTGGGTGTTTAATGTTTTTTAGGGATGGCTTTTAGGTTTTTTTAGGGTTGAGGGTTTAAGGATTTTTGGGTATGAGTGTTTATTAGATTTTGAGGCTAAGAGTTTAGGTGTTTTTGGGGCCAAGTGTTTGAGGTTTTTGGGGGATGAGGGTTTATTGATTTTCGGGGATGAGGATTTAGGGTTTTTTGGGATGAGGGTTTAGGGATTTTTGGGACATAGGGCATAGGGGTTTTGGGGAAGAGTGTTTACGATTTTTGGGGTAGAGGGTTTTGGGGATTTTGGGGTTGGGGTGTAGGGTTTTTTAGATGGAGGGTTTATGGGGTTTATGGCTTAGGTTAAATTTTTTTAGGATGATTTTTTATGGTTTTGGGGGGGGGTGAGAGTTTAGAGTTTTTTTGGATCTAGGGGTTTAAGAATTTATTGGTTTGAGGGTTAAGGGTGTTTTGCTGATGAGAGTTTCAGTTTTTTTTTGGCTAAGGGTTTTGGATTTTTTGGGTAGGGTGTTTAGGGATTTTGGGTCCAATGTATTACTATTTTTTAGGGATGAGGGTTTAGGTTTTTTTAGGGTTTTGGGGATTTTAGGTCTGGGGGTTTATCGTTTTTTGTGGTTGATGGTTTATGGGTTTTAGGGGCAGAGGATTTAGGAATTTTTGGTTTGAGGGTATAGGGTTTTATTTTAGTCTGAGGGTTTAGGGTTTTTTGGGTCTGAGGGTTTAGCGTTTTTTTGGGATTAAGGGTTTAGAGTTTTTTTGGGGGTGAGGGTTTAGGGGGTTTTCTATGAGGGTTTAGGGTTTTTTGGGGATGAGTGTTTAGGGTTTTTGGGGATGAAGTTTTAATTATTTTTGGGGATGATTTTTAACGGGTTTGGGGGGATCTAGGTTCAGTTTTTTTTGGTTCTTGTGGTTTAGCATTTTTTGGGCCTCAGGGTTTAGGTTTTTTTGGGGGCTGTGAGTTTAGGGTTTTTTCACATGAGGGTTTTGGATTTTTTGGGGGGATGGGGGTTTACTATTGTTTGGGTATTAGGGTTTTGTATCATTTAGTGTTGAGGGTTTAATTTTTTTTTGGTATGAAGGTTTAGCTATTTTTAGGGATGAGGGTTTAGGGTTTTTAGGGAAGTAGGTTTAGTGTATGGGGGATCTAATGGTTTTGGGTTTTTTAGGGTTGAGAGGTTATGGTTTTTTGGGGTAAAGGGTAAAGGGTTTTTTGGGGAATATGGTTAAGGTGTTTTGGGGATGAGGGTGTCGGGTAATTTGGAGATGAGGGTTTATGGTTTTTGGGAATCCGGGTTTAGAGTTTTATGGGGTTGGGGTTTACGTTTTTTTGTGGATGAGTTTTTGGGGTATTTTGGTGCTGAGGGTTTAGTGTTTCTTTAGTATGAGTGTTTTAGGTTTTTGGGGATGATGATTTAGGGTTTGGGGGTGTTGAATGTTTAGTGGTTTTGGGGGATAAGGGTTTACTGTTTTTTAGGGATAAGGCTTTAGGGTTTTCAAGCACTAAGTGTTCAGGGTTTGTAGGGATGATGGATTAGGGTTTTGGGGGATTAAAGATTGTGTTATTTTTACACTGATGGTTTAGTGTTGTTTGGGGATGAGAGTTGAGGGTTTTTTTGGGTGAGGGTTTATGTTTTTTTTGGGTGAGGGTTTTAGGTATTGGGTTTTATGGGAAAAAGTATTTAAGGTTTTCTAGGAATGAGTTTTTATGGTTTTTTGGGCTGAGGGTTTTATAGTTTTTGGTAGAAGGTTTAGGGGTTTCTGTGGTTGTGGGTATTGGGTTTTTTTGGGATGAGGGTTTAGGGATTTTTGGATTTGGGTTTAGTATTTTTTTTGGGGGGGCTCATGGTTTAGGGTTTTTAGGGGATGAGGGTTCAGGGGTTTTATGAACTAAGGGTTCAGGGTTTGTTGGGTTTTAGAGTTGATAGATTTTAGGGATGATGGTTTATGGTTTTTTTGGGGATGAGGGTTCAGGTATTTTTGGGACTGAGGATTTCAGGTTTCTTAGGGCTAGGGGTTAAGGTTTTATTAGGGTTGAGTATTCATATTTTTTTCATAGATCATTTAGGGGATTTTGGGACTGAGGGTTACGGGGTTATGGGGCTTAGGGTTCAAGGTTTTTGGGTGATGAGGGTACAAGGTTTTCTCTATCTAAGTGTACGGGGGATTTTAGGGCTACAGGTACAGGGTTTTATGGGGATAATGGTCTAGGGTTTTATGGTCTTGAGGGTTCAAGGTTATTTGGGACTGATGGTTCATGGTTTTTTGAGACTAAGGTTTGACGGATTTCTTGGTACTGAGGGTTGGAGACTTCTTAGGGATGAGGGTTTAGGGTTATTTTGGGTTCATGGTTCAAGGTTTTTTTGGGATGATGCTTCTATGTTTTTGGGGGATGAGGGTTTATAGTTTTTTGGGGCCAATGGTCTTGTTTTTTTAGCTCATGGTTTATGGTTTTGGGGGGATGAGGTTTTATTGTTTTTTAGAGATAAAGGATAGAGTTTTGTGGGTTGATTAATTTGTGTTTTTTTGTGGTAGAGGTCATGGATGATTTTGGGGCTTAGGGTTTAGATTTTTTAGGGCTGAGGGTTAGTGGTTTTGGGGGACTGAGAGTTTAGGGTTTTCTAGGGATATGAGTTTAGGGTTTGTTGGGTATTAGAGTTTATAAATTTCTAGGGTCGTGGGTTTTGGGATTTGTTTGGATGAGGGTTTAGAGTTTTTTGGGTCTGAGATTTTAGAGAATTTTGTGGCTGAGTGTTTGGGGGTTTTTTAAGGATGAGGATATATGGTTTTTTGGGGTGAAAGGTTAATGGTTTTTTCGGACCAAGGGTTTAGGATTTTGGGGGATGGGAGATTAGTGTTCTGGGGGGATGAGGGATTCATTTTTTCTATGTTTGACGGTTTATGGTTTTATGGGGATGAGGGTTTAGGGTTTTTTGGGGCTGAGGTTCTGGGGTTTTTTGTGGTTGAGGGTTTGGGGTTTTAGGGACTTAGGGTTTGGGGGTTTTTGGGCTTATGATCTGGGTTTTTTTCAGGCTGAGGTTTTGAGGGTTTTTTGGGATGAGGGCTTGAGTTTTTTTTAGTAAGAGGGTTTGGGGATTTGGGGCTGGGGGATTTGGGGATTGGGGGATTGGGATTTTTTAGTGTTGGGGTTTTGGATTTTGGGGGCTAAGGGTTTGTGGATATTTGGGGTAGAGGTTTTGGGTTTTTTCTAGGGTTGAGGGTTATTGTTTTGGGGTCTAAGGGTTTAGGGTTTTTTTGGTTATAGGGGTTTAGGATTTTCTCGGGCTAAGGGTTTAGGGATTATGGTTTAGGAATTTTTTGGGGAAAGGGGTTTGTGTTTTTTTAGGTGAGGGTTTTGGGTTTCTTACAGTTGAGGGTTTAGGATTTTTTTAGATTGAGCATTTAGGGTGTTATGGGGATGAGTTTTTAAGGTTGTTTGGGGGTGAGGTTTTAGGGTTTTTTGGTGCTGAGTTTTTTGGGTTTTGGGGGTTGAGGGTTGAGGGTTTTTGGTGGTGAGGTTTTTGGGTTTTGGGGGGGTTGGGCTTAGAGTTTAGGTTATTTTTGGGTCTTAAGGTTTATAGTTTTTTGGGTTTATGGTAATAAGGTTTTTTCTGAATGAGGGTTTAGGGTCTTTTGGGGATAAGGATTTAGGGTTTTATGGGGCATCAGATTTTGGGTTTTTTTGGGTCTAATAGAATTGGGTTTTTTGGAGTTGAGAGATTGGGGTTTTTTGTTTGTGGATTTTTGTGTTTTTGGTGTTGTGAGTTTTGGTTTTTTTGGGCCTTATGGTTTTAGGGGTTTGGGGCTATGGGTTTATGGTTTTGGGGGGATGAGGGTTTAGGTTTTATTGAGGATTTTGGTTTGGGGATTTTTTGGGTGAAGGTTTGAGGGTTTTATTTTATATTGGACGATTTATAGATTTTTCAGGTTGAGGGTCTTGGGTTTTTTTGGCCCTAGTGGTTAAGGGTTTTCTAGGTCTAAGGGTTTAGGGTTTTTTTTAGGGCTGAGGGTTTTGGATTTTTTGGGACTGAGACTTTATGGTTTTTTGGAGATGAGGGTTTAGTGGTTTTTGGTGTTGAGGGTTTTTAGGTTTTTAGGGTTGAGGGTTTAGGATTTTTGGGGTTGGGGTTTAGGGTTTTTTCAGGATTAGGGTTTATGGTATTTTGGGAGTGAGGGATTAGTTTTTTTTAGGGATAAGGATTTAGAATTTTTTGGGGAAGTAAGATTTGTGTTTTTAGGGATGAGGGTTTAAGGTTCTATGGGGTAGTGAATTTATGGATTTTTCTAATTGATGGTTTATTGATTTTATGGCTAATGGTTTTTGGTTTTTGGGGGTTGGGATTTTGGGATAATTTGGTGCTGAGTGATAGGTTTTTCTTGTGTTGAGGATTTAGGTTATTTTAAAGCTGGGGGATTGAGTTATTTTGAGGGGATGGAAATTTTGGCTTATTTGAGGATTAAGATTTATAGTTTTTTGGGGATGATGATTTAGGGTTTCTTTGGGGCTGAGTGTTGAAGAATTTTTATGGTGAGTGTTTAAGGTTTTTAGGGCTGATGGTTTAGGTTTTTTTTTGTGACAATGGATTTAGTGGTTTTGTGATTGAAGGTTTATGGTTTTTTGGGACTGAAGTAAGGGGTTTGGGGGTGAGGGTTTATGGGTCTTTGGGGCTGAGGGATTAGTGTTTTTGGAGGCTGAGGGTTTATTGTTTTTTGTGGATGAGGGTTAAGTGGTTTTGGAGAAGAGGGTTAAGTTTTTTGGGGGGATGAGGGTTCGGGGTTTTTTAAGGATGAGGGTTTCAGGTTTTTTCAGGCTAAGGGTTTAGGGTGTTTTTGGGACTAAGGGTTCAGGTTTTTTTGCGGTTGGGATTTTGGGGAATTTATGGACGACGTTTTTGGTGTTTTCGGGGATTATTGCTAATGTTTTTTTGGGGCTTAAGGTTTATGGTTTTCTCGGGATGAGGGTTTAGGGTTTTTTGAGGTTGAGGGGTCATGGTTTTATAGGTATGAGTGTCTAGAATTTTATGGGCCAGAGGTTTCAGGGTTATTTGGGGATGATGATTTATTATTTTGGGGGTTAGTTTTGAGGGTTTTTTTGGGGATAAGGGTTCATAATTATTTGGGGATGAGGGTTTAGGTTTATTTTGGGTAGGGGTTTGGCATTTTCTAGGGCATAGTATTCATGGTTTTTTAGTTCTAAGGGTTTATTAAGGCCGAGGATTTAGTTTTTTGGGGTAGATGGTTTAGGGTTTTTTGGAGCTATGGGTTAGGGTATTTTTGGGATGAGGGATTTCATTTTTTTGGGGCTGAGGTAGAGATTATTTTTCAAATGGGTGTTTAGGGTTTTTTACATATGAGGATTTTGGATTTTTTTGGATGAGGGTTTAGGGTTTTTTAGGGACGGGGATTTATGGTTTTTTAGGTATGAGGGTTTATGTTTTTGGGTGGTGTGGGAAGCAGTTTTAGTTATTTTAGAAGATGAGGGTTTATTTTTTTTTTTGGGTTGAGGGTTTAGGCTATTTTGGGGATGATGGATTAGGCTTTTTGGGGTATAGGGTTTATGTTTTTTTGGGGTTGATGTTTTATGGTTTTTTGTGGTTGGGGTTTATAGTTTTTTGGGCATGTGGGTTTTGTTTTTTGCGAGATGAGGGTTTAGGGTTTTATGGGGATGAGTGTTTGGGGTTTTTTTTTGGTTGATGGATTAGGGTATTTGGGTAATGGGGGTTTGTGGATTTTTGGGGCTGAGGGTTTGGGGTTTATTTGTAGCTAAGGGTTTTGGGTAGTTTTGGGTTGAGTGTTTGATGGTTTCTTGGGTATGAGGGTTTGATGGTTTTTTGGGGAAAAGGGTTTGTGGTTTTTTTGGGGTTTTTGGTTTTCAATTTTTTGGGTTGAGGGGTTGGGGTTTTTGTGCTATGTGTGATGGTTTTTCTATGGATTGTGTTTTAGGGTTTTCTATGGGTGAGGGTTTTGGGTTTTGGGGGGATGAGCGATTAAGGTATTTTGGGGATACGGGTTTAGTGATATTTTGGGGATAATGGTTTTGGATTTTTTTGGGGATTAGTGTTTAGGGTTTTTTTAGCTAGTGGTATAGGGTTTTTTTTGGTTTGAAGATTTACAATTTTTGGGTGCTGAGGGGTGAGGGTTTTTTGGACTGATGGTTTAAGGTTTTTTTAGGGCTGAGTTTTTAGGGTTTTTTCAGGCTAACAATGTGGGGGTTTTTCGGGCTAATAGTATAGGTATTTTTTGGTTAAGGGTTTTGGATTTTCTAGTGATGAGGGTTTTTATTTTTCTGGGGTTAAGGGTTTTGGGTTTTTTGGAGTGAGGGTTTTGGATTTTTTGAGTCTGAGGGTTTAGGATTTTTTAGGGTTGGGGGTTTAGGGGATTTTTTTGGAAAGAGGGTTTAAGGTTGATGGGGATGTGGGTTTAGGTTTTTTTATGCTGATGGTTTAGTGGTTTTGGGGGTGAAGGTGTAGGGGGTTTTGGGTCTGAGGGTTTTGGGTATTTTGGGGTTGATGGTTTAGGGTTTTCTGGGGCTGATGGTTTATGGTTTTTTGGGGATTAGGGTATAGGTTTTGTTGGGGATGAGGGTTTAGAGAATTTTTGGGATGAGGGTTTATGGTATTTTGGGGTTGAGTATTTTTAGTTTTATAGAACTGAGGGTTATGGGTTTTTTGAAGCTAGAGGTTTAGGGTTTTTTGGAGTTGAGGGTTTAGGGTTTCTTTGGGGCTCAGGTTTTATGGATTTATAGTGTAGTGGGTTTTGGTTTTTTTTGGGATAAGGGTTTAAGTTTTTCTTGGGTTGAGGTTTATGGTTTTTTAAGGATGATTTTTTTTTTCTTTTTGGGGATGAGGTTTTGGAGTTTTTTTGGCTTGGGGTTTAGGTTTTTTTGGGGATGAGGGTTTACGGTTTTTCTAGGATAAATATTTTTTGGGGATAAAAGATTAAGATATTTGGAGGTTAAAAATTTGGGGCTTTCTAGGTATGTGGTTGTAGGGTTTTGAAGCGTGAGGTTTTAAAGTTTTCTGGGGATAAGGGTTTAGGTTTTTCTTGGGATAAGGGTTCATATTTTTTAGGGATTAAGGTATATGGATTTCTGGTGTGGAGGGTTTAGTGTCACCTAGGGCTAAGGGTTCATAGTTTTCTAGGGATAAGGGTTTAGGGTTTTCCAGAGCTAATATTTTAGTGTTTTTTGGGGCTGAGGGTTTTGGGTTTTGTATGGTGAAAGTTTAGGATTTGTTAGGGATGAGGTTTTTGGGTTTTTGGGGGTTATGGGTTTTCTAGTACTGAGGGTTTATGAGTTTCTAGGTATATGGTTTCCAAATTTTTTTGGGGATGAGAGTTTATGTGTTTTTGAATAAGAAGAAGGTTAAGGGTTTTTTGGGGATATCAATTTACAATTTTTTGGGGATTTGGGTTTTAGGTTTTCTGGGGTTTAAGGTTTAAGGTTTTATGGGATGACGATTTAAGGTTTTTTGGGGATGAGGGTCTATAATTTTATTTGTATTATTGTTTATATTTTTTTGGGTAGAGGGTTTATAGATTTTGGGGGATGAGGGTCTTTTTTTGTGGATAAATGTTTCAGGTTACTTGGGGATTAGTGTTTAGGGTTTTTTGGGATGGTTGTTTATTTTTTCTATGCTAAGAATTTTGGGTTTTTTTGGGTGATGGTTGTTTAGGGGTGATGGTTTAGGGTTTATTTGTTATGAGTTTTGAGGGGTATTTTGGGGTTGATGGTTTAGGGTTTGGGGGGATAAGGGTTAAGGTTTTTTTTGGATGAGGTTTGAGGGTATTTTGGGTTGAGGGTTTATAATTTTTTGGGGGTTGAGGGTGTAGGGTTTTCTAGGCTTAGGGTTTAGGATTTTTTAGGGATGTGGGTTGTGGTTTTTTGGGGGATGAGGGTTGAGGGATTTTTGGTCATAGGTATTAGGGTTTTTCGGCTAAGTGGTGAGTGTATTTTGGTGTTGATGGTGGTCGGTTGTCTGTGGAAGAGGGATTATGGTTTTTGGGGGCTGGGGGTTGAGGTATTTTTGGGGTTGAGTGTTGATGGATTTTTTGGGCTGAGGTTGATAGTTTTTGGGGCTGAGGGTTGAGGTTTTTTTGCAGTTGAGGTTTGAGGGTTTTTTGGGGATGAGGTTTTATGATTTTTCTCTGAGGTTTTAATGTTTTTGGTGAAAGGGTTTAGGATTTTTTAGGGCTTAGGGTTTACGGGTTATTAGGTTTGATTATTGATATTTTTTTAGGGCTGAGGGTTGAGAGTTTTTCAGGGATGAAGGTTGTTGGTTTCTTGGGGTTGAGGGTTCTTTTGGGGATGAGGGTTTTGGTTTTTTTTTTTGTGATGAGGGATTGGGGATTTTTAGGGTCTAGGGTTTAGGGTTTTTTAGGGTTTTGGGTTTTGGGTTTTTTTGGGGATGTTGGTTTAGTGGTTTTTTATTTAAGGGTTTAGAGTTTTTTGGGGATGAGTGTTTATGGTATTTTGGGGCTGGGGGTTTAGGGACTTTGGGGATGATATTTTAGGGTCTTTTGGGGGCATATGGTTTAAGGATTTCTTGGGACTGAGGGTTTTGTGTTTTTTTGAGTAGATGCTTAGGGTTTTTTAGGGATACGTTTTTAGGGTTTTTTAGGGCTAAGGGTTGAGGGTTTCTTAGGGCTGATTGTTTATGGATTTAGGGGGCTAAGGGTTTACATTTTTTGGGGCATAGGGTTTTGGGTTTTTTTGGGATGAGGGTTTCATATTTTTTAGAGATAATAGTTTAGGTTTTTTGGAGTTTATGGTTTTGGGTATTTTAGGGTTTAGGGATTATGGTTTTCTGGTGTTGATGGTTTATAATTTTTGGTTAATGAGGGTTTATGTTTTTTTTGGACTGTGAGTTTAAGTATTTTGGGGATGATGGTTTAGGGTTTATTTGTACTGTTGGATTATGTTTTTTAGGGATGAGGATTTAGGGTTTTTAGGGGACAGGATTTTATGGTTTTTAGGAATGAGGGTTTGGGTTTTTTGGGGACAAGTTTAAAGGTTTTTCGAGGATGAGGGTTTAGTTTTTTGGGGGTTGAGCGTATAGTTATTTTTGGGGCTGGGGGTTTATTGTTTTATGGGGCTGAGGGTTTAGGGTTTTTTGGGGGTGAGGGATTATGGTACTTAGGTATGTGGGTTTAGGTTCTTTTGGGCCTGAGGGTTTAGGGTTTTTTGGGGATGGCGGTTTAGGGTTTTTTTAGGACTAAGGATTTAGGTTATTTGGGGGTGATGGTTTAGAGTTTTTTAGTGCTGGGTGTTTAGGGGTTTTTTGGCTAAGGGTTTAGTTTTTTTTGGAGATAATGGTTTGGGGTTTTTTTGGGATGAGGGTTTAGGGTTTTTTAGGGATAGGGTTTTAGGTTTTTTGGGGGTTGATGGTGTAGGGTTTTTTTGGTGTTGAGTGTTTAGGGTTCTTTTTGGCTGAAGGTTTATGTTTTTTTAAATCTATGGGTGTATATTATTTTGGGATAGAGGATTTGGGGTTTTGGGGGATAAAAGTTTTTCCTTTTTCTGTGGGTTTGTTGTTTTTTGGGTCTGAGGCTTTAGGGTTTTTTTGGGCTGATCAGTTAAGTTTATTTAGAGATGGGGGTTTTTGTTGTCTTGTAGCTGAGTGTTCAGGGTTTTTTATAGATGAAGGTTTTTGTTTTTTTGGGATTAAGTTTTGGGTTGTTTGGGGATTTTGGTTTAGGGTTTTTTGGGGTAGAGGTTATAGGGTTTTTGGGTAATAGGGTTTAGGGTCATTTGGTATGAGGATATGGGGGTATTGAGGGTGGGGGTTTATTGTTTTTTAGTGTATAAGATTTGTGGTTTTTGGGGGGTGAGGTTTTAGGGTTTTAGTACTGATGATTTAGGGTTTTTTGGGGGTTGAGGGTTTATATTTTTTTGGGTTTGAGGGTTTTGGTATTTTTTGGTGATCCGGGTTTAGGGTTTTTTTATCAGAGTGTTTTGGTTTATTTGAGGCTGAGGTTTTTTGGTTTTTGGGGATGGGGGTTTACGGTATTTGGGGGATAAGGGTTATGGGTTTCTATAGCTCATGGTTTAGGATTTTTTGGGGCTGAGGGTTTAGGGTTTTTTGTGGCTGAAAGTTTATATTAATTGTCTAAGGGTTTAGGGATTTTTGGGGTCATGGGTTTACTATTTTTTTGGGCTTAGGGTTTAGGGTTTTTTAGGGATGAGGGTTTGGGGTTTTTAGGGGCTGAGAATGTAGTGTTTTTTGGGGATGGTGGTTTAGTGGTTTTGGAGATAAGGTTTTTTGGGCTAATGGTTTTGGGGTTTTGGGGATTATGTTTTAGGGTTTTTTGGGGGGTTTGTGGTCTAGGGTTTTTTGGGCTGAGGGGATAGGGTATTTTGGGGATAAAGGATAATTATTTTTTGGGGCTTAGGTTTTATGTTTTTTTGGGATTGATGGTGTATGGTTTTTTGGGGATAATGTTTTAGGGGTTTTGGGGATGAAGGTTTAGGGTTTAGGGTTTTTGGGGTCTAAGGGTTGATGGTTTTTTTTTGCGGTTAAGGATTTAGGTTTTTTTAGAGATGGGTGTTTATGGTTTTATTAGGCTATTGGTTTAGGGTTTTTTGGGATGAGGGTCAAGGGTATTTCGGGTATGAGAGTTTAGGGTTTTTTAAGGATGAAATATTAGGGTTTTTTTGGGATGAGGGTTTAGGGATTGATGCATTTGAGTGTTTTCATTTTTTTTGGGATGAGCGTTTATGTTATTTGGGGGTTTAGGGTTTATAATTTTATATAGTTGGGGGTTTAGGGTATTTTTGGATTTGGGGTTTATGGTTTTTTGGGGATTATGGTTTAGGGTTTGTTGGGGATGTTTGTTTTAGGTTTTTTTGGGGATATGGTTTTAGGTTTTTTGGGGGATGAGGGTTTAGGGTTTTTTGGGGGCTGAGGGTTTAGTGTTTTAAGGGGTTGAGGGTTTTTGTATTTTTTGGGATAAGGTTTGGGAGTTTTAGAGGGATAAGTGTTTGGGGGTTTTAAGGCTGTGGATTTAGGGTTTTATAGGCTTGTGGGTCTAGGTTCTTTTGGGTTAAGGGTTTAAAGTTTTATATGGTTTAGTTTTTAGGTTTATCTGGGATAAGGGTCAATTTTTTTAGGGTCATAAGTTATAAGTTTTTCTATGGATGATAGTATAGGGTTTTCTATGGATGATGGTTTAGGGTTTTTCTAGTCTTTGGGTTTTGGGTTTTCCAAGGATAATGGTTTAGGGTTTTCTAGGGCCAAAATTTTAGGGTTTTCTAGGGATTAATGTTTTTGATTTTCTAGGGATGAGGGTTTAGGGTTTTCTAAGGATGATAGTTTAGGTTTTTCTAGGGCTTAGTGTTTAAGAATATATAGGGATGAGGGTTTAGTTTTTTCTATGGCTAAGGTTTTATGATTTTCCGTGGATGAGTTTTTTATGTTCTTTCACTACTGGAAAACTAACCTATACCAACGGTTTGGAACCGTTGGTATAGGCCTCCAAACCGTTGGTATAGCCTATACCAACGGTTTGGAGAACCGTGGCGAAGTAAGCCGTTGGGATAGGTCTATACCAACGGTTTTGGGAAAACCGTTGGTATAGACCTATCCCAACAGTTTTGAAAACCGTTGGCATAGGTAATATGAAAATCTATTCCAACGGTTATAAAACCGTTGGTATATGTATTTCAAAAAAAATACATTCGGTGTGATTTGATCCCTGAACCCTTCGTTTATAATAGAACGACTTAACCACTAACATAATATGACTTTTTTAAACATAATTTCATAAATATATATATGTATTATAATAATTATTTAAAATTTATATTTATATAATGTTCTCGGGTAGTAGACCTGGAAAAAAAATCGAAGAACCTATCCCAATGGTTCGCAAAACCGTTGGGATAGGTGCATATTTCTGGATTTTGGGACACCCTTTCCCAACGGTTTGGGGGAACCGTTTGGAAAGACCCACCCCTTTCCCAGCAGTTCTCCAAAACCGTTGGGAAAGGGTTGTTTTGAGCTCCCTTTCCCAACGGTTCTCCCAAACCGTTGGGAAAGGGTGCCTATACCAACGGTTTTTACAAACCGTTGGTATAGAAGTGTTGGGAAAGATCCGATTTCCAGTAGTGTTTGTTGATGAGGTTTTTGGGTGTTATGGTGATGTGTTTCTAGGTTTTTATGGTGTTGACAATTTTGGGTTTTCTGGGGATGAGGGTTTAGGGTTTTCTGAGGATATTGGTTAGGTGTTTTTTGTGGATGAGGGTTTAGGGTTTTAGGGGCATTGGTTTTAGGGATTTCTTGGAATGAGGGTTCAAGGTTTTAATGGGATGAGGGTCCATGTTTATTTTGGAGGTGAGGGTTTAGGGTTTCTTATGGATGGGGGTTCAGTGATTTTTGGGGATGAGAGTTTAGGGATTTCTATGGATGAAATTTTATGGTTTTCTAGGGCTAGGTGTTTAGGGTTTTATAGGGATAAGGCTTCTGGGTTTTCTTGTGAAGTGGTTTCTAGGTTTTCAAGTGTAGAGGTTTCTGGGTTTTTTGGGGATGACAGTTCAGGGGTTTCTAGGTCTATGGGTTCTGGGTTTTTTGAGGATGTGGGTTTAGATTTTTCTATAGTTCTGGGTTCAAGTTTTATTGGGTCAAAGGGTTTGTGGATTTTGGGGCTTAGGGTTTTCTATGGTTGAGGTATTATGATTTTTTGGGGATGCGGGTTCAGTTATTTCTGAGGATAAGGTTTTATGGTATTATAGGGTTGAGGGTTTTGGGTTTTCTAGGTCTAAGGGTTTAGGTTTTTCTCAGAATGATGGTTTAGGATTTTATGGGGTTCTAAGGTTGAGGGTTCATAGTTCTCTATGGTGGAGGGTTTATATTTTTCTGGGACTTAGGTTTTTCTAGTGATAAGGGTTCAAGATTTTATGGACATCAGGGTTTAGGGTTTTTTAGGTCTTAGTGTTTAGGTTTTTCTGGGGTTGAGGGTTTATGATTTTCTAGGGATGAGGGTTTAGGGTTTTTGGATGCTAAGGGTTTATGGATTTATGGGGATAAGGGTTTATGGATTTATGGGGCTAAGGGTTTAGTGATTTCCATTGCTGAGGGTTTTGGGTTTTATGGGTTTGTGGGCTTTTTTTTCTTGGGATGAGGGTTTATGGTTTTTTGGGGATGATGGTATAGGGTTTTGTTGGGATGATCCTTTAGGGTTTTCTGGGGATGGGGTTTTAGGGTTTTATGGGGGTATGGGGATAGGTTTTACTTGGGATAATAGTATAGGGTTTCCTATGATGTGGGTGCATGAATTTCTGGGGAGGAGGGTTTTGTGTTTTTTGGGGCAGAGGTTTCGGGGGTTTCTAGGATTGAGGGTTTAGGGTTTTTTGGGGATAGGGGTTCAGGGTTTTTTGGAATGATGGTTTAGGGTTTTCAAGGACTGAGGGTTGACGGATGTTGGGGGATTAGGGGTGAGGATATTGTGGGGCTGAAAGTTTACTCTTTTTGGGGGGTTAGGTTTTATGGTTTTTGGGTAGAGGGTATAGGGTAATTTGGGGAAAAAGTCTATGGTTTTTTAGACTATGGTTAGTAGTTTATTTTGAATTGGGGTTGAGTGATATTTCGGGCTGAGTGTTGAGGGTATTTTGGGGGTGAGAGATAATGTTTTTTTTCAGGTGGAGGGTTTTGGATTTTTTTTTTTGGGGGGGGGGGAGAGGGTTTAGAGTGTTTGGGAGCTGACGATTGTCGATTTTATGGGGTTGAGGTGTGAGGGTTCTTGGGGGATGTGGGTTTAGGTTTTTGGGGGTATATGTGCTTAAGGTTTCTTAGGGTTGAGGTTTCCGGGCTTTTAAGATGAGGGTTTAGGGTTTTTTGGGATAGAGGGTTGGGGGTTTTGGGGGGCTTAGGTTTGATGGTTTTTTGGTAAAAGGGATTGGGGTTTTGAGGGTTGGTTGTTTTTTTTGGGAGACGGTTTAGGGTTTTTTTAACTGGGGGTTGAGGGTTTTTCGGTGGTGAGGGTTATGGATTTTTTTTTGTGGTGATGCTTGAGGGTTTTTTGGGGATGGGGGTTTAGGATTTTTTGGGGATGAGAATTGAGGTCTTTTAGGGGATTATGTTTGTGGTTTTATTGGGACTAAGGGTTTAGGGTTTGTTAGAATTTAGGGATTAGGGTATTTCTGGGTTAAGTGTTGTTGCTTTTTTGGGGTAGAGAGCTGAGGGATTTTTGGGACTGAGGGTTGTGTATTTTTTGGGGCTTATATTTGAGGGTTTTTTTGGCTAAAGGTATCGAGTTTCTTGGGGTTCTGGGTTGATGTATTTTTGGGGCTGAGGGTTTATGGTTTTTTGGGGCTAAGGGTTTATGTTTTTTTATGGATAACAGATTGGGGTTTTTTGGGAGATGGTTTAGAATTTTTGGGGATGAGGTTTAGGGTTTTTAGGGATGAGTATTTAGGATTTTTTTTGGGATAAGGTTTTATTTTTTTATGGGGTTGAGGGTTTATGTTTTCTTGGAGATGAGGGTTTAGGTTTTTTGGGGGATGAGAGTCTAGAGTTATTTGGGGCTGGGGTTTTATGGTTTTGAATGGATAAGGGTTTAGGGTTTTTGGGGGCTGAGGATATAAGGTGTATTAAGGATGTGGGTTTAGTGATTTTTGGGGCTAAGGGTTTAAGGGGTTTTAGTGCTAAGGGTTTAGGGATTTTTAGGGCTGAGGGATTAGATTTTTTGTGAGGTTGGGGCTTTTGTATTTTTTGGGGAGGAGAATTTAGGGTTTTTTATGAGGTTTTTAGTTTTCTTGGGGAGTGGGATCATTGGTGTAGAGATGAGGTTTGATGTTTTTTAGGGGATTAGGGTTGATGGTTATTTTTATCTGATTGTTAAGGCTTTTTTGGGGAATCAGTTTGCGGTTTTTTTGTGGAAAAGGGTTGGTGGTTTTTAGGGTTGAGAGTTAAGGGTTTTTTGGGATGAGGATTCAATATTTTTTTTGTTCCAAGGTTTTTGGGTGACTTAAGGCTGAGTTTTTATGGTTTTTTTAGGGATAAGGGTTTCTTAGGTTTCAGGGTTTAGTTTTTTTTTGTTCTTTAGGGTTTAAGGTTTTTTTGGGAATGAGGGTCTAAGTGTTTTGGGGTTGAGGGTTTTTTAGTTTTTTAGGCCAATGGTTAAGGTTTTTTGGGGGCTGAGGGTTTAATTTTTTTTGTGGATGAGTGTTTAGGGTTTTTTAGGATGAAGATTTAATTTTTTGGGGGATGATGTTTAATGGGTTTGGGGGGATCTAGGTTCAGTGTTTTTTTGGTTCTGATTGTCTAGTATTTTTTCGGCCTCGGGGTTTAGGGTTTTTTGGGCTGTGTGTTTATGGTTTTTTCACATAATGGTTTTGTATTTTTTGGGTTATGGGGGTTTAATATTGTTGGGGTATGAGGGTTTTAGATCATTAAATGTTGATGGTTATTTTTTTTGGTATGAAGTTTTAGCTATTTTTATGGATAAGGGTTCAGGGGTTTTAGGGAAGTAGGTTTAGTGTTTTGAAGATCTGATGGTTTTGGGTTTTTTGGGGTTGAGGGATTAAGGTTTTTTGGGGTCAAGGGTAAAGGGTTTTGTGGGAATATGGTTTAGAGTGTTTTGGGTATGAGGGTGTAGGTTAATTTGGGGATGAGGGTTTAGGGTTTTTTGGGGATCCATGTTTTGGGTTTTATGGGGATGGGGGTTTAGATTTTTTTATGGATGAGTCTCTGGGGTATTTTGGGGCTAAGAGTTTAGTGTTTTTTTAGTATGAGGGTTTTAGGTTTTTTGGGGATGATGACTTAGGGTTTTGGGGGGTTGAGTGTTTAGTGGTTTTTGGGGATAAGGGTTTACTCTTTTTTGGGGATAAGGATTTAGGGTTTTCAAGAACAAAGTGTTTAGGGTTTGTAGGGATGATGGATTAGGGTTTTGGGGTATTAAGAACCATGGTATTTTTACATTGATGGTTTAGTGTTTTTTAGGGATGAGGGTTGAGGTATTTTTTGGGTGAGTGTTTAGGTTTTTTTGGTGGTGAGGGTTTTGGGTATTGGGTTTTATGGGAAAATGGGTTTAAGGTTTTCTAGTAATGAGTTTTTATGGTTTTTTTGGGCTGAGGGTTTTTGAGTTTTTGGTAGAAGGTTTAGGGGTTGCTGAGGTGGTGGGTATATGGTTTTTTTGGGATGAGGGTTTAGGAATTTGGGAATTAGGGTTTATTATTTGGGGGGGGCTAATGGTTTAGGGGTTTTAGGGGATGATGTTTCATGGGTTTTACGAACTAAGGGTTCAGTGTTTTTTGGGTTTTAGAGTTTATAGCTTTTAGGGATGAGGGTTTAGGGTTTTTTTGGGGATGAGGGTTCAGGGTTTTTTGGGACTAAGGATTTCGGGTTTCTTAGGGCTAGGGGTTTAGGGTTTCTTAGGGTTGAGGGTTCATCTATTTTTGGGTAGAGCATTTAGGGGATTTTGGGACTGAGGGTTTTGGGGTTATGGGGCTTAGGGATGAAGGGTTTGGGTGCTGAGGGTAGAAGGTTTTCTCGAGTTAAGGGTTTGAGGGCTTTTAGGGCTACAGGTTTAGGGTTTTATGGGGCTAATGGTATGGGGTTGTATGGTTGTGAGGGTTCAAGGTTTTTGGGACTGATGGTTCCTGGTTTTTTAAGACTAAGGTTTGATGGATTTCTTGGCACTGAGGGTTCGAGACTACTTAGGGATAAGAGTTTAGAGTTATTTTGGGAACACGATTCATGGTTTTTTTTGTGATGAGGGTTTATGGTTTTTTGGGGTCAATGGTCTAGTTTTTTTAGCTCATGTTTTATGGTTTTTGGGGTATGAGGGTTTATTTTTTATAGAGATAAAGGTTAGAGTTTTGTGGGTTGAGTGATTTGGGTTTTTTGGGATAGAGGGCATGGATGATTTTGGGGATTAGGGTTTAGGTTTCTTAAGGGATAAGGGTTAGGGGTTTTTGGGGGATGAGGGTTTAGGGTTTTCTAGGGATATTAGTTTAGGGTTTTTTGGGTATGAGGGTTTAGAAATTTCTAGGGTTGTGGGTTTTGGGATTTGTGGGGATGAGGGTTCAAAGTTTTTTGGGGCTAAGATTTTAGAGAATTTTGGGGCTGAGTGTTTTGGGTTTTTTAAGGATGAGGATATATGTTTTTTTGAGGTGAATGGTTTATGGTTTTTTCAGACCGAGGGTTTAGGATTTCAGGGGATGGGGGTTTATGGGTTTTTTGGGATGAGGGTTTCATTTTTTCTAGGGTTTAGGGTTTAGAGTTTTATGGGGATGAGGGTTTAGGGTTTTGGGGGGCTGAGGGTATGGGGTTTTTTGGGGTTGAGGGTTTGGGGTTTTAAGGGATTAGGGTTTGGGAGTTTTTGGGCTTATGATGTGGGGTTTTTTGGGCTGAGGTTTTGAGGGTTTTTGGGATGAGGGCTTGAGGTATTTTTAGTAAGATGGTTTGGGGTTTTTTGGGGCTGGGGGATTGGGTTTTTTAGTTTTGTGGGTTTTGTATTTTGGGGGATGAGGCTTTCTGGATATTTGGGGCAGAGGGTTTGGGTTTGTTCTAGGGTTAAGGGTTTAGTGTTTTGGGGTCTAAGGGTTTATGGTTTGTTTGGTTATGTGGGTTTATGATTTTATGGGGCTAAGGGTTTAGGGATTAGGGTTTAGGAATTTTTTTAGGCAAGGGGTTTGTGCTTTTTGTAGGTGAGGGTTTCGTGTTTTTTGTAGGTGATAGTATAGGATTTTTTGGGCATGATCATTTAGGGTGTTATGAGGATGAGGTTTTAAGGTTTTTTGGGGGTGAGGTTTTTGGTTTTTTTGGTTCTGAGGTTTTTGGGTTTTGGCGGTTTAGGGTTTAGGGTTTTTTGGTGCTGATGTTTTTGGGTTTTTGGGGTGTTTGGATGAGATTTTAGGTTATTTTTGGGTTTTAGGGTTTATAGTTTTTTGGGGTTGTGGGTATATGGTTTTTTTCTGAATGAGGGTTTAGGGTATTTTGGGTCTAAGTGTTTAGGGTTTTATGGGGCATCAGATTTTGGGTTTTTTTGGGTCTGATGGAATTGGGTTTTTTGGAGTTGAGGGATTGAGGTTTTTTGTTTTAGGATTTATGTGTTTTTGGTGTTGTGATTTTAGGGTTTTTTGGGCCTTATGGTTTTCGGGTTTTGGGGATATGGGTTTATGGTTTTTTGGGGATGAGGGTTTAGGTTTTTTTGAGTATTTTGGTAAGGGGGTTTTTAGGTTCATTGGTTGAGGGTTTTCTTATGGAGTGGATGGTTTATATATTTTTGAGGTTGATGGTCTTGGGTTTTTTGGCCCTGGGAGTTATGGTTTTTCTAGGTCTAAGGGTTTAGGTTTTTTTTAGGGCTGAGGGTTTTGGATTTTTTGGGACTGAGACATTATGGTTTTTTTGAGATGAGGTCTTAGAGGTTTTTTGGGTTGAGGGTTTTGAGGTTTTTAGGGTTGAGGATTTTGTTGGGTCGGAAGAAACACCCCAGAGAGGGAAAGATGGCAAGAGGGGGGTGAATTGCCTTTTAAAAAATGATTAACAAATTAAAATCAAAGTTGAAAATGCAGCGGAAATAAAAGAGGCAATCACACAAGAAATTGTTAACGGAGTTCGGCCAAAAACCCGGCCTACGTCTCCGCTCCCAACTCAACCGTTGAGAGATTCCTACCGCTTGCTTTTCAATGGTTTTAGCAAGAAACCCACTAGGCTTTGAGGTAGCACTAGGACCTATTACAGCTTGCTTTTGTGGTTTAGCAAGAACCCACTTGCTTTTAATGGTTTAGCAAGAACCCACTAGCCTTTTTAACGGGTGAAGGCTAGCTCACCGAACACAAGCCTTTTAAAAGGAAAGGCTTGAAGAAACCTCTTCACACCTTAGTGGTGGTGTGAGAACCCAAAGAAAGGGAGATGAGAAAAGAGTTTGGGGTTTGTAGGCACAAACCCAAAATGAAGCTCAAAATAAATAAAACTAGAAAAACCGTGATTGAGGAAGACTTGGGCGCCAAAGTATGATGGAGTTGATGTAGCGTGCTCTCCCAAGCTTCTTGAGTGGTGCTCTTGGATGTGGAAATGGATGGAGCACTTGGGGTTCCCTTGGAACAATCCGCCGGAGCTTCGCCAAAATGATCAACAATGTGTCCGGTGGCTTGGGTTAAAGTTTCGGGGCTTCCTAGGCCTTTATTTATAGGCTAGGAACCTTCAAGTATCCGTTGGAGGGCTTTGGAGCCGTTGGAAAAGGCCTCGGAGCCGTTGGAGGCCAAAAGAGGGTTGACTGGTCAAAGCCAACGGCTAGTTTGACTGGGCTACCGTCTGGCCGGTACAGCTCCACCGGCTAGCCGGTGCCTTGGTAGAGAAGAAGAGTCTTGATCCAGGCTCTACCGGTCGACCGGTGGAGGAGCCACCGGCTGGCCGGTGGCAAGACAGTAGCTTGCCACTTTGTGCAGGTGCCACAGGTCGACCGGTGGGAAGCCACCGGCTGGCCGGTGGCAGGACAGTAGCAAACACTATTTGGGCTGGATGCCACAGGTCGACCGGTGGGAAGCCACCGGCTGGCCGGTGGACTGAATTTCAGTCCACTTCTTGTCCATTCTTGGGCCAATCCTTTGGCAATCTTTTGCCTATCATCCACAACACTTAAAAACAAAGTTAAACACATATGAAAGTGATTGTGATCATGAAAATCAAAGAGTGTGGGGTACAACAATCTCCCCCTATTTTGATGATCACAATCACTTATCAAAGCAATGTAAAAACTTAAATGAAGGCATGCTTTAAATGAAAAATTGAAAATAAATACTAAGCATGAGAGAAAAGATTCTCCCCCAATCAATCAAGAAATTTCTCCCCCTTTGTGATTATCAAAATAGAATGGGGCATAAAGCTTGATTGAGGGAATGAAGATTTGAAAAACAAGATTTGAGATTTGAAAATCAAATGAAATTTTTGAAATTGAGAGTTTTGAATCAAAAATGAATTCGATACCAACTGTTGGAAATTTAGAAATGAAAAAAGAAAATTTTGAATTGAAAAAAAAATTGAAACCAAGAGTTGAGTTTGAAATGAAAACTTTGAATACACAAAAAAAAACTTAAAAGATCCTAACTCCCCCTAAATAAAAACAATGAATCACCGGGGAGAGGGATTTTGAAAAGAGACAATCTTAGGCCCGGAGAGACTCGCAAGAAGGGATTTTTCAATCCATACTTGCCTCATGGCGGGTCTTCTCCTATAAAATTCATCCGAAAAGAAAAAACTTTTGGGTTGACCATACCGGGCGTTTTTACAATTACATTCATAAATAAGGTGCCCGGGTTTTTTGCAATAATTACAAAATTTAAAATCGGAGCTCCCCCTTACAAAAATAGTGGGTGCATGGGAGGAGGAAGCTCGGTTGGTATATCCTAACCCTTGGGTGGTTCTAGATATACGTTGGGAACCAAGCAAATTGTTCAAATTTTGTTCCCCTTGGGTGAACTTAGCAAGGGTCTCCCTGAGGTCTTTGATGGTTGATTCCATGGAATCAACATTTGGAAAATTTTGGATTTTAAGGGTCAACTCTTCCTTCTCTTTAAGAAGTTGTTCTTTTTCGGAAGAGAGTTTTTTGAAAGACTTTTTTAAAGCAACAAATTTTGAAGAGAGTTCATGAAAACCATTTTCAAGTTGGTCTCTAGCATGAGAGAGTTCTTCATAAGAAAGATGATTTAAAGAATTTGAATTTGACGAACATGAGGAAGAGGAATCGGAAGATGTTACCTCATGAAATGCCATTAGGCATTTTGTACCTTGGTCGCTCGAGGAGGTGGAGGAGGAGGATGAGGAGGTGTCACTCCATGTCGCCTTGAGGACCTTCTTCTTTCCCTTCTTTTTCTTGGCCCTTTTCTTGTGAAGTGGGCAAGCGGGTTTGATCTTTTCGTCGGGTTCTTGCTTGTTGTTGGCTTCTTGCTTTTGAGCCTTCTTAGTGCCTTCATGGGTAAGTTCTAAAAGCTTCCAAATATCATGAGAAGATGTGCAAGAAGAAATATAATAAAAAACATTACGATCTAAGCCACAATGAAGAGCATTCATGGCTTTGCCATCAAGCTCGAAATTTGCAATGTCGGCGGCGGTCCATTTAGACTCATCGGGGGAAGAGAGCGTAAAACCATGCATAACAATTCTAAAAATTGGATAACCAATACTTTTTAAAAAAGCTGACATGCGGGTTTTCCAAAAACAATAATCGGCTCCATCAAAGAATGGAGCACGATCCAAAGAATGTCCTTCAAGAGTTTGAGAAGAAGAAGCGGTAGAAGCCATCAAAAAATAGGATCTTTAATTTGAAACCGTTTAAGGATTTATTCAAATACGTCCTCTGATACCAATTGTTGGGTCGGAAGAAACACCCCAGAGAGGGAAAGATGGCAAGAGGGGGGTGAATTGCCTTTTAAAAAATGATTAACAAATTAAAATCAAAGTTGAAAATGCAGCGGAAATAAAAGAGGCAATCACACAAGAAATTGTTAACGGAGTTCGGCCAAAAACTCGGCCTACGTCTCCGCTCCCAACTCAACCGTTGAGAGATTCCTACCGCTTGCTTTTCAATGGTTTTAGCAAGAAACCCACTAGGCTTTGAGGTAGCACTAGGACCTATTACAGCTTGCTTTTGTGGTTTAGCAAGAACCCACTTGCTTTTAATTGTTTAGCAAGAACCCACTAGCCTTTTTAACGGGTGAAGGCTAGCTCACCGAACACAAGCCTTTTAAAAGGAAAGGCTTGAAGAAACCTCTTCACACCTTAGTGGTGGTTTGAGAACCCAAAGAAAGGGAGATGAGAAAAGAGTTTGGGGTTTGTAGGCACAAACCCAAAATGAAGCTCAAAATAAATACAACTAGAAAAACCGTGATTGAGGAAGACTTGGGCGCCAAAGTATGATGGAGTTGATGTAGCGTGCTCTCCCAAGCTTCTTGAGTGGTGCTCTTGGATGTGGAAATGGATGGAGCACTTGGGGTTCCCTTGGAACAATCCGCCGGAGCTTCGCCAAAATGATCAACAATGTGTCCGGTGGCTTGGGTTAAAGTTCCGGGGCTTCCTAGGCCTTTATTTATAGGCTAGGAACCTTCAAGTATCCGTTGGAGGGCTTTGGAGCCGTTGGAAAAGGCCTCGGAGCCGTTGGAGGCCAAAAGAGGGTTGACTGGTCAAAGCCAACGGCTAGTTTGACTGGGCTACCGGCTGGCCGGTACAGCTCCACCGGCTAGCCGGTGCCTTGGTAGAGAAGAAGAGTCTTGATCCAGGCTCTACCGGTCGACCGGTGGAGGAGCCACCGGCTGGCCGGTGGCAAGACAGTAGCTTGCCACTTTGTGCAGGTGCCACAGGTCGACCGGTGGGAAGCCACCGGCTGGCCGGTGGCAGGACAGTAGCAAACACTATTTGGGCTGGATGCCACAGGTCGACCGGTGGGAAGCCACCGGCTGGCCGGTGGACTGAATTTCAGTCCACTTCTTGTCCATTCTTGGGCCAATCCTTTGGCAATCTTTTTCCTATCATCCACAACACTTAAAAAAAAAGTTAAACACATATGAAAATGATTGTGATCATGAAAATCAAAGAGTGTGGGGTACAACAGATTTAGGATTTTTGGGGTTGGGGTTTAGGGTTTTTTAGGGATTAGGGTTTATGGTTTTTTTGGTATTGAGGGTTTAGTTTTTTTAGGGATAAGGATTTAGCATTTCTTGGGGATGGGAGATTTGGGTTTTTTAGGGATGAGGGTTTAAGGTTTTCTGAGGAATTGAATTTAAGGATTTTTTTGATCGATGGTTTAGTTTTTTAAGGCTAATGGTTTTTGGTTTTTTGGGGTTGAGAGTTTGTGATAATTTGGTTCTGAGTGATTTGTTTTTTTGGTGTTGAGGTTTTAGGGTAATCTGAAGCTGGGGGATTAAGTTCTTTTGAGGGGATGGTGGTTTTGGGTTTTTTGAGGATTAAGGTTTAGGGTTTTTTGGGGATGATGATTTACGGTTTTTTGTGGCTGAGTGTTGAGTAAATTTTATGGTGAGTGTTTAAGGTTTTTAGGGTTGATGGTTTAGGGTTTTTTTGGACTATGTATTTAGGGGTTTTGTAGTGTAGGGTTTATGGTTTTTTGGGGCTAAAGGAAGGGGTTTGGGGGATGAGGGTTTATGGATCTTTTGTGCTGAGGGTTTAGTTTTTTTGGGGGATAAGGGTTTAGTGTTTTTTGTGGGTGAGTGTTAAGTGGTTTTGGGGAAGAGGGTTAATTGTTTTGGGGGGTTGAGGGTTTGGGGTTTTTTAAGGATGAGGGTTATATGTTTTTTTAGGATAATGGTTCAGGGTGTTTTTGGGACTGAGGGTACAGGTCTTTTTGGGGATGGGGATTTAGGGGAATTTAGAGATGAGGGTTTTGGGGTTTTGGGGGATTATGGCTATTGTTTTTTTTGGGGCTGAGGGTTTATGGTTTTCTCATGATGAGGGTTTAGGTTTTTTCGAGGTTGAGGGGTCATGGTTTTATGGGTCTAAGGGTCTAGGATTTTATGGGCCTAGGTTTCAAGGTTATTTGGGGATGAGGGTTTATTATTTTGGGGGGTAAGTTTGAAGGTTTTTGGGGGGATAAGGTTTCATCATTTTTTGGGGATGAGGGTTTAGGGTTATTTTTGGTAGGGGTTTGGCATTTTTTAGGGCATATGATTCATGGTTTTTTGGTTCTAAGGGTTTCTTAGGGTAGAGGATTTAGTGTTTTGGGGTAGAGGGTTTAGGGTTTTTTGGAGCTATGGGTTAGGGTATCTTGGGGATGAGGGATTTCAGTTTTTTGGGGATGAGGTAGAGATTATTTTTCAAAAGGGTGCTTATAGTTTTTTACAGATGAGGATTTTAGATTTTTTGGGATGAGGGTTTAGGGTTTATTAGGGATGGGGATTTATAGTTTTTTAGGTATGAGGGTTTATGGTTTTGGGGGGAGGGGGATGTGGGTTTATCTCTTTTAGCAGATGAAGGTTTATTTTTTTTTTGGGTTGAGGGTTTAGGCTATTTTTGGGGATGATGGTTTAGGATTTTTTGGGGTAGAGGGTTTATGTTTTTTTGGGGTTTATGGTTTATGGTTTTTTGGGGTTGGGGTTTAGATTTTTTTGGGGGATGGGGGTTCTAGATTTTTTCAAGATAAGGGTTTAGGGTTTTATGGGGATGAGGTTTTGGGGTTTTTGTGGTTGATGTATTAGGGTATTTGGGGAATGGGGGTTTGTGGATTTTTGGGGCTGAGGGTTTGGGGTTTTTTGGAGCTTAGGGTTTTGGGTATTTTTGGGTTGACTGTTTCATGGTTTCTTGGATTTGAGAGTTTGAGGCTTTTGGTGGGCTAATGGTTTGTGGTTTTTTGGGGTTTTTTGTTTGAGATTTTTTGGGTTGAGGGTTTGGGGTTTTTTGGTGCTAAGTGTGAGGGCTTTTCTATGGATGATGTTTTAGGGTTTTCTAGGGGTGAGGGTTTAGGTTTTTTGGGGGTTGAGAGATTAAGGTATTTTGGGGCTGTGGGTTTAGGGATATTTTGGGGGTTATGGTTTAGTATTTTTTTGGGGATGAGTGTTTAGGGATTTTTAAGCTAATGGTATAGGGTTTTTTTGGTTTGAGGGTTTAAATTTTTTTGGGGATGAAGGTTTAGTGTTTTTTGGACTGAGGTTTAGGGTTTTTTTAGGGATGAGTTTTTAGGGTTTTTTCAGTCTGAAAGTGTAGGGTTTTTTCAGGCTGGTAGTATAGGTATTTTTTGGTTAAGGGTTTTTTATTTTCTAGGGATGAGGGTTTTGGATTTGTTGGGTCTGAGGGTTTATGATTTTTTAGGGTTGGAGGTTTAGGTTTTTTTGGGAAGATGGTTTAAGTTTTATGGGGATGTGGGTTTAGGTTTGTTTATGCTAATGGATTAGTGGTTTTGGGGGAGAAGGTTTAGGGGGTTTTGGGTCTAAGGGTTTAGGGTATTTTGGGGTTTATGGTTTAGGGTATTTCTGGGCTGATGTTTTATGGTTTTTTCGAGATAAGGGTAAAGGGTTTGTTGGGGATGAGGGTTTAAAGAATTTTTGAGATGAGGGTTTATGGTATTTTTGGGTTGAGTATTTCTAGTTTTATAGAGCTGAGGGTTATGGTTTTTTTAAAGCTAAGGGTTTAGGGTTTTTTGGAGTTTAGGGTCTAGGGTTTTTTTAGGGATCAGGTTTTATGGATTTATAGTGTAGTGGGTTTTGGTTTTTTGGGGGATAAGGGTTTAAGGTTCTTTGGGGCTTGGGGTTTATGGTTTTTTAAGGATGAAGTTTTTTTTTCTTTTTTGGGATGAGGTTTGGGAGTTTTTTTCGGCTTGGGGTTTAGGGTTTTTTAGGGCTAATGGTTTAGGGTTTTTATGGGATAAGTATTTTCTGGGGATAAAGGATTAATATTTTTTCAGGTTAAAAATTTGGGGCATTCTAGGTATGTGGTTGTAGGGTTTTTAGGGGTGAGGTTTTAGAGTTTTCTTTGGCTAAGCTTTTAGGGTTTTCTAGGGATAAGGGTTCATATTTTTTATGGATTAAGGTATATGGATTTCTGGTGTAGTGGGTTTAGTGTTACCTAGGGCTAAGGGTTTAGGGTTTTCTAGGGATTAGGGTTTGGGGTTTTCCAGAGCTAAGTTTTTAGTGTTTTTTGGGGCTGAGGGTTTTGGGTTTTCTATGGCAGAAAGTTTAGGCTTTTTTAGGGATGAGGTTTTAGGGTTTTTAGGTTTTATGGGTTTTCTAGGACTGTGGGTTTACGAGTTTATAGGTATATGGTTTCCAAATTTTTTGGGGATGGGGGTTTATTCTTTTTTTAATAAGAAGAAGGATAAGGGTTTTTTGGGGATATGAGTTTACAATATTTGGGGGGTAAGGGTTTTGTGTTTTTTGGGGCTTAAGGTTTAAGGTTTTTTGGGATGATGATTTAAGGTTTTTTGTGGGTGAGGGTCTATAATTTTTTTTGGATGATTGTTTATGATTTTTTTGGGTAGAGGGTTTAGAGATATTTGGGTATTGGGGTCTTTGGTTTTTTGTGGATAAATGTTTTAGGTTTCTTGGGCATTAGTGTTTAGGGTTTCTTGGGATGTCTGTTTAGTTTTTCTATGCTAAGAATTGTGGGTTTTTTTGTGATGGTTTTTTAGGGCTGAGGGTTGAGGGTTTCTGGGGTATGAGGTTTGAGGGGTCTTTTGGGGCTGACGTTTTAGGGTTTGGGGGGGATAAGGGTTAAAGTTTTTTTTGGGATGAGGTTTGAGGGTATTTTGGGTTGAGGGTTTATAATGTTTTTGGGGTTGAGGGTGTATGGTTTTCTAGGCTAAGGGTTTAGGGTTTTTTAGGGATGTGGGTTGTGGTTTTTTGGGGGATGAGGGTTGAAGGATTTTTTTCATAGGTATTATGGTTTTTCATCTAAGTGGTGAGTGTATTTTGGTGTTGAGGTTGGTCGGTTGTCTGTGGAAGAGGGATTATGGTTTTTGGGGGCTGAGGGTTGAGGTATTTTTGGGGTTGAGTGTTGATGGATTTTTTTGTCTGAGGTTGACAGTTTTTTGGGGCTAAGGACTGAGGTTTTTCTTCAGTTGAGGTTTGAGGGTTTTTGGGGGATGGGGGTTTATGGTTTTTTAATGAGGTTTTAATGTTTTTTGTGAAAAGGGTTTATGATTTTTTGGGCTTAGCGTTTACAGGTTATTAGGTTTGATTATTGAGATTTTTTAGGGATGACGGTTGAGAATTTTTTAGGGATGACGGTTGTTGTTTTTTTGGGTTGAGGGTTCTTTTGGGGATGAGGGTTTTGGGTTTTTTGGTTATGAGGGTTTAGAGATTTTTAGGGTTTAGGGTTTAGGGTTTTTTAGGGTCAAGGGTTTTAGGTTTTTTTTGGAATGATGGTTTAGTGGTTTTTTATTTACGGGTTTAGAGTTTTTTGGGGATGAGTGTTTAGGTTATTTTGGGTCTGGGGGTTTAGGGACATTAGGGGATGATATTTTAGGGTCTTTTGAGGACTTATGTTTTAAGGATTTCTTGGGACTGAGGGTTTTGTGTTTTTTAGTAGATGCTTAGGGTTTTTGGGGGATAATATTTTAGGGTGTTTTTCAGCTAAGGGTTTAGTGTTTCTTAGGGATGATGGTTTTTTGATTTATGGGGCTAAGGGTTTAGGTTTTTTTGAGACTGAGGTATTGGCGTTTTTGGGATTTAGGATTTTGGTTTTTTTAGGGTGAAGGGTTTGGGGTTTTTGGGGGCTGGGGTTTGAGGGTTTTTTGGAGGTGAGGGTTTAGGGTTTTGGGGGAATTGGGTATATAGTTTTTTGAGACTATGTATTATTTAGGGATGAATGTTTAGGGATTTCTAGGGCTGGGGGTTGATTTTTTTTGGGATAAGTGGTGATGGTTTTTTGGAAAATAGGGTTGAGTGGTTTTGTAGTTGAGAGTTTATTTATTTTTAGTAGTGAGTGTTTACATTTTTTGAGGAAAAGGGTTTAGGGTTTTTTTGGGATGAGGGTTTCATATTTTTTAGAGATAACAGTTTGGGTTTTTTGGAGCTGATGGTTTTGGGTATTTTAGGGTTGAGGGATTTTGGTTTTCTGGTGTTGACGGTTTATAGTTTGTGGTTAATGGGGGTTTATGTTTTTTTGGACTGTGAGTTTAAGTATTATGGGGATGAGGGTTTATGGTTTATTTGTACTTTGGGGTTAGGTTTTTTTAGGGATGAGTATTTAGGGTTTTTAGGGGACAAAATTTTAGGGTTTTTAGGGAAGAAGGTTTGGGTTTTTTGGGGACGACCTTGAAGGGTTTTTTGGGGATGAGGGTTTAGTGTTTTTTGGGGTTGAGGGTATAGGTTTTTTTGGGGTTGGGGGTTTATTGTTTTATGGGGATGAGGGTTTAGGGTTATTTGGGGCTGAGGGTTTATGGTACTTAGAGATGTGGGTTTAGGATCTTTTAGTCCAGAGGGTTCAGGGTTTTTTGGGGATCATGGTTTAGGTTTTTTTTATGACTAAGGATTTAGGTTATTTGGGGGGTGAGGTTTTAGGGTTTTTTAGTGCTGGGTGATTAGGTGTTTTTTGGATAAGGGTTTATTTTTTGGGGAGATAATGGTTTAGGGTTTTTTTGGATTAGGGTTTAGGGTTTTTTAGGGATAGGGTTTTAGGTTTTTTCGGGATTGATGGTTTAGGGTTTTTTGGTGTTAAGGGTTTAGGGTTTTTTGTAGATGAAGGTTTAGGTTTTTTAATTATAATGGTGTATATTTTTTTGGGTTAGAAGATTTGGGGTTTTGGGGGGATAAATGTTTTTATTTTTTCAGTGGGATTATTGTTTTTTGGGTCTGATGGTTTGGGGTTTTTTTGGTCTTGGGGGTTAGGTTTATTTAGAGATCGGATTTTTTAGTGTTTTGTAGATGATTGTTCAGTGTTTTTTATGGATGTGGGCTTATGTTTTTTGGTATTAGGGTTTGGTTTGTTTGGGTATGAGGGTTTATGGTTTTTTGTGGTAGAGGTGTTATGGTTTTGGGGGAAAAGGGTTTACGGTCATTGGGTATGAGTATTTGGGGGTATTGAGGGTGGGGGTTTAGTTTTTTTTAGAGTAGAAGATTTGTGGTTTTTAGGGGGTGATGGTTTAGGGTTTTTAGGATTGAGGATTTAGGGGTTTTGGGGGGTTGAGGGTTTATATTTTTTGTGTTTGAGGGTTTTGGAATTTTTTGGGTATCCTGGTTTAGGGTTTTTTTGATCTGAGAGTTTTGGTTTAATTGAGGCTGAGGGTTTTTCGTTTTTGGGGCTGGGGGTTTAGGGTGTTTTGTGGATAAGGCTTTAGGAGTTTCTAGGGCTCATGGTTTAGAATTTTCTGGGGCTGAGGGTTTAGGGTTTTTTGGGCCATAAAGTTTATATTTTTTTGGAAAAGGGTTTAGGGATTTTTGGGGTCATGGGTTTAGGATTTTCTTAGGATGAGGGTTTAGGGTTTTTAAGGGATTTGGGTTTTGGTTTTTGTGGGCTGAGAATGTAGGGTTTTTTTGGATGATGGTTTAGAGATTTTGGGGATAAGGTTTTTCAGGCTGATGGTTTTGGGGTTTTGGGGATAATGTTTTAGGGTTTTTTGGGGTTTGTGGTCTAGGGTTTTTGGGGATGAGGGGACAGGGTATTTTGGGGATAATGTTTAATTATTTTTTGGTGTTTAGGGTTTAGGTTTTTTTGGGACCGATGATGTATGGTTTTTTGGGGATAATGTTATTGGGGTTTTGGGGATGCTGGTTTAGGGTTTGGGGGGATAATGGTTGATGGTTTTTTTCGGTTAACGGTTTAGGGTTTTTTAGAGATGAGTGTTTATGGTTATTTTGGGCTATTGGTTTACGGTTTTTTGGGATGAGGGTTAAGGGTTTTTTTCTTATTATATTTTAGGGTTTTTTAGGGTTGAAAGATTAGGGTTTTTTTAGATGAGGGTTTAGGGATTGATGTATTTGAGTGTTTTTGGTTTTTTTGGGATGAAGGTCTATGTTTTTTTGAGGATTAGGGTTTAGAATTTTATAGATTTTGGGGTTTAGTGTATTCTATGATTGAGGGTATATTGTTTTTTGGGGAGGAGGGTTTAGGGTTTTTTGGGGATGTGTGTTTTAGGTTTTTTTGATTATATGGATTTAGGTTTTTTTTGGGATGAGGGTTTAGGGTTTTTTGGGGGATAAGGGTTTAGGGTTCTAAGGGGCTGAGTGTTTTTTGGATTTTTGGGGATAAGGGTTGGGAGTTTTGGACAGATAAGTGTTTAATGTTTTTTGAGGATGATTGTTTAGGATTTATGGGTGCTAAGAGTTTAGGGTTTTTTGGGGATACAGGTATATGTTTTTTCATGGAGGATTGATTAGGGTTTTTTAGAGATAAGTGTTTAGGGGTTTTTAGAGCTGAGGATTTAGGGTTTTATAGGATTCTGGGTCTTGGTATTTTTGGGATAAGGGTTTAGAGTTTTATGAGGTTTAGTTTTTATGGTTATCTGGGGACAGGGTCATTTTTTAGGGTCATAAGGTATAGGTTTTTCTAGGGATGAGAGTTTAGGGTTTTCTTGGGATGAGGGTTTAGGGTTTTTCAAGTCTTTCGGTTGTTGGTTTTCCAAGGATAAGGGTTTAGGGTTTTCAAGGGCCGTGGTTTTAATGTTTTCTAGGGATTAATGTTTTTTATTTTCTAGGGATGAGGGTTTAGTTTTTTTAAGGAAGATAGTTTAGGTTTTTATGGAGCTTAGTGTTTAAGAATTTATAGTGATGATGGTTTAGTGTTTTCTATGGATAAAGTTTTATAATTTTGTGTGGATGTGGTTTTTATGTTCTTTTTTGATGGGTTTTTTGGGTGTTTTGGGGATGTGTTTTTAGGTTTTTCTGGTGTTGAAAATTTTGGGTTTTTTGGGGATGAGGGTTTAGGGTTTTTTGAGGTTGTTGGTTAGGTGTTTTTTGTGGCTGAGGGTTTAGGGATTTAGGGGCATATATTTTAGGGATTTCTAGGAATGAGGGTTCATTTTTATAATGGGATGAGGGTACATGGTTTTCTTGGAGTTTTGGGTTTAGGGTTTTCTATGGATGGGGGTTCAGGGATTTCTAGAGCTGAGAGTTTAGGGATTTCTATGGATGAAATTTTAGGGTTTTCTAGGGCTGAGTGTTTACAGTTTTATAGGGATAAGGCTTCAGGGTTTTCTTGGGCAGAGGGTTCAAGATTTTCTAGGGTAGAGGTTTCTGGGTTTTTTGGGGATGACGGTTCAGGGGTTTCTAGGTCTATGGGTTATGGGTTTCTTGGGGATGTGGGTCTAGTTTTTTCTATAGTTATGGGTTCATATTTTATTTGGTCGAAGGGTTTATGGTTTTTTGGGGCTTAGGGTTTTGGGTTTTCTATGGGCGAGGGATTAGGATTTTTTGGGGATTCGAGTTTAGTGATTTTTGAGGATAAGGTTTTATGGAATTATAGGGTTGAGGATTTAGGGTTTTCTAGGTATAAGGCTTTAGGTTTTTCTCAGAATGAGGGTTTAGAATTTTTATGGTGTTCGAAGGTTAAGGGTTTAGAGTTCTCTATGGTGTAGGGTTTATATTTTTCTAGGACTTAGGTTTTTCTAGGTATAGGGGTTCAAGGTTTTATGGACATCAGGGTTTAGGGTTTTCTAGGCCTTAGTGTTTAGGGTTTTCTAGAGTTAAAGGTTTAGGATTTTCTAGGGTGGAAGTTTTAGGGTTTTCGGAGCCTAAGGGTTTAAGGATTTATGGGGATAATGGTTTAGTGATTTCTATTGCTGAGGTTTTAGGGTTTTATGGGTTTGTGGGATATTGTTTTTCTGGGGATGAGGGTTTATGGTTTTCTGGGGATGAGGGTATAGGGTTTTCTTGGGCTGATTGTTTAGGGTTTTCTGGGGATGGGGTTTTAGGGTTTTATGGGGTATGGTTATAGGGTTTACATGGGATAAGGGTATAGGATTTTCTATGATGAGGTTTTATGGATTTCTATGGAGGAGGGTTTTGGGTTTTTGGGGGTAGAGGGTTTGGGGTTTTTTGGGATTGAGGGTTTAGAGTTTTTTGGGGATAGTGGTTTAGGGTTTTTTTGGAATGATGGTTTAGGGTTTTCTAGGGCTGAGGGTTGAGGGATTTTTTGGGATGAGGGATGAGGATATTTTGGGGTCGAGGGTTTAATATTTTTTGGGGGGTTAGGGTTTAGGGTTTTGGGGGGTATGGGGTATAGGGTAATTTGGGAAAAATGTCTAAGGTTTTTTAGGCTGGGGTTTGTAGTTAATTTTGAGTTGGAGTTGAATGGTTTTTTGGGCTAAGTGTTGAGGGTTTTTTTTGGGCTGAGAGATAAATATTTTTTTAGGGGGAGGGTTTAAGATTTTTTTGGGTGTATAGGGTTTAGAGTGTTTGGGAGATGATGGTTTTCGATTTTATGGGGTTGAGGTGTGAGGTTTCGTGGGGGGTGTGGTTTTTGGTTTTTTGGGGTATATTTGTTTAGGGTTTTTTAGGGTTAAGGTTTTAGGGTTTTTAAGATGAGGGTTTAGTGTTATTTGGGACAGACGGATGAGGGTTTTGGGGGGCTTAGGGTTGATGGTTTTTAGGTAAAATGGATTGGGGTTTTGATAGTTGGTGGTTTTTTTGGGGAGAGGGTTTAGGGTTTTTTTGACTGGGGGTTGAGGGTTTTTTGGTGGTGAGGGCATATGGGTTTTTTCTATGGTGATTCATGAATGTTTTTTCAAGCTGAGGGTTGTGGTTTTTTAGATCTAAGGTTTTAGTGTTTTTTAGGGGAGTGGGTTTTTGAATTTTAAGGGTTGAGGGTTAATATTTTTTTAGGGCTGAGGGTTTAGAGTTATTTTGGGATGAGGGATGAGATTTTTTTTGTCACTAAGGGTTGATTTTTTTTGGGAGATGAGTTTTTAGAGTTCTTTGATGCTGAAATATTAGGGGGTTTAAGGATAAGCGTTTAGGGTTTTTTAGGGATAATGGTTTTTCATTTTTTGGGGTTGATGCTTTAGGGTTTTTTTCGGATTAGGGTTTATGGATTCTTAGGTATGAGGGTTTAGTGTTTTTTGGGGATAGGGGTTTAGTATTTTTTTTGGGAATGAAGGTTTAGTGTTTTGGGACTGAGGGTTTAGGTTTTGTTTGGGTTGAGGGTTTAGGGTTAATTTTGGTTGAAGTTTTAGGGTTTTTTAGGCCAAGGGTTTAAGTTATTTTTTTGAGATTAAAATTTAGGATTTTTAGAGTGGTGTATTTATGGTTTATTGGGGTTGTGGGTTTAGTGTTTTTAGGGATCAGGGATTAAGAATTTTTGGGGATGAGAGTTTTGTATTTTTTTGGATAAGGTTTTTGATTTTTTTGGGGATTACGGTTTATAGTTTTTTTTTTGGATTTTAGGGCTTACAGTTTTTTGGTTATAAGGGTTCAGGGTTTTTAGGGATTATGGATTAGGTTTTATGGGTTGAGTGTTGAGGATTTTTTGGGTTGATGATTTTTTGGGATTTAGGGTTGAGGTATTTTTATGGATGAGGTTTGAGGGTTTTTTGGGGGTGAGGGTATAGAGATTTTGGGACTAAGGGTTTAGGGTTTTTTGGGAATGAGGGTTGAGGTTTTTTTGTAGATTATGTTTTAGGGTTTTGGGGGGATGTGTTTTGAGGGGTTTTTTGGGGTTATATTTTTAGGATTTTTGGGTTATGATGGTTGAGGGTTTTTTTCTGAGGGTTGAGGCATTTTTGGGGCTGATGGTTGAGGGTTTTTTAGGGATCGGGGTTTAGGGTTTTTAGGGTAGAGTGTTGTGGTATTTTTGGGGAAGATGGTTGAGGATTTCTTTGGGAATAGGGTTGAGAATTTATGTGGTTGAGTGTTTAGGGATTTTTGGGTCTGAGGGTCTAGAGGTTTTTGGGACTGGGGGTTTTGGGGTTTGGGGAGTTTTGGGTTTTGTGTTTTTTTGGGATGACTATTTGGAGTTTCTTGGGGATGAGGTTTAATGGTTTTCAGGGATGGTAATTGACAGTTTTTTTGTGGTTGAGTGTTTGGGTTTTTTTTCATCTGATGGTTCTTGGTTTTTTGGGACTGAGGGTTTAGTGTTTTTGGGGGATGAGGGATCTCTGTGTTTTCAGGCTAAACGTTTAGTGTTTTTGGAGCTTAAGTTTATTAGTATTTTGGTGCTGAGGGTTCTTGGTATTTTGGGGATGAGGGTTGAGGTTTTTTTAGGGATGGGGGTTTAGGGTGTTTTGGGACAGTGGGTTGAGGGTTTCTTTGTCTTGATGGTTGAGGGTATCTTGGGGCTAATGGTTTTGGGTTTTTTGGGGGTTGGGGTTTATGGTTTTTTTAGGGATCAGGGTTTAGGGTTTTTTGGGACCAAAGGTTTAGGGGTTGTTGGGGTAGGGGGTTCATATTTTGGGGTTAAAGAGTCTTGGGGTTTGGGTTTGAGGTTTTTGGGGATATGTAGATGAGGTTTTAGTGTTTTGAGGGTTTAGGGATTAAGAATTTTTAGGTCTAAGAGTTTAGGGTTTTTTGTGGATGAGGATTTAGGGTTTTTTAGAGCTTAGGGTTTACTATTTTTTTGGGCCAAGTGTTTAGGGTTTTTTGGGTTGAGTGGTTAGGATTTATTGGTTCTAAGGGTTCAATGTTTTTTTGTATGAGGGTTTCATGATTATTGGGGTTGAGATTCTGGGGTTTGATAGGGTTGTGGGTCAACCGTTTTTTGTGGCTATGGGTTGAGTGATTTTTTTTTGGATGAGGGTTTATGATTTCTTGGGGATGCGGGATTAAAAATAAGGATTTATTGTGTTTGAGGGTTCTTGGGGGCTAAGGGTTTATGGTTTTTAAGAGTTGTGGGTTTATGTGTTTTTGGTGATGAGGGTTTAGGGTTTTTGTGGATGAGGATTCAGTGTTCTTATGAGGCTGAGGGTTTATGATTTTTGGGGCTAAGGGTTGAGCATTTTTTGGGGTTGAGGGTTTTTTTTCTCTTGGGAATGATGGTTGAGGGTATTTTTGGGATGATGTTTGAGGGTTTTTTTGGTACTATGGGGTTAGGCTTTTTTGGGGCTAACGAGTGATGGGTTTCTAGGGCTGATGGTTGAGGATTTTTTGTGGATGAGGTTTGATGTTTTTGGAGTATAAGGGTAGAGGGATATTTTGGGGGTGTGATTTTAGGTATTTTATGGGTTTACGGTTTATGGTCTTTTGGGGATGAGGGTTTAGGGTTTTTTGGGGTTGATATTTTGGGCTAAGGGTTTATATTTTTCTGTGGTTGAGAGTTTAGTGTTTTTTGGGGATGATGATTTATTTTTTCTTGTCTATGGGTGTAGGGTTTTGGGAGGTTAAGAGTTTAGGGTTTTTATGGGATGAGGGTTGAAAGTTTTATGGGAGTGCGGGTTGTGAGGTTTTGTGGGTTGAGGGATAAGGGATTTTTTAGGGATGAAAGTTGAGGGTTTTGGGGGGATTAGGGTTGAGGGTTTTTTAGGGTTGAGGATGAGGGATTTTTGGAGCTGTGTGTTGAGGGTTTTTGGGGATGGGGTTTGAGGGTTTTTTTTGGTTGATGGTTTAGGGTTTTTTTGGGGATGAGTGTTTAGGGATTTTTTGGTGATGATGGTTTAAGGTTTTTTGTGGTCTAGGGTTTTTTGGGACTATGGGTTGTTGTATTTTTTTTATAAGGGTTTAAGGGTTTTTAGTGTTGAGGTTTTTTTGGGGATTATGGTTTAGGATTTTGAGGTATGTGGGTTTATGGGGTTTGGGGGATTATCATTTACGGGTTTTTGGGGCTAAGGGTTTTCTATTTTTAGAGGATGAGGATTTTGAGTTTTTTTCTTCTGATGGTTATGGGTTTTGGGGGTCGGGTGTTTTGGGGTTTTGGGGGCTTAGGGTTGTGGGTTTTGGGGGCTGAGGGTTCAGGGTTTTTTGGGGTTGGGGGTTTAATGTTTTCTAGGGATTATGGATTAGGTTTTTTGGGGGATGGTGGTTTACAATTTTGGGGAGATGGGGGTCGAGGGTTTTTTAGACTTCAGGATTCAGGGTTTTTTGTGGCCAGGGGTTCATCGTTTTTTGGGATGACGGTTTAGGGTTTTTGGTGATGTGGGTTTAGGGTTTTGGGGGGCTAAGGTTTTAGGGTTTTTTTAGGCAGAGGGTTGAGTAATTTTTTAGGATGAGGGGTTCGGGGTTTTTTGGGGTGAGGGATTAGGGTTTTCTAGTGATGAGGTTTGATGGTTTTTTAGGGCTGAGGATTGAGGGTTTTTTGGGGCTGAGTGTTCAGTGTTTTGTGGGAGAGGGTTCATGGTTTTTTAGCACCATGTCAGGAGGGTTTTGGGGGATGAGGTCTTACGATTTCTTGGGACTGAGGGTTTAGGGTTTTTTTGGAGGTTGAGGTTTTATTGTTTTTTATGGATGATGTTTTAGGGTTTTTGGATGATGAGGGTTTTGGGTTTTCTTAAGTCTAGGGGTTTAGGATTTTTTGGGACTATGGAATTAGAATTTTTTCGGACAGTGGGTATAGAGTTTTAGGGGGGTGAGGGATTAGATAATTTTTGGGATGATGGTTTTGGGTTTTGGGGGGTTTTAAGGTGTAGAGTGTTTTTTGATTGAGGGTTTAGGGTATTTTCAGGGTGAAGATTTAAGGTTTTTGGGACTAAAGGTTTGGGGTTTTTTTGGGCTGAGGGTTTAGGGTTTTTTGGGGTTTAGTGATTTAGATTTTTTGGGGACTAAGGGTTTAAGGGTTTTGTGGGATAATGATTTAGGGTTTTTTGTGTTGAGGGTCAGGTTTTTTTTAGGATGAGTTTTTAGAAAAATTTTAGTGTGAGGATTTAGTATTTTGGGGCTGAGGGTTTTCGGTTTTTTGTAGTTGAGGGTTTTTTGCGGATAAGAGTTCAGGGGTTTTGGGGAAAAGGTTTTAGGGTTTTTTGGGGATAAGGGTTTAGTTTTATTTGGGGATAAGGGTTTAGGGGTTTTTGTGGGTGAGGTTTTAGGGTTTTTTGGAGATTCGGGTTTACAATTTTTGTGGGATGGGGATTTTGGATTTATAGGGGCAGACAGTTTAAGGTTTTTTTAGGCTGTTGGATTAGAGTATTTTGGGGCTGTTGATTTAGGGTTTTTAGGGGATGAGGTTTTATGGTATATTGGGACTGAGTGTTTATGAATTTTAGGGGTTGGTTGTTGATTATTGTTTACGGCTAATGGTTTAGGGTTTTTTGGGGCAGATGGTTGAGAGTTTTTTGGGGTTGAGGGTTCTTTGAGGCAAAGGGATGTGGGTTTCTAGGGCTGAGGGTTGAGGTTTTTTTTGGGCTATGGGTTTTGGATTATTTGGGGATGGGGGTTATTATTTTTTGGGGTTGAGTGTTTAGGGTTTTTTGGGTCTAATGGTTGAGGTTTTTTGGGGGAAAATGGTTTGGGGTTTTTTAGGTATGAGGGTTTCGCGTTTATTGGGGCTATGGGTTCAGGGTTTTTAGGGGCTGAGGGTTTAGGGGTTTTTATGGGTGAGGGTTCATGATTAATTGGGGCTGAGGGATGGATATTTTTTTTTGTCTTTGGGTTGAGTGTTTTCTTTAGTTGAGATTTTTGGATTTTTTGTGTTAATGGATTAGAGGTTTGGGGGATGAGGGATGGGGTTTTTTTGGGGCTAGGTGTTCAGGATTTTATAGGGAAAAGGGTTTTGGGTTTTTTTTTGGTTTTTAGGGTTTAGGTTTTTTTGGGGATGAGGGTTTACGATTTTTTGGGGATTAGGGTTGAGGTTTTTTGGGTCTGAGGGTTTTGGATTTTTTTAGGATGAGGTTTTAGGGTTTTTTTCAGCTGACAGTTTCAGTTTTTTTTGGACTGAGGGGTTAGGGTTGCTTTGGTCAGAGGGTTTAAGGGTTTGTTTGGCTATGTATTTAGGGTGTTTTAGGGTTTAGGGTTTAATATTTTTTGAGGGAAGTGTTTAAGGTTTTTTGGGGTTTAGGTTTTAGTATCTTTTAGGGCACAAGCATTATGGTTTTTTGGAGATGACATTAGCGTTTTTTGGGGCTAGTGGTTTAGGTTTATTTTTGGATGAGGTTTTTTAGTTTTTATGGATTTGAGGATATGGAGTATTTAGGGGTGAGGGTTTAGGGTTTTTTGGTCATGAGTTTTTATGGTTCTGGGGGTTAGGTTTGAGGGTTTTTTAGGCTGAGGGTTGAGGGTTTTTTGGGACTATGGGATGCGGGTTTTTTGGAGGCTTGGGTTTAGGGTTTTTTGGGATGAGGGTTTAGTATTTTTTTGGGGTAAGGGTTAGGGCTTTTTTTGAGATGAGGGTTTAGGGTTTTTTGGGGATAAAGGTTTAGGTCTTTGGGGTTAGGGTTTAGGGTTTTTTAGAGATTATGGTTGATGTATTTTAGTGGATAATGGTTGTGGGTTATTTGGGGTTAAGGGTCAAGGGTTTTTTGGGGATGAGTGTATAGGTCTTTTTGGGGAATGAGGGTTGACGATTTTGGGGGTGGGGGTTGAGGGTTTTTTGGAGCTGAGGTTTTATTAGTTTTATGGATGAGGGTTTAGAGTTTTGTAGGGATGAGGATTTAGTGCTTTTTTGGAACTTTATGGGTTTTGGGGGTTTTGGGTTTTGGGTTTTGGGGGGGTGACTGTTTTGGGGTTTTGGCCTGAGGGTTCAGGGTTTTTTGGGGCTGAGGGGTTTGGGTTTTTTAAAGCTGAGGGTTCAATGTTTTTGGGGGGGATGAGGGTTCTGTGTTTTTTCAATCTGAGGGTTTAGGGTTTTTTTGGGGTAAATGTTGATGGTTTTTTTCTTGGACGGAGGTTTCATGGGTTTTTGGGGTTGAGGATTTGTAATATATTGGATTTTACGGTTGTGTCTTTTTTGGGGAAAATGGTTGAGGGTTTTTTGAGACTATGGTTTGAGATTTTTATGTGTTGGGGGTTTAGGGTGTTTTGGGGATGAGGTTAGAGGTATTTTTGGTCTTGATGGTTAAGGGTTATTTGGGTTGATGTTTTTGGTTTTTTTGCATTTGAGGGTTCAGTGGTTTTTAGGGATGCGGGTTCAGGGTCCTTTGGAAATGAAGGTTTAGGGGTTTTGGAGGTTGAGGGTTTAGGATTTTTTGGTAAATTGTTTTGGGGTTTGGGGGATTATGTTTTCGGGGTTATGGGCCTGAGGGTTTATGTTTAGTGGGGTTGAGGAGTTCGGGGTTTATTGGGTTGGGTATTTTGTGTTTTTTAGGGATTAGAGTTTAGGGTTTTCGATGTTTAGGGTTTAGGGTTTTTAGGGCTAAGGCTTTTGGGTTTTTTGTGCCAGATGGTTTATGGTTTTTTTGGGCCAATGATTCATGGTTTCTTGGGGTTCTGGGTTCTGGGTTTTTTGGAATGAGGGTTTTAGGATTTTTTTGGGATGAGGGTTCATTATTTTTTAGAGTTGAGGGTCGATGATTTTTTGGGGCTGAGGGTTTATGGATTTTATTAGATGATGGTTGAGGTTTTTTAGGACTAAGGGTTGAGGGTTTTTTGGGGTTTAGGGTTTAGGGATTTTTTGTGCTTAGGGTTTATGGTTTTTGGGGTTTTAGGTTTTAGGGTTTTCTGGTTTTGAGAGTTTATATTTTTTGGGGGATGAGGGTTTAGGGTTTTCGAGGACTAAGGATTTAATGTTTTTTGTGGATGAGGTTCTTGAGTATTTTCTGGCTAAGGGTATATGGGTTTAGGGTGATGAGGATATAGTGTTTTTAGGAGGTGAAGGTTGAGTTTTTATGGGAATGAGTGTTGTTGGTTTTTTGGGGGCTAAGGGTTGAGGCTTTTATAGGGATGATAGTTTAGATTTTTTGGGGGATGCGTATTTAGATTTTTTAGGTCTGGGGGTTGAGGTATTTTCAAGGCTTTGGGTTGAGGTATTTTTGGGGATGTGGGTTAAAGGTTTTTTGGGCTGAGTGTTAATGGTTTTTTGGGGTTGATTGTTTAGTGTTTTCTGGGTCTGAAGGTTTAGGGTTTTTTGGGATTGAAGGTTTAGGGGTTTTTTTGGGCAAATGGATTAGTGTTTTTTTAGAGTTAACGCTTTAGGGATTTTTCCAAATGATAGTTTAGGGTTTTAAGGATTTAGGGTTTAGGTGGTTTGGGGCATTAGGGTTTATGGTTTTTTGGGGATAAGTGTTTTGAGTTTTATGGGGATGAGGATTTGGGTTTTTTGGTTTTTTGGTTCTGTGGATTTTGGTTTTTTGGGCATGACGATTTAGGGTTTTGGCGGTTAAGTGTTTTAGGTTTTTCAGGGATGACATATTAGGGTTCTTGGGGATGAAGGTTTAAGGATTTTTTTTTAGAGTTGAGGATTTTTTTCAATTTTGAGTGTCTTTGGTTTTTTAGGGATGATGGTTTAGGGGGTTTTGGGGATGAGGGTTGAGGTATTTTTGGGGAAGAGGGTTCAGGATATTTTGGGGTTGTGGGTTCAGGGTTTTCTAGGGCTGAGGTATCTAATTTTTTCGGTATGAGGGTTTTTGGTTTTTTTGGTATGTGGGTTTTGGATTTTTTGAGGTTTAGGGTTCATAATTTTTTGGGGATGAGTGTTTGGTGTTTTTTTGGATGAAGATTCGGGGTTTTTTCATGATAAGGGTTTAGAGTTTTTGGGACTATGGGTTTATGTTTTTTTAAGGATGAGGATATTTTCAGGTTCAGGGTTTTTTCTGGGTTAGGGATATGGGCTTTTTTGGCATTGAGGGTTGAGGTTTTTTTGGAAATGAGGGTTGATGATTTTGGGGGGCAGAGGATTGTGGGTTTTATGGGGATGAGGGTTCATAGTATTTATAAGCTATGGGTTTAGGGTTTTTCAGAACCATGTGTTGAGGTTTTTATGGATGAGAGTTTAGGTTTTCTTGGGCGAAGTGTTTATGATTTTTTAGTATAAGGGTTTATGGATTTTTTTGGTTGAGGTATTATGGTTTTGGGGGGCTATTTTTTTAGTTGTTTTTTAGGCTAAGGGTTCCATCGGTTTGAGTGTTTATGGTTTATTGGGACCAAGGTTTGAGTGTTTTCTAGGTAGTGGTTTAATGCCTCTGGGGGGATTAAAGTTTATGGTTTGTGTGGGTTGAGGGTTTAGTGTTTTTCGGCACCAAGGTTTAAGTTTATTTGGGAATGATAGGTTAGGGTATTTTGGGGCTACGGTTTTAGGTTTTTTGGGTGTTGAGGGTTGAGGGTTTTTTGGGGATGAGGGTTTAGGGTGCTTTTAGTTTGAGGGTTTAGGGTTTTGGGGGGATGAAGGTTTCACATTTTTTTTAGTTAACAGTTTAGGGTTTTATGGGGATGAGATTTTAGGGGATTTAAGGGATGAAGGTGTTGGTATTTTTGGGGTAGATGGATTGGGGGGTTTTAGGGATGAGTTTTAAGGGCTTTTGGGGTTGATTATTAAAGAATTTTTTCAGCTATGGGTTTAGGGTTTTTTAGGTTAGAGGGTTTGGTTTTTTTAGGGTTAAGGGTTATGGTTTTGTTAAAATGATGATTTAGGGTTGTTTGGAGTTGATTTTTCAAGATTTTTTAGGGATGAGGGTTTAGGGTTTTCTGTGGATGAGGGTCTAAGGTTTTTTTGGGGAAGATGAGTTTGGGTCTTTTGGGTTTCAAGGTTTATGGTTTTTTTAGGATGAGGGTTTTTGGTTTGTTGTGGATGAGTGTTTAGAGTTTTTTAGGGTGGAGGGTTTGTGTTTTTTTGGGGATGAGGGTTTGTATTTTTTGGTTATGCGGGTTTAAAGTTTTTTGGTTCTAGGGGTTTCAGGTTTTTTGGGGATAAAGTTTGATGGATTTTTGTGTTGAGGGTTGAAGGTTTTTTGGGGCTAGTGGTTGAGGTTTTTTCAGGGATGAGTGTTGAGGGGTTTTTTTTGGGGTGAGGGTTGAGGGTTTTTTGGGGATGAGGGATGATGATTTTTTGGGGTTGAGCATATAGGGTTTTTTGGGGATGTGGGTTGAGGGTTTCTTGGGGATGTGATTTTAGGATTTTTTGGGATGAGGGTTGTGGGTTTTTTAGGACAATGGGTTTATGGTTTTTTGGGGATAAGGGTTGAGGGTTACTTGGGGTGGAGGGTTTATAATTCTTTGGGAATGAGGTTTGAGGTCTTTTGTTGATGATGGTTTAGGATTTGTTAGTAATGAGGGTTGAGTGGGGTTTTGGGCTCAGGTTTGATACTTCTTGGGGGAGAAGGGTTTAGGGTTTTGGGGGGATGTGGGTTGAGGGATTTTTTGGGGCTCAGGGTTGAGGCTTTTTAGGGATGAAGGTCAAGGGTTTTATAGGGATGAGGGTTTACTTTTTTTAGGTCTGTGGGTTGATAATTCTTCTGGTATGGTGGTTTATGGTTTTTGGGGTTGAGTGTTGAGTGTTTTTTATGGATGAGGGTTGAGGTTTCGTTTGGGATGATGGTTTTGGGTTTTTTGGGGTTGTGGGATGAGCATTTTTGGGTCTGAGGGTTTATGATTTTTAATGATCTAGGTTTGAGGGTTTCTTAGTGCTGGGGGTTTAGTGTTTTTTATGGGCTGAGGGTTTAGGTTTTTTGGGGATTAAGGACTAGGGTTTTGGGGGGATGAGGGTTTACGGTTTTTTGGGGTGGAGGGTTTTGGGTTTTTAGTGGTTGAGTGTTTGTAGTTATTTTAGGCTGATGGGTTAGGATTTTTTGTGGCTGATGTTTTAGGGTTTTTCAAGGCCTATTTTTTATTGTTTTTTAGGGTGAGGGTTTACGATTTTTAGGGTTAAGAGTTTAAGGTTTTTTATTCCCATGGTATTAGGGTTTTTTAGTGATAAGATATTTGGGTTTTTGGTGGTTTATGGTTTTATGGAGATGAGGGCTTTGGTTTTTTTTTTGGATGAGGGTTTAGGTCTTCTTGGGATAAAGGATTAGTGTTTTTTTAGGCTCAGGGTTTATGTTTTTTTGGTCTGATGGTTTATGGTTTTTTTGGGATGAGGGTTTAGTGTGTTATTGGGTTTTGGGATTAGGGTTTTTGGGGGTTATGTGGGTAGGGTTATTTGGGGCTAGGGGTTTAGGATTTTTTAGGTCTGAGGATATAAGGTGTATTAACGGTGTGGGTTTAGTGATTTTTGGGGCTCAGGGTTTAAGGGGTTTCAGTGCTAAGGGTTTCTAGTTTTTTAGGGCTGAGTGATTAGATTTTTTGTGAGGTTGAGGCTTTTGTATTTTTGGGGGAATATGATTTGAGATTTTTTTAGGAGGGTTTTGGTTTTTTTTTTTGGTAGTGGGATCATTGGTGTTAGGGATGAGGGTGGAGGTTTTTTAGGGGATGAGGGTTAATGGTTATTTTTATCTGAGGGTTGAGGCTTTTTTGTGGAATCGGTTTGTAGTTTTTTTGTGGACAAGGGTTTCTGGTTTTAGGGTTGAGAGTTGAGGGTTTGTATGGGCTGAAGATTCAATATTTTTTTTGGACCAAGGTTTTTGGGTGACTTAAGGCTGATATTTGAGGGTTTTTACGAATGATGGTTTCTTAGGTTTCTAGGATTAGGTTTTTTTGGTCTTCTGGGTTTAAGGTTTTTTGGGAATGGGGGTTTATGTTTTTTTGGGTATAGGGTTTTGTAGTTTTTAGTCCAATGTTTAAGATTTTTGGGGGGATGAGGGTTTAAGTTTTTTGAGGTGAGGTTTTAGGGTATTTTGTGGTAGAGTGTATAAGGTTTTTGGGGGATGAGGATTTAGGTTTTTTTCTAAGGATTTTGGGTTTTTTGGGGCAGTGGGTTTAATTTTTTTTTGGATGAGGGATCATGGTTTTTTAGGGACAAGGGTTGAGGGATTTTTTCGGATGGGGGTTTAGGGATTTTTATTTTGGAGGGATTATGTTATTTTGAGGTTCAGTTTTTAGGGGGTTTTTTGGGATGAGGGTTTTGGTTTTGGGGGATGAGGGTTTAGGGTTTAAGGTTTTTTGGGGTAGTGGGTTTGGGGTTTAGAACTTTTTTGGGAAATTAGTGAATGGTTTTTTGAGAATAAGGGTTTATGATTTTTTGGACTTGGGGTTTAGAGTTTTTTGCAGTTGTGGGTTCTTTGGGGTTGAGTGTTTAGGGTTTTTTTGGACTGAAGTTTTATGGTTTTTGGGGGCTAAGGGTTTAGTTTGTATTGGGGAAGAGGATGTATATTTTTTTGAGCTGATGGTTTTAGGTTTTGGGGGAATGAGGGCATTGGGTTATTTGGGGATGGGTGTGTAGGGGTTTTCAGGCAAATGGTTTAGTTTTTTGTGGGTTGAAAATGGAGGGTTTTAAATGGATGAAAGTTTAGGGTTTTCAAGGATATGTATTTAGGGGTTTTGGGAAATTAGGTTTGTTTGAGGTTGAGAGATTAGGATTTTTGGGGATAAGAGCTTAGGATTTTTTATTGCTGATGGTTTAGGGTTTTCATGAGGATAAGGGTTTAGGGTTTTTTGTGGCTAATGGTTTAGGGTTTTTTGTGGATGAGAGTTTAGGATTTTTTGTACTTTGGGTTTAGGGTTTTAGGGGTTATGTTTTTAGGATTTTTTTTGGGTTGAGAGTTCAGGATTTAAAGCGTTGGGGATTTATATATTTTTAGGGTTAAGGACTTATGGTTTTTTAGTGATGATAGTTTATGGTTTTTTTTATGAGGGTTTAAGGATTTTTGGGGATGAGGGTGGAGGATTTTTTATGGTTAAGGGTTGATGGTTTTTTTTGGCAGACGATTAAGTAATTTTTTGAGCTGTGGGTTGAGGGTTATTGTGGATGAGGGTTAAGAGGTTTTTTATGGATGAGATTTGAGGGTATTTTCTGGCTGAGTGATTATGATTTTTGGGACTGTGGGTTTAGGGTTTTTTCGGCTGAAGGATAATGGTTTTTTGGAAATGAGGGTCTAGGGTTTCTTAATGTTAATATTTTAGGGTTTTTTGGGGATGATGGTTTTGGGATTTTTAGGGATGAGGGTTTAGGGATATTTGGCTTCTTAGGGTTGTCTTTGGGTTAATGATTTTTTTATTGAGGATTTTCAGCTTTTTCGGGCTAAGTCTTTTGTGTTATTTTTGGTGCTGAGGGTTTAGGGTTTTTTGGAGTTGAGTATTTAGAGGTTTTGGGGGTTTAGGTTTTAGGTATTTGGGGGGGAAATAGTGTTTAGGATTTGTTGGTGTGGAAGGTTTAAGGGTTTTTTTTGGGCAGCGGGTTGAGGGTTTTTTGGGAAGATTGTTTGGGTTTTTGGGGGGCTGAGGGTTCAAGTATTTTTAGGGCGGAAGGTTCAGGTTTCTTGGGGGTCAATAGTTTATGATTTTTACAGGAAGAGATATTATGATTTTTTGTGGTTGAGGGTTCAGGTTTTTTTGTGGATGAGGTTTCATGTTTTTTTAGGGATGATGGTTTATGGTTTTTGTAGATGAGGGTTTAGTGTTTTGGGGGATACAGATTTAGGGATTTTTGGGGCTGAGGGTTCATGTTTTTTGGGGGAAAGGGTTAAGGGTTTTTTGGGGCCATGTGTTGCAGGTTTTTAGGTATGAGGGTTTAGGTTTTCATGTTTCAAAGGGATTATGGTTTTTTTACTGAGGTTTTAGGGATTTTTGGGGTTGAGGGTATAGGGTTTTTGGGGTCAAAGAGATTAGGGTTTCATGGGGATGAGGGTTTAGGGTTTTTTGGGAGTTCAGGTTTATAGTTTTGTGGGATGGGGTTTTAAGGAATTTTAGGATTGAGGTTTTAGGGTATTTTTGTCTTTAGAGGATTGGGTTTCTATAGGACGAGGGTTTATGTTTTTTTTGGGCTGACGATTGAGGTTTTTCTAGGTCTGATAGTTTAAGGTTTTTTTTCAGACTGAGGGTTTTGGGTTTTTTGGGGATGAATTTTTTTTTATGCTGAGGGTTAAGGGTTTTAGGGATGAGGGTTTAGGTTTTTTTAGACTATGTTTTGAGTAATTTTTAGCCATGTGTTTAAGGTTTTTTTGGTTGAGGGTTTAGGGTTTTTAGGGCTGAGGGTTTATGGTTTTTTAGGAATGAGGTTTTATGGTGTTTTGGTGATGAGGTTTAATTCTGTTTTGGGGATTATTTTTTAGTTATTTCTGGGGATGATGGTCTAGGGGTTTTTGGGGCGGATGGTTTATGATTTTTTGGGGTGAAAGTTTTAGATTTTTTGCGGGATGAAGTTTCATGTTTTTTTTGAATGAGGAAATTTCATTTTTTGGGATAACAGTTTAGGATTTTGGGGGGTTATGGTTTTTTGGTTTTTTGGGGTGAGGGTTGAGGGTTTTTTGGGGATGAGGGTTTATGAGTATTTAGTGATGAGATTTTAAGTTTTTTTGGGACTAAGGGTATAGGATTTTTTTGGTTAGAGGGTTGATAGTTTTTTATGATGGGGTTTGAACGTTTTTTGGGCTGAAGCTGAGGGTTAGAGATGCATGTTGAGGTTATTTTAGGGGTGTGGGTTGAGTGTTTTTTGGGTATTAGGGATGATGGTTTTTCAAGGTTGAGGGTTTATAGATTTTTCGGGCTGATGGTTGAGAGTTTTTTAGGGCTGTGGGTATAGTGTTTTATGGGGATGAGGGTTGTGAGTGTTTTGGGGTTTAGCATTATGGTTTTTTTGGGATGATGGTTTGTAATGCCCCGACCCCAGTTACCCAGAATTAGTTCATTATTACAAAACATTCGCATGATACAAGAAACCATGTCCCAAAATATAGATCAGTTTAGTAGCCTTGGAAGTACTAGATACATACATAAGTTTTACATTACATCATGAAATAAAAAAACAACACTATGTCCCCTTTGAAAACTCTTATAACCCTTAACCTATTCCTACAGTTTAATCATAATATACTTCTTTACATCCTGTGAAAAATAAAACATAATAAATGGGTGAGATCAGATGCTTAATAATGATAACAATATAGCGAAAACTTTCTTAAATGAGCATAAACATTTAAGGCAATGTATAAGACTAATACACAAGCCTTTCATACTTAAACTTCAGCATAATATGGAAAATATATATCAAATAATTCCATTTACTTATTCACATGGATATTATACTAGTCAAATAATCACATGTAATATCAAATAGCCAATTTCATAATGATGGAATGCATAATACCAGACATCATAACCACATAGTCAAGGCCCCATGTCAAGACTACAAATAAATGTTTGTCAAAGCCTTGTGCCAAGACACTAGTTTGTCTCATGAGACCTACCGATGCATCGATGAGCTATAGTGGGATCCACCCATCACTTATTAAGTCCAATTCATTTCTCATTTGAAGAGGTTTAAACATAACATAAACATTCGTATTGAAACTAGCATACGAAATGTCAATACTTTATCCATAAACCATGAATGGTATAAAAATAGAACATCTACAGTAAATCACAACTCATTCAATATAATATGGATTATTTTATTATAATAAATTAACCTCAATCAATAATAATGAAGGATATTGACATAGATGAAAATAATCATCAAAACTATTTGAGAGAAATATCCACTTTTTTCTTGAAAACATTTACAAGTCTCACTATTTATCAAGAAGTCATTTAAAATAGATTTTTGAATCAAAGTGTCCCATACCACTTTAAAATTTTTAAAAGTAATTTTAATTTTAAAACTTTAATGTCCAAATAAATAAATCCTTAAAACAATTTTTAAAACATGGACATTAATGAGAAATATTTATAAGAATAAATTTTTAAAACATTTAAAATGATATTTTAGTAAGAGTTCCTAACCAAATGAGAGATCCTTGAATACAAATAATTGAGGTAATCAAAACATTATAATATCATGAGAATAAAGGGATTCATGATATAATATTTCAAAGTACATTATAAACACCATATAAAAATGAATTGGTGCATAACAACAAAGAAGTCTCAATGGAATGTAAGGTGAGATGAAATCCATTATAATGATTGTATCCTTAGGTTAAGGATAAATCAATAACATAATTATGTGTGAAAAATATAAATACACTCAATAAGATTGGATATTTAGTGTAAATAAATCATAGGACATTCACACATATTCTTGTAAAAATAACACCAATGACTTGGATGTTTAACTCAACAAATGGAAATTGAGTTAAAATTACTCTTATCAAGTTCATATCGATGACTTGATAATTTATAAATGGATTGATTATGTGTATCAAATGTTTATCCACACAAAGGGGAGTTCAAATTACTAAATAAGTAAATAAATAGTTATTTCACACATAATCTAGGAGTAAAATAATCAATGATGTTTTTGTAAAAATGAATGAGTGGAAATTGAAATTTGAAATTCCCTTACCGATTTGGTAATTTACAAAACATACACCCCAATAAAGAAGGATCATAATATTATGATGTAAATACCCATAAATTAATGTATATTGCACAAAGAATACAATCATGCGCAGTACATACACCACACAAAAGGTAATAGTGGAAAATATAGCATGAATCTCATGGGAATAAAAGTGAGATGGAAACCCCTTAAGTTTTACTTTTCCTTATTCGATGGTACGTTAACCTCCTATATAATAGTAAAGTAATTTTTATTAAATTATAAAATAACCACATACATAAATATGATATCATATATAATCTTATAATATTTCTTTGTTAATAATATTTTTGTAGTATCATTGTTTCGGGTGTAAACTGATTTGTTTTCCTTTACATGTTTTGTTATGTAAGTCATGTTTGTTATGGATAGGATGTATATGATTCATATCCAGAATTTCATTAAGCTCTTAAATATTATTTTTAATCATAAAATAAAAATTATTCTTCAATGGTTATGATGGGGAATGAATCTCATCGCGCTCGTGGAGACAGTAATCCGTACATACGCACGAGTGACAATATCTTTTAATTAAAGGTGAGATCATATATAATTGGATTTTATATTATATATAAAAAATCATTAAAATTTTATATTTATTATTTACATAAATCATACATCATTATTATACTCATCCAAATAATGAAGTGTTGAATAACAACTACACTACGACATGGAGACAGTAAGCTGTACGTACGCACGTATGGTGAATTTGTCATTCATAGGATGGATAGAATAATGAATATGGTTGTAACATATTTATAATAACATAATAGTTTTTATAAGGTACTGGAGTTATTATTTTTGTATGGAAACAAAAAATAAAGAAGAAGTGGAAGAAGAATAAGATAACTTTGAAAGAGGTGATGAAATTATTACCTCTTCTTCAGGTACATCCTTTTGATTGGATCAAAAGGGATTCTTAGGTTGGATTTATGATCAAAGTAATTACTCTAGGATGTAGTGAAAGTAGTTGGTAGGATATTTGTTCAGGTATCGGATGAGAAAAAAGGCTTTGGAGGTGTGAAATTAAATGAAGGGGAAGAACCCTTTTTTAAGAGAGGTGAGGGTCACTTTAGAAAAACCTTGATATATTATTTTATTATAAATTCCTTTTTGGTTTCAAATGACTCCAAATGGATTTATTTAAATTATAAGGTGTGGATGGATCAAAAAACTCTCAACAAATAGGTTTTAGACAGGTTTAGGTCACCATATTAACCTTATCTTTTATATTTAACTCTTAGTTAAATAGTTAAACTTTTAACATGTATTCTTGTATTATTATAATAAATGGTCAATAAACATACTATAAAAATCCAATAGTACCCCAAGTGGTTAAGTTTTTATATATATAACCTTATATATGTCCTTTTTTATAACCTTAGATTTTTATGAATATTATATCAATTAATAATATAGTATTTGTTTTAAAAACTCATTTATGTCAATTTTGACACTATTTGGTTTTTGATTTTTGTTAAAGGAGTAAAAACTTTATTACCTCAAATAAAATTTATTTAATCAACTTTAACATGTAATATTAAACTATAATATTAGTTTAATTCATCATAAGTCTCAATTTACAGTTATTTGGATATTTATAATATCAATAATTTTAATATTTCATTAATAAGGTAATTACTGCACCATCATTGTGTCATAATTAAATTTAATTATTTAATGTATAAAATTTATAAATAAAATACCATTATGTTAGAAATATTTTTATCTTTCTAATTAATATTTATAGTCTAATTTATCTTATGTACAACTATGTATCAAAAATGGTTTAATTATTAAACATTGAATTTAACACTTATAACTCTTCTTTAAATAAATTAATAATAAATGTCCTAATCTAATCCAAGTGGGACAAAAAGATCATATTTTATTACTAAGGTTGGTTTTGGTCAAAATAAACTTATACAATAGAATTAGGACATGTGTTAGGGTAATTATAATATCATTTTTACCTTCAATTACCCTATTTAATTTTAACCGTGGTAAATAAAAGTCAAAAGTTACTATTCAATAAAAATTATTTTCATCTTATTGAACCACATTTTTCTTAATGATTTCAACCATGTCTCTAGTATATTTGAAATTCAATCCACAGAAGTGGTAAAATTATGTTTTAAGCAAATGTGTTAACATGCCTAGAAGGTGGGTAAAAGACGTTAAAAATTTCAATAAAATTTTCTACATCTAATTTTATTATAAAATGACTCCAATGAATTAAATTTAACTAATATAGTTATTATGTATATATTTTTAATTAAAATATATTTAAATAAAATAAATAATTATTTAAATAAAAAGTTGGTTTTTAAACAATAACGCAGTGTTTTTCACTATTTATCAAAAATTGAAAGTTATCAGAAAAACACCAAAAAATAATCAAAACTAAATTTTTATGTCCCCATTATAAATAAGAAGTTTATTTTGTCAAATTTAATATATAAAGTTTTCAAATATTTGATTTAAAAATGGATCTCCATTAAAAGGCGGTAAAATTTCATTTTCTGAAAAATACTTCCTTTATCAGAAAAAATGAATTTGTTCTTATATTATGTCTAAGAAACACATAATATAGATGTTAAAATTATATGGATTGTATAAAATTTAAAATGCAGTTAATATCATTCATAATCTCTTTTTTAATGGCTAGTTTGGTAAGTTGTTGTGTGCTCGAACTCAGTGTTGCATGTAGCGCAAGCTGTTAAATTACTTTAAAGAAAATAGCTTACTATGAAATCTTGGGGTGTTACATGGTTGAGGGTACCTTGGGGAAAAGGGATTATATTTTTTTCAGATGAGGGTTGAGGATTTTCTGATGATGAGGGTTTTTGAGTTTTTGGGGGATTAGGGTTGAGGGTTTTATGGGGCTAGGGTTTGAGTGTTTTTTAGGGATTAGTGTTTAGGATTTTGGGGGGTTGAGATCTAAAGGTTGAGGATTTATGGTGGTTGAGAATTGAGGGTTTTCGTCAGTTTAAGGTTGTAAATGTTTTGAGGCTGAGGGCCAAGGGTTTTTTAGGGATGAGGGTTTAGTTTTTTGGGGGGTTGTCGGTTGAATATTTTTTGGGGTTTGTGGGTTTCGGGTTATTTTTTGATGAATGTTGAGGGTTTTTTGGGGCTAAGGGTTGAGAATTTTTTGGGGATGAGGGTTTTGGGTTTTTGAGGCTAAGGGTTGAGAGGTTTTTTAGGTTTAAGTTTTTTGGTATTTTGGGGCATAGGGTTGAGGTTTTTTTAGTGTTAAGTGTTGAGGTTTTTTAGGGACGAGGATTTAGGGTTTTTTTAGCTGAGGGTTGTGGGTTTTTTTGGGGATGAGTGTTTAGGGTTTTTATGGGATGAGGGTTTATGGTATTTTGGGGCTGAGGGTTCAGTAATTTTGGGGTTTAGGGTTGTTGTTTTTTGGGATTGAGGTTTTATGGCTTTTGGGTTTCGGGTTTACGGTTTTTTGGGCTGATGGTTTATGGTTTTCTATGGCTGTGGGTTTAGGGTTTCTTTAGGGATGAGGGTTTTTATTTTTTTGAGGATAAGGGTTTAGGGGTTTTTTAGAATTGAGGGTTTGGAGTATTTTGGTGTTAAGGGTTTTGGGTTTTCATGGGGATATAGGTTTAGGGTTTTGGGGGGAGAGGGTTTATGTTTTTTGGTCTGTTAGTGTTTAGGGTTTTTTGGTACTTAGGGTTTAATGTTTTTTTGTGCTGTGTGTTTAGGGCTTTTTGGGGATTTGGGTTTAGGGTTCATCGGGGTTGTGGGATTATGTTTTTTGCAGGATGAGGTTTCAGGGTATCTTTTTTCTGAGAAATTATGAGTTTTGGGAGTTGATGGTTTATTATTTTTGAGGTCTGAGGGTTTAGCAGGATTACGGGCTTAGGGTTTAGGGTTTTTAGGGATGCGGGTTTTGATTAATTTGTTGCTGAATATTTTGGTTTGTATATACTGGGCATTTTGGGATTTGATATCTAATGGTTTAGGTGTATTGGGGATAAGAATTTAAGGATATTTTGGGATGAGGGTTTTGGGTTTTGGGGGGCTTAGGGTTTAGGTTTTTGTTGGGTATGAGTGTTTTTTGTTTTGTTTTGGGATGAGGGTGTAGGGTTTTGGGGGAAAAAGTTTGAGGGTTTTTTGGGGCTGAGAGATCAGGTTTTTTGGGGCTGAGGGTTCAGGGTTTTGGGGGGATGAGGATTCAAGGATTTTTAGGCTGACTGTTCATGTTTACTTGGAGTTTAGAGTTTAGGATTTTTCTGTAATGAGTGTTCAGTGATTTTTGGGGTTTAGGTTATTTGTATTTTGGGGATAAGTTTTTTGTGTTTTTTGGGGTTGAGGGTTTAGTGTTTTAGGGGATGAGGGTTTAGGGTTTTTTGGGTATGAGGGTATAGGGTCTTTGGGACTAAGGGTTCAAGGTTATTTGGGGCCGAGGTTTAGGGTTTTTTTTGGGGGGCCAAGTGTTTAATGTTTTTGGGGATGAGGGTTTATAGATTCTTGAATTCAGGGTATTTTTTGTGTTGTGGGTTTAGGGATTTTTGTAATTGGGGGTTTAGGGGTTCTTGGGGATGATTGTTTTTTCGTTTTTAGGGCTAAGGGTTTGGGGTTTCTTTATACTAAGGATTTAGGGTTTTGGGGGATAAGGGTTTAGGGTTTTTTGGGTTTGATTTTTTAGGGATTTTTTGGAATAGGGTTATGGTTTTGGGGCGATGAGGGGTTAGGGTTTTTTTAGGACCAAGGGTTTAGTATATTTTGGGGATGAGAGGTTTTGGTTTTTGGGGGCTGAGGGTTTAGGGTTTTTTTAGGGTTGATGGCTGATGGTTTTTTTGGGTTTGAGTGTTTAGGATTTTTTTAGGTTGAGGGTTTTGGGTTTTGGGGGATGATTGTTAAGTTTTTTAAAGACTAGGTTTTAAGGTTTTTTGGTTTGGAGGTTTAGGGTTTTGGGGGAATAGGGTTTAGGGTTTCTTGGGGATGTGGTTTGAAGGATTATTGGGGATGAGTGTTTAGGGTTTCTTAGGATGAGGGTTTAGGGTTTTTTAGGGATGAGTGTTTATGTTTTTCTGGGGCTAAGGGTTTAGGGTTTTTTAGTGATGAGAGTTTAGGAATTTTCTGGACAGAGGGTATAAGTATTTTTGGTGATGAGGGTTTATGTTTTTTTGGGTTTTGGGGTTTATTATTTTTGTATTTGAAGGTATAGGGTTTTTTTGGATGAATTTTTAGGGATTTTTTTGGGCTGAGGATTTTGGGTTTTGGTGGAGGGTATAGGGTTTTTTAGGGCTGATTTTTTATGATTTTTTGGTACTGAGGGTTCAATTTTTGGCAGAATGAGGGTTTAGGGGTTTTTGAGGTTGAGGGTTGATGTGTTTTTATGATCTGGGTTGTATATTTTTTTGGGGCTTGGGTTTTGGGTTTTTGGGGATGAGTGTTGATGTTTTGGCAGGGGGGTGAGTGTTCACTATTTTTTGGGTGGAGGGATGAGGGTTTTCAGGATGATGGGTAAGGGTTTTTGGGGGCTATGGGTTTAGGGTTTTCTAGGTATGAGGGTTGTGGGTGTTTTTGGGATGTGACTTTTGGGTTTTGTGAATGAGGGTTGAGGGTTCTTTAGGGATGAGGATTTAGTGATTTTTGTGGATGAGGGTTATTTGGGGTGATGGTTAAGGGTTTTTTGGGCTGAGGGTTTAGGGATTTTTTGGGATGAGGGCTTAGGGTTATTTGGGGATTAAGGTTTAGTATTTGTTGGGACTGATGGTTGATGGTTTTTTTTGTGGTTGAGGGTTAAGGGTTTTTTGTGGTTGAGTGTTGTGGGTTTTTTTGAGACCGAGGGTTGAGGGTTCATTAGGGATTAGAGTTTAGTATTTTTTTTGGTATATGGGTTGAGTAATTTTTTCTGGTTTTCTAATTTTATGTTTTTAGGGGGATGAGTTTTGATGAATTTTTGGGGTTGAGGGTTGTGTCTTTTTGGGATAAGTGTTTATGTTTTTTGGGGCTGTGGGTTTGTTGTTTTTTGGGGCATAGGATTCAGTTTTTTTGAGTGTGGAAGGTTTGAAAATTTTTTGGTTTTAGGGTTTAGGTATTTTTATAGCTGAGGGTTAATTTTTTTTTGGGGATGAGGGTTTAGGGTTTTTTGGGATGAGGGTTTTGGTTTTTAATGGATGGGGGTTTAGTGTTTTTTTATGGATGAGGGTTTAGGGTTTTTTGGGGCTGAGTGTTTAGGGTTTTTTGAGAGTGAGGATTTATGATTTTTGTGGTGATGGTTTTGGGTTTTTTTGGGATGATGGTTTAGGGTTTATTACAGCTGAGTATTTAGGGGTTTTTAGGGATGGGGGTTTTAGTTTTTTTGGGGTTGAAGGTTTAGGTGTTTTTTTAGATAAGGTTTTAGGGTTTTCTGGGGCTGAGGTTTTAGAGTTTTGGGGGCTGGGGGTTTTGGTTTTTTTTGGGTTTGATAATTTTTTTTTTGGGTTTGAGTGTTTTGGGTATTTTGGGGATCAGGGTTTAGACTTTTTTGGTGATATGGGTTTAGGAAATATCGGGTCTATGGGATTGTGGTTCATTGGTGATGATGGTTTATGGTTTTTTGGGGATAAAGGTTTATGGTTTTTCGGGGATAAGGGTTTATGGTTTTTTGGGATGAAGGTTTAGGTTTTTGGGGGGGAAAGGGTTTAGGGTTTTTTAGGATTGTGGGTTTAGTGTTTTTTTAGTAGTGGGTTTAGTGATTTTTTGGGATGAGGGTTTTTGGTTTTTTGGGGCTGAGAGTTTTTTGTTTTTTGGGTATAAGGGATCATGGTTTTTTAGGGATGAGGGTTGATGGGTTTTTTGGGGATGAGGGTTGATGGTTTTTTTATGGATGATGGTTGAGTTTTTTTCGATGGTGTTCAAGTGTTTTTGAGGTTGAGGGTTGATTGTTTATAGAATTTAGAGAAGATTTTTTTGTGGATGAGGGTTGAGGGTTTTTTTGTTCTGACTTTGGGATTTTTTGGGTTGAATGTTGAGTGTTTTTTAGGCATGATATTTTAGGGTTTTTTTGGACGAGTGTTAATGATTTTTTGAGGATTGGGGTTTTTGTTTTTTTAGAGACGAGGTTTTAGGGGTTTTGGAGCTGATGGGTTTGTGGTTTTTGGGTTCGACAGTTTAGGATTTTTTGGGGTATGGGTAAAGTGTTTTTTTTTAGTTGAGGGTTTAAGGATTTTTGGACTAGGGGTTTAGTGTTTTTGGGGGCCAAAGGATTACGTTTTTTTATAGTTGAGGTATTTGGGATTTGTGGGGATGAGGGTTTATGGTTTTTTTGGGTGAAGGGATAAGGGTCTATTGGGTTGAGGGATTAGGTTTTTTAAGGAAGACGGTATATGGTTTTTTAGGGCTTAAGGATTATGTTTATTTTGGGGTGATGGTTTAGGGTTTTTGTGGGAATGTGGTTTAGGATTATTTGGGGCTAAGGGTTTATATTTTTTTAAGCAACAGGTTTAGGGATTATTGAGGCTGAGCATTCAGGGATTTTTTTCATGAGGGTTTGGTTTTTTTTGGGTATTTCGGGTTTAGGGTTTTTTGGGGAGGGTTTAAGGTTTTTTGGGGCTGAGTTTTTAGATTATTTTTTGGTAGAGGATTTATAGTTCTTTTGGGATAAAAGTTTAGAGTTTTTTTTATGCTGGGGGTTTTTGGTTTTGTGGGCTGATGGTTTAGGTTTTTTTAGGGAAAATTGTTTCGTGGTTTTTTGAGGCTTAGGGTTGAGTGTTTTTGGTGAAGGGGTTTTTCGGTTTTTTTAGGGATAATGTTTTAGGGTTTTTTGGGGCTGACTGTTTAGGGGTTTTGGGGATGAAAGATTAGGTATTTTGTTCTAGAGGGTTTTGGGTTTTCAATGGACATGGGTTTAGTGGATTTTGGGATAAAGGTTTAGTTTTTTTGGGGCTAGAGAGTTTAGGGTTTTTTGGGGATGGAGGTTTTGGGTATTTTGGGATGAAGGATTAGGGATTTTAGGGGATGTGGGTTTTGGGTTTTTTGGGTCTGAGGGCTTCGGGTTTTATGTGGTAGTGTGTCTGGAGTTTTATGGGGATGAGGATTTAGGGATCTGTCAAGTTTAAGGTTTATGGTTTCTTTGTGATGAGGGTTTATTATTTTTTGGTTCTAAGAGTTTAGGGTTTTTAAGGATATGACTTCAGGGATTTTTTGGGGTTGAGGGTTTTTTGGAGATGATGCTTGAGGGTTTTGGAGGCTAAGGTTTGAGGTATTTTTGGGGATTATGGTTTCAAATTTCTTGGGGATTAGGGTTTAATGATATTTGGGGTGAGGATTTTGGGTTTTGGGTGGTTTAGGGTTTAGGGTTTTTTGATTATGTGGGTTTAGGGTTTTTTAGGGAAGAGGGTCGATAGTTTTTTGGGTTGAGGGTTGAGATTATCTTAGACTAAGGTTTTAGGGTTTTATGGGATTAAGGATTAGGGTTTTTCTGGGATAATGGATTAGGGTTTTTTAGGAAGAGGTTTTAGGGTTCTTTAGGGTTGAGGAGTTATTTTTTGGGAGGATAAGTGTTTAGAGTTTTTTTGCGATGAGGGTCAACAATTTTTTGAGGATGAGGGTTTTTTTTGTGGTTGAGGTATGAGGGTGTTTTGTGGGGCTGAGGGTTGAGGGTATTTTTGGGGCTTGGGGTTAAAGGTTTTTTGGGGGTGACGGTTGAGTATTATTTAGGGATAATGGTTTAGAGTTATTTAGGGATGAGGGTTTAGAGTTATATGGGGCCGAGGGTTTAGGATTTTCTAGGAATAAGGGTTTAGGGTTTATTGGGGCTGAGTTTTGAGGGTTTTTTTTGTGGCTGAGGGTTGAGGGTTTGGGGAGTTAGGTAAAACGGATTTTTGGGGATGAGGGTTGAGGGTTTTTGGTGATGATGATTTAGGGTTTTGGGGGTTGTGGTCTCTGGGTTTTTTAGGGTTGAGTTTTGGGGTATTTTTGGGACTGAGGTTTGAGGGTTTTTTGAGGATGAGGGTTTAGGGTTTTGTGGGGATGAGGGTTTAGGGTTTTTAGTGTTTAGGTTTAGGGTTTTCTAGGGATGAGGGTTTTATATTTTTGGGGTTTAGGGTTTAGGGTTTTGGGGGTTGGGGTTATGTTTTTTTTTGGGCAGATGGTTGAGGCTTTTTTGGTGATGAGGGTTTAGGGTTTTAAGACCGAGGTGTTTTAGGTTTTTGGGGACTGAGGTTTTAGGTTTTTGGGGGATGGGAGTTTAGTAATTTATTGAATGGAAAGTTTATAGTTTTGAGGGGATGTGGGTTTATGATTTGTTGGTCATGGTTTTTAGGGTTTGTAGGGGATGGTGGTTAATTATTTTGGGGGGTGATGGTTTAATGTTTTGGGGGATGATGGTTTAGGGTTTTTTAGTATGGTAGATTTTTTGTTTTTTGGGGCTGAGGGTTTTAGTTTTTTTTGGCCGAGGGTTTCGGGTTTTTTGGGGATGAGGGTTTATGTTTTCTAGGGGTTTTGGTTTTTGGTTTTTTTTTCTGGTTGTGAGTTTAAAGTAGTTTGGGGATGACAGTTTATAATTTCCTAGAAATGAGGGTTTAGGGTTTTTTTGTTCTGGGGTTTTAGGGAATTTTTGGGGATTTGGGTTTAGTGTTTTTCAGGGATAAGGGTTTAGTGTTTTTTTGGGGCTTTGAGTTTATAATTTTATGTGGATGAGGTTTTGGGATTTTTTGGGACTGAGGGTTTTGGGTATGTTGGGGTTGAGGGTTTGGGTTTTTTGGGGATGACGCTTTGGGTTTTTATTGGGATGAGGGTTTTGGGTTTTTTGTGTCTAAGTTTTTAGGTTTTTCAGGGTTGAGGGTTTAAGGTTTTTTAGGACTTTGGGTTTTGTGTTTTCTTAGGACTAAGGGTTTGGGATTTTTTTATTGAGGGTTTCGGGTTTTGGGGGATGAGGTTTTTTGGTTTTATGGTGTTGAGGGTCTGGGGTTTTTGGGGATGATGGTTTTAGGTTTTGGGGGTGAGGGTTTAGAGTTTTTAGGGATGATTTTTTAAGATTTTCTAGGGATGAGGGATTAGGGTTTTAGATGGATTAGGGTTTAGGGTTTCTTGGGGAAATGGGTTTAACGTTTTTTGGGGGTGATGATGTAGATTTTTTTAGGGATAAGGAATTAGGGTTTTTTAGAGGTTTCTTGGTTTTTTAGGGTTGAGGGTTGATGGTTTATTTAAAATGAGGGTTTTTTGTTTTTTAGGGATCTGGGTTCTAGGTTTTTTGGGACTTAGGGTTTGTCATTTTTTGGGGATGAGTATTTGGGGTTTTTGGGGGGGTCAGGGTTTGGGGTTTTTTACGGATAAGGTCTTGGTTTTTTATTTGACTTAGGGTTTGGTTTGTTTTTGGGGATGAGTGTTTTGGGTTTTTTGGATGAGGGTTTGAGGTTTTTTTGGGTTGGTATATACTATTTTTTTTGGGATTAGAGTTAAGTGTTTTGTGGGATGGGAGTTTGGGGTTTGTTGGGACAGGGGTTTTGGGGGTTTTGGATTTTTTGGCAATGAGGGTTTGACATTTTTCAGGACTGAGGGTTCAAGGTTAATTGGGGATCAGGGTTATGAGTTTTTTTTGCAGTAACAGATTGGGATTTTTTGGGCCTAAAGGATTGGGGGTTTTTGGCACTGAGATTTTGAGAATTTTTGGTGTTGAGTATTTTTTGTTCTTTAGTACTGAGGTTTTGGGTTTTTTGAGGCTTAGAGTTTGTGGAATATTCTGTTGAGGTTTTGCATTTTTTTAGCTAAGGTTTTTATTTTATTTTTTGGCTATGTTTTTGGTGTTTTTTGGGGATGAGAGTCTGGGAGTTTTTGGAGATGAGGGTTTGGGGTTTTTTGGGGCTGATGGTTTAGGATTTTTTGGGTCTGAGTGTTTAATATTTTTTAGGGACGAGGTCTAAGGGTTTTTTCAGTATGAGGTTTTAGGGTTTTTTAGAGATGGTGGATTAGGGTTTTTTGGGGATGAGGGTTTTGGGTTTTGGGGGCTAAGGATTTTGGTATTTTTGGTTCTATGGGTTTAGAGTTTTCCAGGATTAGTGTTTAGTGTTTTTGGGGCTGTAGGTTTAGGGTTTTGGGGGGATGAGGTTTATGATTTTTTTTGGGGCTGAGGGTTTAGGGGTTTTTTTGGGCTAAGGGTTTATAGATTTATGGGGATGTGGTTTTAGGGATTCTTGGGGATGAGGGTATAGGTTTTTGTGGTGAAGATGGTTTAGGGTTTTTAAGGGATGTGGTTTTCGGGTTTTTTAGTGATGAGGGTTTAGGGTTTTTTGGGGATATGAATTAGTATTTTCTGGGTATTAGGGTTTAGGGTTCTGTTTGTACTTATGGTTTATGGTTTTGGGGGTCTAAGAGTATAGGGTTTTTTTTGGAAGAGGGGTTTGGGTTTTGGGGGGTTGGTGTTTAGGGTTTTGTGGGAATGAGGGTTTAGGATTTTTTTATGCTGAGTGTTTATGGTTTTTTGGGGTTGAGGGTATAGATATTTTTGGGACTGATGGGATAAGGTTTTTTGGGGTTTATAGTTTATGGTTTTATGTGGATATGTGTTTAGGGGATTGTGTTGATGAGGGTATATGTCTTTTTATGACTGAGGGTTTAAGGTTTTTTATGAGGATTTTGGTTTTTGTTGGGGTGAGGGTTTCTGGTTTTTTGGGATTAGGATTTAAGATTTTTGTGGATGAGGGTTTAGGTTTTTTTGGGGATGAAGTTTTAGGGTTTTTTGGGACTGTGGATTTAGGATTTTGTGGGGATGAAGGTTTAGGTTTTTCTAGCTGAGGGATGAGGGTATTCTAAGGCTGAGGTCTGAAGGGATTTGTGTGGTTGTGGTTTAGGGTTTTATGGGGCTGAGGGTTTTGGTGGTTTTATAGATGAGGGTTTAGGTTATTTTAAGGATGAATGTTTTAGGGTTTTTTCTATAGAGGGATTATAATTTTCTAGGGATGAGGGTTTAGGATTGTTTTAGGACTAAGGGTTTAGGGATTTATGGTGATGATGGTATATTGTTTTTTAGGGATGATAGTTTAGGGTTTTTGGGGTTGATGTTTTAGAGTTTTCTAGGGTTGAGGTTTTTGGTTATCTATGGCTGAGGGGTTAGGGTTTTTCAGGACTCAGTGTTTTGGTATTTCAAGGGTGGGGTGTTTGTGTGCTCTAGGGATGATGGTTTAGGGTTTTATGGGGATGAAATTTTAGGGTTTTATGGGTATTAGGTATTAGGGTTTTATGGGTATTAGGTATTAGGGTTTTATGGGGATAATGGCTTAGGGTTTTCTAGGGTTGAGGGTTCTCTAGGGATGATGGTATAGGGTTTTCTAGGGCTGAGGGTTTAGGGTTTTCTAGGGTAGTGGTTTTAGGGTTTTATGGGGATGAGGGTTTAGGTTTATCATTGGTTGAGGATTTGGGGTTTTTAGGGTTTTAGGGTTTAGGTTTTTCAATGGATGAGTATTCATGGGTTTTTAGAACTAAGGGATTAGGGTTTCTGGGGGCTGAGGCATTGGGGTTTTCGATTGTTAATAGTTTATATTTTTTGGGGGTTCAAGTTTTAAGGATTTCTGGGGCTGAGGTTTTAGGGTTTTTTGGGGATTTGTGTTTAGATTTTTCTAAGGTAGAGCATTTAGGGTTTTGTGGGTCTGAGGGTTTAGGGTTTCATGGGGTTGAGTTATTTCTATTTTTTTGGGGATGAGGGTTCAGAATTTTTTGGGGATTAGGGTTTATGGTTTGGGGGGTATTTTAGGGTTTTCTTGGTCTTAGGGTTTTTTATTTTCTATGGCTAAGAGTTTAGGGTTCTCTGGGGATGTACATTTAGGTTTTTTTAGAGCTGAGGTTTTGGAGTTTTTTGGGGTTGGGGGTTTAGGATTTTCTAGTACTAAGGGTTTGGGTGTTCTAGGGTAGAGGGTTTAGGAATTTCTAGGGCTGAGGGTTTCATGTTTTCTAGGGATGAGGGTGTTATATTTTCATGGGATGGGGGTTTATGGTTTTCTATGGCTAGGGTTTGGGGTTTTATGAGGCTAAGGGATTTGGATTTTCTAGGGATGAGGGTTTAGGGTTTTTTGGGGGATGAGGGTTTAGGGTTTTTTGGTCATGTGGATTTAGGGTTTTCTAGGGAAGAGGGTTTGTGGTTTTCTGTGTAATATGTTTTAGCATTTTTTGGGGAAGAGAGTTTCCGATTTTATAGGGATGGTGTTTTCTATTTTATGGGGATGAGGTTTTAGTGTTTTCTTATTCTTAGATTTCAATTCTTCTGGGGATTAGTCTTTTGGGATTTTGGGGGATGACTGTTTAGGGTTTATGAGGTATGAGGACTTAGGGTTTTATGGTAATGAGTGTTTAGGGTTTTCTAGAGTAGTGATTTTCATTTTTTTAGGGTTAAGGGTTTGGGTTTTTCTCAATATTAGCCTTTATATTTTTCTAGGGATGAGGGTTTATGGTTTTCTAGTGATGAGAGTTTAGGGTTTTTTTAATTAAGGGTTTAGGGTTTTCTTGTGATGAGGGTTTAGGTCTATGTGCGACTGATTGTTTAGGGTTTTTTAGGGCTCATGGTTTAGAGTTTTCTAGGGATGATGTTTTTATGTTTTCTAGGGCTGAGGGTTTAGATTTTTCTTGGGATGAGGTTTTCGGGTCTTTTATGGATGAGGGTTTCGTGTTTTCTGATGCTGAGGGATTAATGTTTTTTGGGGTAGAGGATTTACTCTTTTTTTTCAAAAAAGCTTAGGGTTTTCTAGGTCTAAGGGTTTAGGGTTTTTTTGGGATGAGAATTTGGATTTTATAGGGCTTATATATTTTTATTTTTATGGGTTGAGGGTTGATATTATTCTAGGGTTGAGGGTTTAGGGTTTTTTGGGACTTAGGGTTTGGTATTTTTTGGGGAAGTGGGTTTATGGATTTCAGGGCTTGAGTGTTAAGTTTATTCATAGGATGAGGGTTTTGGGTTTTGGGGGATTAGGGTTTAGGGTTTTCTAAGGATCAGGGTTTGGGGTTGGCTAAGGATGAGGGTTTTGGGTTTTCTAGGGCCGAGGGATTGTGGTTATTTTAGAGTAGATGGTTTTGGGTTTCCTAGGGCTTAGAGTTTTTGGTTTTCTGGGGCTATAGGTTTTGGGTTTCTAGGACTGAGGTTTGCATTTTTTCTTTGTATTGTGGTTTACTTTTTTTATTAGGGTTTGAGGTTTTATGGGGCTGAGGGTTTATGTTTTTATTGGGATGAGGGTTTGGGGTTTTTTAGGGCCGATCATTCATAGTTTTCTGGGGATAAGGGTCTTTGTTTTTCTATGGTTGAGGGTTTATGGTTTTTGGTGTTGAGGATTTTTGATTTTTGGGGCTTAAGGTTTTAGTGTTTCAAGGGGTGGAAGGTTTAGGGTTTTTTTAGTGATGAGGGTGTCGGGTTTCTCAGGGATAAGGGGTTTTTCTAGGGCTATGATTTAGTATTTTCTTCTGCTTAGGGTTTAGGGTTTCCTATGGTTAATGGTTAAGGATTTTTTAGGGGTAAGGGTTTAGGGTTTTTTTGTCTAAGGGTTTAAGTTTTTATATGGATAAGGTTTTATAGTTTTTTAAGGATGAGGGTTTAGAATTTCTTGGGACTATGAGATTATGGTTTTTTGGGGTTGATGGTTTAGGTTTTTTGGCATGATGGTTTAGTGTTTTTTGGAATTGAGGGTTTTTTATTTTTTGAGGATGTTGGTTTAGTGTGTTCTAGTGATGATGATTTATATTTTTCTAGGGTTGAGTGTTTTATGACTTTTTGGGATGAGTGTTTGGGATTTTATGGGTTTCAAGGTTTAGGGTTTTCTATGGATTAAGGTTTGGGATTTTCTAGATTTTAGGGTTTGGGGTTTTCTAGGGTTGATTTTTTGGGGTTTTCTCAGGCTCAGGGTTTGGATTTTTATAGGTTTGATGGTTTTGGATTTTCTAGGGATGAGAGTTTCATGTCTTCTAGGGATTAGGACTTACGGATTTCTGGGACTGGGGATTTTAGTTTTACTATGGTGGAGGGTTTGGGTTTTTATGGCTGAGGGTTTGGGTTTTTCTAAGGATAAGGTTTTAGAGTTTTCTGGGGATGTTGTTTTGGGACATTCTTGGACTAAGGGTTTGGGGTTTTCTAGGGACGAGGTTTCAAGGTTCTATAGGGTTGAGGTTTTATGGTTTTGTATGCCTAAGGGTTTAGGTTTTTATAAAGGGTTTATTAGGGTTGTGGGTTTAGGGTCTTTGGGGTTGAGTTTTTAGTATTTTTTGGGCTTGTGGGTTTGGAATTTTCTAGGGATGAGGTTTTGGGGTTTTATGGGGCTATGGGTTAGGGGTTTTCTAAGGCTGATGGCTTGGGTTTTTCTAGGGATGAGGGTTTAGGGTTTTCTAGGGATTAGGGTTTGGGGTTTTGGGGGGATGATATTTTATCATTTTTTGAGGCTAGTAGTTTAGGGTTTGGGGGGGATGAGGGTTTAGTGTTTTCTAGGGTTGAGAATATTGGGTTTCCTAGGAATGAGGATTTATGTTTTTATCAGTTTCAGGGTTTGGGTATTTGGAGGAGAGGGTTTAGTATTTTCTGATATTGATGGTTTATAGTTTGTTAGGGCTGCGTATTTTGGTTTTTGTGGGGCTAAGGGTTTAGGGTTTTCTAGGTTTGACAGTTTAGGGTTTTCTCTGGATGAAGGCTTATAGTTTTGTAAGGAAAATGGTTTTTCATATTCTATGGCTATGGGTTAAGGTTTTTTGGGGCTGTGGGTTTAGGGTTTTTCTGAGGCAGAGATTTTAGGGATTTCTAGAGTTGAGGGTTTAGGTTTTTCTAGGATCAAGGTTTTAGAATTTTTGGGGGATAAGGGTTTAGGGTTTCTTAGTATTGAGGGTTAAGGGTTTCCTGGGGTTATGGGATTAGAGATTTATAGGGATAAGGGTCTAAATTTTTCTAGTACTGAGGGTTTTGGTTTTTTTAGGGATAAGCGTTTTGGGTTTTCTAGGGATAAGGGTTGGGTATTTTTTAGGGCTATGGGTTTCAGGTTTTCTGGGGATGAGGTTTTAGGGTTTTTATAGGCTAAGGGTTTCAAGTTTTTTTGGGGTAAAGGTTTATGTTTTTTTTATGAGGGTTTAGGATATTTTGAGTTTGAGGGTTTACAGTTTTGTGGGTCTAGGGGATTAGGTTTTTTAGGGTTTTTGGGTTTTGGGTTTTTGGGGATGACAGTTTGGGATTTTCTATGGATGAGGGTTTTAGGTTTTAGAGGGATAAGGGTATATAGTTTGTTGGGGTTAAGGTTTTAGTATTTTCTTGGTCTAAGTGTTTAGGGTTTTCTAGGGGTTATGTTTTCGGATTTTCTTGGGATCTGGATTTTGTTTTTTATAGGGTAGAGGTTTTATGGTTTTCCATGGGTATTGGGGTTTTTTAGGTCCAAGGGTTTTTAGTTTTTCAGAGATGATGAATAAGGGTTTTGGGTTTTAGGGTTTAGTTTTTTTAGGTATGAGAGTGTAGGGTTCTATAGGGTAGTGGGTTTTGGGTTTTTTGGGGCTTGGGGTTTACTGTTTTTTGGGGATGAGGGTTTGGTGTTTTATGGGGATGAGGATTTAGGGTTTTGTGGGTATTATGGTTTTTATTTTTTTACATAAGATTGTTAATGGTTTTGTGGGGATGAGGTTTTGGGGTTTTCTAGGGATGAGGATTTAGGGTTTTCAGGGGATGAGCTTTTAGGTTTTTAAAGGGATGAGGGTTTAAGGTTTTCTCTGATTGAGTGTTTTGGGTTTTTTGGGGATGAGGGTTTAGGTTTTTTTTGGGATGTGGTTTTAGAGGTTTATGGCGAGGAGAGTTTATATTTTTCTAGGGATTTCGGGTTACATTTTCTAGGGATGGTGGTTTAGAGTTTTCTGGGGATGAGGGTTTAATATTTTATTGGGTTGAGGGTCTAGGATTTTCTGGAGGTTTTTTCAGGATGTGGGTTTAGGGTTTTAAAGGGATGAAGATTTTCAATTTTCTGGGATGAGGGTTTAAGAATTTTCTGGCAATAAGGGTTTAGATTTTTCTAGTGTTGATGGTTTGGGGTTTTTTCTAGCTGAGGGTTTGGGATTTTTTGGGGCTGACGGTTTATGTTTTTTTAGATATGGGGTTTTAGGTGTTTTTTAGTGATTAGTGTTTTGGTTTTTTATGGTATCAAGGTTTAGGGTTTTCTAGGGATTAGGATTTGTGGTTTTTTGGGTTTAGGGTTTAGGTTTTTCTGGGGATGAGGATTTACATTTTTCTGGGGTAGTGGTGTAGGGGTTTTCTTGGTTTTTTTAGGGGTCGAGGTTTGGGTTTTTTGTGTATGGGTGCTTGGGGTTTTCTGGGCTTATAGTTTTGCGTTTTTTTGGTTATGTGTGTTTAGGTTTTTTTAGGACAGATGGTTTTGGGTTTTCCATTGCAGAGTGCTTGGGATATTCTAGGACTGTGGGTTTAAGATTTTCTGGGGATGAGTGTTTGGGGTTTTCTGGGGAAGAGGGTCTGTGGTTATCTAGGGCTGAGGGAAAGAGATTTTCAAGGGATAAGGGTTTGGGATTTCTATGTTTAAGGGTTTATGGATTTATAAGGCTTAGGGTTTAGTGTTTTTTGGTGCTGATGGATTAGGTTTTTTTGGGGATGAGGGTTCAGGGTTTTATGAGGCTTATGTTTTAGGGTTTTCTTAGGTTTAGGGTTTAGATATTTCTAGATAAAATGGTTTAGGTATTTCTTAGGTTGTGGATTTATGGAATTCTAGGGTTGTGGGTTTAGGGTTTTCTATGGATGAGATGTTAGGGTTTTCTAGGGATAAGGGGTTAAGGTTTTCTGGGTGAAGTGATTAGGTTTTTTGGGGGATGAGGGTTTGGGATTTTATGTGGTTGATGGTTTGTGTTTTTTTGGGGGTTATAGTTTTGTATTTTAATGGTATGAGGGTTCTATGGTTTATGGGTTGAGTTTTTATTGTTTTTTTACTGATGGTTTAAGATTTTATAGGGATGGAGGTTTAGGATTTTCTAGGGATAAGGGTTTAGGGTTTTCTAGGGAAGGGGGTTTTTGGTTTTTTGGGGATGAATTTTTAAGTTTGTTGAGGCTGATGGTTTGGAATTTTCAAGGGTTCAAGGTTTAGGGATTTATGGGGATGAGGTTTTAGGTTTTTCTAGGGCTAAGGGTTTTGGTTTTTCTAGGGCTAAGTATTTATGTTTTTCTGGGGATGAGTGTTTAGGGTTTTTTGGGGCTGGGTTTTGGGGTTTTCTAGGGCTGGGGGTTTGGGATTATCTACGTCTAAGTTTATATTGTTTTGGGGGGGCTAAGTTATTAAGTTTTCTTTTGTCTGAATGTTTTGGGTTTTAAGGGGCTTAAGGTTTAGGGTTTTTTGGGTATTAGGTCTTGTGGTTTTCTAGGGTGCAGGGTTTGGGTTTTTTGAGGGCTGAGGCTTTAGGGTATTTAGGGATGATTTATTATGGTTTTTGGGGATAATTTTTTATGGTTCTTTGGGGATTAAGGTTTATGGATTTTTGGGGAATAAGGTTTGGGGTTTCTTAGGGATGAGGGTTTAGGGTTTTGTGGGTATTAAGGTTTAGTGTTTTATATGGATGAGGTTTTGGGGTTTTTTGGGTTAGGGATTAGAGTTTTCTAAGGATGAGGGTTTCAGGTTTTTTGGGGATTGAATTTTAGGTTTTTCTAAGGCCGTGATTTTTTTTTTGGGGGGGATGGGGGTTTAGGGTTTTCTGATGCTGATGGTTTATAGTTTTCTATGGATATGAGTTTATATTTTTCTGGGGATGAGGGTTTAGGGTTTTCTATAGCTAAGGGTTTTGGTTTCTCTAGGATGACGGTTTAGGGTTTTCTAAGGATGAGGGTTTATGTATTTCTAGGGTTGACGGTTTGGGGTTTTTTAGGGTTGTGGTTTTGGAGTTTTGGGGGGCTTGGGGTTTAGAGTTTTCTCCATCAATGGGTTTTGGGTTTTCTAGGGATGAAGGTTTTGGGTTTTCTAGGGATGAGGTTTTGGGGTTTTTTTTGGGGTTAAGGGTTTGGGGTCTTCTGGGGATAAGGGTTTAGGGCTATTTGGAAATGATGGTTTAGGTATTTTAGGACTGAGGTTTCGGAGGTTTCTTGTGGTTGAGTGTTTGGGGTTTTCTGGGATGAGGGTCTGGGGTTTTCTAAGACTAAGGTTTTGGGGTTTTCTAAGGATGTGGGTTTGGGGTTTTTTGGGGATAGGGTTTTGGGGTTTTCTATGGTTTGTATTTTATAGTTTTTTTAGGATGATGGATTAGGGTATTTTAGGGAAAAGTAATTAGGGTTTTAAGAAGATAAGGATTATGGGTTTTTAGGGGATGTGGGTTTAAGGTTTTTTGGGGATGAGGTTTTTGGGTTTTCTGGGACAGATGGTGTACGTTTTTTTGGGCTAAGGGTTTAGGGTTTTCCTATGGCTGAGGGTTTCATGTTTTATGGGGAAATGGGTTTAGTGTATCTGGGAATGGGGGTTTGGGGTTGTTTAGGGATGAGTGTTTTGGGTTTTCTAAGGATGAGGGTATAGGGTTTTCTAGGGAAGAGGGTTTAGTGTATTCTAGTGTTGAGGATTTAGGGTTTTCTTAGGCTAGTTTTTTTTTCTGATTTCTATGTCTGAGGGTTTCAGGTGTTCTATGGATGTGGGTTTAGGGTTTTTTGTTGGGGATTTTGGGATTTTTGGGGGCTGAGGGATTGGGGTTTTCTTGGGTTTAGGATTTAGGGTTTTCTAGGGAAGAGGTATTATAGTTTTCTGGGGTTGGGGGTTTTGGGTTTTGGGTTTTTTTGGGATAAGGGTATAGGATTTTCTGGGGTATAGGGTTTAGGGTATTTTGTTTTAGGGGTCTTGGAATTTAGGATTTTATGGGGATGAGGGTTTGGGGTTTTGGTGGATAAGGGTTTGGGTTTTTATGGGGATAATGGTTTAAGTTTTTCTAGCGCTGAGGGTTTGGTGTTTTCTGGGGTTAAGGGTTTGATTTATTTTAGATCCAAGGGTTTGTAGTTTTCTGGGGATGTGGTTTTTAGGATTTCTAAGGATAAGTGTTTTTGGTTTTCTGGGGAGAGTTTTATGGGTTTTTAAGGGATTGGGGTTTAGGGTTTTCTTTTTCTGAGGGTCTGGGGTTTTCTGGGGATGAGGGTTTGGGTTTTTCTATGGTTGAGGGTTTGGGGTGTTCTAGAATTAAAGGTTTGGTATTTTTTAGGGATAAGGGTTTGGGGTTTTCTAGGTTTGAGGGTTTTGGGTTTTATGTGGATGAGGTTGTAGGGTTTTCTTGGGATAATGGTTTTGGTTTTTGAAGGGATGAGGGTTTAACATTTTTTAGGGATGAGGGTATAGGTTTTTCGGTGGCTAATGGTTTTTGGTTTCCTAGGGATGGGGGTTTTGGGTTTTCTAGTTATAAGGGTTTGGGGTTTTCTAGGGATAAAGGTTTAAGTTTTTCTGGGGTAGGGGGTTTTGGGGGTTTTGGGCTGAGTTTTTCAGGTTTTGGGGGGATGAGGACTTAAAGTTTTTAGGGATCTAAGTTTAGTTTTTTGGGGGTTGAGGGTTTGGGGGTTTTTAGGGTTGAGGTTCTATGGTTTTGGGGGAATGTTAGTTAAGGTTTTTTAGGTTGTAGGGTTTATGGTATTCTAGGGTTGTGTGTTTACAGTTTTGTGGCACTAAGGGTTTAGAGTTTTTTGTTGATGACATTTTCACATTTTCTAATGTTGAGGTATTAGGGATTTATTGAGATTAGGGTTTTGGGTTTTTTGGATACAGGATTTTAGGGTTTTCTGAGGTTGATGGTTGTGGTTTTTTAAGGATGAAGGCTTAGAGTTTTCCTGGGATGAGGGTCTAGGGTTTTTATGAAAAAGGGATTAGGGATCTCTGGGGATTAGGAGTTATGTTTTTCTGGGCCTGAGGGTTTTGTTTTTTCCCAGGCTAAGTTTTTTGGGTTTTTTTGGGTTGTTGGTTTTGGTTTCTTGGGGCTAAGGGTTTTGGGTTTTTTTGGGATGAGGGTTTAGGGTTTTCTAGGAATTTGGATTTCAATTTTTCTATCATAGAGGAATTATGGTTTTCTTGGACTGAGGTTTTTGGGTTTTCAAGGGATTCGGGTTTAGGTTTTTCAAGGTCTTAGGGTTTAGGGTTTTTCCAGGCATGAGGAATTGGGGTTTTTTTAAGGATGAGGGTTTGGAGTTTTTTGGGGATGAGCATTTATGGTTTTATGGGGATGAGTGTTTATGATTTTTAGGGGTGTAGGGTTTAGGGTTTTATGGGGATGAGAGTTTAGGGTTTTCTAGATTTGAGGATTTATGGTTTTTAAGGGATGTGGGTTTAGGGTTTTCTGGGACTGAGGGTTTGGGGTTTTTTGGGGTTGGGTGTTTGAGGTTTTTTAGGGCTGGTTTTTTGGGTTTTCTGGGATGATGGTTTGGGTTTTTCTAGGGATGAGGGTTTTGAGATTTCTAGGAATACGTATTTAATGTTTTCTGGGGATAATGGTTTGGGGTTTTCTAGGATTAGTGGCTTTGGGTTTTACAGGGAAGAGAGTTTAGTCTTTTTTGGGATTGAGGTTTTAGGGTTTTCTATGAATAAGGGTTTGGGGTTTTCTATGATGTGGGTGTAGGGTTTTATTGGGTTGAGGGTTTAGTGTTTTCTGGGGATAAGGATTTGGGGGTTTCTAGTGATGAGGATTTATAGTTTCTGGGGTTGAGGGTTTATTGTTTTCTAAGGATGAGGGTTTTGGGTATTAGGGGGTGGAGTTATTATATTTTTCTAGGGATGAGGTTTCAGGGTTTACTAGGTATGCGATTTTAGGGGTTTATGGGTCTAAGGGTTTATGGATTTCTAGGATTGATGGTTTAGTGTTTTATAGGGATGTATGTTTAAGGTATTCTAGGGCTGAGTGTTTAGGTTTTTCTATGGATGGTTTGGGGATTTCTATGGTAGAGAGTTTATGATTTTATGGGGGATTAGGGTTTGGTGTTTCCTAAGGATAAGGGTATAGGGTTCTCTAGGGATGAGGGTTTTGGGTTTTTTGGGGATTATTTTTTATGGTTTTCGATGGTTGGGGGTTTAGGTTTTTCTAGGGATTATTTTTTAAGGTTTTCTATGGTAGAGGGTTTAGTGTTTTCTGTGGCTGAGGATTTGAGGTTTTGGGGGGCTAAGGATTTGGTTTTTTGGGGGGATAGGGGTTTGGGGTTTTCTAGGAATGATGGTTTGGGGTTTTCTAGGACTAATGTTTTTTGTTTTACTAGGGCTGATGGTTTGGGGTCTTCTTGGGAAGTGGTTTTTGTGTTTTCTGGGGCTGAGTGTTTTGGGTTTTCTAGGGATTAGGGTTTGGGGTTTTCTAAGGCTTTGGGATTGGGGTTTTCTAAAGTTGAGGGTATGGGGTGTTCAACAACTAAGTGTTTGGGGTTTTCTGGGGATAAGTGTTTAGGGTTTTCTATTGCTGAGGGTATATGGTTTTTTGGAGATGAATGTTTAGGGTTTTCTAGGGATGAGGGTTTATGATATTCGGGTGTTGAGGGTTTGGGTTTTTCTAGGGCTGAGGGTTTTGGGTTTTCTAGGGATGAGGGTTTAGGGTTTTCTAGGTATAAGGTTTTGGTCATTTCTAGGGATGAGATTTTAGGGTTTTTTTTGGCTGGGGTTTATGGTTTTTGTCTTTAAGGGTTTTGGGTATTCTGGGGATAAGGGTTTAGGGTTTTATTGGAGATGATGGATTAATTTTTTCTTGGGATGATGGATTTTTGTTTCTTGGTGATAAGGGTTTGGGTTATTTTATAAATAAGAGTTTAGGTTTTTGTGGCTGAGGTTTTTGGGTTTTGGAATTATGGTTTTCTGGGAATAAGGATCTTGGAATTTTTGGGGGAAAAGGGTCTTGGGATTTATAGTTTTGAGGGTATATGAAAAACTAGTTCTAAGGGTATGTTTTTTCTGGGGATGAGGGAAATTTTGTTTTGGTGTTGGCGATCATGGTTTTTCAAGGTATGCGGTTATAGTATTTTCTAGGATTGGGGGTCTTTGTTTTTCTGGGGATATGATTTTATAGTTATATAGGGAAGAGGGTTTAGGGTTTTCTAGGTCTTAGGATTTAAGGATTTCTGGGACTAAGAGTTTAGGGTTGTCTAGGGCTGATGGTTTACGGTTTCTTGGGCTAGGGGTATAGTATTTCCTAAGGATGGGGGTTTAGGGTTGTCTGGGGATGAGGGATTAGAGTTTCATGGGGCTTGTGGTTTAGGGTTTTTTAGGGTAGTGGGTGTAGTAATTTTTGGGCCAGGGGGTTTAGTGTTTTATGGTCCAAAGTGTTTAGGATTTTCTAGGGATGAGGGATTAGGGTTTTATGGGGATGAGGGTTTACAGGTTTTTGGGGACGGGGTTTTAGGGTTTTATGGGGATGAGGGTTTAGAGTTTTCTGAGGTTTATGGTTTATAGTTTTCTAGGATGAGGGTTTAGGGTTTTCCAGGGATGAGGGTTTAGGGTTTTCTTAGGTTGAGGGTTTAGTGTTTTCTACATTTTAGGGTTTAGGATTTTTTTAGGGTTGAGATTTTATGGTTTTCTAGGGATAAGGGTTCGGTTTTTTATGGGGCTTGGGGCTTTGGGTTTTCTAGGGATGATGGTTTTGGTTTTTCTAGGGTTTTGGGTTTAGGGTTTTCTGGGGTTAGTTTTTATGGTTTTCTAAGATTGTGGGGTTAGAGTTTTTTAGGGGTGACAGTTTATTACTATATGGGGCTAATGGTTTAGAGTTTTTTGGGGATGAGGGTTTATATTTTTCTATATCTCGTGGTTTAGGGTTTTCTTCAGTTGTGGGTTGAGGGGGTTCTCAAGTGGAGGTTTTAGGGTTTTTTAGGCTTGAGGTATTAGGGTTTTCTAGGGATAATGGTTTAGGGTTTTTTGGAAATGGGTTTAGGTTTTCTTGGGATTTGGGGTTCGGGTTTTTCTAGGGTTAAGTGTTTGGGGGGGTTTGGGGATGAGGGTTTTAGGTTTTTGATGGCTAAGGGTTTATTGTTTTCCAGTTATAAGGGTTTCTAGTTTTTCGTATAAGGGTTTAAGGTTTTCTAGGGATTATGGACTAGGGTTTTATGGGTTAGAGAATTTAGGGTTTTTGGGGATAAGGTTTTAGTGATTTCTAGGGGATACAGTTTGGGGTTTTTTAGGGTTGAGGGTTTGGCATTTTTTGGGGCTGGGGGTTTGGGTTTTTTAGGGGATTGTGCTTTAGGATTATTTGGGGCTGAGATTTTTCAGATATATGGGGCTAATGTATTAGGATTCTTTAGGGTTAAGGGTTTAATGTTTCCATGGAATGAGGGTGTAGGGTTTTTTTAGGCTAAGGGTTTTCTGATTATTGGGGGTACGGGTTTTGGATTTTGGGGGGTTGAGGTTCTATGGTTTTTGGGGATGAGGGTTTATTTTTTGGGGTCTAAGAGTTTATGATTTTTTTGGGCTGAGGGTTTAGGTTCTTTAGTGTATGAGGATTTAAGGTTTTTTTAGACTAATGGTTTAGGGATTTTCGTGGCTTAGGGTTGGTAGTTTTTTGAGGTTAGTGGTTTAGGGTTTTGGGGGGCTAAGGGTCTAGGGTTTTATGGAAGAGAGTATGGGATGTTTGGTGGAAGAGTGTTTATGGTTTTTTGGGATAAGGGTTTTGGTGGTTTTGAGACTAAGAGTTTATAGTCCTTTGGGGATGACGGTTTAGGGTTTTTGGTGCAGAGGGATTAGGTAATTTTGGGGCCAAGGGTTTTGGATTTTTTATAGATAAGGGTTCAGGGTTTTCAAGGGATGAGGGTTTAGGGATTATAGTGATGAGGGTTTAGGGTTTTTTATGGGGGGTTATGGTTTTTTGGGATGAGGGTTTAGGGTTTTCTTGGGCTGAGGTATTAGTCTCTTCTGGGGATGAGGGTTTAGGATTTTATGTGGCTCAGTGTTTAGGAATTTCTGGGACTCAGTGTTTAGATTTTTCTAGGTCTGAGGGTTTAGGGTTTTCTTCGGTTTTGGCTTTAGGGTTTTCCGGTGTGGAGGGTTTAGAATTTTCTAGGGCTGGGGTATTAGAGTTGTCTTGGGATTAGGGTTTATCGTTTTATACGTGTAGGGATTTGGTTTTTTTAGGGGTTGAGGTTTTTGGGTTTTCTGGGGCTATGGGTTTGGGGTTTTATGGGGCTGTGGGTTTCGGGTTTTCAGGGGCTGAGGGTTTAGTGTTTTCAAGGGATGAGGATTTCTAGTTTCTAAAGATGTGACTTTACGATTTTATGGGGATGATGTTTTAGGTTTTTCCATGTTTGAGGGTTTAGGATTTTCTGGGTATATGAGATTAGGGTTTTTTCGGGAAGTGGGTTTTTGGTTTTTTATGGCTGAGGGTTTGTCATTTTTTGGGGGCTGAGGGTTTGGGGTTCTGAACGTATTAGGGTTTAGGGTTATTTGGGGTTGGGGTGTTGGTTTTTTTGGGGATGAGTGTTTAGGGTTTTTTGGGGATGAGGGTTTACTATTTTGGGGGGATGGGGGTTTAGAGTTTTTTTTGTTCTGAGGGTTTTGGGCTATTTTGGGTTGAGTGTTTTGGGTTTTTTGAGGATGAGTGTTTAGGAGTTTTAGAGGCTAAGGTTTTAGGGTTTTTTTATGGATGAGAGTATATGGTTTTTCATGGATGAGGGTTTTGTTTTTTGGGGGGTTGATGGTTTAGGGGTTCTTTTAGGATGAGGGTTTAGGGATTTTTAGGGATTAGGTTTTTGGGTTTTTGGGTCTTAGTGTTTTAGGGTTTGGCGGCTAAGGGTTTTGGGTTTTGGGGGGATGAGGGTTCAGGTTTTTTAGGGCTGATGGTTTAGGGTTTATTGGGATGAGGTTTTAGGGGGTTTTGATACTATGTGTTTAGAGTTTTTTGAGATGATACTTTAGGGTTTTTTGGGGGCTTAGGGATTAGTAATTTTTAGGGATGAGAATTTAGGATTTCTTTGTCTGAGGGATTAGTAACTTTTTGAGATGAGAGTTTTGGGTTATGTGTTAAGGTTTTTTTGAGGCTAAGGGTTCAAGTTTTCTAAAAATAGGGGTTTGGGGGTTTTAGGTCTGAGGGTTTTGGGTTTTCTTGGATGTGGGTTGAGATTTTTTGGGACTGATGATTTAGGATACTTTAGGGATGATGGTTGAGGTTTTTTTGGGGATGAGGGTCTATGGTTTTTTAGGGATAAGGGTTTAGGGTTCTTTGGGAAGTGGGTAATGGGATTTATGGGACTATGGGTTTTTGGTTTTTAGGGATAAATGCATAGTGTTTTTTGTGTGTGAAGGATTTAGGGTTTTTTAAGTTGAGGGTTTTGTGTTTTTGGGGTTGAGGCTTCATAGTTTTTTGGGGGTGATGGTTTATGGTTTTTTGGGGTTGAGTGTTTATGGTTTTGGGGGGATGGGTATCAGGGTTTTTTGGGGCTAAGGTTTTAGGGATTTTTAGGGATGAGGGTTTAGATATTTTATGGGTTCGGGGTTTTGGGGCTTTGGGGGATCAATTATTTTATGGTTTTAGGGTAAGTATCTATGTATTTTTTGGGGTAAGGTTTTTGGGTTTTTGGGATAAGGATTTATGGTTTTATAGAGCTGAGGGATATGGATTTTTGGGGCTGAAGGTTTAGGGTTTTGGGGGGCTGTGGGTTTAGGGTTTTTCGGGCTGGGAGATTATGGTTTTGGGGGTTGAGGGTTTAGATTTTTCTAGGGATGTGGGTTTCTGGTTTTTTTGGGTTTAGTATTTAGGGTTTATAGGTAATGATGATTTGGGGTTTTTATAGAGGTGATTGTTTAGGGTTATTTGGGGTAGAGTGTTTAAATGTTTTGGGGATGAGGCTTTAAGGGATTTTGGGGTTTAGGGTTTAGGGTTTTCAAGGGATGAGGGTTTTGGGTTTTCTGGGGTTGTGGGAATAGTGATTTATGGGTTGTAGGTTCCCTATTTTTCTATGGCTAAGGGTTTATGATTTTTTGGGGCTAAGTGTTTGGGGTTTTTCTAAGCTAAGGGTTTAGGGTTTTTATGGGATGAGTTTTTAGGGTTTTATGGGTATCAGAGTTTAGGGTTTTCTAGAAATTAGGTTTTGGGGTTTTTTGGGGATGTGGGTTTATGGTTTTCCTGGGATGAGGGTTTAGGGTTTTCTGGGATGAGGGTTTAGGGTTTTATAGGGATGATGGTATAAATTTTTATGGGGCTCAGGGTTTAGTGTTTTATAGGTATGATAGTTTAGGGTTTTTTTGTCTAAGGGTTTAAGGTTTTCTAGGATTGATGGTGTAGGTTTTTTTAGAGATTAGGGTTTAGAGTTTTTTGGGGATGTGGGTTTATAGTTTTATGGGGATGAAGTTTTAGGGTTTTATGAGGTTGAGAACTTACAGTTTTCTAGGGTGGAGGGTTTAGGATTTTCCAGGGATGAGGGTTTAGGGTTTTTTGGGGATGAGGGTTTAGATTTTTTGGGGCTATGTGTTTAAGGTTTTCTAGGGCTGGGGGTTAGGGTTTTCTAGGGCTGATGGTTTACGGTATTCTTGGGTGAAGGTTTAGAATTTTCTAGGGATATGGGTTTAGGGTTTTTTAGGGTTGAGGGTTTAGTGTTTTCTAGGCCTATGGGTTTAGGGTTCTCCAAGAATGAGGGTTTTTGGTTTCATTGGGGATGAGAGTTTAGGGTTTTTTGGGGCTGCCTGTTTAGGTTTTTCCAGTACTAAAGATTTATATTTTTTTGAGGTTGAGGGTTTAAGGTTTTTTGGGGTTGGGTTTTTTTGGTTTCTTAGGGATTCATGTTTAGAGTTTTATGGGGGAAGTTCTTAGGGTTTTCTTGGGTTGAGAGTTAATATTATTTAAGGGATGAGGGTTTAGGGTTCTCTATGGCTGATGTTTATGGGTTTTCTAGGTCTGAGGGTTTAATATTTTATGGTTATGAGTGATTTGGGTTTTCTGGTGTTCATGGTTTAGGGTTTTATGTGACTAAGGGATTAGGGTTTTCTGGGGATGATGGGCTAGGGTTTTATGGGGCCGAGGGTGTAGGGTTTTCATGTGTTTGGGGTTTAAGTTTCTATAGGGATGAGGGTTTATGGTTTTTTTCGAGATGATGGTTTATTTTTTTATGGGGATGAGGGTTTTGGATTTTCTAGGTCTAATGGTATAGTGTTTTGGGGGGATGGGGGTATAAGGAAATCTATGGTTGTGCGTATCAGACATTCTAGGGAGAGTTTTTTGGATTTTCTAGGGTTGGGGTTTTATTCTTTCCTCGGGATGAGGTTTTGGGAGTTTCTGGAGATTGGGTTTAGGGTTTTTTTTTGTTAAGGGTTTAGGGGTTTCTAGGGGTGAAGGTTTATAGTTTTATGGGGCTAATGGAATAGGGTTTTCTAGGGATAAGGGCTTAGTGTTTTATGTGGCTGAGGTAATAGGTTTTTCTAGGGATGAGGGTTTAGAGTTTTTTTTGGGCTATGGGTTTTGGGATTTCCTAGGATGAGGGTTTTGGGTTTTGTAAGGATGAGGGTTTTTCATTTTCTAGGGATGTTATTTTAGGTTTTTCTGAGGTTGGGGGATTAGGGTTTTCATGGGATTTTGTTTCAGGGTTTTCTATAGGTGAGGGAAAGCGGTATTTTTGGGATGAGGTTTTAGGGTTTTCTAGTTATTATTTTTTTTTATTTTTGGGTTTGACGGTTCAAGGTTTTATGGGGATGTGGGTAGAGAGTTTTCTGAGTTGATGGTTTTGGGATTTGGGGGGTTGAGGTTTTAGGATTTTATGGGGATAAAGATTTAGGGTTTTTTGGGGCTGAGGTTTAAGGATTTTATGGAGATGAGAGTTTAGGGTTTTATTGGGTTGATGGATTAGGTTTTTCTAATGATGAGGTTTTAAAGTTTCTTGGGGTTGAGGGATTAGGGTTTTCTGAGGCTGTGGGTTTAATGTTTTTGGGGGGTTGGGGGTTTATGGTTTTTTGGGGTGACAGATTTATTGTTTTATGGGGATAAGTGTTTAGGGTATTGTAGTGATGAGGGTATTGTGTGTTTTGGGCTGAGGGTCTATGTTTTTAGGGGGTAGTGGTTCTATGGTTACCTGGGTATGAGAGTCTTTTGTTTTCTAGAGCTGAGAGTTTGGGGTTTCTAGGGTTAAGGGTTTAGTGTTTTATAGGGATGCGGGTTTAGGGTTTCCTGGGGCTGTGGGTTTAGGGTTTTCTCATACTGAGGGTTTAGGGATTTCTTGGGTCTTGGGTTTTCTAGGGCTGGGGGTTTATGGTTTTCTTGGGATGGGTGTTTATTTTTTCTAGGGTTGTGTGTTTAGGTATTTCTGGAGCTAATGATTTTGGGTTTTCTATACTGAGAGTTTAGAGTTTTCTAGGGATAAGTGTTTAAGGTATTCTATGGATGGGGGTTTAAAATTTTCTATGGATTGGTGTTAAGTGTTTTTTGTGGTTGAGGGTTTTTGTTTTTTAGTGATGGGGGTTTATGGTTGTTTTGGGATGAGGGTTTAGGATTTTATCAAGTGGAATATTTTGAGGGTCTGGAGTTGTGGGTTTTGGGTATTCTGGGGCTGAGGGTTTAGGGTTTATGAGGATGATGATTTAGGATATTCAAGGGATTATGTTTTAGAGTTTTCTAGGGATGAGGGTTTAGGGTTTTCTAGGGTGTAGGTTTTAGGGTTTTCTAGGTCTCACAATTTAGGTTTTTATAGAGATGGGGTTAAGGTTTTTTTAGGGATTGGGGTCTAGGGTTTTCTGGGCTTGGGGTTTTAGGGTTTTCTAAGTATGTTGGTTTAGGGTTTTCCAAGGATAAGGGTTTAGGGCCTTCTGGGTGTGATGGTTTAGAGTTTTCTAGGGATTAGGGTTTAGGGTTTTATGGGGATGAGGGTTTAGGGATTCATGGGATAAAGGGTATAGGGTTTCTTGGGGTAGATGGTTTAGGGTATCCAATGAAAAAGGGTTTAGGGTCTCCTTGGTTTTTTGGGTGTAGGGTTTTTTGTGGATGAGGGTTTAGGGTTTTCTAATATGAGGGTTTAGGGTTTTCTAGGGATGATGGTTTAGGGTTTTCTGGGGATGAGGGTTTAGAGATTTCTAGGGTTGAGGGTTTACTGGTTTTTGGGGATTATGGTTTAGGGTTTTCTAGGGACAATGGTTTAGGGTTATATAGAATTGAGGGCATAGTATTTTCTAGTGCTGAGGGATTAGGGTTTTCTTGTTTTGTGGGATTATTGTTTTTTAGGGTTGAGGTTATATGGATTTTTGGGGATGAGGGTTTTAGGTCTACTATAGGTAAAGGTTTAGGATTTTATAGGGATAAGGATGAATGATTTTCTAGGGATGGGTTTTTAGGGTTTGATTTTCCTCAGGGCATGATTGTTTAGTGTTTTCTATAGAAGAGGTTTTGCGATTTCAAGGGAATAGGGCTTAGAGTTTTATGGGGAAGATGGTTTAGGTTTTTCTGAGGCTGAATGTTTTGGGTTTTCTAGTGTTGATAATTTAGGGATTTATGGTGTTTAGGGTTTAGGATTTGTTTTGGATTATGGTTTTAATTTTTCTAGGGCTGAGGGTTTACGGTTTATGGGGATTGAGGTTTAGGATTTTCTAGGGCCAATGGTTTATGGTTTTCTAGATCTATGAGTTTAGGTTTTTCTATGAATGTGGTTATATGGTTTTATCTTAATGATGGTTTAGGGTTTTCTAGGTCTTGGGTCAATTTTATTCTAGGGATGAAGGTTTTGGACTTTCTGGGGTGAAGAGTTTGGGATTTTCTAGGTCTGTGGGTTTAGGGTTTTCAGTGAATGAGTATTTTGGATTTTCAGGTGATGGAGGTTTAGTGTTTTCTAGGGATGAGGGTATAGGGTTTTCTATGGGTAATATTTTAGGGTTTTATAGGTATGGGTGATTAGATTTTTCTAGGGATTTGGGTTTATGGTTTTCTTGGGATGAGTGTTTTTGGTTTTATGAGGCTTGGGGGTTTAGGTTTTTTTTGAAGATGAGGGTATTGTGTTTTATGGGGTAGTGGATTTAAGGTTTTCTAGAGATTAGGTTTTAATGTTTTTAGGGGATGAGGGTTTAGAGTTTTTTGGGGATGAGGGTTTCGTTTCATCTAAAGCTGAGGGTTTAGGGTTTTATTGGGATTAGGTTTTACTATTTTCAAGGGCTAATGTTTTAGGTTTTTTTAGGATGATGGTTCGTTTTTTTCAAGGGCTAGGGTTTAGGTTTTTTAAGGGTTGATATTTTGGGTTTTTATATGGATTATGGTTTAGGGTTTTTTTGAGTTTGATGGTTTAGGATTTTCTTGGGATAAGGGTTTACATTTTTCTGGGTATGATGGTTTAGGGTATTCTAGGGCTAGGGGTTTATGGGTTTGGGGGGGTAGGTTTTAGGGCTTTCTTGGGCTGGGGTTTAGGTTTTTTGGGGTTTAGAGATTATGATTTTTTAGAGCTGAGGGTTTAGTGTTTTCTTGGGCTGAGGGTCTAGGGTTTTCTAGGTCTGAGGGTTTCGGTTTTTCTGGGGCTACGGGTTTATGGTTTTTTGGGTTTGATAGTTTTGGGACTTCTAAGGTTAAGGGTTTAGTGCTTTTATGGGTGTGGGTTTTGGGTTTTGGGGGGATGAGTGTTCAGGGATTCCAAGAGCTTAGAGTTTAGTGTTTCATTGGATAAAGTTTTAGGGTTTTCTAGGTATGATGATTTTGGGTTTTATAGAGATGAGAATTTAGAATTTTATACAGAAGAGGGTTTAGGTTTTTTGGGGGCTAAGGGTTTTGGGTTTTCTAGAGAATATTTTATAGGGGTTTTTAGGGATGTGGGTTTTTGATATTTTTTGAGATGAGGGTTTAGGGTTTTTAATGGATGAGTGTTTAGGGTTTTCTGGGGAGGGGTTTTAGGATTTTTGGGGGTTTATTGTTTAGGTTTTAGGGTTTTCTGAGATTCAGTGTTTAGGGTTTTCAAGGGATGAGGGTTTATGGGTTTTGAATTATTAGGGTTTTTTTAAGGATGAGGGTTTTGTTTTTTTTTGGGATGAAATATTAGGATTTTCTAAGGATAAGGGTGGGTATGAGAGTTTTGGGATTTTTGGTACTGAGGGTTTACATTTTTCTTGGGATTAGGAATTATGGTTTTTTGGGGAATAGGTTTTAGGGTTTTCTATTGCAGGGGTTTGGAATTTCTAGGGATGAGGGTGTAGGGTTTTCTGGGGAAGAGGTTATTGGATTTTTTGTTGATGAGGTTTAATGGTTTTCTAGGGATGATGGTTTCGGGTATGTTGGAGCTGACAGTTTAGGGTTTTCAGGGCCTGAGGTGTTTGGGTTTTCTAGGAATTAGGGTTTTGTCTTTCCTAAGGATGAGTGTTTAGGGTTTCCAATGTTTGAGTGCTTAGGTTTTCTGGGGTTGAGGGTTTGGGGTTTTCTAGGGTTGAGGGTTTGGGGTTTTCTAGATATGAGAGTTTAGGGGTGAGGGTTTTGGGGTTGAGGGTTTGAGGATTTTTGTGGATAATGTTTTAGGGGAGCTTTGGGATTAGGGTTTTGGGTTTTTCGAGGATGAGTGTTTAGGATTTTTTACAGATTAGGGTTTTGGGTTTTCTAAGATTAAGGGTATAGGGTGGTTTTTGGGCTAAGGGTATAGGGGTTTTGGGGATGAGGGTATTGGGGTTTTCGGCATTTTTATAGTTCAAAGTTTATAGGTTTCTAGGGATGAGGGTTTAGGGTTTTTGGGGGGTTAGGGGTTGAGGGTTGGGGTTTTTTGGGTTGAGGATTTTAGTTTTTTTTGGTTTGAGGGTTTTGGGTTTTAGTGGATGTTAGTTTATTTTTTTTAGGACTGAGGGTTTAGTGTTTTTTTGGGGGATGAGGGTTTATAATTTTTTTGGGGCTGAGGGTTTATTATTTTTTAGGGACAAGGGATTATTGTTTTTTTTTTGGCTTAGGGTTTAGTTTTTTTCATGCTGAAGGTTTAGGGTTTTTTGGGATTAGGGTTTAGTGGGTTTTGGGGATTAGGGTTTGGGGATTTTTGGGCTAAGGGTTTAGGGTTTTTTGGGGATGGGGTTTTATGAATTTTTGGGAAATAGTGTTTAGGATTTTTTGGGGCCCAAGGTTCAGGTTTATCATGGGATAAGGGTTTACATTTTTTTAGGTTGAGGGTTTAAGGTTATTTGGGGCTAAAGGTTTAGGGTTTTTTGTGTATTATGGTTTTGGGTTTTGGGGGTGAAGGATATTGGGTTTTTTGGGGCTGAGGGGTTACAGTTTTTTGGGGATGAAAGTTTAGGGTCTTTTGAGGCTATGGTTTTAGGGTTTGTTGGGGATGCCGATTTATGGATTTTTTGGGCTTAGGTTTTTCGTTTTTTGGGGGCATAGGGTTTTCTGTTTTTTAGAGATAAGGGTTTTCGGTTTTGGGGGATAAGGGTTTAGGGTTTTTTGGGCTATGGTGTTAGGGTTTTTGGTAGGTGAGCGTCTTATGGTTTTATTGGGCTGAGGGTTTAGGGATATTTGGTGCTAAGGGTTTAGGGTTTTTTGGGGATAAGGGTTTAGGGGTTTTTGAGGCTAAGGGTTTATATGGTTTTGCGGCTAAGGTTTCATAGTTTTTTTGGGCATAAAGGTTTTATGGTATTTTTTATGAGGATTTTGGTTTTTTGGTGGCTGTGTGTTTTGGGGTTTTTGGGGATGAGGGTTTAGGGTTTGGGGGGTTGATGTTTTATGGTTTTTTTTAGAATGGATGGTTTTGGATTTTTTTTTTGGGGGGGGTCTAAGTGTCTAGGGATTTTTAGGGATGAGGGATTATGGTTTTTGATGATAAGGATTTAGAGTATACTGAGGATTAGGGTTTAGAGTTTTTTTAAGGCTAAGAGTTTAGGGTTTTTTAGGGATGAGGGTTGTGTTTGTTTGGTGGTTGGGGGTTTAGGGGATTTTTGGAATGAGGTTTTTTGGGTTTTTTAAGGATGATGGTTTAGGGGTTGATGGGTCTGATGGCTTGGGGTTTTTTGGTTCTTATGGATTATTTTTTTTTGGGGATAAGGGTCGAGTGTTTTTTGAGGATGAGGGTTTAGGTTTTTTTTTAATTCTCTGTGATTAGGATTTTTTGGGGATGACGGATTAGGGTATTTTTGGGTTAAGGGTTTATGTTTTTTGGGTGTTGAGGGTTTAGTTTCCTTGGGGTTGTGGGCTTAGGTTTTTTGGGGATGAGGGATTATATTTTTCTAGGGATAAGGGTTTAGGGTAGTTTATGGATGATGGTTTTGGGGTTTTGGGGTTATGTATTTAGGGTTTAGGGTATTATGGTTATGAGGGTTTAGGATATTTTGGTGCTGAGGGTTTAGAGTAATTTGGTTCTGAGGGTTTATGATTTTCAAAGGATGGTGGTTTAGGTTTTGTCAAGGTTCTTGGTTTTGGGATTTTTCAGGATAGTGGGTTTATGGATTTTTGGGGCTAAAGTTTTAGAGATTTTTTGGTCAAAGGGTTTTTTTGGGCTAGGGGTTTTTGGTTTTTTGGGGTTGAGTGTTTTTGGTTTTCAAGGTTGGGGGGTTTATGGTTTTTTTGAAGCTAAGGTTTTTTGTTTTTTTAGTAATGAGGGTTTAAGGATTTTGGTGTTGGGGGTTAGGGTTATTTGGGGATGAGGGTTTAAGGATTTTTGAAGAATAGGATTTAGGGTATTTTGGGGGCTGACAGTTTAGGGATTTTTTGGTTGAGGGAATTGTGTTTTTTGGGTTGAGGGTTTTGTTTTTTTTGGGGCTGATCATTAAGGATTTTTTTGGGCTGAGGTTTTATGGATTTTTTTGGGACTAAGGGTTTAGTGTTTTTTTGGGGATGATGGTTTAGTTTTTTTGTTGATGATGGTTTCTTTTTTCTTGGGACTAAGTTTTTAGTGTTTTTTTGGGATGAGGGTTATGGGTTTTTTGGGTATGTGGTTTGGTGGGTCTTTTGGAATGAGTCAAGGGGGTTTTAGGGGATGAGGGTTGAGGGTTTCAAGGGTTTAGGGTTGGTTTTATTTTTGGATGAGGCTTGGGGTTTTTTTGGGGATGAATGTTTAGGATTTTGGGGCTGAGGGTTTGGTGTTTTATGGGGATAAGTGTTTTGGGTTTTTTGGGGTTCTTATTTTTTATAGCTAAGGGTTTAGGGTCTTTTATGGTAGAGTGTTTATGGTCTTTTTGGGATGAGGGTTTAAGGTTTTTTAAGGCTGAGGTTTGGGGGTTTTTTAGGAAAGAGTTTTAATGTTTTAGTGTTTATTGGGACTAAGGGTTTAGGGTTCTTAGGGGTTGATGGTTTTGGATTGTTTTGTGATGGGGATTTAGGGTTTTTTGGGTCTATGGTTTTTAGGTTTTTTGGGGATTAGGGTTTAGTGTTTTTTGGGAATGAGGGTTTAGTGTTTTTTATGGATGAGAGTTTAGTGTTTATTTGGTCTGAGTGTTTAGGATTTTGGGGGATGAGGTTTTATGGTTTTTGTTAATCAGTGTTGAGTTTTTTTATGGATGAGGGTTTACGGTTTTTGGGATGAGGTTTGAGGGTTCTTTTGGGATGATGTTTAAGGGTTTTTTGGGCATGATGGTTTAGTTATTTTCAATACATAGGGTTTATGGTTTTCTAGGATAGAGGTTTTAGGTATTTAGGGTTAAGGGTTAGTGTTTTTTTAGGACTGAGGGTTTATGGTTTTTTTGGGATGAGGGTTTCTGATTTTTAGGGGTTTAGGGTTTAGGGTTTTTTTAGGGATGAGGTTTTAGGGTTTTTAATTGATGATGATTTAGTGTTTATTTTGGTTGAGGGTTTTATTTTTTTGGGGCTAATGTTTTGGGGTGTCTGGGGGTAGAGGGTTTAGGGTTTTTTGGGACTGAGGATTTAGAGATTTTTGGGAATGAGGGTTTATGGTTTTATGGGGCTATGATTTTGGTGTTTTTTAGGGATTAGGGTTTATGATTTTTTGGGGCTAAGGGTTTACATTTTGTTAGGGATGATGGTTGAGGGTTTTGGGGGCCTTAGGGTAAAGGGTTTTTTGGGTATGAGGGTTAAGGATTTCAAGGGGTTGATGGTTGAGGGATGTTTTGAGGTAAGGGTTGATGTTTTTTTGGGGTTGTGGGTTAAATATTTTTTAGGTCTGAGGGTTGAGGGAGTTTTGGAGTTGAGGGTTGAGGTTTTTTTGGGGGGATGATGATTGAGGGTTTTTTTAAAAGATGAGGTTTGGGTGTTTTTTTTGTCTAAGGTTTGAGGGTTTTTTGGGGATGGGGGTGATATTTTTTGGTGCTGAGTGTTGAGGGTATCTTAGTGTTATGGATTGTGATTTTTTTGGGGTTGATGGTTGAAGGATTTTTGGGGCTAATGGTTGAGGGGTTTTTAGGGAATGAAGGATGGGGTATTTTGGGGTTTAGTGTAGAGGGTTTTATTAGGGTTTTAGGTTTAGGGTTTTTTTGGATAAGGTTTTAGGTTTCTTAGGGGATGAGGATTTAGGGTTTGTTTGGGGCTAAGCCTTCAGGGTTTTTTAGGGCAGAGGGTTTAGGGGTTTTTTATGGATGAAGGTTCAGGGTTTTTAGGTCTAAGGGTTTAGGTTTTTTGGGGATTTGGGTTTAGTATTTTTTTTAAGATGAGTGTTTAGGGTGTTTTTGAGCTGAAGGTTTATAGTTTTTTGGGGCTGAAGGTTTAGGTTGTTTTGGGTATGAGGGTTTAGGTTTTTGTAGGCTGAAGATTGAGGGATTTTTTGGGGAAGAGGTTTGAGGGTTTTTTTGGTATGAGGGTTGAGTATTTTTGTGGTTGAGTGTTGAGGGTTTTTTGGGGATGTGGGTTGATTGTTTTTTTTTTTGGATGAGGGTCGAGGGTTTTTTGGGGATGAGGGATTACGGTTTTTTGGGTCTCGTGGTTTATTGTTTTTTAGGGATGAGGGTTGAGTGTTTTTTGGTGCTAAGGGTTGAGGTTTTTTGTGGAAGAGAGTTAAGGTTTTATTATGGATGAGGTTATATTTATTTTTTAGGCCTGATGATTTAGGGTTTTTTGGTGATGATGGTTGAGGAATTTTCAGGGATGAGGGTTGATGGTTTTTTAGGCTAAGGGTTGAGAGTTTATAAGGGCTGAGGGTTGTGGGATTTTTGAGGCTGTGGGTATAGTGTTTTGGGGGCTTATGGTTGAGGATTTATTGGGCCAGAGGGTTTAGGGGTTTCTGGTGCTGAGTGTTTTGTTTTTTAGAGATGAGTATGTAGGGTTTTTTTGGGTTTTGGGTTTGCGGTTTTTTAGGGTTTAGGGTTTAGGATTTTTTTTGGTTGTGGGTTTAGTTTTTTGGGGGGCTGAGGGTTTAGGTTTTTGTGTTGTTTAGGGTTTAGGGTTTTTGGGGGCATTGTGTTTATTTTTAATTTTCATTGACTATTTATAGTTTTTTTGGGATGAGTTTTAATGTTTTTTGAGGCTAAGTGTTGAGGGTTTATTGATGATGATGGTTGAGGGTTATTTTGGGGCTAAGGGTTTGGGGTTTACTGGGGATGAGGGTTGAGAATTTTTAGGGATGATGGATGAGGGTTTTTTGGGGATGATGGTTGATGGTTTTTTGGGACTGAGGGATCAGAATTTTTTTGGGTCTTAAGGTTTATTTTTTTTAGGGGTGAGGGTTTGGGGTTTTTGGGATGAGGTTTTATGGTTTTTAGGGCCGAGAGGTTAATTTTTTTAGGGATAAGGGTTCGGGGTTTTTTCATGACTGAGTGTTTATGGTTTTTTTGGGATGAGGGTTTAGGGTTTTTTGGGATATGGTTTTAGTGTTTTTTGGGGCTGAGGGTTGAAGGATTTTTAGGATAAGGGTAGAGGGTTTTTGTGGCTGATGTTTAAATATATTTCGGGATGATGGTTTAGGGATTTTTGGGGCTCAGGGTTTTGGGGTTTTGGGGGCTATGGGTTTGGGGTTTTTTGGAACACAGGGTTTAGTGATTTTGAGGTGGAGAGTTGAGTGTTTTTTGGGGCTAACAGTTGAGGGTTTTTTGGGGATGAGGGTTGAGGTTTCTTTAGGGATGAGGTTTTATAATTTTTTTGGTGATGATTATTGAGGGTTTTTTGGGGCTGACGGTTTAGAGTTTTTTGGGTTTGAGGTTTAGGATTTTGGAGGGTTAAGGGTTGAGTGTTTTTTGTGGATGAGTGTTGAGGATATATTGGGTTTGAGGGTTTTGGGGTGGTTTTGGGGTTTTGTGGATCAGGGTTTTGAGTTTTTTAGGTAAAAGGTTTAGTGTTTTTTAGGATGAGTATTTAGGGGTCTTTGGGGATTTGGTTTTAGGGTTTTTTGTGGTTTAGGGTTCAAATATTTTGAGGATGTGGGTTTAGGGTTTTTTGGGGCTGATGTTTTAGGGATTTTTTGGTCTACGGGTTTATGGTTTTTTGGGGTTGATGGAATAGGTTTATTTGGTTATGAGGGTTTAGGGTTTTCTTGGTAAAAGGTTTAGGGTTTTCTAGGGATAAGGGTTTTTGGTTTTTTAGGCTTAGCGTTTAGGGTTATTTGGGGATGGGGTTTTAGAGGTTTTCCTTGCTAATGATTTGGGGTGTTTTGGGGATGATGGTTTAGGGTTTTTTGATGATGGGTGTTTATGTTTTTTCTGGGATGAGGGTTTAGGGTTCTTTAAGTATGAGGTTTAGGGTTTTCCTAGGATAAGAGATTTTTTTTTCTGTGTTGAGGGTTTTTGGTTTGTCTAGGATGAAGGTTTAGGGAATTTTGGGGCGAGGTTTTAGGGTTTTCGGGGTCTCAGGGTTTAGGGTTTTTGGGGCCTGCCGGTCTAGGGTTTTTTTGGGGATGAGGGTTTATGGTTTTTCGAGGTTGAGGGTTTAGTTTTTTTTGGGTTGAAGGTTTACGAATTTTTTGGCATGAGTTTTTATGGGTTTTTTGGGTTGAGGGTTTAGGATTTTTTTGGGCTTAGGGCTTAGGGTTTTTTTGGGATGAGGCTTTATGTTTTTTTTGGAAAAGGGTTTATAGTATTTTGGAGCTAAGGGTTTAGGTTTCTTTAGGTATGAGTGATTAGTGTTTTTGGGGTTGAGAGTTTATATTTTTTGGGGGCTGAGGGTTTAGGATTTTTTGGGGACTAGGGTTTCGTGTTTTTGGGGATGAGGGTTTAGAGTTTTTAAGACCAAATGTTTAGGGTTTTTTGGGGATAAGGGTTTACGGTTTTTTGGGGTACAAGGTCTACAGTTGTTTGGGGATAAGGGTTTAGGGTATTTTATGGCCGAGGGTTTATGGATTATTGGGGATAGGGGTTTAGGGGTTTTTGGGGCAAGGGTTTTGGGAATTTAGGGGCTATGGGTTTAGGATGTTTTTGGCGTCAAGTTTTTATAGATCTTTCGGGATGAGGGTTTAGATTATTTTTGTGATGAAGGTTTAGGGTTTTCTATGGAATAAGTTTTTATTTTTTAGGGTCTAAGGGTTTTTTATTTTCTAGGTTTGAGGATTAGGTTTTTTGGGGATAAGGGCTTAGGGTTTTTGGTGGCTGAGGATTTTGAATTTTTTTCCCGGAGGGTTTATGGGTTTTCAGGTCTGAGTGTTTGGTGTTTTTTGGGGCCAAGGGCTCAAGGTTTTTTTGTGATAGGGTTTTAGAGTTTTTATGGATGATATTTTGGAGTTTTTTTGGGTTGATGGTTTTAGGTTTTTTGGGGTCTAGTGTTTTTTGGGTCAAACATTTAACATTTAACATTTTTTGTATGATCTCAACCTTTTCTGGAGTCATATCAGGCACGTTTTCAGGTAATTTTTGATGTTTTTAATTACATTTGATTTGGAGTAGTGGCTTGGGAAGCGTTTGGGTGAAAGTTTATGGAAAAATAAAGGATAGTGGGTAGTGCATGGTTTGTGCACAGTTTGAAAAACCGTGTGACCAAAATGTGCCAAGCATGAAAAACTAGATAGGGAGGTCCACACAGTTTGTGTATGGTTTGACAAACCATAAAACCAAACCGTTCTAACCTTGGAAACTTGGACAGAGGTTTTCTCAAGGTTGGTGCACAGTTTCCCTAACCGTGTGCCTCTTCCCAGGAAACTGTGCACCTTGAATTTTAATTCTGAAAATCCTTTTTAAAACCACCCGAACCCCTAGGACATCCATATTTTCAAACTTAGATCAGGCTTGACTAATTATATGTGTTTACAAAGCCTCTTGTAGAGATTAAAAGGCGATCTGAACACTGTTCTTTGAGATTGAAGGCTTGGATTGAAGATCTGATCTCCTCTCAGTAAGTAGATTTCATTCCATTGCTTCTCCAATTCATTCCTCTATATTTCCCTGATATTTTCATGGTATATTTCCATTATTTCTCTGGATATAACCCAATGAGTTGAGATATAGATCTAGGATTGAGGATATACAACTATTTTTTCAAGATCTTGATGCCTTTGATATTAATTTTGGTTTTAGGGATTTAGATTTGGAGCTTGATCGATGATGTTGTGCCGCTCAGATTTTGGGGATTTCCATTGGGCTAAATTCTGTCAAAAAACTTATGTAGGTTGTATAAATCAAACCCCATAGTCATGATTTATGATATGTGAATGTGAGTTTATGAATTTCTAGATTTCCCTTGATGATTTAGTTTTCTAAATTAGTGTAATTAGGTATGTGGAATTGAATTTATTTACCTTGGTGATTTAATTGATAATTAAACCATGGAACAAACGATGGGGGGTTTCCCAAATAGATATTTTAGAGATTTGATCTTGGTAAAGATATTGCATTGAAATATTCATTTGATTATTACAAGATAATTAATTGAGAGAAATTAATTATAGAACTATGTTTGGATATTTAAGATAATTAATTGTGAGAATTAATTATGTGTCATGATGTGATCTAAGATAATTAATTGTGAAAATTAATTATGACTTGTTGGGTTTTAATTTGGATAATTAATTGTGAAGAATTAATTATGGATAAAGAATTGTGTTGATTGATTAATTAATTGATGAACTAATTAATGGTTTATATCTTTAGTTAATTGTTTAATTAACTAATGGCCTTTGAAATTTTTAACTAATCATTGGATAAGTAAATTAATAATGTGGAAAAAATTTATGTCTTAAAGGATGATTAATGGATGATATTTTGTGGTGCTAGGAATGGAATCCTAGACCGATTAGAATTTGGGACTTGGGAATGGCGTTCCTCCACAATAGTTATCCAAGATTGAGATTATGGGGGGTTAGGCATGACTACGTACACCGAATGAGAATTGGAGTTCTAGGCATAACGAACTACACCGAATAAGAATTGGAGTGCTAGGAATGAAGACCTACACTCAACGAGATTTGGGGTTCTAGGCATGATGACCTACACCAAATGATTAATGATAATAATGAAAGATGTTTCAACTAAAAATTGGGGTGCTAGTAATGATGACCTACACCAAAGGATACATGATAATAATGTATGATGATTCAAATGGGAAAACATGATTTGAACTTGGCCTAATGTGATTATTAAATATTAAATGACAATGTGATAAATGTTTAAATTATGCATTGTAATTATTGATTCATTAGACTGCATGCACTATCTTTTGACTGGAATCATTTTAGACACCATTATTGGTGGCCTACTGAGTTGTACTCACACCCTATTTGGACCGCCTGATCAGCACCCGAGAATAATTTGTTGTTGCGGGACATGGTAAGGGCAAGGCCTTGAGATAGGTTTCAGTTTGGGATTGGAGCATGGGAGAGGGAACTGGACATGGTTAGGGACAATTTTGGGAGTCATTGTTTCTTTACTTTCAGTTTCATTGTAGACGCTTGACATTTTCATTAGAATAGCATGATTTACCATTTAGTTGAGTAATGTATTTTCATGATTTGGTTATCATATGAATTGGATTTGTTCTTGTTATTTATATACACTTTCGCACATGGTTATTGTTATTTTCTTCCACTATTGTTTTATTCTGAAAAAAGAGGGTATAGTCTCCCCAGGACTGACTTACTAGACCCTCGCTACTAGTCGACACCCTCTAGTGTACGGGGAGGTGCTCTTGAGGGCATATGGACAACCAGCTCTGGGAACTATTCAGTGGCTCCCGGTTTGGGACATCATAAAGTGGTATCAAAGGATGTTTTCTTTTCATTATTCTTATTTTGTCTTACTGTTTAGGGAATAGGTAGATATAATACTATGAGGAGTCAAGTATTGGTAATGAGATCATGCATGGGAATTGTAAACCCATGTACGGGGTGAAATCTGAGTACTCAGGGTGGGATTATTGTGATTTCTGTTTTTTGTTACAGTTGTATATTATTTCCCCTTGGGTGAGGCACTTGTGGTGTGATGTGATATTTATTTTGATAATTGTTGAATTTTGATTCATGGACTAAAGGGGAATGATATTTGAGTCTGTATGCATCATTCTAAGCACTCAGGGTTATTGTGACATGCATCATTCTAGGCACTCAGGGTAAAATAGGTTATGGGTAAGTTGTTGAACTTGAACTATTTTCCTTTATTGTGATATTGGAATAATGATGTAAAATGAGAATAAATGGGTTCTTAATGAGAACCTTAATTGATGAAATGAGTATAGAAATTAATTATTTTTTGAATTAATTAATTTGAAATAATGTGATTAATTAATGGTTGGATTAATTAATGAGAATAAATATACTCTTGTTAACCAAGTCCTTGGAGTAGAATGGTTAAGGGTAGTGATAAGGCCTTGGTGTTGACCGTGTGGTGAAAAATAGGTTGAAGGGAACATGTTGAAACTTGTTGTGTTAGTTTCTTTTCATACGTAAATGTTATAAGGTTGTGTTATGAGACCTAAGACGTTTGTTTGGATTTGTATATATATGCCTCTATGACTCAAGTTGAGGGAGAGAACAGGGGGCATTTCCTAGAATGAACTTCCAGACAGGGAGATTGAGGCACCATTGGTGCAAGATGAGAAAGAATGAGAGAAGTTCTGAGAAAAATTTTCTCATTTCATGAAAATAATGGAGAGAGACCCAGGACAGGTGCAGAAAATCATGTATGAGTTGACAAGGGAGTTCCAGTTATATCACCCTCCTAATTTTACTCGAGAATGTGCACATGAGGGAGAAGAATTATGGATTAAATCCCTAGAGACAATACTTCACCATTTGAAGACTCTGGCTGAGAGGAGGGTCGATTCGGTTTCTTATATGCTGCAGGGTTCTACGAAGCACTGGTGGGACATTCTGGTATGATCTGGACAAACTAAAGAGATGTTATGGAAGGACTTTTTGGAGAAGTTCTTGGAAAACTTCTATCCAGACACATTGATGCTAGAGAAGGATTTAGATTTTATGCATCTGACACAAGGAAGCATCTCAATAATGGAGTATGCTGAATGTTTCACAGATTTATAGTGTTTTGCTTCATATTTGGTGGTAGATGAGGATTCTTCGGAAAAACAATTTTAGGACAAAATTAAGAGTGAAATTAAGTCCCAGGTAAATATATTTAGGTTGAAGAAATTGTCAGAAGTGGTTAATATGCATCTCATTTTAAAGGGGAACCTGAAGGAGGCTTCCAGTACTGAACAGGTAGGTGGACGATTAGGGAGTCTGCCTTCCGAGAGTAGGAAGCGTCGTCATGAGAATCTTAGTCGGGATATTGGAAAGCAAGGTGGATAGTCAGGAGTAACAGTTGCACCAGATCATTCTCATGTGCATTTCCACCAGTTCGGTAGGCAGGGACACTATCGTATGCATTTTCCTTGACCACCATTGGATTTCTGGTTTTGTGGAAAGATGGGACATCTATAGAAGATCTGCAGGAAGCAGCAGTAGGCTGGTGCTGAGGGAGAAGCTGCTCAGAGTCAGAGTGTGGGAAGGGGGTCTTCTACACCATATAGGTATGGCAGTTGGAGTTCTACTGGAAGAGGCGGTAGAGGAAGTGAATTTGGTGCTTTAGAGTATGAACACCCATATCAGTAGATTGGTTCTACTCAGGGGATTCAGATGACACCACTGGGAAGATGGGCAGGATAGTTACATGCAGTACAACCTACACTTGTAAAGAGCAAGGTTGGTCCATCAATAGTGAGAGGTACTATTCTAGTTTATTCTACTTTAGCTACTACCTTGTTTCATATCTATGCCTATCATTCCTTTATATTTTAATACCATGTTAATGGATTGAGCCTGGTGGTGGAGTATATAAGAGGGATAATGAATATTGATACACCGTTGGGAGCACGAACTAGGGATATATGTTTATGCAGGGGATGTTCTCTAGATATCAGAGAGTATCATTTTCTTTGGGATATATATGTCCTTGACATAATGGGCTTTGACATGATTATGGGTATGGACTGGCTAGTCACATACCGAGCCCACATAGACTGTTTTCCTGGAATGGTGAACTTTGTATCTTCTGAGGGTGATCAATATGTCCTTCATGGAGAATGGGATATCCATGCAAGCAGAGCTAGGAAAATTACTCAACAAATTGGAGAGCTCACGGACCTAGTTTCTAGTATTTTGCTCGATGATGGGAGTGGTAGGAAAGATGTTCGTCCACCAGTAGTAGAACTGTTTTAGGATGTCTTTCCTAAAGACTTTTCAGGGTTTCCACCTAAGAGAGATGTGGAATTCACTATTGAGCTCATGTCGAGGGCTGATCCAGTATCTATTTCACCTTACAGAATGTCACTGACCGAGCTTCAAGATCTCAAAACGAAGTTGGAAGTGTTAGAGGATAAATGTTTTATCCATCCAAGTACGTTACCTTGGGGATCACCTATTTTGTTTGAAAAGAAGGCTGGCGGGAGTCTACACTTGTGTGTCGATTACCTAAAGTTGAATAAAATGATTGTGAAGAACTGATATCCTCTTCCGTGTATCGATTATGTGTTTAACCAGTTTAAGGGGGCTAGTGTGTACTCAAATATTGATATGAGATCGGGGTATCATTAGGTGAGAGTTCGGACTTATGATATACCAAGAATTAATTTTAGAAGCAGGTATGGCCTTTATGAGTTTGTTGAAATGCCTTTTGGGTTGACTAATGCTCTAGAAATGTTTATGGCCTTGATGAATTGGATCTTTTATCCATACTTAGATCAGTTTGTGTTGGTGTTTGTGGATTACATATTAGCGTACTCTAAGACTCATGATGATCATGCCCAACATCTTGACATCATCCTGAGTACACTAAGAGATAATCAGCTATATTCCAAGCTATCTAAATGTATGTTTTGGATTGACATGGTACACTTTTTGGTGCACATCATATCGGAAGAAGGTGTGGTAGTGGACCTAGAAAAAGTTCAGGTAGTGATTTCTTGGGAGCATCCCAAGAATTTTTTTGATATTCGAATCTTTTTGAGATTAGCTAGTTATTTTAGGAGGTTTGTCCATGATTTTTCCTGAATGGAAACTCCACTTATTGGTTTGACAATGAAAGGCCTAAAGCTTGTCTGGACATAATAATTTGAGAATGCTTTCCAAGAGTTGAAGAAGCGCTTGACATCAGCACCAATTTTGGTATTACCTAAGTCGGGTGAGGAGTACATGGTGTATTGTGACACTTATGGGGGTGGACTCGAAGCTGTGTTGATTTAAGGGGATAAAGTCATTTCTTAGGGTCTCAACTATTGAGGCCGCATGAATGTAATTTCCCTACGCATGACCTCAAGTTGGCAGTGGTGGTTTATGCTCTTCAGTGTTGGAGACACTATCTTTTGGGTGAAAAGTTTACAGTTTTTACGAATCACAAAATATTGAATTACATCTTTTCACAACGCGACATAAATCTTTGGCAGTGAATATGGGTAGAGTATATACATTCCTTTGATTATGAACTGGAATATACATCCGGAAAGGGAAATAGTGTGGATGATGCCTTGATTAGAAAAACTCAGACTCAGTTGTTATATGAGTCAAGTGTAGAGTGGAAGATGATAACCTTGCTTGCGGATATGCATGTGGTAGTTCAGAAGAGTTAGGAGAGGATGACTCTGGTTTCTGTAGCAGTGGATTCTACGCTCTTGAGATAAAACAGGGATAGGAAGTATGAGGATCTAGAATGTTTAGACTTGATTGAAATACTTGAAGGTGGGGATACACTTTCAAACTGGAAAATAGATGAGGATGAGATCATCTATGTGAAAAAATTTGGTTGTTGTTCCTACGGGTATGCAAGAGAGACTCATGTCATAATTTCATGCTTCATGGTGGGTGGTAAATCCTGGGGTGAAAAAAATGTATTGTGACCTTCAACGATAGTTTTGGTGGCCATGCATTAAAAAAAGAGATAGTAGGGTTCGTAACAAGATGGTTCACTTTTCAGTAGGTGAAAGCCGAGGATCAATGACCTAGAGGCCTATTGCAGCCGTTACCTATTCCATAATGGAAGTGGGATTATGTGATAATGGGTTTTTTGGTATTACTTCCAAAGACTATTAGGAAGAATGATTTTATTTGTGTCATTGTGGATGGACTAATTAAGGTATCACACATCTTTCCTATTAAGGAAACCTTTACAGCAGAGTAGTTGGGAGAACTATACGTGAAATATATAGTTCATTTTCATGGGGTGCCACATACTATTGTTTCATATCATGATTCATGATTTACTTCATGCTTCTGGAAGGGCTTACAAAAGGTTCTTGGTACATAGGTTCTGTTGAGTACAGACTTCCACCCATAGAAATATGGGCAGTCGGAGCATACCATACAGGTGTTAGAGGTTATGCTATGAGCATGTGTGCTTGAATTTGGTGGTTCTTGGGAAAAGCACATGGCTTTAGTAGTGTTTTCCTATACCAATAGTTATCAAGAAACTATACATATGGAACCATACAAGGAACTTTATGGTAGACCTTGTAGATCACCGCTATGTTGGTTAGAGGTGGGTGAGTTAGAGCTCTTAGGATCGAGTCTCATTTGGTAGACATCGAAGCGGTTGTAGTTGTTTCGAAAGCGTATGGCTATGTCTCGGAGTAGGAAGAATCCATATGTATATGGATGAAGATGACCCCTAGAGTTTATAGAGGGTGATTGTGTATTCCTTTGAGTGTCACCTATATTGGGTCACCATAGATACGGAGGTAGAGAAAGTTAGGGCCCAGGTTTGTTGGACCATTTGAGGTGCTAGAGAGAATCGGGCTGATGGTGTACCGATTAGCACTTCCACAAAAATACAACACTTTTCATGATATTTTACATGTATCACAACTACATCGGTATCACCCAGACCCTTCTCATGTGATTGATTTTGTCTTTAGTTCACGTGTTATGGAAACTTGGAAATTTTCAAGAGGAAACTTGGAAATGGGAAGCAGACATGATGAATCAATGGCCTAATATTTTTGGCTTAGAATCTTAGAGATGTTTGGGAGTGCAGCTCGAGGATGAGTTCTTATAAGGTGGGGAGATTGTAAGATCTCGGCCTTTTTGGAGTCATCTCGGGCATGTTTTCAGGTACATTTTGATTTTTAAAGTACTTTTTATTTGGATTAGTAGATTGGGGTGTGTTTGGGTGAACTTTTAAGTAAAACTAAAGGAGAGTGGGTTGTGCATGGTTTGCGCACAGTTTGACAAACCGTGCGACCAAACCCTGCCAAGCATGAGAAACTGGATAGAGAGGTCTACACGGTTTGCGAATGGTTTGAAAAATCGTGCGACCAAACTGTTCCAATGGTGCAAACATGGATAGAGGGTTCTGCATGGTTGGCACACAGTTTTCTTAATCGTGTGCCTCTTCCTAGAAAACTGTGTGTGTGGGATATTAATTCTGAAAATTATTTCAAAACAACCAAAACCCTTAGGACATCCATATTTTCAACATTAGCTTGGTCTTGATGAATTATAGTTGTTTCCAAAGCCTCCCAGATAGATTCCTAGGCGATCGTAACAACGTTCTTCGAGATTGAAGGCTCAGATTAAAGATCCTCTCTCCTCCCAGTAAGTGGATTTCATCCCATTGATTCCCCCGTTCATTTATCTATCTTTCCTTGATCTTTTCATTGGATGTTTCCACTGTTTCCTGAGATCTAAACCTGTGAGTTGAGATTTAGATCTAGGATTGTGGATATATATCTAGTTTTTCAAGATCTTTATTACTTTGATCTTAATTTTGGTTTTAGGTATTTAGATCTAGAGCTTGATCGACGACGTTGTGCTGCTCATATTTTGGGGATTTTTGTTGTTCTAACTTTCGTCAATAAACCGAGGTAGGTGGTCTAAATAGAACTCCCATATTCATGATTTGTGACATTTTAATGTGATTTTATGAATTTCTAGATTTCCCTTGATTATTGATTTTCCAAAATTTTAGAAATTAGGATTGTGGAATTTAATTGAGTTTCCTATGTGATTTAATTGATAATTGAACCACAGATCAAATGATGGGGGGTTTCCCAAATATATCATTTATAGATTTGGTATTAGTAAATATATTGTAATTGAGATATTGATTTGATTGTGACAAGATAGTTAATTGGGGGAAATTAATTATGGAACTATGTTTGGATTTTTAAGATAATTAATTGTGAGAATTAATTATGTGCCATGATGTGATCTAAAATAATTAATTGTGAAAATTAATTATGACTTTTTGGGTAATTTAGATGATTAATTGTGAAGAATTAGTTATGAAAAGAGAATTGTGTTGATTTATTAATTAATTGATGAATTAATTAATGGGTTATATGCTTAGTTAATTTTTGAATTAACTAATGAAATTTGAAATATTTAACTAATAATTGGATTAGTTAATGAATAATGTGGAAAAATTTTATGACTTAAAGGATGATTAAATGGTTGAGATTTTTTGGGGCTTGGAATGGCATCCTAGACTGATTAGAAGTTGGGACTTGGACATGGCGTTCCTCCCCAATAGTTATACAAGATTGATATTATGGGGTGCTAGGAATGACGACCTACACTGAATGAGAATTAGAGTGCTAGGCATGAGGACCTACGCCAAATGATAATTATAGTGATAGTAATGAAAACCTACACTCAATGAGATTTGTGGTGCTGGACATGATGACATACACCAAATGATTATTGATAATTATGAATGACGATTCAACTGAGAATTGGGGTTCTAGGCATGACAAGCTACATCGAATGATTAGTGATAAAAATTGATGATGATTCAAATGAGAAAAAATGATTTGTACTTGGACTAATATGATTATTAAAGATTAAATGACAATGTGATAACTATTTAAATTATGCATTGTATTTAGTGCTTCATTAAACTGCATGCACTATCTTTTTACTGGACTCATTTTAGACATAGTTGGTGGTGGCCTACTAAGTTGTACTCACACCCTATTCGGGCCGCCTGATCATCACCCAAGAAGACTTTGTTTTTGCTGGACATGACAAGAGAAAGGCCCTGGGATAGGTTGCAGTTTTGGATTGAATCATGGGAGAGGGAACCAGACATGGTTCGGGACCCATTTGGGAGTTGTTGTGTCTTTACTTTCAGTTTCATTGTAGGCACATGACATTTTCATTGGCATATAATTATTTACATTTCAGTTGAGTTTTATATTTTCATGATTTGGTTATCATATGAAATGGATTTGTTCTGGTTATTTATATATGTTTCTACACTTGGTTATTTTTATTTTCTTACACTGGTGTTTTATTCTAACAAAAGATGGTATAGTCTCCCCAAGACTGACATTCTAGACCCGCAATACTAGTTATCACACTCTAGGTTATTAGGAGGTTTAAGGGAATGTTTCCAACCAGATCGGGGCACCGTTCAGTGGCTCCCGGGTCGAGACGTCACAATTTTGGGTTTTTTTGTTTCAAAGGTTATGGATTTTTTGGGGCCAAGAGTTCAAGGTTTTTTTGTGCTAGGGTTTTAGGGTTTTTTAAGGCTGATATTTTGGAGTTTTTTTGGTTGAGGGTTTCATGTTTTTTGTGGTCTAGTGTTTATGGTCTTGTGAGGTAAAACATTTAGCATTTTTTGGAGATGAGGGTTAATATTTTGGGGGATTGAGGGTTTAGGATTATTTTGCCAGAGGGTTTTGGGTTATCTTGGCCTAAATTTAGGTATTTTTAGGGTAAATGGCTAATAGTTTTTTTGGATGAGAATTTATGGTTTTTTGGTTTGAGGGTTCATGGTTTTTTTAGGATGAGGTTTTAGGTTTTTTTGGGGGTTAGGGGTTTATAATTTTTTGGGGTAGTGGATTTAGGGTTTTCTGGGGCTGAGGGTTTTGGGTTTTCGGGCTGAGGATTTAGGTTTTTTAGGGATAAAGGTTTATGGTTTTTGGGGGATGAGGTTTTAGGTTTTTCCGGTGCCATGGGTTTAGGGTTTTTTTGGGTTGAGATTTTTGGGTTTTTTGGGGATAAGTGTTTATCGGTTTTTTAGGGAAAATGGTTTTGGATTTTTTGGGGCTGAGGGTTTAGGGTTTTTTGGGGCTGAGGGTTTATGATTTTTTGGGGGAGAGAGTTAGAGTTTTTTTGGGTATGAGGGTTTATAGTTTTTTAGGACTTAGGTTTTTGGGTTTTTTGGGGTTAGGTTTTAGAGTTTTCTTAGGCTAATTCATTATGGTTTTTTGTGGATAACGGATTAGGGTTTTCTGGGGCTATGGTTTTAGGTTTTTATATGGTTGAGGGTTTTTGGTTTTTTTTGGGTTGAGGGTTTATATTTTTTAGGTATGAGGGTTTAGGGTTTTTTTTGGGATGAGGGTTTATGGGTTTTTGGGGATGAGAGTTTTGGGTTTTTAGGGGCTGGGGGTTTAAGGATTTTTGTGCTGAGATTTTATAATTTTCTTGGGGTTGGGGGTTTAGGATTTTTGGGGCTGAGTGTTTAGGGTTTTTTGGGGATCATGGTTCAGGTTTTTATGGGGATGAGTTTTTAGGTTTTTTTTACTATGAGGGTATGGGTTTTTTGGGACTAAGGGTTTAGGTTTTTTGGATCAGGGATTTTCAAGATGAGCGTTTTGTGTTTTTTGGGACTAAGGGTTTGGGTTTTTTTGGGGTTGATGTTTTTTGGTTTTTTTGGGACAAGGGTTTAATAAATTTTGGGTATAATGTTTTAATATTTTTTGGGGATAATAGATTAGGGTTTTGGGGGGTTTGGGGTTATGGGTTTTTTATGATATGAGGGTTTTTGGTTTTTTGGGGCTAAGGGTTTTAGGTTTCGAGGGGATAAGGGTTTAGTTTTTTTTTGGAATGAGGGTTTAGGGTATTTTGGGGCTGAGGGTTTTTTAGGGTTGATATTTGAGGGTTTTTTAGGGAATAATTTTTAGGGTTTTTTGGTGATGAATATTTGGGGTTTTGGGGGGCTCAATTATATTGGTTTTGGCAATGAGGGATAAGGTGTTTATAGAGGTTAAGGTTTAGGGTTTTTTGTAGTTTTGGGTTTTAGGTTTGTTGGGGCTAATGGTTTAGGTTTTTTTGGGAAGAAGGTTTAGGTTTGTGGGGTAATAAGAGTTTAAGGTTTTTTGGGGATAAGAGTTTATAGTTTTTTGTTGTTTAGGGTTGAAAATTTATTGAGAATGTTGGTTGAGGGTTTTCGGGATAAGGGTTTTGGTTTTATTGGGGATGAGGGTTGAGGGATATTTAGGGATGATGGTTGAGTGTTTTTTGGGGATAATGGTTGATTGATTTTTGGGGCTAAGGCTCTTAGTTTTTTTAGGACTAAGGGTTTAGGATTTTCTTGGGATAAGGGTTTAGGGTTTTTTTAGTGGTAGGGTTTATTTTTTCTTGGGAGGAGGGTTTAATTTTTTTTAGGTTTGAGAGTTTAGGTTTTTTAGGGATAAGGGTTTAGGTTTTTTCAGGAATTATTATTTATGTTTTTTTGGGTTGCGGGTTTAGTATTTTTTTGGGTTGAGGGTTTAGTGTTTTTTGGGGCTGAGGTTTGATGGTTTTTTTGGGAATGAGGATAGAGGTTTTTGGGGGAATTTGGTTCAAGTTTTTTTAGAGATGAGGGTATAGGGCCTTTTACGGCTCATGGTTTTGGGATTTTTGTGGCTAAGGGTTGAGTGTTTTTTAGGGCTGAGGGTTGAGGTTTTTTTGGGACTGAAGGTTGAGGGGTTTTGGGGGATGAGGGTTTAGGGTGTTCTGGGGGTTAGGATTGAGGTTGCATTGGGGTTGGGGGTTTAGGGTTCTTTAGGAATGAGTGTTGAGTATTTTTTGGGGTTGAGGGTTTAGAGTTTAGGGTTTTTTAGGGATGAAGGTTGAGGGGTTTTTAGGGATGAGGGTTGAGGGTTTTTTTGAGTTTAGGATTTTTTGGGGTTTGGGGTTTTGGGGTTTTTTGGACTAAGAGTTAAGAGTTTTATGGGGCAGATGGTTTAGAGTTTTTTGGAGATGAGGGTTTAGGGATATTTGGGGTTGTGGGTTTTGGGTTTTTAGGGAAGAGGGTTTAGGGTATTTAAGGTCTGAGGGTTTAGGGATTTTTTGGAAATGGGGTTTAGGATTTTGGGAGATGAAAGTTTAGGTTTTCTAGGCCTGAGGTTTTAGGGTTTTGGGTGGGTGAGGGATTAGGGTTTTTTAGGGATGAAGGATTATAGTTTTTTTAGTGATTATAATTTAGGGTTATTTGAGGATGATGGTTTAGTATTTTTTTTTCTTGGGGAGGGTTTTGGTTATTTTGGGGAGTATGGTTTAGGGTTTTTTGGGGGATTAGGGTTTAGGTTTTTTCTAGGATGAGGGTTTAGGGTTTTTTGATGCTGAGGTTTAGGGTTTTCTTAAGTGATGGTTTAGGGTTTTCTTCATTTAGGGTTTATAATTTTTATATAATTAGGGTTTAGTGTATTTTTTTGTGAGGTTTTTGGGTTTGGGTGTTGAGGTTTAGGTTTTCTTAGGGATAACGATTTATGGTTTTTTTGGTTCTAAGGGTTCATGGTTTTTGGGGATGAGTGTCTAGGGTATTGGGGGGGCTTTGGGTTTAGTGTTATTTGGGGATGAGTGTTTCTATTTTTTTAGGCTGCGGGTTTTGGGTTTTTTGTGGAAGAGGATTTAGTGTTTTTTTGGATAATGGTTTGTGGTTTATTGGGGCTGAGAGTTTTTGGTTTTTTAGGGTTGAGGTTTTATGTTTTTTGGGGGATATTGGTTTAGTGTTTGGGGGGCTTGGGTTTTAGGGTTTTTTGAGGCTAAAGGTTTATGTTTTTTTGGGGATGAAGGTTTAGTTTTTTTGGGTGGAGGTAGAGGGTTTAGGTTTTTTGGGACTGAGGGTTTAGTATTTTTTAGGATTGAGGAATTATGGTTTTTTTGGGTTCTAGCGTTTAGAGGTTTTTTTGGATTACGGTTTAGGGGTTTTTGGGGATGAGTGTTTTGGGATTTTGGGGGTTGAGGGTTTAGGATTTTTTGGGTCAAAGGTTTTTTTATTTTGGGTTTGAAGGTTTAGGTAATTTGGAGATGAGGATTTATGGTTTTTTGGATAAGGTTTTATAGTTATTTTGGGTCGAGGGTTTAGTGTTTTTAGTGGCTGAAGGTCTAGGTTTTTTTTCAGGAAAGGGTTTTGGGTTTTTGGGGGCTGAGTTTTTTGGGTTTTTAAGGTTTGAGGTATAGAGTTTTTTGTGTCTGAGGGTTCATTGTTTTCTTTGTATGAGGATATAGTGTTTTTTTTTGCCCGAGGGAATAATGTTTTTTTGGGGATGAGGGTTTAGGGTTTTTTGGGGGCATGTTTTAGGGTCTTTTGGGTGTAAGGTTTTTCAGCTTTTTACGGTAAAGGGTTTAGGGTTTCTGGTGTTAAGGGTTTGGGGTTTTCTAGGGTTGATGTTTTTTTGGGGGGGGGGGGGGTTTATCTAAGGGTTTTGGGTTTTTTTGGGGGTTTAGGGTTTATGGTATTTCAGGTCCAAGCATTTTCTATTTTTTTTGGGTTTAGGGTTTAGGTTTTTTAGGGCTGAGGATTTGGGGATATTTTGGGATTTTTTGAGCCGAGGTATATGTGTTTTTGGGGCTAAGGGTTTTGGGTTTTTTGGTGATGAGGGTTTATGTATTTTTAGGGATGAGGGTTTAGAGTTTTTTGGGGATGAGGATTTAGGAAATTTTGGGGATGAGGTTCTAGGGATTTTGGGGACTAAGGGTTTAGGGTTTTGGGGGCCATGAGTTTAGTGTTTTTTGGGGTTGATAGTTTAGGGTTTTTGAGGGCCACATGTTTAGGGTTTGGGAAGGCTTATAGTTAGGGTTTTTAGGGGATGAGGTTTTATGGTCTTTTAGGGATAATTGTTTAGGGTTTTATTTAGTTTGAGGGATGATGGTTTAGGGGTTTTTAGGGTGAGGGTTTAGGGTTTTTTTGGGGATTAGAGTTTAGACTTTTTTGGTGCTGGTTTTTATGGTTTTTTGGGGATGATGGATTATCATTTTCTAGAGCTTAGGCTTTAGGGATTTCTAGGGATATGGGTTTTGGGTTTTCTAAAGATGAGATTTTAGGGTTTTCTGAGGAAAATGGTTTATGATTTTTTGGGGTTGAGCGGTTTGGGTTTCTTGGTGCTGGGGGTTTAGGGTTTTTTTGGGGTGAGGGTTTAATTTTTTGGGATGATGAGATTTTAGGGGTTTTAGGGGATCACTTTAAGGATTTTTATGGCTAAGAGTTTATGGTTTTTTGGGGGGTGAGGGTTTATGGTTTTTTGGGGATGAGTCTTTAGGGATTTTTGGGGATGATAGTTCAGTTTTTTTGGGCATGAGGGTTTAATTTTTTTGTGAATAAGGGTTTAGAGTTTTTCTGGCATGATGGTTTAGGGTTTTTTTGGCACTGAGGGTTTAGAATTTTTTAGGGACAAGGGTTATGGGTTTTCAAGGTGAAGGGTTTAGGGTTTTTTGGATCTAAGGGTTGAGGGTTTTTGGGGTTGAGGGTTTTGGTATTTTAGGGTTTAGAGTTTAGGGTTTTTTGGGTCTGAGGGTTTAGGATTATTGGGGGCTAAGGGTATAGGGAATTTTGGGGGTGAGGATTTAGGGTTTTTTAAGACTGACGGATTAGGGTTTTTTAGGGATGAGGGTTTAGATTTTTGTGGGGATGAGGGTTTAGGTTTTTTGGGGTTGTGGGTTTAGAGTTTTTTAGGGATGGGGGTATATAGTTTTTGGGTAATGTGGGTTTAGTTTTGTTTTTTGGGTTGAGGGTTTGGGGTTTTTTTGGGTTGAGGGTTTGGAGTTTTCTCAAGATGAGAGTTTGGGGTTTTTTGGGGTTACGGTTTGGGGGATTATTTGGGGCTGAGGGTTTGGATTTTTTTTTTGTTTGAGGGTTTGGGTTTTTTTTGAATGAAGGTTTGGGTTTTTTTGGGGGATGAGGGTTTGGGGTTTTTTCAGGTTAAGGGTTTTAGTTTTTTTTACAGAGAGTTTTTATTTTTTGGGGATTAGTGTTTATGGTTTTCTAGGATTATGGGTTTAAAAAGATTTGTGGTAGATAATTTAGGGTTTCTTAGTGATGAGTGTTTAGAGTTTTTGGGGGATGAGGGTTTAGTTATATGGGAGATGGGGATTTAGGGTTCTTTGGGCTTGGGGTTTAGCATTTTCTATGGCTGAGAGTTTTGGGATTTCTGGAGTTGTGTGTTTAGTTTTTTCTTGGGCTTTGGGTTTATGGTTTTTTGGTTAATAGGGTTTGGGTCTTTCTATGACTAAGGGTGTAAGGTTTTTTTGGTCTGGGAGTTTAGGTTTTTCTCGAGCTAAGTGTGTATTATTTATTGGGAATGAGGGTTTACAGATTCCTGAGGATAAGGGTTTTGGGTTTTCTAGGGATGTGGATTTATGGTTTTATAGGGTTGAGGGTTTAGGTTTTTCTTGTGATGAGTTATTAAGTTTTTATAGTTTTAATGGTTTAGGATTTCTTAGGTATAATGATTTAGGGATTTTTGGGGCTAAGAGTTAGGGTTTTCTAGGGATGAGGGTTTAAGGTGTTATCGGGCAAAGGGTTTAGGTGTTTATGGGGTCGAGGTTTTAGGGTTTTCTTAGATTGACGATTTAGGGTATTATATGGCTTAGAGTTTAGAACTTTTAGGGGATAAGTGTTTAATGCTTTCTAGGGATGAGGGTTTTATGGGGACAAGGGTTTGTGGTTTTCTAGGCTTGAGGGTTTAAGGTTATCTGGGGCTATGGGTTTAGGGTTTTATGGGGATAAGGGTTTTGGGTTTTCTAGGGATGAGGTTTTCAGGATTTTCGGGGATAAGGGTTTAGGAATTTTAGGGGATAATGGTTTTGGGTTTTCTGGGTTTTAGAGTTTAGGGTTTTCTAGGGATGAGAGTTTAGGGTTTTCTATGGATGAGTTTTTAGTGTTTTCTAGGTCTTAGGGTTAAGGATTCTCTAGGTTTATGTGTTAATGTTTTTTTAGGGCTAAGGGTATAGGGACATTTGGGATTGAGAGTTTAAGGTATTAATTGGATGAGAGTTTAGGTTTTTTTTAGGGATGGGGAATTAGGGTTTTCTAGGGATATGGGTTTAGAGTTTTGGGAGGCTGAGGGTTTAGAGTTTTCTAGGGATGAGGGTGTAGTTTTTTAACAATTGAGGTTTTAGGGTTTTCTGGTGTTTAGGGTTTAGGGTTCTCTAGGGATGATGGTTCTAGGTTTTTTGGGGCTAACGGTTTAGGGTTTTCTGAGGCTAAGGGTTTAGGCTTTTTTTTGGAAGAGGGTTTCTGGTTTTATTTGTTTGTTGGATTCAGGTTTTCTACATTATGGGTTTTGTGTTTTATAGGGCTGTGGATTTGGATTTTTTGGGGAATAGGGTTTTAGGTTTTATGGGGATAATGGGTTAGGGTTTTATGGGGATGAGGGGTTATAGTTTTATGGGGCTATGAATTTAGGGATTTCTAGGGTTGAGGGTTTATTTTTTTCTAGGGATTACTGTTTAAGGTTTTCTAGGGATAATGGTTTAGGTTTTTCTACCATTGAGGATTTAGTGTTTTCTTATGCTAAGGGTTTATCATTTTCTAGGGATGAGGATTTAGAGTTTTCTAGGGCTGAGGGTTTAGGGTTTCTTCTAGGGATGAGAGATTAGGGTTTTCTAGGGCTTAGGTTAATGCATTTTATTAGGCTAAGGGTTTAGGTTTTTCAGGGGGATTAAAGTCTATGGTTTTTTTGGATGATGGTTTAGTTTTTTCTCGGGATAAGGTTTTATGATTTTTTGGGCTTAGGGTTTTGGGTTTAGGTTTTTTTCGGGGTGATAGTTTGGGTTTTTCTGTATCTGAGGGTTTTGGGTTTTCTAGGGATGAGTGTTTATGATTTTTTTGGGATATGGGTTTAATATTTTTGGGTTCTGAGGGTTTTGGGTTTTCTTGGGATGAGGGGTTATGGTTTCCTGTGGATGAGGGTTTAGGGTTTTTTAGGGATGAGGGTTTAGTATTTTTGTAGGGATGAGGGTATGTTTTTTCAGGGGATGAGGGTTTATGGTTTTTTGTGGAAGAGGGTTTACAATTTTTTTTGGATGAGGATTTGAGGTTTTTTGGTGCTACAGGTTTAGGAATTTATTGGGATGAGGGTTTGAATTTTTTGGGGATATGACTTTCAGGTTTTTTGGAGGCGAGGATTCAGGGTAATCTATAGATGAATATTTAGGGGTGTGTGTGGATGGAAATTTAGTGTTTTTTAGGTCTGAGTGTTTAGGGTTTTCTAGGGAATGGTTTTTTGAGTTTTCTAGGGATGATTATTTAGAGTTTTCTAAGGCTAAGGTTTTAGGGCTTTCTTGGACTGAGAGTTTTGGATTTTATGGGTTCGAGGGTTTAGGTTTATTTGGTGCTTATGGTTTTGGGCTTTCTAGGGCTGAGTGTTTTGGGTTTTCTAGGGATGAGGGTTTAGGGTTTTCTCGGGCTGATGGTCTAGTGTTTTTTGGGGCTGAGGGTTTAGGTTTATCTTGGGATGAGGGTTTATATTTTTTTGGGGATGTGCGTTTAAGGTTTTTTGGGGTTGAGGATTTTTGGTTTTCTAGGGACGAAGGTTTACGGTTTTCTAGGGTAGAGGGTTTAGGTATTTCTAGGGAAATGGGTTTTCTGGGGCTAAAGGAATAGAGTTTTTTTAGGGATGAGTTGTTCGGGTTTTTTGGGGATGAGGTTATATATTTTTCTATGGATGATGGTCTATGGTTTTTTGGGGATATGGGTATAGGGTTTTCTATGATTTAGGTATAAGGGATGTCTAGTGATAAGGGTTTAGGATATTTCTAGGTCTGATGGTTTATGTTTTTCTAGGATTGAGGGATTAGGTTTTTCTGGGGCTAAGGATTTAGGATTTTACAATGAATAGGGTTTAGGGTTTCTACTGTTGAGGGTTTCATGTTTTCTCAGGTTTAGGGTTTAGAGTTTTCTAGGGCTGAGTGTTTAGGGTTTTCTAGTAGTGAGGATTTTGGTTTTTTAAAGCTGATTGTTTAGGTTTTACTGGGGAAGTGGGTTTATGGATTAATGGGTATGAGGGTTTTAGGTTTTATAGGGATGAGGGTTTAGTTATTTTTATGCTAATGATTTATTATTTTTTAGGTTTTAGGGTATAAGTTATTTTGGGATAATGGTTTAGTGTTTTTCTTCAAGGTTTTAGGGTTTTTAGGGATGAGGGTTTAGGGTTTTTTGGGGTTTAGGGTTTAGGGTTTTTTAGGGATCAAGGTTTTTTTTTCTTTTGAGGCTGAGGGTTTAGTGCTTTTTGGGTATAAGGGTTTACTATATTTTTTGAGCTAAGGGTTAAGGGTTTTTTGGGTAAGGGTTTAGATTTTTTGGGGGTAAGTGTTTAGGTTTTTTCTGGGCTAAGGATTTAGGGTTTTTTAGGAGTGGGCATGAGGGGTTTTGGGGATTGACAACTTATGGTTTTTTAAAGATGGGGATTTATGGGTTTTGGGGGAAAGAGGTTTAGTGTTTTTTGGGAATGAGGGGTTAGGGTTTTTTGTGGGCTGAGGTTTTTTGGTTTTTGGGTCTAAGGGTTTTTGGTTTTGGGGGGTTAATGGTTTAAGGATCATTGGGTTCGAGGGTTTATGGTTTTAAAAGATGTGATTTTATGGTATTTAGGGGATGAGGATTTGGGGTATTTTTTGGATGGGGGTTTAGGGTATTTTGGGGATGAGGTTTGGGGTATATTGGGGCTAAGGGTTGGGGGTTTTTTTTGGCTAAGGGTTGAGGGTTTTTTGGGGAAGGGTGTTGAGAGTTTTTTAGGTCCTAAGGTTGATTATTTTCATGTATGAGTATTGAGGGTTTTGGGGGGTTGGGGTTTTTGAGTATCTTGGGGATTCGTGTTAACTGTTTTTTAGAGATTATAGTTGAGGGTATTTTTGGGATAATGGTTGAAGTTTATTAGGGGATAAGGTTTGAGGGTTTTTTGGTTTTCTAAGGCTAACTGATTATGATTTTCTAGGGAAAAGGGTTTAAGGTTTTTGGGGGATGAATGTTTAAGGAAATCTGGTTCTGAGGTTTTATGGTTTTTTGGGCCTAAGGGTTTATGGTTTTCTTGCTAGGAGGCTTTAGTTTTTTTTAGGGATGTGGGTTTATATATTTCTAGTGATAACTATTTAGGGTTTCCAAGGACTGAGAATTTACTATTTCTTAGGGTTTAGGGTTTAGGGTTTCTCGTGACTGAGGGGTTAGGGTTACATGGGGATAAGTGTTTAGGGTTTCGTGGGGTTGAGAGATTAGGGTTTCATGGGTCTAATTATTTAGGGTTCCATGGGGATAAGGGTTTAGGGTTTGCTAGAGATGGGGGTATAGTGTTACTTAGGGTTTATATTTTTGGGTTTCATGGGGTGGAGGGTTTAGATTTTCCTAGGGATGAGTGTTTAAGTCTTCTTGGGGTGGAGGATTTAGGGTTTCCTGGGGTTGAGGGTTTAGTTTTTTCTGGGGATGAGGGTTTTGGGATTTTTGTTGCTAAGGATTTAGGGATTACTGGGGATGAGGGCTTAGGTATTCCTAGGGATAAGGGTTTCAGGTTATATGGGGTCGATGGTTTAGGGTTTCTAAGGATGATTTTAGGGGTTTCTAGGTATAAGGGATTATGGGTTTTTGAGGATGGTGATTTAGTGTTTCATGGAGATTAGTGTTTTGGGTTTTTAGGGGATAAGGGTTTAGGGGTATCAGGGGATGAGAGTTTAGCGGTCTCTGTGGATGGGGGTTTAGGGTTTTATGGTGTGGATGGTTTAGTGGGATTTTGAGATGAGGGGTTAGGGGGTTTGGGGATGAGGTTTTAGGGTTTTCTACAGTTTAGGATTTAGGGGCTTCTAGGGATGATGGTTTAGGGTTTCTAGAGATTAGGTTTTTGGATTTTCTGGGGAAAAGGTTTGGGTTTATATAGGCCTAAGGGTTTTTTTATGAGGGTTTTGGGGTTTCTGTGGATTAGGGTTTAGGAATTTTTGGTAATGAGGGTTTATGGTTTTATGGGGTATAAGGTTTATTGTTTTATAGATTTTAGAGTTTATGATTTTATGGGGTTGTGGGCCAAGGTTTTTTTGGGCTTAGAGTTTTGGGTTTTGGGTTTTCTAGGGATGAGGGTTTAATGGTTTCCCAGGGTTGAGTGTTTAAGGGTTTTTTAATAGTGAGGGTTTAAGTGTTTTGTGGGGATGAGTTTTTAGTGTTTTATTGGGAATAGGGTTTGGGGTTTTTTGTGGATTAGGTTTTAGGTTTTTTCAGGGCAGAGGGTTTTGGGTTTTTTGGGGCTGAGGGTTTAGTGTTTTTAGGGACTAGGTATTTAAGGGTTTCTAGGGATGATGGTTTAGAGTTTTCATAGGTTGAGGGTTTATGGATTAATTTGGATAAGGATTTAGGGTTTTGGGGGGATTATGGTTAACATTTTTATGGGGATAGGGGTTTAGAATTTTTTTAGGATGAGTTTTTGCAGTTTTTGGGGGTTGGGGACTTAGGGATTAGTGGAGTTGAGTGGTTTGGGTTTTTCAAGGCTACACAATTAGGGTTTTTTGGGGCTGGTTAGGGTTTTTTGGGGTTGATGGTTTAGTGGTTTGTGGGTTTGAGGGTTTAGGGTTTAGGGTTTAGGATTTTTTTGGGTTGAGTGTTTAAGGGGTTTTTAGGACTGAGGAAGTATGGGTTTTTTTTGGGATGATAGTTTAAGAGTTTTGGGGGCTGATGGTTTAGATGTTTTTTGGTCTATGGTTTTATGGTTTTATGGGGATGAAGGTTTAGGGTTTTTTGGGGGTGACAGTTTTGGGGCTTATGGTTTAATCGTATTTGAGGTTGAGAGTTTAGGTTTTTGTAAGGATGAGGGTTTACTGTTTTTTGTGGATGAGGGTTTAGGGTTTTTGGGGTAAGAGGGTTCGGGGATTTGGGGGGCTAAGGGTTTAGGATTTTTTGGAGCTGACATGTTATGGTTTTTTTGGGTTTAGGGTTTAAGATTATTTAGGGATGAGGGTTTATAAATTTTTGGAGCTAATTTTTAGGTTTTTTGGCGGCTAAGGGTTTATATTTTTTGGGACTGAGTGTTTAGGGTTTTTTGTGTTGGTGGGTTTATAGTTTTTGGGGGATGATGGTTTGCGGTTTTGGGGGGGTGGAGATTTATTGTTTTTTTTGGGATGATGGTATAGGGTTTTTTAGGGATGAGGGTTCAGGTTTTTTTGAGGTTTAGGGTTTTGGGGTTTTGGGGGATGAAGGTTTAGGGTTTTTTGGGGTTGAGGGTTAAGGGTTTTTAAGGGATTAAGGATTAGGTTTTTGGGGGGATTAGGGTTTAGGGTTTTGGGAGGATAAGGTTTTAGGGTTTTTTGGGGTTTAGGGCTTAGGGTTTTTTGGGGCTATGTGTTTATGTTTGTTTTGGGTGAGTTTTTAGAGTTTTTTACACTAAGTGTTTAGAGTTTTGGGGTCCATGGGTTTAGGGTTTTGGGTGCTGATGATTTAATTTTTTTTGGCCTGAGGTTTTAGGGTTTTATTGGGAATAGGGATAGCAGTTTTCTAGGGTTGAGGGTTTAGGTGTTTCTATGGATGAGGGTTAAACATTTTTGGGGTGAGGGTTAAGGGTTTTTTTAGGGCTAATGGTTTTGGGTTTTTTGGGGTGGAAGGTTTATTGTTTTTTGGGATGAGGGTTTTGAGTTTTCTTGGAATGAGATTTTAGGGTTTTCAAGGGCTATGGCTTTAGGGTTTGTTGGGGCTGAGGGTTTACTGTTTTTTACGGTTGAGGGTTTAGGATTTTCTTTGACATAGGGTTTTGGGTTTTCTAGGGATGAGGTTTTATAGTTTTTTATGGTTGAGGCTTTAGGTTTTCTTATGGATTATGGTTTAGGGTTTTTGGGGATGAGGATTTAGAGTTTTTTGGGAAATGGGTTTATAGTTTTTTGGTATTGAGAGTTAATAGTTTTTTAGGGTTGAGGGTTTAGGGTTTGGGGTGATGAGTGTTTAAGTTTTCTTATAGCTAAAGGTTTAGTACTTTTTTGGGGATGAGGGATAAGGGTTTTTAGGGATTGGGGTTTTCGGGTTTTCGGGCTAAGGTCTTAGTGATTTTGGGGGCTGGGGGTTTTTGGTTAAGGGGGATGAGGGTTTAAAATTTTTTGGGGAAAAGGGATTAGGGTTTCTGGGTCTGAGGGGTTAGTTTTTTTTATGGATAAGGATTTTGGGATTTTTAGGGTAGAGGATTTATGGTTTTCTAGGTCTGGTGGTTTAGGGATTTTTTAGGGCTGAGTTTTTAGTGTTTTTTTGGAAAGAGAATTTATAGTTTTTTGGGGTTTTGGGTTTTGGGGTTTTGGGGATAATGGTTTAGAATTTTTGGGTTTTTAGGGTTTAGGAATTTCTATGGATTAGGTTTTAGTAATTATTGGCCAAGGTTTAGTGGTTTTTGGGATGAGAGTTTAGGGTTTTTTTATTGGAATGGGTTTAAGTTTTTTTGTGGATGGGGGTTTAAGGTTTTGTAAGGATGATTTATTATGTTTTTATAGGGATGAGGACTTTTGTTTTTACTGAAATTATGGTATAATTTTTTCTAGGGTGATGGTTTAGGGTTTTCTTGGGTTTATGGTTTATGGTGTTTTTGGGGATGAGGGTTTATGGTTTTCTAGGGATCAATGTTTAGGGTTTTTTGGGGAAGAGGGTTTTGGATTTTTTGAGTATGATTATTTAGGGGTGTCAAGTGATGAGGGGTTAAGGTTTTTTAGGGTTGTTTTTTAGGTTTTCTGGGAATGAGGGTTTAGGTTCTGTTGGGGATGAGTATTTAGGGTATTCTAGGGCTGTGGGATTAGGTTTTTCTTAGTTTGAGGGTTTTCTTAGGATGAGTGTTTAGGGATTTTTGGGGCTGAGGGTTTGTGGTTTTCATGGGATATGGGTTTGTGGTTTTCTGGGGATAAGGGTTTATGTTTTTCTAGGGTTGAGGGTTTGGGGTTTTTGGGTATGAGGGTTCAGGGTTTTTTGGGGCTGAGTGTTTTGGTTTTTTTGAGGATAGGATTTTAGTGTTTATTGGGATAAAGGTTTAGGGTTTTTTGGGGTAAAGCATTTATGTTTTTGTTTGGTTCTGAGTGTTTAGGGTTTTTTTTATTATTATGGTTTATAGTTTTTCGGGGAATAGGGTTTAGAGTTTTTTAGGCAGAGAGTTTTGGGTTTATTGCAGCTACGGGTTTCAGATGTTTGGATTTGTGGGTTTAGGGTTTTTGGGACCAGAGGGATTAGGGTTTTCTAGGTATGGGGGTTTAGGTTTTTCTAGGTCTGGGGTTCTAGTGTTTTTTGGGGAAGAGGGTTTTGGTTTTTCTAGGGAAGAGGGTTTTAGTTTTCTTGATCTGAGGGATTAGGGTTATATAGGGCTAATGGTTTAGGGGTTTTGGGGGATGTGGGTTTAGTGTTTTTTGGGGCTGAGGTTTTAGAGTTTTTTGGGGATGAGGATTTATTATTTTCTATAGATGGGGGTTTAGGGTATTTTGGGAGTGTGTTTTAGGGATTTTTAGAGATGAGGGTATATGGATTTTTGGGGCTAAGTGTTTAGGATTTTTTGGGGATGAGGGTTTAGGGTTTTCTGGGGTTTAGGGTTTAGGTTTTTATAGGGATATGGGTTTATCATTTTATAGGGCTAAGGATTTAGTGTTTTAAGGGGCTGAGGGTTTAATATTTTCTAGGTATGAGGTTTTAGGTATTTCTGGGGCAGATGATTTAGGGTTTTCAAGGGCCGAGTGTTTAGGGTTTTTTGGAGTAAGGGGTTTAGTTTTTTTAGGAAGAGGGTTTTAGGTTTTTTTAACCAATGGTTTAGAGTAATCTTATCTTGAGGATTTAGTGTTTTATAGGGATGAGGGTTTCAGGTATTCTGAGGCTTGGGGTATAGGGTTTTCAGGGGTATAGGATTTAGGGTTTTCAAGGTATAAGGATTTAGGGTTTTCTAGGGAGTAGGGTTTATGATTTTCTCTAGATAAGGGTTTAGATATTTCTAGGGATGAGGGTTTAGGGTTTTCTATTGTTGAGGGTTTAGGGTATTGTATGTCTTAGGTTTTGGATTTTTCTTGGGATTAGGGTTTACGATTTTATAGTGTTGAGATTTTAGGGTTTTCTGGGGTTGAGGGGTTAGGATTTTATGGGGCTGAGTGATTATGGTTTTCTAGGGTTGAGGTTTAGGGTTTTACTAGGCTGATGGTTTAGTTTTTTGTGGGGTTGAGGTTTAAGTTTTTCTAGGGTAGAGGGTATATTATTTTCTAGGGTTTAGGGTTTAGAGTTTTCTAGGGATGATGGTCTTGGGTTTTCTGGGCATGAGGGTATAGTTTTATATGTTTATGAGGTTCAACATTTTTTAGGACTAAGAATGTAGATTTTTTTGTGATAAGGTTCTAGGGTTTTCTATGAATGAGGGTGTAGGTTTTTCTGTAGATGTGAGTCATGGTTTTTCTAAGGCTAAGGATTTTGGGTTTTTTAGTGATGAGTGTACAAGGTTTTTGTGGGTTTAGGGTTTATGGTATTATGTGATTGAGTATTTAGGTTTTTGGGGGGCTGAGGGATTAGTGATTTTTTGGGGCTAACGGTTTAGGGTTTTCTGGGGATGACTGTTTATGGTTTTATGGGGCAGCGGGATAACGGTTCTCCATGGATGATGTTTTAGGTGTTTTTAGGGCTTTGGGTTAAGGTTTTTATGGGGATGAAGGTTTAGGGTTTTATTATGGCTGATGGTTTAGGGTTTTACTTGGGATTATGGTTTAGGTTTTTTTGGGCAGAGTGTTTAGGGTTATTTAGGAAGAGTGTTTTTGGTTTTTTAGAGCCAAGAGTTTAGGGATTTTTTGGGACTAATGATTTCAGTTTTTTTCAGGCTAAGTGTTTAGGATTTTCTAGGGATTGTGGTTTAGGGTTTTATGGGGATGAGGGTGTAGGTTTTTTGGGGGATGATGGTTTATGGTATTTCAAGGTTGAGGGTTCAAGGTTTTTTGGTTCTTAGGGATTAGTTTTTTTTTCGGGGGGGGGGGGGGGGGGCTATGGTTTTAGGGTTTTTTGGGGTTGAGAGTTAAGGGTTGTTTAGGAATGAGGGTTTAGGGTTTTTGGGGATTGGGTTTTAGGGTATTTTTATGGATGAAGTTTTAGGGATTTTTTGGGATGAGAGTTTACATTTTTTAGGGATGAGGGTTTCGAGTTTTTTGGGGCTGAGATTTTAGAGTTTTTGGGGATAAGTGTTTTGGGTTTTACGGGTTGAGAATTTAGGATTTTTAGGTATGAGGGTTTTTGGATATTTTGGGGTGAGGATTTATGATTTTTTGGGTCTGAGGGGTTGGGGTTTTTGTGGTCTAATGGTTTAGGGTTTTTAATGATGTGTATTTAGGATTTTTTGGAAGGATGGTATATGGTTTTTTGGGGATGAGGTTTTAGGGGTTTTTTGGGATGAGTATTTACGGTTTTGGGGGCTATGAATTTATAGTTTTTTGAGGCTGTGGGTTTTGAATTTTTTTGATTCTAAGGTTTTAGGGTTTCTGAGGCATAGGGTTTAGGATTTTATGTCTGATGGTTTAGCATTTTTTGGTCTAAGGGTTTAAGGTTTTTTAGGGATGCAGTTTATGATTTTTGGGGGATGAGGATTTGGGTTTTTTAGGGATGGGTTTTTTGGGTTTTCCTGGGATCAGGGTTTAGGTTTTTATGGAGCTGAGTGTTTATGGTTTTCTAGGGTGAGGGTTTATGGTTTTCTATGGAAGTGGGTTTATGGTTTTCTTTGGAAAAGGTTTTTTGGTTTTTTGGGGTTGAGGTTTTATGGGTTTCTAGGACTAAGGGTATATAATTTTTTGATATTGATGGATTTGGGTTTTATAGGGATGAGGCTGGGTGTTAAGGGTTTTCTATGGCTGAGGGATTATATTTTTTAGGGTATAGGTTTTGGGTTAACTAGGGATGGGGGATTAGAATTTTCTTAGGCTGAGGGTTTACTATTTTCTGTGGATGTGGGTTTATGGTTTTCTAGGTGTGATATTTTAGGGTTTTCTGCGGATGCAGATTTAGGGTTTTATGGGGATGAGGGTTTATGGTTTTTTGGGGATGAGGGTTTAGGGTTTTTTGGGGATGAGGGTTCATGGTTTTTTCGGGGCTGATGGTTTATCATTTTTTAAGGCTATCAATTTCGGATTTTTTGAGGATGAGTGTTTAATGTTTTTTTAGGGTTGTGGGATTTCATTTTTTTAGTTATGAGGGTTTAGGGTTTTTCAGGGATGAGGGATGAGGGTTTTTTGGGGCTTAAGGTTTAGGGTTCTTTTGGGGGTAGATATTTTAGGGTTTTCTGGGTTGAGGGTTTTGGGATTTTTGCGGTTGGAGGTTTAGGATTTTTGGTTTTGTGGGTTTAATGTTTTTTGGGATGAGGGTTTAGGTTTTTTTGGGGATGGTTGTTTAGGGGTTTCTAAGGCATAGTTTTAGGATTTTTTAGGGATAACTATTTAGGGTTTTCTAGGGTTGAGGGTTTAGGTTTTTCTAGTGTTAAGGGTTTACGATTTTTTCATCATAGGGTTTGTTGTTCTTTGGGGATAAGGGTTTTAGATTTTTTGGGGACGTGTTTTAAGGTTTTATAGGGTTGTAGGTTTAGGGTTTTCTAGGGATGTGGGTTTAGGGGTTTATGGTTCTGGGTTTTTATTGTGTTTTGTGTCTAAGGGTTTAGTGTTTTTTGTGGATGATGGTTTAGAGTTTTCTAGGGCTGGGGGTTTTAGGTTTTCTATGGATAAGGGTTTAGTGTTTTATGGGGCTGATGGATTAGGGATTTTTAGGGCTGAGTGTTTTTGTATTTGGGGTTGGGGTTTAGTGTTTTTTGGAATAGGGTTTAGGTTTTGGGGGGGGGGCTAAGGGTTTAGGGTTTTATGGTGGTATGGATTTAGGGTTTTCTAGGGATGATTTTTTGATGGTCTTCTATGGATGAGGGTTTAGGGTTTTATAGGGATGAGGGTTTAGGGTTTTCTAGGGATGATGATTTAGTTTTTTCTAGGGTATAGGATTTTCTCAGGATGAGTTTATAGGGTTTTCTAGTGTTGTAGGTTTAGGGTTCTCTAGGGTTGAATGTTTACAGTTTTCTGGGGTTGAGGGTTTACAGTTTCCTAGTTTTTAGGGTTTAGTTTTTTCATTGGATGAGGGTTTTGGGTTTTCTAGGGATTATATTTTGGGTTTTTTTGGGGATGATGGTTTAGGGTTTTCTAGAGTTGAGTGTTTAGGGTTTTCTGAGTTTGAGGGTGTAGGGTTTCCTTGGGTAGATGGTTTAGGATTTTCTAGGTATGAGGGTTGAGGTTTCTCTATGGCTGTGATTATAGGGTTTATTGGTGAATGTGGTTTAGGGTTTTCTAGGGATAAAGGTTCTAGGGTTTTCTAGGGATGAGTATCTAGGGTTTTATGCTGATGGGTCTATGTTTTTACGGGACTGGGGATCTATGATTTTCTATGGATAAGGGTCTAGGGTTTTCTAGGGATGAGGTTCATGGGTTTTTTGGGGATAAAGGTCTAGGGTTTTCTTGTAATGAGGGTTCTAGGTTTTTTGGGGGTGAGATTTTAGGGTTTTCTAGAGTTTTGTGTTTGGTTTTTCTAGGGATTAGTGTTTAAGGTTTTGGTGGGATGTGGGTTTTGGGTTTTTTTAGTGATTGTGTTTAGAGTTTTTTGGGGGTGAGGGTTTAGGGATATTTAGTGATGAGATTTTTGGGCATTCTATGGATGAGTGTATGCAGTTTTCTAGAGATGTGACTTCAGTGGTTTGTTGGGATAAGGGTTTAGAGTTTTTTGGGGGATGGGGGTTTTGGGATTTTGGGGATGAAGGTTTTGGGGTTTAGGGGGACAAGGGATTAGTGGTTTTGGGGGATTAAGGTCTACAGGTTTTACGGGATGAGGGTTTAAGGGTTTTTAATGGTTAGAATTTATGGTTTTTTAGGCCGAGGGATTCAAGTTTTTTTGTACTATTGATTTAGGGTTTTTTGCCATAGGATTTAGTGATTTTTAGGATGAGGGTTTAGGAATTTTTAGGGTTGAGGGTTAAGGTTTTTTAGGGGATATGGGTTTAGGTTTTTTAGGGGTAGAGTTTTTAGTGTTTTTTTGGTGGCCAAAGATTTGGGGTTTTTTGGGGCTAAGGGTTTAGGGTTTTTTGGTGCTGATGGATTATGTTTTTTGGTGATGAGGGTTTAGGGTTTTTTGGGGGGGAGGGTTTAGTGGTTTGGGAGATTAGGGTTAAGGGTTTTGGGGGGAATAGGGTTTAGTGTTTTTGTGGGGATGAAGGTTTAGGTTTTTTTGGAGGGTTTAGGGTTTTTAGGGTTAAGGGTTTAGTGTTTTGAGGGGTGAGGGTTTGAGATTTTGGGGGGCTAAGGATTTAGGGTTTTTTGGGGATGATTGTTCAGTTTATTTGGGGATAAGGGTTCAGGTTATTTTGGGGGTGAGAGTTTTGGTTTTTTTGGGTTGAGGGTTTTGGATTATTTTGGTGGATGTTTGTGGGTTTCTTGGGGAGAGTTTTGGGTGTTCTAGAGATTAGGGTTTATTTTTTCTGGGAAAGTGGGTTTAGGATTTTCTAGGGCTGAGTGTTTAAGTTTTTATGTAACTAAGGGTTTAGGGTTTTTAGGGGTTCAGGTTTTATGGTTTTTAGGTGCTGAGGGTTTATGGTTTTTTGGGGATGAGGGTCTATTGTTTTGGGGTAAGAGGGTTTAGGGTTTTTTGGATGAGAGTTTAGGTTTTTTAGGGGATATATGTATAGTTTTTATGGGGATGAAGTTTTAGTGTTTCATGGGGATGAGGGATTAGGGTTTTAGGGGGATAAGGGTTTTTGTTTTTTTGGGGTAGAGGATTTTTGGTTTTTGGAGATGATGGTTTATGATTTTCAGGGGTTTAGGGTTCAAGGTTTTTCGGGATGAGGGTTTAGGGTTGTTTTTTGATGAGGTTTTACGGTTTTTTGGGGATGATCATTTACGGTTTTTTGGGGATGAGGTTTTAGGGTTTTTTTAACATTGGGATTAGTGTTTTTTAGGAAGAGGATTTAGGGTTTTTGGGGCTGAGTGTTCAGGGATTGTTTGGCAGAGGGTATAATGTTTTTGGGGATGAAGGTTTAGGGTTTTGGGGGGTTTTTTATTTTATTTTTTTTGGAGCTGAGGGTGTAGGTTTTTGGTGGATGAGGTTTTATTTTTTTTTCAAGGTTAAGGATTTATGGTTTTGGGTGGCTCTGAGTTTAGTATTTTTCATGGCTGGATGTTTAGGGTTTTTCTGGGTAGTGTTAAGGGTTTTTTGAGGATAAGGGTTTATGGTTTTTTGGGGGGATGAGGTTTTAGGGATTTTGGGGGATGGGGGTTTAGGATTTTTTGGTTTTGAGGGTTTAGGAATTTTGGGGTTGAGGGTTTTCGGTTTTGGGGGGCTGAGCATTTAGGGTTTTTTGTGTATGATGGTTTTTTGTTTTTTAGTGATGAGTGTTTATAGTTTTTTGTTGCTAAGGGGTTAGGGTTTGGGGCCTAAAGGTTTAGGTTTTTTGGGGCAGAGTGTTTAGTGTTTTTTTGGGATGAGGGTTTAGGGTTTTTTGGTGCTTAGGTTTTAGAGTTTTTTTAGGATGAGGGTTTAGGTTTTTTGGGTTTGGGGGTTTAGGTTTTTTTGGGGGTTCAGGGTTTGGTTTTTGGGTGGATGAAGGCTTTAGATTTTTTTAGGGCTGGGGGTTTAGGTTTTTTGGGGGATGAGGTTTTAGGGTTCTTTGGGTTAGAGGGTTTATGGTTTTTTGGGTATTAGGGTTTTGGGTTTTTTGGGAATATGTTTTAGGGATTTTTTTGGATTAGGGTTTTAGTTTTTTTGTGGATAAGGGTTTGTAATTTTTTGGGGATGGGGGTTTATGGTTTTCTAGGGATGAGGTTTTATGGTTTCATAGAGCTCACGGTTTAGGGTTTTTTTGGGGTTGAGGGTTTTGTGTATTTTAGGTCTTAAATTTTAGGTTTTTTTGGGGGATGAGTGTTTAGGTTTTTGGGAGAAAAGGGTTTAGGGTTATTTGGGGCTAAGGTTCTAGGGTTTTCTAGGGCTGACGGTTTAGGGTTTTCTAGGGATGATTGTATATGGTTTTTAGGGATAAGGGTATACTTTTTTCTGGGGTATGGGGATTATGTTTTTCTAGGGATAAATGTTTAGGGTTTTCTAGGGTTGAGGATTTAGGATATTAAAGGGTTTGTGGTTTAGGGTTATTTAAGGATTATGGTTTAGGGTTTTCTATGGATGAGGTTTTAGGGTTTTTTGGGGTATGGTTTTAGGATTTTCTAAGGTTGTGGGTTTAGGGATTTCTAGTGCTGAGGGTTTTGGGTTTTTTAGGGCCTGGGGTTTGAGTTATCTCCGGATGGTGGTTTGTGGTTTTATTGGGCTGATGGTTTATGATTGTCTGGTGCTAAGGTTTCAGGGTTTTGTGAGGTTGAGGATTTAGGTATTTTTGGAGTTAAGTGTTTAGGGTTTTTTGGGGTAGAGGGTTTTGAGTTTTTTGGTTCTAAGGGTTTAGGAGAATTTGGGGTTGTGTTTCTAGGGTAATTTGGGGTGAAGGTTTGGGGGGTTTGGGGATGATGGTTTTTTTTGTGAAAATGGGATTGAGGTTTTCTAGGGTTGATGGTTTAGAGTTTTCTAGGGATGGAAGGTTTTGGGTTTTATGGGGTTGGGGGTTTAGGTTTTTCTAGAGCTATGGGTTTAGATTTTTTTTTGGATGATGGTATATGGTTTTCTAGAGCTTAAGTGTTAGTGTTTTTTAGAAATAAGGGTTTTGGGTTTTCTGGGGATGATGGTTTAGGGTTTTTTGGGGCAGAGAGTTTAGGGTTTTCTATGGATGATGGATTAGGTTTTTTGGGGGGTGAGGGGTTAGGTTTTTTCGGGGTTAAGAGTCTAGGTATTTCTAGGGATGAGGGTTTAGGGTTTTTTGGGGAATAAGGTGTAAGTTCTATGGGGATTTGTTTGTAGTGTTTTCTTGGTAAGAGGGTTTAGGTTTTTCTAGGTCTGAGGGTTAAGGGTTTTCTAGGACTAATGGTTTAGGGTTTTCTTAGGATTTGGGTTTAGGGTTTTATAGGGAGGTGTGTTTTGGATTTTCTATTGCAGAGGTATTAGGTTTTTCTAGTGATGATGGTTTAGGGTTTTCTAGGGATGAGGGATTAAGGTTTTCTTGGGATGAGGGTTTAGGGTTCTTTAGGGGAAAGAGATTAGGGTTTTCTTAGGATGAGGGTTCAGGGTTTTTTGGGGATGACGATTAATTGTTATTTGTGGCTAAGGGTTTAGGATTTTCTTGGGCTAAATGGTTGTTTTTTAGGGGATAATGGCATAGGGTTTTTTGGGGATGTGGGTTTATGGTTTTCTGGTGTTATGTGTTTAGGGTTTTCTATGGATGATGATTTAAGGTATTCTAGGGATAAGGGTTTAGTGGTTTTTGGGCCTCAAGGTTTATCATTTTCTGGGGATGAGGGTTTAGGGTTTTATGAGGATGGGGGTATTAGGTATTTTAGGTATTAGGTTTTAGGGTTTTCTAGAGACTAGGGTCTAGGTTTTCAGGGGATGAGGGTATAGTGTTTTATGGGGTTTAGATTTAGAGTTTTATGGGTCTTAAGGTTTTGGGTATTCTGGGTATGAGGGTTTATGGTTTTCCTCAGTTGAAGGATTGGGGTTTTTTGGTAAAGGGTCTTAGGATTTTCTATATTTGATGATTTATGGTTTTATGGGATGAGGTTTGGGGGTTTTCTGTGGTTGAGGGTCAAGGTTATTCTTGGGATGAATATCTAGGGCTTTTTGGGGATATGGGTTTTGGGTTTTCTAGGGATGAGGGTTTAAGGTTTCCTAGTGAAGAAGTTTTATGGTTTTCTAGGGTTTAGGTTATACGGTTTTTTCGGGTTGAGGTTTTTCGTTTTTAAGGGGCTTAGGGTTCATGGTTTTGAGGGTCTAGAGTTTTAGGGGTTTCTAAAGCTGACCGTTTAGAGAATTTTGGGGCTGAGGGTTTATGGTTTTCTGGGGATGTGGGTTTAGGGTTTTCTAGGGATGAGGGTTTAAGTTTCTTGGGTGATGAGGGTTTATGATTTTAGGGGGGCCAAGGGTTTAGGGTTTTTTGGGGTTGAGTTTTTAGGGTTTTATAGTTTTGAGTGTTTTTTGGAATGAAATTTTATGGTTTTATGGTGATGAGGGTTTACTGTTTTTTGGGGATAAGGGTTCAGAATTTTTTTATTGAGTGTTTGGTGTTTTTTGGGTTTAAGGATTTATGTTTCATTAAGTCTGAGGTTTTATGGTTCTTTGGGGTTTACGGTTTATCTTTTTATGGGTTCAGGGTTTAGGGATTTTTGGAACTAATGGTTTAGGGTTTTTTAGGGATGATGGTTGATGGTTTTTTTAGTCTGAGTGTTTAGGTTTTATGGGGATAAGTGTATTGGGTTTTTTGGACTGATGATTTAGGGTATTTTTTGGTATGAGGGTTTAGTATTTTTTTGGATGAGGGTTTTCGGTTTTTTTAGTATGGATTTATGATTTTTTGGGGTTGAGGTTTTAGGATTTTTGGGGCTTAGGGTTAAGGGTTTTTTTCAGAAGTGTGTATAGGATTTTGGGGGTTCAAGGTTTGGGTTTTTTAGCTATGAGGATTTAGGGTTTTTTGGGTAAGGATTTTTTTTGGAACTAATGGTTTAGGGTATTTTGGGGATGAGGGTTTAGGTTTTTTTGGTGGTATGGTTTTAGGGGTTTGGGGGGATGAGGGTTTAGGGTTTTTTGGGGATGAGTGTTTATATTTATTTTGGGATTAGGGTTTAGGGTTTTTAGGGCTGAGGGTTTAGTATTTTTTGGGGGTTGTGGGTTTAGGTTTTTTTGGGGATGAGAGCTTAGCATTTTTTGGGCCTGAGGTATTTGAGATTTTTAAGACTATGGATTAAGGTTTTTTTGGGATTTAGGGTTTATGTTTTTATAGTACACATGCTTTACGTATTTTTTGGGCTGAGGGTTCAAGGTTTTTTGGGATTGAGGATTTCAGGTTTTTGGGGCTGAGGGTTGGTGGTTTTTTGGGGCTGAGGGTTTTTGGTTTCTTGGGGAAAGGGGTTTATGGTTTTTTGGTGATGAGGGTTAGGTTTCTATGGAGATGTGGGTTTCAGTTTTTTTGGGTCTGAGTGTTAAGGGTTTTTTAGTGTTCTGGGTTTGGGTTTTTTTAGGGCTAAGTGTTTAGTATTTTTTGGGTATAGAGTATTAGGTTTTTTGGGGGCTTAGGGATTTTTTGTGTTGAGAGTTTCATGATTTTTTAGGGATGAGGGTTTTTCATTTTTTGAGATAGGTAGTCGATGGTTTCTAGAGATTAGGGTTTGGGGTTTTTTATAGATCAGGGTTTAGTGTTTTTAAGGCTTGTGGTTTGTGGTTTCTAAGGGCTTTGGTTATGGGGGTTTATGGCTAGGGTTTTGGGTTATTTTGTGGTTGTGGTCTTGGGATTTTTTGGGCCTAAGGGATTGGGGTTCTCTTTAGGTTAAGGGATTGGGGTTTTTTGGGGTTGAGGACTTGAGGTTTTTTGGGGTTGAGGGCTTGGGGGTTTTGGGTATCAGGAATTGGGGTCATTTTAGGTCATAGGGTTTGGTGTTTTTGGGGTGGTTTTGGGTTTTTTTGAGGTTGGGAGATAATGGTTTATTTGAGGATGGGGGCCTTGGGATTCAGGTTTTTTGGGGCTGGAGGATAGGGGTGTTTTTTGGTAGGGGTCTTGGTGTTTTTTGGGATGTCGTATTGTAGTTTTTTAAGGGTTGAGGGTTTGGGATTTTTTGGACTGAGATCCTAGTGTTTTTTGGGGCTTGATACATGGTTTTTTATTATGGCTGAGGGATTGGGTTTTTGGTGGGATGAGGGATTGGGGTTTTCTTGTGGCTGATGGTTTGGGTTTTTTGGGGCTAAGGGAATTAGGGTTTTCTGGGTGTTGTGTGATTTAGGTTTTTTAGGGATTAGGGCTTTGGGTTTTTTTGGTGATGAGGGATTGGGGTTTTTTGGGGTTTAGCGATTGGGGTTTTTTGGGGATAAGAGATTTGGGATTTTCAGAGCTGAGGGTTTGGGGTTTTTTGGGGTCGATGGTTTTGATTTTTGGGAGGATAATGGTTTGGGGTTTCTTGTGGATGGGGGTTTGGGTTTAGGTATTAGTTTTTTTTTTTGGGCTTAGGGTTTGGTGTTTTTTTGGGTCATAGGGTTTGTGGTTTTTTAGGGTGAGGGTTGGAGATTTTTGGGGATGAGGGTTTGAGATATTTTGAGGATCAGGGTTTGGTGTTTTTTTGGGATGAGGGTTTGGATTTTTTTTGTGGATGAGGACTTGGGGTTTTTTGGAGTTATTGATTGGGTTTTTTCGGCTGAGAGAGTGTGAATTTTTGGGGATGATGGTTTTGGGTTTTTTGGGGCCAAGGGATTAGGGGTTTTAGCGGTGGAGGGTTTGAGTTTCTTTTGGGATGAGGGATTATAGTTTTTTTGTGCTGAGTGTTTTTGTTTTCTATGAAATAGGGTTTGGGGTTTTCGGTTTGGAGGGTTTTGGTCTTTTGGGGGTGAGGGTTTGGGGTTTTTTGGGGCAGATGGTTCAGGTTTTTTTTGGATGAGAGTATGGGTTTTTTTAGGGCTGATGGTTAGGGGATTATTGGGGATGAGTGTTTGGGGTTTTTTAGTGTTGAGGGTTTGAGGATTTTTGTAGCTAAAGTTTTTTTTGGATTGTGGGTTTGGGGTTTTTTAGGATTAAGTGTTTGGTTTTTTTAGCACTGAGGGTTTGGGGATTTTTGGGGCTGTGGGATTGCGGTTTTTTTGGGATGAGGGATTGGGATTTTTTGGGGTTGAGGTCTTTGGATTTTTTAGGGATGTGGGATTAGAGTTTTTTGGGGATGAGGGATTGTGGTTATTTGGAACTGAGGGTTTTTAGTTTTTTTAGGGATGAGGGATTGTGGTATTTTCTAGCTGAGGGTTTGGGGTGTTTTGGGGATAGTGGTTTGGGATTTTATGGGGCTAAGGTTTTGGATTTTTTGTGGGAGAGGGCTTTGGGATTTTGTGGGAAGAAGGCTTGGTGATTTTTGGGTCTTATATCTTTTTATTATTTGGGGTTCTGGGGTTGGTGTTTTTGGGGGTTGGGGGATTGGGTTTTTGGGGACGAGGGATTTTTGTCTTAAAGAGACGAAGACTTGGGGTTTTTATGGGTCGAGGTAATTTGTTTTTCTTCAGCTAAGGGATTTTTGTTTTTTAGGTTTGAGGTATTTTTTTAGGGATGAGGGTTTGGGTTTTGGGGGGATGAGGGTATGATATTTTTTGGGATGAGGGTTTGGGTTTTGGAGGCCGATGGATTTTAGTTTTATAGGGATGACCATTTGGGATTTTTTGGGGTTGAGGGTTTGCAGTTATTATGGATTAAGGGTTTGGGGTTTTTTGGGGTGGTGTATTTGGGGTTTTGGGGGATGAGTGTTTGGAGGTTTTGGGGTTGATTTTGTGGGTTTTTTTAAGGATGTGGGTTTGGGGTTTTTTTGGATGAGGTTTTAGGGTTTTCTGGGACTAAGTTTTTAGGGATTTTTGAGGCTAATGATTCAGTGTATTTTAGAGATGCTTATTTAGGGTTTTTTGGGGATGAGGGTTTAGTATTTTTAAGGCTCAGTGTGTATGGTTTTTATGGCTAAGGGATTAGAGTTTTTTAGGGATATGGGTTTAGGGTTTTTTGTGGGTGAGGGTTTATTGTATTTTTGGGCTAAGGGTCTATGATTTTTTGGGGCTGAGGGTTTAGTATTATTTTGGGATAAGGGTTTAGGGTTTTTTTAAGGATGAAGGTTTATATTTTTTATGGGATGAGGGTTTAGGGTTTTTTTGGGATAGATTTTTTAATGTTTTTTAGGGATGGGGGTTTAGGGTTTTTGGGGATGAGGGTCAATTGTTTTTTGCGGCTGAGGGTTTAGGGTTTTTTGGGGATGAAGGGTGAGGGTTTTTCGGGGCAGAGGATTTTGGGTTTTTTGTGGCTGAGGGTTAAAGTTTTTTGGGGATGTGGGTTAATGTTTCTTTGGTATGAAGGTTGAGGGTATTTTATTGCTGAGGGTGGAATGTTTTTGGGGGATATGGCTTTAGGTTTTTTTGTGATAGCATGATGGTTTTTAGGGGCTAAGGGTTGTAGGTTTTTAGGGGACGAGTGTTGATGGATTTTGGGGGATGGGGGTTGAGGGATTTTGGGGTTCAGTTATGTGGTCTTTTCAGGCTTGATGGTTGAAGGTTTTTGGGGGTCTAGGGTTAAGGTTTTTTTGGAGCATGAGTGTAATTGATTTTTGGGGGTGAGGGAGGAAGTATTTTTGGGGCTGATGGTGGAGGGATTATTAGGTATGAGAGTTTAATGTTACTTGGGGATATGGTTTGATGGTTTTTTGTGGATTAAGGATAGGGGTTTTTTGGAGTTGGGGGTTAATGGATTTATGTGTGTGAGGTTTGATGTTTTTTTTGTGGCGGAGGGTTTGGGGTTTTTTTGGGAATTACGGATTAGGTTTTTCTATAGTGGAGGGTTGTGGATTTCTGGGATTTGATGGTTTAGGGTTTTTTTTGGGCTTAGGGTTGAGATTTATTCAATGGAAGAGGATTTATTATTTTTTTTGGGCTGAGGGTTTAGGGTTATTTAGGGCTGAGAGTTTATGGATTTTGGGGATGATGATTGAGGGTTATTTGTGGTTTAGGGTTGATAGTTTTTTGGGGTTTAGGTTCTTTTGGGGATAAGTGTTGAGGGTTTTTGGGGATTATGGTTAGTGGTTTGGGGGGATGAAGATTGATGACTTTTTAAGGCTGGGGGTTGATGGTTTTTTGGGGTTGTGGGTTGAAGGTTGTTTTTGGGGACTGAGTGTTTAGGATTTTTTGGGGATGATGGTTAAGGATTCTTTTGGTGATGAGAGTTGAGGGTCTTTTGGCATTGAGGGTTGAGATTTTTTTAGGGATAATGGATTGGGTTTTTTTGGAAAAGGTTTTATGGTTTCATAGGAATAAGGTTTTAGGTTTTTTGGGGGATGAGGTTTTAGGATTTTATGTTGTTGAGGGTTTAGGGAATTTTTTGGGATGAGGGTTTAGGTTTTGGGGGGTATGAGCATTTAGGGTTTTTTTTGGAGTGAGTATTTTGGGTTTTTTAGGGTGAGGGTCTAGAGTTTTTAGTTCTTACGATGTAGTTTTTTTTGGGAATGAGGGTTTAGTGGTTTTTGGGGATGGTATTTTAGGGTTTTTTAAGGATGAGTATATATTGTTTTTTTGGGATGAGGGTTTTGGGTTTTTTGGGGATGAGTGTTTAATGTTTTTGGGGGTTCGGTGTTTTGGGTTTTTGTGTTGATTGTTGAGGGTTTTTTAGGGATGAGGTTTTAGGGTTCTTTGTGGCTGGGGTTTTAGGGTTTGTTGGGGTTGAGGTTTGAAGGCTTTTTGGGGATAAGGGTTGAGGTTTTTTTGGGGATGAGGGTTGAGGGGTTTTTTGGGAAGAGGGTTTAGGTTTTTTCGGGGTTGAGGGCTAAGAATTTTTTGGATCTGAGTGTTGAGGTATTTTTGGGGCTATGAGTTTAGTGTTTTTTTCAAGATGAGTGTTTATGGTTGTTTTGGTCTAAACGTTTAGGTTTTTTGTGGATAAGGGTTTAGGGTTGTTAGGGCTGTGGATTGATGGTTTTTTTTGGGCTAATTGTTGAGGGTTTTTTGTGGAAAAGGGTTTAGGGTTTTTTGAGGTTGATGGATGAGTGTTTTTTGGGGCTGAGGGTTGAGGGGTTTTTTTGAGGGTTTAGGGTTTTTTGGGACTGAGGGTTGAGGATTTTTGGGGCTGAGGGTTGAGGGTTTTTTGGGGATGAGTATTGAGGGTTTTTTGGGGTTTGGGGTGGAGGGTTGAGGGTTTTTTTGGGGTTGTGTGTTGAGGGGTTTTTAGGGATGACGTTATAGGGTTTATTGGGGATGAAGGGTTAAGGGTTTTTTGGGACTGAGGATTGATGGATTTTTGGGGCTGAGGGTTGAGAGTTTGGGGGGGATGAGGGTTGATGGTTTTTTGGGGATTAGGGTTTACAATTTTCTATGGATGAGGGTTTAGGATTTTTTGGGGGCTAAGGGATGAGGGTTTCTTAGGGTTGAGGGTTAAGGGTTATTTGGGGCTGAGGGTAGATGTTTTTTCTTGGGATGAGGGTTTATTGTCTATTGGAGATGAGGGTTTAGAGTTTTTTGGGGCTGAGGGTATTTTATTTTTGCGGCTAAGGGTTTGGGGTTTCTTGGGGCCAAGGTTTGAGGGGTTTTTGGGGTGGGGGTTAAGGGTTATTTCTGGATAAGGGATTACAGTTTTTGGGGATAAGGGATTATAAGTTTTTTTTTCCTAAGGGTTTAGGGTTTTTTTTGGTTTAGGGTTTAGGTTTTTTTTTGGATAAGGTATTTGGGGTTATTGGGGTAGAGGGATTTAGAATTTTTTGGGCTGTTCATTTCAAGTTTTTTAGAGCTGAGGTTTTCGAGATTTTTAGGGATGATGGTTTTGGGTTTTTTTTGGGATTAGGGTTTAGTGTTTTTTAGAGTTGAGTGTTTAGTGTTTTTTTGGAATAGAGTTTTGGGATTTTTTGGATGAAGTTTTATGTTTTTTTAGAGATACATGTTTAGGTTTTATGGTTCAAGGGTTTAGGTTTATTTAGGTATTAGGGTTTAGGGATTTTTGGGGCTGAGGGTTTGCTGTTTTTTGGGGTAGAGGGTTGGGTATTTTGGGTCTGAGGGTTTGAGGTATTTTGGGGCTCATGGTTTGGATTTTTTTTGTGGCTGAGGTCTTGGTGTTTTTTAAGGATGAGGGTTTGGGTTTTTGGGGGGTTAAGGATTTTGGATTTTTTTGTGGCCAAATGTTTAGAGTTTTTTACGACTGAGGGTTTGGTTTTTTTGGGACTGAGGGTTTGGTGTTTTTTTGGGGATAAGGTTTTGGGGATTTTTTTGGATTGATGGTTTGGGGTTTTTGGGGCCTAAGGGTTTGGGTTTTCTATGGATGGGGATTTGGGTTTTTTTGGGGATGAGGGATTGGGTTTTTTTAAGGATATGGTTTTAGGGTTTGGGGGGTTTGGGGTTTCTAGTTTTTTAGGGCAGAGGGTTTGGGGTTTTTTGGGGATGAAAATTTGTGTTTTTTTGGTGATGATGGTTTAGGTTTTTTTGGGTAGGAGGTTTTAGGGTCTTTTAGGGTGATGCTTTAGGTTTTTTAGGGATAAGGGTTTAGGGGTTTTTAGGGATGTGAGTCTAAGATTTTTGGGGGAAGTAGGTTTAGGGTTTTTTAGGGATAAATATTTACAGTTTTTGTTGATGAGGGTTTAGGGTTTTTGGGGATGACGGTATATGGAATTTTGTGAATGAGGGTTTAGTATTTTTTGGGGTTGAGGGTATAGTATTTTTTTATGAGGGTTTTGGGTTTTTTAGGGGTGAGGGTTTATAGTTGTTGGGGTCGATGATAAAGGGTTTTTTAGGGATGATGGTTTGATGTTTTTTTGGGGCTAATGGTTTGGGGGTTTTTAGGGGGATGAGGGTTTATTGTTTTTTAGGGCTGAGGTTTTGGGGTTTTTTTGGGATGAGGGTTTGGTGTTTTTTGGGGATATGGATTTGGGTTTTTTTAACTGAGGGTTTAGGGTTTTTTAGGGATGATGGTTTTTTGTTTTTTGAGGCTGGCGTTATCATGACTTTTGTTCTTAGTGTTTATGGTTTTTTTAGGTAGAGGGTTTTAGGTTTTTAGGGTTTTGGGTTTTGGGTTTTTTTGGGGTTTAGGATTTAGAGTTTTTTGGGGGTACAAATTTCGGGGTTTTAAGGATGAGGGTTTAGGGTATTTTCTTACTGGGGGTTTAGGGTTGTTGGGGTCAAGGGTTTACCATTTTTCTGGGGTCAAGGTTTTAGATTTTTTTAGGCTGAGGGTTTATGGTTTTCTGAAATTTAGGTTTTATGGTTTTTGTGGCCAAAAGTTTAGGGTTTTTTGGGAAAAGGGTTTTGATTTTTTGGGGGGATGAGGGTTTAGGGTTTTTTACGACTGGGGGTTTATGGTTTTTGGGGGTATGAGGGATTAGGGGTTTTTAGGGGCTAAGGGTTTATAAATATTTTGGGTGAGGTATGGGGTTTTGGGGGGATGAGGTTTTAGGTATTTTAGGGTTTAAGTGTTTAGGGTTTTTTAGGGATGAGGGTTCTGGGTTTATTTGTGGCTATGGGTTTAGGCATTTTTTGGGCTTAGGGTTTAGGGGTCCAGGGCTAAGGGTTTATGGTTTTGCGGGATGAGGGTTTTGGGTTTTATTGGGTTGGTGGTTTTGTGTTTTCTAGGGCTGAGTGTTTAGGGTATTTTTGATATGGGGGTTTTGGGTTTTTTTGGGGCAGTGGATTTAGATAATTTTGGGGATGAGGGTTTAGGGGGTTCTGGGCAGAGGGTTTTGGGATTGCGGGCTAAGATATTAGGGGTTTTGAGTATGATGATTTAGGGTTTTTTGGTGATTAGGGTTTAGGTTTTTTTTTGGTAATGATGGTTTAGGGTTTTTTAGGGTTTAGGGTTTAGAGTTTTTAGGGTATGAGGTTTTAGGGTCATTTGGGGCTGAGGGTTTAGGTGTTTTTGTGGTTAAGAGTTTGGGGTTTTTTGGGATTGAGGATTTAGGGTTTTCTGAGCTTAGGGTTTAGGGTTTTTTGAGAGGAGGGTTTAGGAATTTTTGGGGTTGAGGGATTGGGGGTTTTTGGGGATAAACGTTTAGGGATTTTTGGGGCAAAGGTTTTTAGGTGTTTTGGTGTTGAGGTAATAGGGTTTTTTGTTGTTGTGGGTTTTGGGGTTTTGGGGATGAGGGTTTAAGGTATTTTATTTGGAGGGTTTAGGGTTTTTTTGGGATGAGGGTTTAGGGGTTATTGGGGCTAATGGTTTATAGTTTTATAGGTTTGAGTGTTTTTGGATTTTAGGGTTTAGTGTTTAGGTTTTTTGTGGGATAAGGGGTTAGGGGTTTTTGTGTAGTGGGTTTAGAGTTTTTTTGGGCTAAAGGATTAGGGGTTTGGGGGTATGTGGGTTTAGGTTTTTTATGGATGATGGTTTTGGGGATTTTTAGTCTGAGGGTCTTGGTTTTTTTGCTATTAGGGGTTTATAGGTTTTGGGGGATGAGTTTTTAACATATTTTTTTATGAGGGTTTGGGGGGTTTTTTGTGTTTTGGTTTTAGTTGTTTTTGGGGATGTGGATTTGTTGTTTTTTGGGACTTAGGGTTTACGATTTTTTGGGGGTGAGGGTTTTTTCTTTTTTGAGGTTAAGGGTTGAAGGTTTTTTATGGGGGTTTAGTTTTTTGGGGGGATGAAGGTTTAGGTTTTTTTGGGGATGGTTGTTATGGGTTCGTTTGGGGATCTAGGTTTAGGGTTATTTGGGGCTGGGGGTTTAGTGTTCTTTGGGGATAATGGTTTGGGGTTTTTTTGGGGATGAGGGTTTAGGGTATTTTCAGCTAAGGGTTTAGGGTTTTTGGGCGGTTACGGTTTAGTATTGTTGGGGGTTGAGGGTTTAGGATTTTTTAGTGATAAGGGTTATGTGTTTTGGGAGGATGATGTCTTAGGGATTTTTAGGGATAAGGTTGTAGGGTTTTGGGGAAGAGGGTTTACAATATTTGGGATCATAGGATTTAGGGATTTTTGTGGATGAGGATTTTGGGTTTTGGGGGGATAAGGGTTTAGGGTTTTTTGGTATGAGGGTGTTGGGTATTTTGGGGATGATGGTTTAGCATTTTCTAGGTAACAGGGATTAGGTTTTAATGGGGATGAGGGTTTAGAGTTTTTTGGGGATTACTATTTGGGGATTTTTGGGGCTCATGATTTAGATTTTTTGGGGTTTAGGGTTTCAATTTTTTGGGGATGAGGGTTTTGGTTTTTGGGGGGGCTTGGGGTTTATGGAATTTTCAAGATGGGGGTTTATGGTTTTTTTGGGATTATGGATTAGGGTTTTCCAGGACTGAGGGTTTAGGTTTTTTGGGGATGAGGGTTTAGGGTTTTGGTGGGATTATGGATTAGGGTTTTTTTGGGGAAAATGGTTTAGGATTTTTAGGGATTTTTATGTTTAAATGGATTTTATGGGGATTATAGGATTTTTATTCTTTTGGGGTTTTTATGGTTTTTAAATATTTTTATTATTTTTAGGGATTTTCAGTGGTGTTTATAGATTTTAGGGTTTTCAAGGTTTTTAGGGAGTTTTGGGGCTTATAGGATTTTTTTTATTTTTTAGGGTTTTAGGGTTTTTAGACTTTTTTATTGTTTTTAGGGCTTTTAAGGGGATTTTTTTGAGTTTTAGTTTTTTAGGTTTTTATGGGTTTTTACAATATTTAATTTTTTTAGTTGGTTTTATGTTTTTAGGGGTTTTTCTGGGTTTATAGAATTTCTAATGTTTCCATGGATTTTTTTGGGGTGTTAGTATTCTTATGGATTTTTGGGTATTTTTTGGTTTTTAGTGATTTTGAGGGTTTTTAGGATTCTTTAGGGGTTTTGGGGTTCTTTGGGTTCTTTAGGGTTTTTAGGGTCTTTTGGGGGTTTTAGGGTTTTTTGAGATTTTAAGGATCTTATGATTTTTTAACATTTTAGGTGTTTTAAGGGTTTTTAGAGTTTTAGGGGTTTTTTAGGATTTTTATGGGATTTTATGGTTTCGAGGGTTTTAGGATTTTTATTTCTTCATGGATTTTTAGGGTTTTTTTTTTACTTTTACGGTTTTAAGAGTTTTTAGGGTTTTTAGGGATTTTGAGGGTTTTTAGTGCTTTTCAACGGTTTTTAGGGTTTTTATGAATTTTTAGGGTTTTTGGGTCTTTTTGAGTTTTTATGGTTTTTTTGATTTTTTCAGGTTTTTTAGGGTTTTTAGAGTTTTTTAACATTTTTAGGGGCTTTATGGTTTTTATAATTTTTTTTCATTTAATGGGTTTATGATTTTTTAGGGTTTCCTATAATTTTAAGTGGTTTTATGGTTTTTATGGTTTTTCACTTTTTCAAGGATTTTAGGCGGTTTCAGGATTTTTATGGTTTTAGGGTTTTTAGGTTTTTTAGATATTTTTAGGGTTTTTAGTGTTTTTCAAGGTTTCTTGAGTCTTTTTTTGTATTTAGGGTTTTTTTATTTGTTTAGTGTTTTTATGGTTTTTAGATTTTTTTAATATTTTAGGGGTTCTAATGGCTTTTAGAGTTTTTAGTGGGGTTTTAGGGTGTTTTAATATTTTTTTGTTTTTTTGGATTTTTAATGATTTTAGGGATTTTGAGGGTTTTTATAGTTTTTTATGGGTGTTATAGTTTTTCATGGTTTTTTTGGGTCTTTTCATGTTTTTAGGGTTTTTTTATATTTTAAGGGTTTTAGGGTTTTTAAGGTTTTTTTGAGTTTTTTAACATTTTTAGCGGTTTAAAGGGTTTTTAGAGTTTTTACTCGGTTTTAGGGTTTTATGGGTATCTATGGATTAAAATATTTCGGTGGTTGTTTATGTTTTTAAGGGGGGTTTCATGGAATTAAGGGTTTTTTACATTTTCATGTATTTTTAGGGGGTTTAGGATTTTTATTTTTTAGGGTTTTTAGGGTTTTTAAAGATTTTTTTGGGTTTTTTGAATTTTTAGGTGTTTTTAGGTTTTTAGGGGTTTTATTGGTTTTTAAGGTCTTTTGGGGTTTTTAGTGTTTTTTTCATTTTTTAGGGATGTAAGTGTTTTTAGAATTTTTGACAATTTTAGGGGTTTTAATGGTTTTTAGCATTTTTAGTGGTTTTTTAGGGTTTTATGCGTTTTTATTTCTTTTTAATGTTTTAATAAGTTTTATGGTTTTATTGGGTTTTCAAGGTTTTCAGGGTTTTTTACATTTTCATGGATTTTTAGGGGGATTTTAAGGATTTTTTTGTTTTTTAGAGTTTTTTAGGGTTTTTAGATATTTTGAGGGGTTTTAGGATTTTTCATGGGGTTTTAGGGGTTTTTAGAGTTTTTAGGTTTTTTAGGTGGTTTTGAGTTATTTATGTTTTAAAGGGTTTAAAGGATTTTAGATTTTTAGTGGGTTTTTAGGGTTATTCTGGTTTGTTAGTGTTTCGAAATATTTTTAGGGGGTTTTATGTTTTCAGTGTTGTTAACCGTTTTTACGATTTTTTATGTTTTCAATGATTTTTATGGGTTTTTATGTATTTTCATTGATTTTATTGTTTTTTAGGGTATTTTGGGTTTTTTAGAATTTTTCGGGCTTTTTTTTTGTTTTTAGGGTCTTTTTGGATTTTTAGGGTTTTTTAGTTTTTTAGGGGTTTAAAGTTTTTTTATATTTTTTAACTTTTTTGGGGGTTTAAGGGTGTTTAGAGTTTTTAGTGGGTTTTTAGCATTTTTATGGTTTTTAGGGGTTTTAAGGGTTATAGGTGTCTTATGGTCTTAAGGGGGTTTTCAAGGTTTTAGGGCTTTTTATGTTTTCATGGATTTTAGGGGTTTTTAGAATTTTTACAATTTTTTGGGTTTTTTGTTTTTTGGGATTTTGAGGGATTTATGGGTTTTCAGTGGTTTTTGGGTTTTTTTTATTTTTAGGGTTTTTGGGGGTTTTGATGTTTTTTTTAGTTTTTTATAGTTTTTAACATTTTTAGGGTTTTTAACGGTTTTTAGAGTTTTATGGGTTTTTATATTTTCTTAAGGTTTTAAGGGGTTTTATGGTCTTCAATAGTTTTTCATGTTTTTCATGTTTTTTTATGTTTTATGAATTTTTAGGGGGTTTTAGGATTTTTATTTTTTGTTGGGTTTTTAGGGATTTTGTGGATTTTTAGGGTTTTTAGATTTTTCATGGGTTTTTTAGGGTCTTTTTTGAATTTTTTTGGGATTTTTTGACTTTTTTATGGGTTTTAAGGTTTTTTAGAGTTATTTAAAATTTTTGGGGTTTTAAGGGGTTTTAGAGTTCGTATTTATTTTGAGGGGTTTTATGGGGTTTTAGGGTTTTTAATGTTTTTAGGGGTTTTATGGTTTTCAATGGCTTTTAGGGTTTTTAGTGTTTTTTACTTTTTCATGGATTTTTATGGGTTTTCAGAGTTGTTAGGGTTTTTAGGGATTTTAGGGGTTTTAGGTTCTTTATAATATTTTTGGATTTTTTTGAGTTTTCTAGGGTTTTTAAGGTTTCTTAGTGATTTTTAATGTTTTAGGGGTTTATGGGTTTTTAGAGTTTTTACTGGTTTTCAGGGTAAGGAAGGCACAAAACCAGGCTATTCTTGGCCCCCAAAATTTATTTAAAAAAATGAAAACACAAAGAAGGGAGGGGCACAGTTAAATAACCCACACCCAAAACCCTAAACACCCCCAAGAAACCCCCCCCCCCCCAAACCTAAAAAAGACACAAGAGAGGGCAGAGCCAAACAACCCACGCCCAAGACAAGCAACGTCATGGGATCACCATCAGCACCATAACCAGACACAATGGTCTCGCAAAACATCACCTTCAGCACTTCCCAGCCAAGTCGAAACCAGAATCCAGCAGCACTGTTCCCAGAATCTAGCACCTCCTCACCAATCTGATCAACAACAAGTAACCTAGCACCACCAGCACCAAAATCATAGACAATAGATTCATCACTTCCCATCATCTAGCACCTCTTTTTCCTGCATCCAGCACTCCCTAACCAATCATTACCCAACAATTCACACCCAGCAGCACAGCCAGCAACACAGGACCCCCAACACCCACGCCCAAAACCATTTGGTAGCACCCAAAACCCCTAAGATAGAACCCTGCTCCAAACAGCTCCTCCAATAATCCAGTATTCACATAGCATCACCAGACATCACCCCACACCTCTCACCGATTTCAAGAACCAGTACCCACAGTCACTCACAACCAAATCAATGACAACCAATAGGCAACATTTAGAATGAAAAGTGCTCCATCCAAAACACTCAATGAAAATCACAGTACCGATGAATCTATTTGGCACCCCAAAAAAACCACAGACCTATAATGGAACCAGGTCACAGCACAACTAATACAAACCTGCATCATCAGTGTGAAACAAAGGTGAAGTCGAGGAACCATATAGAACATGATCCTACATCTGTTGTATGCATCAAAGATAAATCCAAGGAGCTAGAATGCAACACAAACTTGCATCTTCTTTGTGAGAAAATGAGGAAGGAAACTTGGATTCACAAACCCACTTCTAAGATCCACTGAAATTTGAGGATCAAACTGAGAACCCTATGACATCACCGGACAACCCAAGCTAATCTGAAACAACGACTCTCCATGTGACTTTTAGAACCCCCGACGCCAAAACTCTCCACCAAAAAAACCAAGTTGTGTTGGGATCTGAAGCTGAAGGCCCATGAAAAGCTGCTACTCAGAGAATATGAAGCCACCAAAGAAACCTTAAAACACATGTCATCATGGTTTTTAGTGGTTTTTAGAGGTTTTAGGTGTTTTAGGGGTTTTAAGAATTTTTCAGGATTTGTATGGGTTTTCAAGGTTTTTCAGGGTTTTTAGGGGTTTTTACATTTTCATCAATTGTTAGCGGTTTTTTAGTATTTTTATGGTTTTTAGGGTTTTTAGGTATTTTGAGGTTTTTAGGGGGTTTTAGGGTTTTTCAAGGTTTTGTTGTTTTTTTTGGTTTTTTAGGGGGGTTTTATGGTTTTTTAGAGTTTTTCATGGTTTTTTGGGTTTTTTGGGTTTTTTGGGGTTTTTAAAGGTTTTTAGGGAGTTTTATGGTATTTAGGGGGTTTTACTGTTTTTACAGTTTTTTACGTTTTCATGGATTTTTAGGGGTTTTTACAATTATTAGGGATTTTTAGGGGATTTAGGGTTTTTAGAGGTTTTAGGGTTTTCAAAGTTCTTAGGTTCTTTTTGGGTTTTTAGGGTTTTTTTGAGTTTTAGAGGGGTTTTATGGTTTTTTAGATTTTTTCAATTATTTAAGGGTTTTTAGGGTTTATAGAGTTTTTAGTGGTTTTTAGGTTTTTTATGGGTTTATATGGTTTTTTAAGGCTTATGTGGTTTTTATGGATTTGAAGGGTTATTCAGTGTTTTTAGGTTTGTTCACATTTTCATAATTTTACATTTTTTAGGATTTATGTGGTTCTTAGTGTTTTTTGAGTTATATATTTTTTCAGGGATTTTTGAGTTTTTACGGTCTTTCGGTTTTTTATGTTTTTTGAGTTTTTAGGGTTTTTATGGTTTTTAGATTTTTTCAACCTTTTCAAGGTTTTAATGGTTTTTATATTTTTTTTTATCATTTTTAGGGTATTTATGGGTTTTTAGGTTTTTTAGGGTTTTTAGGCGATTTATGGTTTTTGGGGGGGGGGGTAGGGTTTTTAGGGTTTTTTACGTGTTCATTGATTTTTTTCATGTTTTTAGGGTTTTTAGGGTTTTTAGGTTTTTTAGGATTATAACGGATTTTGAAATGTTTTAGGGGTTTTAATGGGGTTTTAGGGTTCATAGGGGGTTTTTAAGGTTTCTAGGCTCTTTTTGGGATTTTAGGGTTTTTCAATTTTCATAGGGATTTTATGGTTTTTTAGAGTCTTTTAAATTTTTTGGGGTTTCAAGGGTTTGGTCAGTTTTAGTGGTTTTTAGGGTTTCTATTGGTTTTTAGGGGTTTTATAGTTTTCAATTTTTTTTTCTGGGTTTTTTTCATTTTCATGGATTTTTAGTGGTTTTTTTAAAAAATTTATGGTTTTTAGGGTTTTTAGGGATTTTGAGTGTTTTTAACATTTTCATTGGTTTTTATAATTTTTATGGTTTTTAGAATCTTTTTGGGGTTTTAGTGTTTTTTATGTTTTTTAGGGTTATAAATTTTTTTTAGGTTTTAATGTTTTAAGGTTTTTAATGTATTTTCAAAGTTTTTATTGGATTTTTTTGTTTTTTGGGTTTTTAGGGGTTTTTAATGTTTTTTGTGGTTTTTATGGTTTTCCAGGTTTTTTAGGGGTTTTAGGGTTTTTTAGGTTTTCATAGATATTTATGGTTTTTATGGGTTTTTAGATTTATTAGGGATTATGACAGGTTTTAGGGGTTTTAGGGTTTTCAAATTTTTTTATGGTCTTTTTGGGTTTTAGGGGGTTTTTTTGAGTTTTTAGGCTTTTAAAGGTTTTTTAGAGTTTTTTAAAGTTTTTTTGGAATTGTAAGGGTTTTTTGTTTTTATTCGTTTTATAGAGTTTTTACAGTTTTAGGTTTTTTTTTGAGGTTTTGGGGGTTTTATTATTTTCAGGGGATTTTTAGGGTTTTTAAGTTTTCATTTATTTTTAGGGTTTTTATAGGATTTTTATGGTTTTTGGGATTTTCGGGATTTTGAGGGGGTTTATATTTTTTTATGGTTTTTATGTTATTTTTGGATTTTTTAGAGTTTTTTCAGTTTCTTAGCATTTTTAAGGTGGTTTAGAGTTTTTAATGTTTTCAGGGGTTTTAAGGGGTTTAGAGTTTTTACTAATTTTTAGGGTTTTTAGGGTTTTTAGGTATTTTGAGGGTTTTTTCAATTTTTTAGGGTTTTTAATGTTTTGTAGAGTTTTTTAAAGTTTTTAGGGGTCTAAGGGTTTTTGGCGTTTTTAGTGGTTTTAGGGTTTTTATCAATTTTAAGGTTTTTTATGGTTTTTGAGGGTTTTATGGTTTTCAAGGGCATTTCATAGTTTTTTATGTGTTCATTGATTTTTTGAGGTTTCTGAGGATTTTAATGGATTTTAGGATTTTTATAGATTTTGTGGGTTTTAGGGTTTTTCTGGGGGGGTGGTGGTTATTATTTTCAAAGTTTTTGGGGTCTTTTGGGGGTTTCATGGTTTTTTTAGTTTTTTGGTTTTTATGATTTTTCTAGTTTTTTTCATTTTTAGGGGATTTTAGATTTTTAGATTATTTTAGTGGGTTTTTAGGATTTTTATGGGTTGTTAAGGTTTTCTATGGTTTTAAGGGTTTTATGGTTTTCAAGGGTTTTTTAGGGATTTAAGGTTTTTTACATTTTCATGGATTTTATAGGTTTTAGGATTTTTAGGTTTCTTAGGGTTTTTAGGGATTCTGAGGGGTTTTGGGTTTTTTGGGGATTTTAGGGGTTTTCAGGGTTTTTAGTGTATTTTTTGAGGTTTTTAGAGTTTTTTTAAAGGTTTTTAGTGGTTAATGAGTTTTTAGAGTTATACTGGGTTTTAGGGTTTTTATGGGGTTTTAGGGATTTTTTTTTAGGGTAAGGAAGGCGTGGGGCCAGGCTAATCCGGAACCCCCCAAAATTTATTTGAAAAGAATAAAAGATACATAGTAGACAAGGGAGGGGAGGGGTCAATAAACCCACACCCAGAAACCCTTAACAACCCCAAAACCAAAAAAGAAGAAGAAATAAAAGACCCAAGAGAAGAACAAGTCAATCAACATTTCCACCAAAGTCATAAGCAGTAGTGCCATAGGGGACACTATCTCCATTATATCCATAAGCCGCGTCATCTCTATATGGATCCCCATCAGCACCATACCTAGAGGAAGAATCGGAGTCCATAGTCTCCCATTCAGATGATTCATATTTATTGAGAAAGTTAGAGTAATACTCTCTAAGATGTTGTTGATTCACATTATGCTGCACTTTTTCATCCCTTCCGCCCTTTTCAGAGGCATATTCCTTAGCCTTGAAGGAGGCCCTTGTAGATATAGTTTTTGGGAAAGAGGTGTAGTCCTTCCTAGACTTTCTCCTTAGTGGCTCGACATGGAGCCTTATAAGCATGTTTTCCTTCCTAATGGCCTCCTCAAGCACTGCCTTCTAATTCCTTCCATCCTCTTAGACCTAGTCAGGAATAAAGTAGGATTCTTGGTTTAGGGAATAGCTTGTAAGAACCCCACAATACAGATTGCTAGGGGCCACCTTAGGAACCTCGGGAGAAAGACTATCCAACACCTTCATCCGCTCGGTCTGGTCGTTTTCAAGGGGTTTAAGGGTTTTTAGAGTTTTTATGGGGTTTTAGGGGTCTTATAGTTTTTTTGGTTTTTATGGTTTTTAGGGGATTTTAAGGGTTTTTAGGGTTTTTCTATGTTTTAATGGATTTTTATGGGTTTTTAGGATTTTTCTATTTTTTAGGGTTTTTAATATTTTGAGGGATTTGGGGGGCTTTTAGTATTTTTTAGGGTTTTTAGGGTTTTTTCTAGTTTTTTAGATTCTTTTTTGGTTTTTAGGGGTTTTTTTGAGTTTTTTAGGTATTTAAGGATTTTTGATGTGTTTAACATTTTTAGGGGTTTAAGGGTATTTTGATGTTTTAGTGGTTTTATAGGTTTTTAGTGTTTTAAGGTTTTTATGGTTTTGAGGGGTTTCTCATCGTTTTTTGTTTTTTTACGCTTTCATGGATTTTTAGTGGTTTTTTAATTTTTTATGGATTTTAGTGTTTTTAGGGTTTTTTTATTGGGGGTTTAGGGTTTTCCATTGGTTTTTCGGGGTTTTAGTGTTTTTTGTGGTTTTATGGTCTTTTTGGGTCTTTAGAATTTTTTGAGTTTTTTTAGGTTTTGATTTTTTTAGAGACTTTTTAATTTTTTTAGGGGTTTAAATGGTTTTTAGAGTTTGTAGTGATTTTCCAAGGTTTTATGGGGTTTTTATCGTTTTTAGGAGGTTTTAAGGGTTTTTTAAATTTTCATGGATTTTTAAAGGGTTTTTAGGTTTTTTATGGTTTTTATGGATTTTGAGGGTTTTGGGGTTTTTAGTGGTATTTAGGATCTTTTTGGGTTTTTAGTTTATTTTGGAGTTTTTATGGTTTTTATGGTTCTAAGTGTTTTTTAAAGTTTTTAGGATTTTTAATGGTTTCAATTGTTTTTTGTGGGCTTTTTTGGTTTTTATGGGATTTTAGGGTTTTTAAGGTTTTAGGGTTTTTTTTTGGTTTTAGGGGTTTTTGGGGTTTTCAAAGATTTTGAGGGGTTTAGTTTTTTTAGGGATTTAGGGTTTTTTTAGGTTTCTAGGGGTTTTTTTGAGTTTTTTATGGTTTTATGGGTTTCTTGATCTTTTTAACATTTTTAGGAGTTTAAAGGCTTATTGGAGTTTTAGTGTAATTATACAATTTTTATGGATTTATTCGGTTTTTAAAGGGTCTTATCCATTTTTTGGCTTTCAGGAGTTTTTCAGGGTTTTAAGGTTTTTTACATTTTCATGATTTTTAGGGGCTTTTAGTATTTTTATGGTTTTTAGGGTTTTAGGGTTTTTAGGGTTTTAGGGTTTTTAGGGATTTTGAGAGTTTTTTTTGGGGGGGGGGGGGGTTAGGGTTTTTAGGGTCTTTGTAGGTTTTTAGGGATTTTTTGAGTTTTTTAATGTTTTCAAGCGTTTTTAGAGTTTTTTTTAACATTTTTAGTTGTTTAAAGGGTTTTCTAATTTTTTAGAGGTTTGTTGGGTTTTATGGGTTTTTAGGATTTTTTAAGGTTTTTGGGGTTTTATGGTTTTTAGGGTTTTTAGGGTATTTAGTGTTTCTTATGTTTGTAAGGATTTAAAGGGGGTTTTATGGTTTTTAGTTTTTAGGGGGTTTGGGGGATTTTGAGGGGTTTTAGGGTTTTTTGAGGTTTTAGGGTTTTAAGGGGTTTTAGGGACTTTTCAAGGTTTTAGGTTTTTTGATTTTTTTATGGATTTAAATGTTTTTAGAGTTTTTATCATTTTTAGGGGTCTTGAGAGTTTTTAGTGGTTTCTAAGGGTTGTATGAGTTTTTTAAGTTTTTAGGGTTTTTACGGTTTACCTGGGTTTTTCAAGGATTTTAGGATTTTATATGTTTTCATGAATTTTAGGGGTTTTGAGTATTTTTATAGTTTTTTAGGTTTTTTTGGTTTTTTAGATTTTTTAGGTTTTTTATGTTTTTTTTTCAGGGCTTTTTAGGGTTTTTAGGGTTTTCATGGTCTTTTTAGGTTTTTAGGGGTTTATTTGTGTTTTTAGGGTTTTAAAGGTTTTTTAGTGTTTTTTAATGTTTTTAGAGGTTTTAAATGTTTTTGGAGTTTTTAACGGTTAAAAGGGGTTTTAGGGGGTTTTGGGTTTTTTAAAGGTTTTTATAGTTTTCATGGGTATTTCAAGGTTTTAGGGTTTTTTTATGTTTTCATTGATTTTTAGGAGTTTCTTATGGATTTTATGGTTTTTAGGATTTTTAGGGATTTTGAGGGCTTTTAGGGATTTTTAGGGGTTTTAGGGTTTTTAAGGGTTTTTAGGGTTTTTAGGGTGATTTTTTGGATTTTAAGGTTTTTTAAATTTTTAGGGTTTTATGGTTATTTAAGAGTTTTTAACATTTTTTGGGGTGTTAAGGTTTTTAGAGTTTTTAGTGGTTTTTAGGGGTTTGGGGGTTTTAAAAAAATAGGGGTTTTATGGTTTTTAGGGGGTTTTATGGTTTTTAGGGTATTTATGTTTTCATGGATTTTTAGGGAGTTTTTAGGATTTTTATGGAGTTTAGGGTTTTTTAGTATTTTTAGGGATTTTGATTGTTTTTAGGGTTTTTAGGGGATTTTATGGTTTTAGAGTTTTAGGGTTTTTCTGGTCTTTTGGGTTTTAGGCTATTTTTATTTTTTAGGGTATTTAAGGGTTTTTAGAGTTCTTTGATGTTTTTAAGGGTTTTAAAGGACTTTTCATGATTTTTAGGGTTGATTACATTTTTATGTTTTTATGGGGGTTTAGGATTTTAATGATTTTTAGGGTTTTTTAGGTATTTTAGTGATTTTGAGGGGTTCTAGGGATTTTAAGGGTTTTTAGGGTTTTTAGTGGTTTTCAGATTTTTAGTGTCTTTGGGGGTTTTAGGGTTTTTTACGTTTTCATGGATTTTTAGGGTTTTTTTTGATTTTCATGGTTTTAAGAGTTTTTACTATTTTTAGGGAATTTGAGAGTTTTAGGGTTTTTATGTGTTTTTTGGGTTTTTAGTATTTTTTAGGGTTTTCAATGTCTTTTGGGGTTTTTATGTTTTTTTTGGTGTTTTTTAATGGTTTTATGGTTTTAAAATATTTTAATGTTTTTAGGGGTTTTAAGGGTTTTTATAGTTCTTAGTGGATTTAGGGTTTTATGGATTTTAGGGTTTTTAATGGTTTTTAGGGGTTTTGTTGTTTTCAGGGGGTTTTTAGATGTTTTTAGGGTTTCTTACCTTTTCATGAATTTTTAGGGTTTTTTTAGGTTTTTATCGGTTTTAGGTTTTTTAGTGTTTTTAGGTATTTTACGGATTTTTAGGGGGTTTTAGAGTTTTTTCAGTTTAATTGGTTTTAAGGGTTTTAGGGTCTGCTTGGATTTTTAGGGATTTTTTAGATTTTTATGGATTTAAATATTTTTTATATTTTTGTATGTTTTTAGGGGTTTAAATGGGTTTTAGAGTTTTTAGTGGGGTTTTAGTGTTTTTATTGGTTTTAAGGGTTTTTGAGGATTTTAGGGATTTTATGGTTTTTACGGGTTTTTTAGAGTTTTATTGGGTTTTTTAAATTTTCATGGATGTTTAGGGTTTTTTTAGTACTTTATGTTATTTATGGTTTTTAGGGTTTTTATGGATTTTGAGGGTTTTTAGGTTTTATCAGGGGTTTTTAGGGGTTTTAGGGGTTTAGGGGTTTTTAGGGTCTTTTGTGATTTTAGGGTTTTTTTGAGTTTTTTTGGGGTTTTAAGGTTTCTTAGTTTTTTTAATTTTTTAGGTGTTTTAAGAGTTTTTATATTTTTAGTGGGATTTCATGGTTTTTATGGGTTTTTAGGATTTTTATGGTTTTTGGGGTTTTTTATGGTTTTCAAGGGTTGTCATGGTTTTAGGGGTTTTTTTTTCTTATTTCATTGATTTTTAGGAATTTTTTAGGATTTTAATGATTTTTACGGTTTTTTGGGTTTTTTTGGGATTTTGTGTGGTTTTTGGGTTTTTCAGAAGTTTTAAGGATTTTTTAGGTTTTTTAGGGTATTTTTGTTTATTTAATGTTTTTTTTTATCCTTTTAGGATTTTAAGGATTTTTAGAGTTTTTAAATGTTTTTGGGCGTTTTAAGGGTGTTTAGAGTTTTTAGTGTTTTTTTGGGTGTTTATGGATTTGTAGGGTTTTAAAGGTTTTTAGGCATTTTTATAGTTTTCAGGTTTTTTTCAGGGTTTTTATCATTTTTTTATGTTTTCATTGATTTTTAGGGTTTTTTTTGATATTTATGTTTTTTAGAGATTTTTAGGGTTTTTAAAAAATTTAATGGTTTTTTGGGGTTTTTTGGGGGTTTTAGGATTTTCTCAGGTTTTTTGGGCCTTTTTGAGTTTTAGGGTTTTTGAATTTTTTAGGTATTTTATGTTTCGGACAGTTTTTTAAGATTTTAAGGGATTTTAAGGGGTTTTAGTGTTTTTGTGGTTTTTAGGGTTTTTATGGGTTTGTAGTGGTTTTTAAGGTTTTTAAAGGTTTTTATGGTTTTTAGTTGTTTTTTAGGGTTTTAGGGGTTTATATGTTTTAATGGATTTTTAGTTAATTTTTAGGGTTTTTATGCGTTTTAGGGTTTTTAAGGTTGTTAGGGATTTTGAGGGGTTTTAGGTTTTTTCAGGGTTTTATGGGGTTTTTAGGTTTTTACTGTCTTTTTGGATTTTTAGGGTATTTTTTGAGTTTTTTGGGGTTTTAAGGTTTCTTAGAGTTTTGAACGTTTTTATGGGTTTTAAGGGTTTTTATATTTTTTATGGGGGTTTATGGGTTTTAGGGTTTTTAAAGGTTTTTAGGGGTTTTTATGGTTTTCATAGGTTTTTCAGGGTTTTTAGGGTTTTCTACCTTTTCATGGATTTTTAAGATTTTTTATATTTTTCTGGTTTTTAGGGTTATATGGTTTTTAGGGTTTTTAGGGATTTTGAGAGTTTTTCAGGGTTTTTAGTGTTTTTAGGGGTTTTCAAGTTTTTAGGTTCACTTTGGGTTTTTAGGTTTTTTCTAATTTTTAAATTTGTTTATATTTTTTTAATGTTTTTAGTGGTTTTAAGGGTTTCTAGAGTTTTTAATGATTTTTAGGGTTTTTATTAGTTTTTAGGGTTTTAAAGGTTTTAGGGGATTTAATGTTTTTCAATGGTTTTCAGTGTTTTTAGGGTTTTTTACATTTTCATGGATTTTTTAGGGTTTTTTAGGATTTTTCTAATTTTGGGGGGGTTGTGGGTTTTGTAAATTTTAAGGGTTTCTAGTATTTTTTAAGGTTTTTATGGTTTTTTAGGTTTTTATGGTCTTTTGGGGTTTTAGGTTTATTTTTTGAGTTTTTTAGGGTTTTTATGGTTTTTATAGTTTTTAACATTTTATGGGATTTTTAGGTTTTTTATATTTTTAGCGGTTTTAGGGTTTTTACGGGGTTTTAGGGTTTTAATGTTTTTAATGGTTTTAATGGTTTTCAAGGGTTTTTTAGGGTTTTTTAGGGTTTTAGGGGTTTTTTATGTTTTCACAGATTTTTAGGGGGGTTTAGATTTTTATGTTTTTTAGGGATTTTTAGGGTTTTTAGGAATATTGAGGGGTTTTAGATTTTTCAAGGTTTTTTTAGGGTTTTTAGGGTCTTTTGGGGGTTTGAGGGTTTTTGTTTAGTTTTTTAGGGTTTTTAAGTTTATTTAGAGTTTTTTATTATTTTTAGGGGTTTTAAGGGTTTTAGAGTTTTTAGTGTGTTTTAGGGTTTTTAGGTTTTTTTAGGTTTTTAGGGGTTTTGATGGTTTTTAGTGATTTTTTTAGTGTTTTAGGGGTTTTACATTTTGATGGATTTTAGGGTTTTTTAGGGTTTTATGGTTATTTAAGGTTTTTTGGGATTTTTAGGGTTTTTATAGTTTTTCCTGGGGTTTTAGGGTTTTTCTAGGTTCGTAGGTTCTTTTTGTGTTTTTATGGTTTTTTTGAGTTATTTAGGGTTTAGATGGTTTTTTAGAGTTTTTTAAATAATTTAGGGGTTTAAGGGGGTTTTAGATTTTTTAGTGGTTTTATGGTTTTTATGGGTATTTAGGTTTTTTAAGGTTTTTAGAGGGCTTTTAGTTTTCATGCGGTTTTCAAGGTTTTTAGAATTTTTTGGCTTTTAGGGGTTTTAGGTTTTTAGTGGTTTTTTGGGTTTTTTTGGTTTTTTGGGTTTTTTTAGTGTTTTTATGGTTTTCATGTGTTTTTAGGGGGTTTAGGGTTTTTAACATTTTCATGGATTTTTAGGGGGTTTTTTGGATATTTTTTGTTTTTAGGGTTTTTAGGGATTTTATGGATTTTTTGGGTTTTTAGGGCTTTTCAGGGGTTTTAGGGTTTTAGGGATTTTCAGGGTTTTTAGGGACTTCATGTGTTTTTAGGGTTTTTTTGAGTCTTTTTTGGGTTTGAGGTTTTTTGGAGTTTTTTAATGTTTTTAGCAATTTAAAGGTTATTTTTGGTTTTTAGTGATTTTTAGATTTTTTATGGATTTCTAGGGGGTTTAAGGATTTTTGTGGTTTTAGGGGGTTTTATGGGTTTTACGGGTATTTAAGGGTTTTTTACATTTTCTTGGATTTTTAGTGGTTTTTAGGACTTTTATAGTTTTAGTGTTTTTTTTGTTTTGTAGGGATTTTGAGGGTTTTAGGGTTTTTCAAGGATTTTTAAGGGTTTTTTGATATTTTGGGGGCTTTTTTGATATTTTGGGGAGTTTTTTGGGTCTTTTGGGGTTTTCATGTTATTTTATTTTTTAGGGTTTTAAAGGTTTTTTTTGAGTTTTTCATATTTATAGTAATTTTAAGGGGTTTTAGTGTTTTTTGTGGTTTTTAGGGCTTTTAGGGGTTTTAGGGGTTTTAGGGGTTTTCAGGTTTTTTATGGTTTTTCATTTTCATGTATTTTGAAGAGTTTTTTAGGATTTGTATGCCTTTTAGGGTCTTTAGTTTTTTTAGGGAGTTTGAGGGTTTTTATGTTTTTCTAGGTTTTTTGGAGTTTTATGTTTTTTTAGTGTTTGATGGTCTTTTTTGGATTTTTAGTGATTTTTTTGAATTTTTTATGGTTTTTAAGGGTTTTTACAGTTTTTAAATGTTTTAGGGTTTTTAAGAGTTTTTAGATTTTTTAGAATTTTTAGTGGGATTTTATGTTTTTTATGGGTTTTTTCATTTTCACGGATTTTTGGGGGTTTTTTAGGATTTTTATGGTTTTTTGGGTCTTTATGGATTTTAATGGATTTTAGGGGTTTTCAGGGGTTTTAATCTTTTTAGGGACTTTTTTGGATTTTTAGGGTTTTTTGAGTTATTTTATGGTTTTTAACAATTCTTAGAGATTTTTATTATTTTTCTTAGTTTAAATGTTTTTTGGGGTTTTAGTAGTTTTTATGGGGTTTTAGGGGTTTTTAATGTTTTAGGGGTTTTAATGCTTTTAAGTGGTTTATAGGGGTTTTAGGGATTTTATGGATTTTTAAGGTTTTTAGGGTCTTTTGGGTTTTATTGGGTTTTTTGAGTTTTTTAGAGTTTTTATGGTTTTTAGAGTTTTTTAACATTTTTATAGGTTTTAAGGGTTTTATTTTTTTTATTGAATTTTAGTTGTTTTATTGGGATTTTGGGTTTTTAAAGGATTTTCGGGGTTTTCAAGGGTTTTTAGGTTTTTATGGGTTTTTTACGTTTTCATGGATTTTTTTGAGGTTCTTTAAGATTTTTATGGTCTTCATGGTTTTTAGGGTTTTTCGGGATTTTGAGTGTATTTAGGGGTTTTTAGTTGTTTTAGGGTTTTTAGGGTAATTTAGGGTTTTGTGAGTCTTTTTGTGATTTTAGGGTTTTTTGGAGTTTTTTAGAGTTTTTAATGTTTTTAGAGTTCTTTTATGTTTTAAGGGTTATTAGAGTTCTTAGTGGGTTTTTTGGGGTTTTAGTGTTTTTAGGGCTTTTTACGGTTTTTAGTGGTTTTATGGATTTCAGTAGATTTTCCTGGTTTTAGGGGTTTTCTACATTTCCATGGATTTTTAGTGGTTTTCTAGGATTTTTATGGTTTTTAGGGTTTCTAGAGTTTTTAGGGAGTTTGAGCATTTTTAGCGTTTTTAGGGTTTTTAAGTCCTTTTTGGGTTTTAGGTTTTTTTTAATTTTTTGGAGTTTTTAAGGTTTTTTATAGTTTTTTTTATCATTTTTAGGTGTTTTAGACTTTTAAGTGGGTTTTTGGGTTTTTTGTGTGTTTTAAGGTTATTTATAGTTTTCATGTTTTTCAAGGGGTTTTCAGGGTTTTTAGGGTTTTTAACACGTTCATGTATTTTTTGGGGATTTTGAAGTTTTTTAGGGTTTTTCGGGGGTTTTAATGTTTTTCAGGGTTTTTAGAGTCTTTTGGGATTTGGGGTTTTTAGAGTTTTTCGTGATTTTTTATGGTTTTTAGGAGTTTTTATGGTTTTTAGGGGGTTTTCAATGTTTTTAGAGTTATTTACATTTTAATATATTGTTATGGGTTTTTTTATGATTTTTAGGGTTTTTAGGGTTTTTATGGTTATTAGTGTTTTTTTTTTTGTTTTTAATGTTACTAAGGTTTTTATGGTTTTTAGCATTTTTAGTGTTTTTCATGTTTTCGTATATTTTTAGGGGGTTTTTTAGGATTTTTATGGTTTTAGGGTTTTTAGGTATTTTGAGAGCTTTTAGAGTTTTTAGTGTTTTGGGGGTTTTCTGGGGGTTTTGGGTCCTTTGTGTTTTTAGGGTTTTTTTAGTTTTTTTGGGTTTCTAAGTTTTTTTAGTGTTTTTTAACATTTTTAGGGGTTTAAAGGATTTTTAGAGTTTTTAGGTGGTCTCTAGGGTTTTTATGGGCTTTTAGGGTTTTAAAGGGTTTTAGGGGTATTTATAGTTTATAGGGGTTTCTTGGGGCGTATTAAGGGTTTTTACATTTTCATGGATTTTTAGGGGTTTTTTAGGATTTCTATGGTTTTTAAGTTTTTTAGGGTTTTTATGGATTTTAAGGGGTTTTAGGGTTTTAAGGTGTTTTTTGGGGTTTTAGGGTAATTCAGGGATTTTTTGTTCTTTTTACTTTTTTTTTGTTTTTTTGGGTTTTAATGGTTTTTAGAGTTTTTTAATGTTTTACCAGTTTTAAGGGTATTTAGAGTTTTCAGTGGGTTTTAGGATTTGGATGGGTTTTAGTGGTTTTTATGGTTTTTAGGGCAAGAAAGGTGCAAGGCCAAGCTATTCCTGGCCCCTCAAAATATATAAAAGAAAATCAAGCATACAAGGGCGGGAGGAGTCAATCAACCCACACCAAAGTCCAAAAAACCCAAAAGACCAAAAGAAAAGAAATGTGTTACAAATCAACTTCTCCATCCTTAATGGGATCCCCATCAACACCATAACCAGAGGAAGCATCCGACTTCACCAAATCCCATTCAGAAGATTCATATTGCTTGAGGAAAGTTGTGTAATACTCTCTGAGCTGAAGTTCCTCCACATTCAGATGCTCCTTGCCAGACCAACCTTCCTACCATTGGAATCTCCCTCAACTTTGTTGGCCTTGGAGGAGCCTCTGGTAGCAATTGTCCTGTGAAGGGAACAATAATCCCTCCTTGTTTTCCACTTTACAGGGGGCACTCCAAGCCCCACCTTCTTGCTTTGCAACACATCATCAACACTCAACGCCTTGAGCTTGAAATTTCCATCCTTTCTATGAGCAGCGGCAGGCTCAACCGCACCTCCCTTACTGGGAGATCAAGGGTTCCTCTTACGAGGGAATGAGTCCAAGCCAGGAGAAATAGGGAGACCAATTGAATCCTTCTCCCTCCAGATCCTAGCTAAATTAGCATACATGATGTCATCACGATCTCCAAATATTTCCCCCAGCCTTATATGTTCATCATTATCATCCCCAAGGAAGATCACATGTTGCAGGTCTAGCATCTGTTGGATTTTGTTTTGATGCTGCTCAAAGGGGATTTCCAAATAGTACAACATTATCAAATCATACAACTCAACACACGGAGGGTAGAGTCTCAAACATGACAAGGGCAGAGCTCAGATTAGGTTGCTCAACAGTCCTCCTAACTGTAGAAGGGTTATCAGACAGCTACCCAGGCTAAGGGGCATCAATCAGACCATCCCCAAGCCCAACAGTATCATCCAACACCTGCTCCGGTGTTTTCACAATAGGTAAGGGATTATTCTCCACTCCCACTAGCCTCATTCCTTCACAAAAGGGAAGAAAAGACATCTCTTTTTGGTTAAAAGTGGGATCAGGATCATCTTTAACCACCACAACCTTCAATTCCTAGCTCCCAAGACCCCCGCCTCATTGCCCACATATTTCATGGGATCCAAGGCCGTGAACCAATTAGAGGTTAAGACCAACTCCTGTCCTAGGATCTGTCCTTGCACAACAATTGCTGAAGAATTTGGCAGTTACACCCTCTCCGTCCCTTCACCAATGCGGCTAGGATGCTCATTGTCCTCCGCGATAGAATGAACCATAAAAACAAAGGCCACCGCCCCATCTTCATTAGGATCCTCATCCCCCACCTTCCTGTAGTAAAGGGAATCACCCACAAGTCCCAGGTCACCCTTTAGTCACTTGAAGATGTCCTTTACCATAGCTTCATATTGGTGACCCTCAGCACCCTGATAGGAAGAGGGTCCCCCTTCATCCACCTTAGCATCCCTCCCTGCATCCAGTAGGGTGTCTCATGGAGCTCCTTTTGTTTCCTCAAGCTCAGTTGATAACCCCAACCTCGGAGAGATGGACCGTTGTTCACTCCCAACCACAAGACGCTCACTACCCCTATGTCTGTAATCCCTTTTCACATGACCAAGCGCATAAAAAGATTCATAGTAGCTCACCCAATATTCAAACACCACTGGTTTATTCCACCGAATCTCCTCACTAATTTCAATCCAAAAAAAGTCAACTGGCTCTTTTCAAACATCGATTTCAACATAGAACCTCAGAGAAACCAGGTGGAAAAGGGCCCTGGTTCTGCTATCGACACACAAAAACCTTCCAACTAAATTTCCTAGAATTGAAATAATAGGAAGATTTTGAAAGGGAAGGGGGAGCTCAGGAAACCTCACCCAAGTTTCCATCAATGGGGATTCACGATGCAGATGGAAGTCAAAGCTCCACCAGAAGAGTGAAAAACTCACATCATCACATCTTCGAGGATCCATAGACCAAGCCCGAATAAGATCCTCCTCAGAAGATAACCGAATCAAAATGTGAGAGGAATTGACCAAACCAACAGTGGAACGATCCCAAAGATCACAATGTTCAAACACAAACCTATCAAAAACATCTACCAGGGGGTGACAATTCAATAACCTGTCTACCAGGGTCAGATTATATAGGGAATAAGCCTTGTTGAACTCTACAATCAACAGAGGAAGCTTCGGGAAACTTCATGTAAATCCATCATCTTTGGGTAAATGTGAATCAGCAGAAAATCAGGAATCGCGTTAGGATCTGAGAAAGTAGTGAAGGATCTATCTTTATTATAAATCAGTGAAGGCCCCTCCCCCATAGAGGGAGGAGTCCAAGGTGCAAACATCAGAGACATCTTCAAGCCGACGACGGAGAGGTGGAATCTCCATCGCCAGAGAGCGGATCATCCATCATATTAGGGGTTTTCATGCAATCATTTTTCTTATGATTTTTAGGGGTTTTTATTGCTTTAGAGGGGTTTCAAGGTTTTTTAGGATTTCATATATTTTTATGTTTTTTTTGAATTTTTATGGTTTTTATGGTTTTTATGGATTTTGAGGGTTTTTAGGTGTTTCATGGGTTTTATAGGTTTTAGGGTTTTTCAGGGTTTGTATAGTCCTTTTGGGTTTATTGTTTATTTTTATTTTTTAGGGTTTAAAGGTTTTTAGAGTTTTTAAATGTTTTTATCGTCTTTAATGGTTGTGGAGTTTTTTTGTGAATTATTAGGTTTTTAAAGGTTTTTAGGGTTTTATATGGTTTTTAGGGGTTTTTATTGTTTTCAGGGTCTTTCAAGTTTTTATGGTTTTTAGGGGTTTTAGGGATTTTGAGGGTTTTGTGTTTTTCATGGTTTTTATATTTCTTTATGGATTTAATGGCCTTTTGGGTTTTTAGGTTTGTTGGCGTTTTTTAGGGTTTTTAGTTTTTTTAATGTTTTTTAATGTTTTAAAGATTTTAAAGGTTTTTATAATTTACAGTGGGTTTTAGGGTCTCTTACAGTTTTAAAAGGTTTTTGTTGTTTTCATGGTTTTAGGGTTTTTTATGTTTTGATGGATTTTTTGGGGATTTTTTAGGATTTTTATGGTTTTTAGAAGTTTTTAGTGTTTTAGGGAATTTGAGATTTTATATTTTTTTAGGGGTTTTTTGGATTTTTCAAGGTTTTAAGGCCCTTTTTGGGTTTTAAGGGTTTTTTTGGTTTTTAGGGGTTTCAATATTTTTTAGAGTTTTTTAAACATTTTTAGGGTTTAAAGTTTCTTTATAGTTTTTAGTGTTTTTTAGGGGTTTTATGGTTTTTAGGGGGTTTTTATGGTTTCTAGTAGTTTTAGGGATTTTATAGTTTTTTTACGTTTTCATTGATTTTAGGGGATTTTTATTTTTTATTATTTTTTAGTATTTTTTAGTATTTTTTAGTATTTTTTTTATTTTTTTAATATTTTGAAGGTTTTTATGGTTTTGAAAAGGTTTTTAGGGGTTTTAGGTGTTTTTAGGGTTATTAGGGTCTCTTTTGGGTTTTTTTGGGTTTTTTGAGTTTTTAGGGTTTTTTAGGTTTTTTAACATTTTAGGGGTTTTAAGGGTTTTTAGAGTTTATAGTGTGTTTTTTTGGGTTTGTATGGGTTTTAGGGGTTTTTATGGTTTTTAGGGGTTTATATGGATTTCAGGTTTTTTTGGGGTTTTTTACGTTTTTCAGGATTTTTAGGGGGTTTTTAGGATTTTAATGATTTTTAGGTTTTTAGAATTTAGGGATTTGAGGGTTTTAAGTGTTATTCTGGTGGTTTTAATGGTTTTAGGGTTTTTAGGGTTTTATTATCTTCTTGGGGTTTTAGGTATGTGATCCTTTTAGGGTTTTTAAGGCTTTTTAGGATTTTTTAACGTTTTTAGAGGTTTTAAGGGGTTTTAGAGTTTTTAGGGGGTTTTAGGGTTTTAGGGTTTTTAATGGTTTTTAGGGGTTTTTATAGTTTTTATGGATTTTTCATGTTTTTAGTGTTTTTCAAATTTTCATGGGTTTTTAGGAGTATTTAGTATTTTTAGGGGTTTTCTCATATTTTTATGGTTTTTTGGGTCTTTTGGGGTTTTAGGGTTTAAAAGGTTTTTTATAGTTTTTAATGTTTTTAGGGGGTTTAAGGGTTTTTAGAGTTTCTAGTAGGTTTTTGGTTTTTTATGGGTTTTTAGGGATTTTTAATGTTTTCATAGGTTTTCATAGGTTTTTATGGTTTTCAAGGGTTTTTCTTGGCTTTTTTTGGGGTTTTTTACATTTTCATGGATGTTTAGGTGTTTTTATATTTTAATTGTTTTATGGTTTTTAGGGGTTTTGAGGTATTTAGGGTTTTCTAGGGTTTTTATTATTTTTTACGGTTTTTAGGATCTTTTATGGTTTTAGGTTTTTTTTAGTTTTTAGGGGTTTTAAAGTTTTATAGAGTTTTTTAGCATTTTTAGGGGTTTTAGGATTTTTATGATTCTTTAGGGATTTTTAAGGTTTTTAGGGGTTTTTATGGTTTTTTACGTTTTCATGGATTTTTAGAGGTTTTCTAATATTTTTATGGTTTTTAGGGGTTTTAGGGAATTTGAGAGTTTTTAGGGGGGTTTCAGGGGTTTTTAGGGGGTTTAGGGGATTTTAACGGTTTTAGGGTCTTTTGGATTTTTAGGGGGTGGGTTGAGTTTTTTAGGTTTTTCATTTTTTTATAGTTTTTTAACATTTTTAGTGGATTAAATAGTTTTTTGAGTTTTTAGCAGTTTTATTGGTTTTTAGGGGTTTTTAAAGGTTTTAAGGGGTTTTGTGGTTTTTACAGGTTTTTCAGGGTTTTAAGGTTTTTTATGTTTTCATGTATTTTTAGTGGTGTTTTAGGAATTTTATAGTTTTTTGAAATTTTGTGGTTTTTCAAGGGTATTTTAGGTTTTTAGGGGTTTTCAGTGTTTTTATGGCCTTTTGGGTTTTTAGGGTTTTTGTGTGTTTTGGGGGTTTTAAGGTTTTTTGAGTTTTTTAATATTTTTATGTGTTTTAAGGTATTTTAGAGTTTTTAGTGGTTTTATGGTTTTTATGGGGTTTTACAGTTTTTATGGTTTTTAGGGGTTTTTATGGTTTTCAAGGTTTTAGGGTTTTTTAGGTTTTCAGGGGTTTTTCGTCGTGTTTTATAATTTCTATTGGTTTTAGGGGTTTTTTGAGTTTTTTTATTTTTAGGGAATTTGAGGGGGTTTTAGGGGGTTTTAGGTTTTTCTTGGGTTTTTAGGGTCCTTTTGGGTTTTAGGGGGTTTTCGTTATTTTTTTTTGGGTTTTTAATGTTTTTTAGTGTTTTTGAATGTTTTTAGGGATTTAAAGGGTTTTTAAGGTTTTTAGAGTTTCTAGTGGTTTTGTGGCTGTTTATGGTTTTTATGCATTTTTAGGGGTTTTTAAGGTTTTTAAGGGTTTTTATAATTTTCAGAGTTTTTAGGGTTTTTTACATTTTCATGGATTTTTAAGGGATTGTTAGGTTTCTTTATGGTTTTTAGGGCTTTTTAGGGTTTTTAGGGTTTTTAGGGATTTTGAAGGTTTTTAGGGGTTTTTAGGGGTTTTGGTGGTTTTTAGGTTTTTTAGGTTTTTAAGGGTCTTTTTGTATTTTTTGGGTTTTTTAGTTTTTTAAGGATTTTAAGGGATTTAGGGGTTTTAATGGTTTTTAGTGTTTTTAGTGGTTTTTAGGGTTTTTATGGGGTTTTAGCCTTTTTTTTAATGTTTTAGGATTTTTTATGGTTTCCAGGGGGCTTTCAGTTTAGGGTTTTTACATTTTCATGCATTTTTAGGTTTTTTATGATTTTTATAGTTATTAGTGGGTTTCTAGGGTTTTTAGGATTTTTTTACATTTTCAGGGATTTTTTGGTTTTTTAGGATTTTTAGTGGGTTTTAGGATTTTTTTGGTTTTTAGGGTCTTTTTGGGTTTTTAGGTTTTTTTTAGTTTTTTAATTTTTTAAAGTTTTTTAGATTTTTTAACATTTTTACAGGTTTTGATGGTTTTTAGAGTTTTTAGTGGGTTTTAGGGTATTATGAGTTTTTAGGTTTTTTTAAATTTTATAGGAGTTTTTAAGGTTTTCAAGGGTTTTTTAGGGTTTGGGGGTTTTTATGTTTTCATGGATTTTAAGGGTTTTTAGGTTTTTAATGGGGTTTTGTGTTTTTAGGGTTTCTATGAATTCTGAGGGGTTTTAAGGTTTTTTTCATGGGTTTTTGGGGGGTTTTAGGTTTTTTAGGGTTTTTAGGTTCGTTTCGGGTTTTATGGTTTTTTCAGTTTTTAGGACTTAAAGGTTTTTTAGTGTTTTATCCTTTTTATGGGTTTTAAGGGTTTTTAGAGTTTTTAGTGGTTTATGGGTTTTTTGTGTCTTTTAGGCTTTTATGGTTTTTTGGGTTTTTGGGGTTTTATGTTTTTTGGGGTTTTCAGGGTTTTTGGGGTTTTTACGTTTTCATGAATTTTATGGTTTTTATAGAATTTTAATGGTTTTTAGGTGTTTTATGGTTTTTGAGGGTTTTTAGGGGTTTTAAAAGGTTTTTAGGGTTCTTAGGGATTTTCATGGTTTTTTGGGTCTTTTTGGGTTTTTTGGGGTTTTTTAGATTTTTATGTTTTGTAAGGTTTTTTAGATATTTTTAACATTTTTATAGGTTTTAAGGGGTTTTAGAGTTTTTTTGGTTTTTATCGTAATTATGGTTTTTTAGGGTTTTTTAATGTTTTTAGGGGTTTTAGTGTTTTAGGGTTTTTTATGTTTTCATGGATTTTTAGGGGGTTTTTGGATTTTTAGGGTTTTTAGGGTTATAGGGATTTTTAGGGTTTTCATGTGTTTTTAGGGTTTTTCATGTTTTTTATGGTCTTTTTGGGTTTTTTTAGTTTTTAGGTTTTTTAGTGTTTTTTAACGTTTTTAGGGGTTTCAAGGGTTTTTGGAGTTTTTAGACTTTTACTGGTTTTTCGGGTTTTTAAGGTTTTTAGTGTTTTTTATGGGTTTCAAGGTTTTTTAGTGTTTTAGGGTTTTTTACGTTTTTATAGATTTCATGGGGTTTTTTAGGATTATTACGGTCTTTGGGGTTTTTTAGAGTTTTTAGGGATTTTGTGGGGTTTTAGGGTTTTTTCGGGGGTTTTTTGGGTTTTGGGGGACTTCATGTTTTTATGGACTTTTTGGGTTTTTATGGTTGTTTTTAGTTTTTTAGGGGTTTAATGGTTTTTTTATAGTTTTTAAATGTTTTTAAGGGTTTCAATAGTTTTAGTTCATTTTCAGGGTTTTTATGGGTTCTTAGGGTATTTAGGTTTTTAGGGGTTTTATGGTTTTCATGGGGTTTTCAAGGTTTTTATGTGGTTTTACGTTTTCATTGGAGTTTTAGGGTTTTTTAGGATTTTTAGGGTATTTTTGGGTTTTTTGGTTTTTTCTAATTTTTTTGATTTTTTTAAGGGTTTTAAGGTTTTTTAATGTTTTTATCTTGTTGGGGGTGTTATGGGTTTTTAGAGTTTCTAGTGGATTTTATGTTTTTATGGGTTTTCATGGCTTTTTAAGGTTTTAAGGGTTTTTATGGTTTTAAGAGTTTTAGGGTTTTTTATGTTTTTAGGGATTTGGGGGGGGGTTATGAATTTTATGGTTTTTAGAATTTTTAGGGTTTTTGGGATTTTGATGGTTTTTAGTTGTTTTAAAGTTTTTTATGGTTTATAAGGGTTTCTATGCTTTTAATGGTCTTTTGGGTTTTTAGGTATTTTTTTAGTTTTTAGGGTTTTTAAAGTTTTTTGAGTTTTTTTTACATTTTAGGCAAGGAAGGTTCGAGGATCAGGATTTTCCTGATCCCCCCAAATTTTATTTGAATAAAAAGACACCGCAGACAAGGGAGGGGTGGGATCCAACAACCCGCACCCAAAATCCCTTTACAAACCCAAGGTGAAAAGGACCCCAAAAAAAGAAAGATAAAAAACGTTTTAGGGGTTTTAACGGATTTTAATGGATTTTTAGGGTTTTTATGGATTTTTAGGATTTTTATGGTTTTTAGGGGAGTTTTTGTTTTTCTGGGGGTTTTCAGGGTTTTTAGGGTGTTTTACATTTTCTTGGATTTTTAGGGGCTTTTTAGGATATTTATGGTTTGGGGGTGGGTTAGGGTTTTTAGGGATTTAAATGGTTTTTTGGGTTTTTATGGGTTTTTAGTGTTTTTAGTGTCTTTTTGGGTTTGCTGGGTTTTTTTTTGAGTTTTTATGGTTTTTAATTTTTTCAAATATTCTAACATTTTTTTTGGTTTTAAGGGTTTTTAGAGTTGTTGATGGGTTGTAGGGTTTTTATGGTTTTTACGGGTTTTTAACTTTTTAGGGGTTTTTATGGATGCAAAGGGTTTTTCAAGGTTATTAATGTTTTTATGTTTTCATGGATTTTTATGGGTTTTAGGATTTTTATGGTTTTTAGGGTTTTAGGTATTCTGAGGGTTTTTTGTGGTTTTTAGGGAGTTTTAGGATTTTAATGGGGGTTTATGGTTTTTATGGTCTTCTAAGGTTTTTTTCCTTTTCAGTTTATTAGTATTTTTAAGGGTTTTTAGAATTTCTTAACAGTTTTAGGGTTTCTAAGAGTTTTTAGAGTTTTAGGGGTTTTATGGGGTTTTAGGGTTCTTTTAGGTTTTTAATGTAAGGATTTAGTGTTTTTTATGTTTTCATTTATTTTTATAGATTTTTTAAAGATTTTTAGTTTTTAAGTTTTTGCAGGGATTTTAGGGCCTTTGGGTGGTTTAGGGTTTTTTATGATTTTCAAGGGTTTTTTAGGGCTTTTAGGATTTTTTATGTTTTCATGTATTTTTAGGGGGTTTTTGGATTTTTATGGTTTTTAGGGTTTTTTGGATTTTGAGGGTTTTAAAGGCTTTTCATGGGTTTTTACTGCTTTGAGAGTTTTTAGAGTCTATTTGGTGTTTTAGGGATTTTTTTAGTTATTAGTGGTTTTTATTGTTTGTTAACATTTTTAGGGGTTTTAAGGGTTTTAAGAGTGTTTAGTGGTTTTTAAGGTTATTATGATTCTTTAAGGATTTTATGGTTTTTAAGGGGTTTGAGGGTTTGAGGGTTTTTTCATGGTTTTTAGGGGTCTTTACGTTTTCATTCATTTTTAGGGACTTACTTGTATTTTTATGGTTTTTAGGGTTTTTAGGTATTTTGAGTGGTTTTATGGGTTTTCATGGGTTTCTGGGTTTTTAGGGTCTTTTTTATTTTTAGGGTTTTTTTGAGTTTTTCAGGTTTTTTCAGGGTTTTTAGATTTTTTTATGTTTTATGGATTTTAACGGTTTTTAGTGTTTGTAGTGGGTTTTAGGTGTTTTAGGGGGTGTTTTTGGTTTTTAAGGTTTTTAGGGGTATTTATGATTTTAAGGAGTTTTTCTAGGTTTTAGATTTTTTTACATTTCCATAGATTTTAGGTTTTCTTAGGATTTTTATAGTTTTAGGGGTTTTAGAGTTTTTTCAGGGGATTTAGGGTATTTAGGATTTTTATGGGTTTTTAGGATTCTTTTTTATTTTTAGGGTATTCTAATTTTAGGTTTTTTATGATTTTTTAGTGAATTTTAACATTTTTTGGGGTTTAAGGGTTTCTACATTTTTTAGTATTCTTAGGGTTTTTATGGGTTTTGAGGGTTTTTAAAGGTTTTTAGAGGTTTTATAGTTTTTGTGAAGTTTTAAGGATTTTAGGATTTTTTACGTTTTCATGGATTTTTTTGGGTTTCTATGATTTTTATGGGTTTTAGGGTTCTTTAGAGTTTTTAGGGATTTTGAGGGTCTTAGTATTTTTCAGGGGTTTAAAGGGTTTTTAGTTTTTCAGGTTTTTAGGGTCTTTTGGATTTTTAGGGGTTTTTTTGAGTTTTATAGGATTTTTAAGGATTTTTGTAGTTTTTTAACATTTTTATGTGTTTTTTGGGTTTTTAGAGTTTTCAGTGGTTTTATAGGATTTCTAGGTTTCTTAAGGCTTTTAGGGAAAGGAAGGTACAAGGTCAGGATATTCTTGGCCCTCCAAATTTATTATAAAAAAGACACTTAAAAATCCTAGACACCCCTCACAAAAAAGTCCAAAAGACCTAAAAGACAACAGGAGGGACAGCTACAGACCAAATTCACCATCCCCATAAGGGTCTCCATCAGCACCATAGCCCGAGGAAGCATCTGAGTCCACCGACTCCCATTCAGAAGATTCATATTTCTTGGGGAAGGCTGCACAATATTTCCTGAGTTCCACGTCCGGATTCACTTTGGTAGTCTGGTCTTCCTTACTATGTGCATCTCCTCCACCATTGCTAGCCTTGGAAGATGCTCTAGTAGCCATTGGCCTAGGTAGGGAGGAATAGTCCCTCCTTGCCCTCTGTTTCACTAGAGGGTCACTCATCACCTTGGCCTTTCTATGGAATGTATCAAAAGGTATAACCACGTCGCCCTCCCTACCACATTTAGGAACTGACCGCGGGTTTCTCTTCTGATTACAGCCAGAGGAACTAGAAAGACCCATCATCTCCCATTCCCTCTTGATCCTATCCATGATGGCATACATAAGGTCATCGTAGTCCCCCAAAATTTCTCCTAGACTAATGTGTTAATCATTCTCATCCCCAAGAAAGACCACTGGTTGCAAGTTTGGCTTTTGGAAGATGTCTTTTATATGCTGCCAAAGAGGGATTTTCCGAACAGTCCAACATAATCGGGTCAGATAGCTCAACACAGAGGGAAACTTCTCAAACAGAACAAGATAGGAGCTCGGATTAGGCTGCTCAATGCTCCTCCTATCAGCATGAAGGTTATCTAACTACTACTCAGGTTGAGGGGCATAACTCAGACTAATTACAGGCACAACAGCATCAATTAGCAGGGGTTTTCACACCCAAGACCCTTGAACCATCATGATAGGAAGGCAGGTCCGCATCCTGGAGGACATCAAAATTAGCCTCCACCTCCTGCAATTATTTTCCCACCAAACCCCCTTCCTCAACTCCCACATATTCCAATGGTTCCAGGCCCTTGAACCAATTCGAGATTAAGAACAACTCATATCCACTTCCATGACCAACAGCTGGAGGGCCTGGAAAAGTCTCCCTCCCCATCCCATGGAAAGCTGTTCAAAATGTCATGCTCGCGTCCTTGCCAAGATGTTATCCTCAGCACCCTGTCGGGAGGATGATCCCCATTCCTCCACCCTTTCTTCCCTCCGAACATCCGGCAGAGAGTCCTGAGGGTCATCATTCCTCACCTCCGGCTCCCCTATTGAGCTCAACATCGGGGATATGGCCTCCTTGCCACACCCAACCACCACACCATCAATACATCTATATTCCATTTTCATATGACCAAGAGTAAAGCATGAGACACAGTAATTCACCCATGATTCGAACACCACCGGTTGCTTCCACCGAAGCTCTTCACCAATTTAAATCTAGACAAACTCAAATGGTCCCTTCAAGACATCAATTTTAACACAAACCCTCAGGGCAATGGGATAACAAAGGTCCCTGGTTCTACTATCCACACATAGAAACCTTCCAACCAAATTTTCCATCATAGTAATAATGGACAAGTTTTGAAAGGGCAGGGAGAGTTTAGGAACCCGTACCCAGATTTCCATCATTGGGGAGTCACAATTTAGATGGATATCAAAAATCCATCGGAAGAGGGAGAAGCGAGCGGCATCACACCTATGACGAGCTGTTTCCCAGGCCCGGATAAGATCTTCCTCCGACAAGAACCAAATCAAAATGTGACTGGAGTCGACCAAACCAACAGTGGCATGGTCCCTGAGATCCCAATGCTCAAACACAAACCTATCAAAAACATCAACCAGGGGATTCTAGTTTAAAAACCTGGAAACCAGGGTCAGGCTAGGGAGGGAAGAGGCCTTGCTGAACTCCGCAATCGACAGAGGAATTTTCGACAGCCCTTCGTGCAAACCTGACACCTTAGGGAAAAGATCAATCCGCGGGAAAGCAGGAAGTGAGTCTGGATCTGATAAAGGTGATAATTTATCTTTAACAGGGGGTAGAGGCGGCCCCTCCCCCACATAGGGGGGAGGCCAGGGCGTAGCCATCAGCGTCGTCTTCAAGCCAGCGATGAAGCGGCAGGAACGCCATTGTGATTGCGGAGTGGAGCATCCATCTTAATGTTTTTAGGGTTTTTAATGCTTTTTAGGTGTTTTTAAATGTTTTTTCTACATTTTCAGGGATTTTAAGGATTTTTATGGTTTTTTGGTTTATTCAGGATTTAAGGAATTTTGAGGTTTTTTGGGTTTTTTTCAAGGGTTTTTAAGGGATTTTTGGGTTTTTAGGTTTTTTTATTTTTTTAGGGTTTTTAAGGTTTTTAGAGTTTTTTAATTTTTTTAGGGATTTTAAGGGTTTTTAGTTGTTTTTTCAGTTTTTATGGGGTTTTAGGGTTTTTTAAGGATTTTAGGGGTTTTTATTGTTTTCATGGGTTTTAAGGGTTTTTAGAGTTTTTTAAGTTTTCTTAGATTTTAAGGTATTTTTATTTTTATGGGTTTTAGTGTCTTGGAGGGTTTTAAGGTATTTAGGGGTTTTAGGGTTGTTTTTGAGTTTTTTTAGTGTTTTAGGGATTTTATGGTTATTTAGAGTTTTTTAACGTTTTTAGGGGTTTAAACGGTTTTTAGACTTTTTAGTGGTTTTATTGTTTTTTGATTTTCAGGGGTTTTCCGGGTTTGTTGGGTTTTTTACATTTTCATGTATTTTTAGGGTTTTTTAAGGATTTTTATGGTTTTTATGGTTTTTAGGGTTTTTAGATATTTTTGGGGGTTTTAGGTTTTAAGGGGGTTTTAAGGGGTTTTCAGTGTTTTTATGGTCTCCTTGGGGTTTTATGGTTTTTTTTGAGTTTTTAGGTTTTTTATTGTTTTTTTTATTTTTTTAGGGTTTTTATTGTTTTTAGAGTTTTTTAATGATTTTAGGGGTTTTAAGGGTTTTTAGAGTTTTTAGTGGGTTTTTTATGGTTTTGTGTGTTTTTAGGGTTTTTTAGGTATTTAGAGGGTTTTATGGTTTTTATGGATTTTTTAGTGATTTTAGGGTTATTTATGTTTTCCAAGATTTTTAGAGGTTTTTTAGGTTTTTATGGCTTTTATGGTTTATTTGGGTCTTTTCGTATTATGAAGGGTTTAGGGGTTTTTAGTGGTTTTCAAGGGTTTTTAGGGTTTTATGGGTTTTTAGGGTTTTTGGGTTTTTAGGGGTCTTTTTTTGAGTTTTTAGGGGTTTTTATGGGTTTTAAGGTTTTTTATAGTTTTTAAAGCTTTTTTGCTTTCTAAAGGGTTTTAGAGTATTTTTTGGGTTTTAGGGGTTTTATGGGTTTTTAGGGTATTTTAAGGATTTTAGTGCTTTTTATGGTTTTGAGGGGGTTTCAGGGGTTTTTACATTTTCATGGATTTTTAGGGGGTTTTAGAATTTTTATGGTTTTTAGCATTTTTATAGATTTTTTTTATTTTTAGGGTTTTAAAGAGTTTTTAGGGTTTTTCATGGTTTTTAGGGACCTTTTTAGTTTTAGGGTCTTTTTTAGTTTTTTAGGTTTTTTAATATTTTTGAGCGTATTTTAATTTTTTAAGGGTTTTAAGGGTTATTAGTGTTTTTAGTCATTTTTTGGGGTTTTTGGGCTTTTTTGGTTTTTTGGGATTTTTATGGTTTTTAGGGGTTTTAAGGGTCTTTAAGTTTTCATGGATTTTTAGGGGTTTTAAGTATTTTAATGGTTTTTAGGGGTTTTGGGGATTTTAAGGGTTTTGGGGTTTTTCATGGGTTTTTATGGTTTTGGGGGTTTTGGGGGTTTTGGGGGTTTTAAGAGTCTTTTTCGGTTTTTAGGGTTTTTTTGGAGTTTTTAGGGTATTTAAGAGTTTTTAGAGTTTTTTAACGTTTTTAGGGGTTTTATGGTTTTTAGAGTTTTTAGTGGTTTTAGGGTTTTTAAATATTTATATTAGTTTTTATGGTTTCATTGGTTTTTTAGGGTTTTAGGATTTTTTACATTTTCATAGATTTTTAGGGGGTTTTAAAATTTATGGTTTTTAGGGTTTTTATAGTTTTTAGGGATTTTGAGGTTTTTTAGGGTTTTTAAGGGATTTACGGTTTCTCAAGGTTTTTAAGGTCTTTTGCGTTTTTAGGGGTTTTTTTTTGAATTTTTGGGTTTTAAATCCTTTTTAGGTTTTTTAAGTTTTTTGTGGGTTTTAGGGGTTTAGGGTTTTTAAGGTTTTAGGGGTTTTTATGGTTTCCAAAGGTTTTTAGGGTTTTTATGTTTTCATGGATTTTTAGGGGGGTTTATTTTTATGGTTGTAGGGTTTTTTAATGTTTTTAGGGATTTTGATGGGTTTTAAGGTTTTTAGCGTCTTTATGGTTTTTAGGGTATTTTTTTGAGTTTTTTAGGGTTTTAAAGGTTTTTTAGAGTTTTTTTGGGTGGGGTTTAAAATGTTTTTTTAGTTTTTAGTGTTTTTTAGGTTTTTCAAGGGTTTGTTAAGGTTTTAAAGGTTTTAAAGGGTTTTTATGGTTGTTTGGTTCTTTTCTGGGTTTTGGGGATTTTTTATGTTTTCAAAAAAAAAAATTAGGGGTTTTAAGGATTTTTATGGTTTTTACGAGTTTTTAGGGATTTTGAGGGGTTTTTGGTTTTTTTTTGGGTTTTTATAGTTTTTTGTGTTTTTTAGGGTCTTAAGGTTTTTCAGAATTTATAACGTTTTAGGGTTGTAGAGTTTTTAGTGTATTTTTAGGGTTTTATAGGTTTTTAATTTTTTTAAAGTTTTTAGGGGTTTTATGGTTTTCATGGGGTGTTCAGGGTTTTTATGGTTTTATACTTTTTCATGGATTATTATGGGTTTTTTGGATTTTTTTTTATTTTTAGGGTTTTTAAGGTTCTAGGGGGTTTTAGGGCTTTTATGGATTTTCATGGTTTTAAAGTCTTTATGGTTCTAAGGGGTTTTTTTGTGTTTTTAGAGTTTTTGTGGGTTTTTTTGTTTTTATTTAGTTTTTTAGTTTTTAATGGTTTTTAGGTAATTTTATGGTTTTTCATGGTTTTTAGGGTTTTTTACATTTTCATGGATTTGAGCAGATTTTTAGGATTTCTAGGGTTTTTAGGGTTTTTTTGGATTATTTGGGATTTTGATGGGTTTTAAGGTTTTCAAGGTTTGTCAGTTGTTTTCAGTTTTTATGGTTTTTTTGGGTTTTTCTTACATTTAGAGGTTTTATATCCTTTTATAGTTTTTAGTGGGTTTTAGGGTTTTATTGGTTTTTATGGTTTTTTAGGTGTTTAAAGGGTTTTAAATTTTTTAGTGGGTGTTTAGGGTTTTTATTTGTTTTTTGGGGTTTAAAGGTTTATAAAGGTTTTTATAGTTTATTGGAGTTTTTAAGGGTTTTAGGGTTTTTTACATTTTCTTGGATTTTTAGGGGGTTTTTAGGATTTTTATGGCTTTAGGGTTTTTAGGGTTTTTAGGGATTTTGGGGGTTCTTAGGGATTTTCGGGGGTGTTTAGGGTGTTTGGGTTTTTTGGGGTTTTTGGGTCTTTTAACGTTTTTAGGGTTTTTTAGGGTTTTTATAGTTTTTAGTGGTTTTAAGGTTTTTATGGGTTTTTAAGGTTTTTAGTGGTTTTATGGTTTTCATGTTTTTTTATGGTTTTTAGGGTTTTATATGTTTTAATGGATTTTTAGGGGCGTTTTGGGTTTTTATGGTTTTTATGGTTTTTCATGTTCATATAGATTTTCAGGGTTGTTCAGGTTTTTCAAAAGGTTTTATGGTTTTAGGGGTTATCAAGGTTTTTTGTGTTATTTTGGGTATTAAGGGGGTTTTTAGATTTTTTAATGTTTTTAGGGATTTAAAGGGTGTTTATAGTTTTTAGTGGGTTTTTTGGTTTTTATGCGTTTTGAGGTTTTTAAAGTTTCTAAGGGTTTTATGGTTATCAAGGATTTACCTGGGTTTATAGGGTTCTTACATTTTCATGACTTTTGGGGTTTCTTAGGTTTTTTATTATTTTTAGGGATTTTAAGGATTTTGGTGGGTTTTATCATTTTCAGGGGTTTTAGGGGTTTTTAGGGTCATTTTGGGGTTTTAGGGTTTTTTCGGGTTTTTAGGATTTTCAGTTTTCTTAGAGTTTTTTACATTTTTAGGGGTTTTAAGGGTTTTTAAAGTTTTTAGTGTGTTTTAGAGTTTTCCTAGGTTTTTAGGGCTTTTTAATGTTTTCAGGGTTTTCAGGGTTTTTTAGGGTATTTATGGGTTTTTACATTTTCATGGAATTTTAGATGTTTTTTTAGGAATTAGTGGTTTTTATGGTTTTTTAGGGTTTTTAGAGATTTTTTTTTGGAGGGGGGGGGGGTTAGGGTTCTTCAGGGGTTATTTTGGGTTTTAGGATTTTAAGGGTTTGGGGGTCTTATGGGGTTATTTGGTTTTTTTGAGTTTTTAGAGTTTTTATGGTTTTTTAGAATTTTTAATGTTTTTAGGCATTTTAATGGTTTTTATAATTTTTAGTACTTTTATGGGTTTAATGTTTTTAGGTTTTTTAACTTTTTTAGGGGTTTTATGGTTTTCAGGGGTTTTTCATGATTTTTAGGTTTTTTTACATTTTCATGGATTTTTGGGGGTTTTTTGATTTTTAAGGTTTTTAGGGGTTTTAAGGTTTTTAGAGAATTTGAGTTTTTTTTGGAGTTTTTAGAGGGTTTTGGGGACTTTATGGTGTTTTAGGGGTTTTTAAGGTTTTTAGGGGGTTTTATTATTTCTAGTGTTTTTTTGGGTTTTTTATGTTTTCATGTTTTTTTTGGGTTTTTAGGATTTTTAGGGTTTTTAGGATTTTGAGGGATTTTTAGGATTTTTAGGGTATTTCAGGTTTTTAGGGATTTTAGTGTTTTTTAGTTTTTTTAGTGTCTTTTTGGGTTTTTAGAGGTTAAATTTTGAGTTTTTAGGGGTTTTACGGTTTTTTAGAGTTTTTTCACATTTTTATGGGTTTTAATGTTTTTAAAGGATTTTAGTGGTTCTAGGGTCTCTTTGGGGTTTTATGGTTTTTTTTGGTTTTTATGTTTTTTTAGGTTTTCATGGATTTTTTAGGGGTTCTATGATTTTTATGGGTTTTAGGGTTCTTTTGGGTTTTTAGGGATTTTGAGGGGGTTTAGGGGTTTTCATGGGTTTTTAGGGGTTTTCAGGGGTTTTCAGTGTTTTAGGGTTTTTGGATTTTTCACGGTTTTAAGGGACCTTTTTGGTTTTTAGGTATTTTTTGATTTTTTAGGGCTTTTAAGGTTTTTTAGAGTTTTTTACGCCTTTAAGGTTTTGAAGTGTTTTATAGGTTTTAGTGGTTTTTTGGGTTTTTTGGGTTTCATGGTTTTTTATTATGTTTACGGGTTTTATGGTTTTTAGGGTTTTTTCAAGGTTTTTAGGTGTTTTTATGTTTTCAATTATTTTTAGGGGATTTTAGGATTTTTATGGGTTTAAGGGTTTTTATTGGTTTTAGGAATTTTGAGGGTTTTAAGGTTTTACATAGGTTTTTAAGGTTATTCGGGGGTTTATGGGTGTTTTTATGTTTTTAGGGTTTTAAGTTTTTTTAATTTTTTTAGTGTTTTTAAGGGGTTTTAGAGTTTCTAGTGGTTTTTATGGTTTTTATGTATTTTTAGGGGTTTTTAAGGTTTTTTATAGTTTTCAGAGTTTTAGCGTTTTTAAAATTTTAATGGATTTTTAGAGGATTGTTAGAATTTTATGGCTTTTATGGTTTTTAGGAATTTTGGAGGTTTTTAGGGCTTTTTAGGGGTTTTTTAGGTTTTAGGGTTCTTCATAATTTTAAAGGGTTTTTTTGGATTTTTTGGATTTTTTAATTTTTTTTCGGTTTTTACAGTTTTTTAGAGTTTTTAGCGTTTGTTGGGATTTAAGGGGTTTTAGTGGGTTTTTAGTGATTTTATTGGTTTTTAGTGTTTTTTAATTTTGTAGGGGTTTTATTGTTTTCAGGGGGTTTTCAGGTTAGGGTTTTTTAAATTTTCATGGATTTTTTGGGTTTTTAGAAGTTTTATGGTTATCAGTGATTTTTCAGGGGTTTTAGGGTTTTTAGGGTTTTCCAATATTTTTATGGTCTCATTAGGCTTTATGGTTTTTTTGAGTTTTTTTGAGTTTTTAACATTTTTTAGAGTTTTTTAATGTTTTTAGGGGTTTTAAGGGGTTTTTGAGTTTTTAGTGGTTTTTTAGGGTTGTATGCATTTTTAGAGTTTTAATGGTATTTTGGTGTTTTATGATTTTTAGGGATTTTTTAGGGATTTTAGGGTTTTTTAAGTTTTCTTGAATTTTTAGAGGTTTTTTAGGAATTTATGTTTTTAGGGTTTATTTAGGTCTTCTGGTATTTTGAGGGGTTTAAGGGGTTTTCAGGGGGTTTATGGTTTTTATTGGGTTTTGGGTATGTTTGGGTTTTTTATGGGTTTTTTTAGTTTTAGGGGTTTAAAGGTTTTTAGTGTTTTTAACGTTTTAAGGTTTTTTTAACTGTTTCTAATATTTTTAGTGATTGTTAGTGGTTTGTGGGATTTTAGGTTTTTTAAGGTATTTAGTGGTTTTATGGTTTTCAGGGGGTTTTAGGGGTTTTAAAATTTTCATGGATTTTTAGAGGTTTTCTATTATTTTATGGTTTTTAGGATTTTTTAGGGTATTTAGGGTTTTTTTGAGTTTTAAAGGGTTTTAGGGGTTTTGAAGGTTTTAAGTGTCTTTTGGGTTTTAGGGTCTTTTCTTAGTTTTTTAGGGTTTTTAAGGTTTTTGAGAGTTTTATAACATTTTTATGGGTTTTAAGGGGTTTTAGAGTTTTGGGCAGTTTTTAGGGTTTTTAGGGGTTTTTTGGTTTTTTGCAATTTTTATGGTTTTAAGGGGGTTTTCAACATTGTTAGGGATTTTAAGTTTTCATTGATTTTCAGGGTTTATTTAGGATTTTTATGGTTTTTAGGGTTAATAGGTATTTTGAGGGGTTTTAGGGTTTTTAGGGTTTTTAGGGTTTTAGGGATTTTAGACATTTTAGGGGTTTTCAGGTTTTTAGGGTCTTTTGGGGGTTTTAGGGGGTTTTTTGTGTTTTAGGGAATTTAAGGGTTTTTAGTGTTTTGTAACGTTTTTAGGGGGATCTGGTGTTTTAGATTTTTTTTGTTTTTAGGGTTTTAGGGGTTTTAAGGTTTATATGGGGTTTTATGGTTTTCAGAGGTTTTTTAGGGTTTTTAGGGTTTTTTACAGTTTTTTGGAATTTTGAGGTGTTTTAGGGGGTTTTCAGTGGTTTTTAGTGTTTTTTAGGATTTTTAATGTCTTTTGGATTTTTTGAGTTTTTAGGGTTTTGAATATTTTTTAGGTTTTTTAATGTTTTTAAGTGGTTTAAGGGTTTTTAGTGGTTTTCTTATGGTTTAATGGGGTTTTATGTTTTTTTTAAGGTTTTAGGGTTTTTCTGATATTTAGTGGTTTTTTTGGGATTTTTGCATTTTCATGGATTTTTTGGGGTTTTTTATGATTTTTATGGGTTTTAGGGTTTTTTAAGGCTATTAGGGATTTTGAGGGTTTTTTGGGTTTTTAGGAGTTTTTATGTTTTCTAGGGTTTTAGGGTCGTTATGGACTGTTTTGGTTTTAGTGTATTTTTTGAATTTATTAGGGTTTTGAAGGTTTTTAGAGTTTTTTAGGTCTCTTTGGGGTTTAAATGGCTTTTTGGGTTTTTAGTGGTTTTTAGGAATTTTATGGGTTTTTACGGTTTTAAAGGTTTTAAGGGGTTTTTATGGTTTTCATGGTATTTTTGGGTTTTAGGGGGTTTTACGTTCTTTGGTTTTATATTCTCTGGGATTTTTAGGGGGTTTTAGGATTTTTATGGTTTTTATGAGTTTTTAGTGCTTTAGGAATTTTGTGGGTTTTTAGGGGTTTTTATGGTTTTTAGGTATTTTCAGGGTTTTTTGGATCTTTTTGGGTTTTTAGGGTTTTTTTTAGTTTTTTATAGTTTTTATGGTTTTTTGAAATTAAAATGTTTTGGGGGATTTTAAGGGGTTTTAGAGTTTTTAGTGAATTTTTAGGGATTTTTTTAGGTTTTTCTGGTTTTTCAAAATTGTTATGGGTTTTATGGTTTTCATAGGGTCTTCAAGGTGTTTAGGGTTATTTACATATTCATGGATTTTTAGGGAGTTTTAGCTTTTTTTTTAATTTTTAGGTTTTTTATAGATTTTGAGTATTTTTAGGGTTTCTATGGGGTTTTTTTAGTTTTTAGGGTTTTTATGGTTTTATAGTTTTTAATGTTTTTAGGGGTTTAAAGGGTTTTTAATGTTTTTAGTGGTTTTTTGGGTTTTTATTAGTTTTTTAGGATTTTTAATATTTATAGGGGTTTTATGGGTTTTTAGGGTTTTTAGTGTTTTTTACATTTTCTTGGTTTTTTAGCTGATTTTTAGGATTTCTATGGTTTTTTGGGTTTATTGGGTTTTTTTTGGGATTTTTATGGGTTTTAGGGGTTTTAGGGGGTTTTAAGGGGTTTTCAGGTGTTTTAGGTTCTTTGGGGGTTTTAAGGGATTTCTTTTAGTTTTTTTGGTTTTTATGGTTTTTTATGGTTTTTTACATTTAGAGGTTTTATGGGTTTCTGGAGTTTTTAGTGCATTTTTTATTGGTTTTTATGGTTTTTTATGGTGTTTAGGGTTTTTTTGATTTTCAAGGGGTTTTTAAGGTTTTTAGGGGGTTTTAATTTTTCATGGATTTTTAGGGTTTTTAAAGATATTTATGGCTTTTAGGGTTTTCTAGGGTTTTTAGAGATTTTGAGGGTGTTTAGGTTTTTTCAGGGGTTTTAGGGTTTTAGGTTTTTTTAGGGTTTTAGGATGTTCTGGGGGTTTTAGGGTTGTTTTTTAGTTTTTTATGGGTTTTAAGTGTTTTTAGAGTTTTTTACCGTTTTTAGGTTTTAAAGTGTTTTTTGAGTTTTTAGTGGGTTTTAGGGTTTTAACTATTTTGTTGGGTTTTTAAAGGATTTTAGGGGTTTTATAGTTTATATGGGTTTTAGGGTTTTTACATTTTCCTATATTTTTAGTGGTTTTTAAGGATTTTTATGGGTTTTAGGGTTTTTTAGGTCTTTTCAGTGTTTTCTAGTTCTTTTGGGTTTTTAGGTGGGTAATTTTTTAAGGTTTTTAGGGTTTTTAGAGTCTTTTGATATTTTTAGGGTTTTTATAGGTTTTTAGGGTTTTTTATGGTTTTTAGGGTTTTTATGGTTTTCATGGGTTTTTTCTATTTTTTTTTTGTTTTCCTGTATTTTAGGGGTTTTTTTGGGTTTTTTGGGTTTTTAGGATTTTTAGGGATTTTGAGAGTTTTGGGGTTTTCAGGGGGGTTTAGGGGTTTATGGGGTTTTAGGGTCTTTTGGGGGTTTTAGAGCTTTTTTAGTTTTTTAGAGTTTTAAAAATTCTAATAATTTTTTAACATTTATAATGGTTTTAAAAGTTTTTATATTTTTAGTGGTATTTTAGGGTTTTATGGGGTTTTAGGGTTTTTATGGTTTTTAATAGTTTTTATGATTTTTAAGGGGTTTTCAGGGTTTTTAGGGTCTTTTCGGTTCTTAGTTGTTTTTTTAGTTTTTTAGATGTTTTAAGGTTATTACTCTTTTTTAAGGTTTTAAGGGTTTTAGGTTTTTTTTAAAATATTTTAGTGGTCTTTAGGTTTTTTATGGGGTTTTAGGGTTTTTAAGGTTTTTAGGGATTTTTATGGTTTTAAGGGGGTTTTCAGGGTTTTTAGGGTTTTTTACATTTTCATTTATTTTTAGGGGTTTTTTAGTATTTTTATGGTTTTATAGTATTTTAGGGTTTTTAAGGATTTTGAGGGGTTTTAGGGATTTTCAAGGGTTTTAGAGTTTTTAGGGGTTTTCAGGGTATTAAGTTCATTTTCTGTATTGGGGTTTTTTAGGGGTTTTAAGATTTTTTATATTTTTTAATGTTTTTAGGGGTTTTATGGGTTTTAAAGTTTTTAATGGTTTCTTAGGTTTTTATGGGTTTGTACGGTTTCATAAGGCTTTTAGGGTTATATAATTTTCAGGGGTTTGTCAGTTTTTCAGGGTTTTTTGCATTTTCATGGTTTTATAGGGATTTTTAGGGTATTTTAGGGTTTTTAGGGATTTTGAGGGATTTTTTTGGGTTTTTTAGGGGTTTTCATGGTTTTTTTGGATTTTACGGTCTTTTCGGATTTTTTTAGTTTTTTAGGGTTTGTAATGTTGTTTATAGATTTTCAAAAAAAAATAGGGTTTAAAGGATTTTTATAGTTTTTAGTGGTTTTTAGGATTTTTATGGATTTTTAGGGTTTTTAGGGTTATTTTAGTTTTCAATATTTATTTCGGGTTTTTAGGGGTTTTTTTACATTTTAACGGATTTATAGGAGTGATTTAGTATTTTTATCGTTTTAGGATTTTTAGGTGTTTTGAGGGTCTTTTGGGTTTTTTAGAGGTTTTAGGGGTTTTAGGGGTTTTCTTGGTTTTTAGGCTCTAATTGGGGTTTTAGGGTTTTTAGATTTTTTTAGGGTTTTGAAGGTTTTTAGTGTTTTTTAACGTTTTGAGGGGATTTTAGGGTTTTTAGAGGCTTTAGTGTCTTTAGGGTATTTTTGGTATTTTGTGTTTTTTAACATTTCTGTAATTTTTTATGATTTTCAGGGGTTTTCTCAAGGTTTTTATAGTTTTTTAGATTTTCTTGGATTTTAGGGGTTTTTCTAGATATTAATGGTTTTAGGGTTTTTAGGGATTCTAAGGGTTTTTAGGTTTTTTCATGGGATTTTTGGGTTTTTAGGAGTTTTTAGGTTTTTAGGGTTTTTAGGGTCTTTTGGGTTTTTGGGTGTTTCTTGATTTTTTAGGTTTTTAAATGTTTTTTCCTGAATTTTAACATTTTTAGGGGTTTTAAGGGTTTTATAACTTTTTAGTTGTTTTTAGGGTTTTATGGGTTTTTAGGCAAAAGGCTCGAGTCTAGGCTATTCCTGGCACCCCCCCCCCCCCCAAAAAAAATTTATTAAACAAAAAGACACAAACACTGCAGACAAGGGAGGGGAGGGGTCAATCAACCCACACCCGAAAACCCCTTATTAGTGGGTTTTAGTTTTTTATGGGGTTTTAGGTTTTTTATAGTTTTAGGGATTTTTCAAGGATTTTAGGGGTTTTTACATTTTCATTGATTTTAGGGGTATTTTAGGATTATTATGGTTTTTAGGTTTTTAAGGGTATTTAGGGATTTTGACGGATTTTAGGGGTTGTCATGAGTTTTTAGGTTTTTTCTAGTTTTTTAGGTTCTTTGGTGGTTTTAGGGTTTTTTTGATTTTTAAGAGTTTTTAGAGTTTTTAAACGTTTTAAGGCATTTAGATTTTTTTGTGGTTTATAGGGTTTTTAAGTTTTTTTTCTTTGCAGGGTTTTTTGGGTTTTTTATGTTTTCATGGATTTTTAGGGGTTTTTAGTATTTTTATGGTTTTTAGGTTTTCTGGGGTTTTTTGTGTCCTTTTGGGTTTTAGGGTCTTTATTGTAGTTTTTTCAGGTTTTTTAGGTTTTTAGTTTTTTAACATTTTTATGGGTTTTTAGAGTTTTTAGAGTTTTTAGTTGTTTTGGGGTTTTTTTTGGTTTTTAAGGTTTTAGGGGCTTTTATGATTTTCAAGGGGTTTTTAGGGTTCTTACATTTTCATTTATTTTAGGGATTTTTAGGTTTTTTAGGTTTTTTATGGTTTTTCATGCATTTAGGTTTTATAGTTATTTTGAGGGTTTTGGGGGTTTTCAAGGTTTTTAGGGTTTTAAGGCATTTTATGGTCTTTTTAGGGTTTTATAGTTTTCATGAGTTTTTTAAGGTTTTTAAAGTTTTTTTACATCTTTAAAGGTCCAAATGGTTTTTATTATTTTTAGTGTTTTTGGGGGTTTTTACCACTTTTTGGGGGGTTTTAAACTTTTTAGGGCTTTTTAGGTTTTAGGGGGTTTTAGGGTCTTTAGGGTTTGTTGCGTTTTCATGGATTTTTAGGTTTTTTTAAGATTTTCATGGTTTTTAGTATTTTTTATGGTTTCTAGGAATTTTTGATGTTTTTAGTGGTTTTCAAGGGGTTTTAGGGTTTTTAGGGGTTTTCGTGGTTTTTAGGTCTTTTAGGGTTTTTAGTGTGTGTTTGATTTTTTAGGTTTTCAGAGTTTTTTTCCATTTTTAGGGGTTTTAAGGAATTTTTAAGTTCTTAGTGGGTTCCTAGGGTTTTTTTGGGTTTTAGGGATTTTTAAGGGTTTAAGTGGTTTTTATGGTTTTTAGGGGGGTTTTCAGGGTTTTAAAGGTTTTTTACATTTTCATGGATTTTAAGGAGGTTTTTAGAATTTTTATGGTTTTGGGAGTTTTTTGGAGTTTTAGGGATTTTGGTGGGTTTTTGGGTTTTCTTCGGAGTTTTTTTGGTGTTTTTAGGGTTTGTTAGGTCCTTTTGGGTTTTTAGGGTTTTTTTAGTTTCTAGTGTTTGTGAGGTTTCTTAGAGTTTTTAAAGTTTTTAGGGGTTTCAATGTTTTTCTGATTTTTTATTATATTTTTAGGGAATTTATGTGTTTTTAGGGTTTTTAAGGTTTTTATGGGTTTTATGGTTTGTAGGGGTTTTCAAGAAGTTTTATTTTTTTCAATGATATTTAGGGGGATTTAGGATTTTTTGGTTTTTAGGGTTTTTTAGAGTTTTGGGGGATGTGGGGGTCTTTAGGTTTTTTCAGGGGCTTTTTTGGGTTTTTGGGATTTCTATGTGTTTTTACGGTCTTTTTATGTTTTTAGGGTTTTTTTTGAATTTTTAATGGTTTAAAAGGGTTCTTAGTGTTTTTTTAATGTTTTCATGGGTTTTAAGGGTTTTTTGAGTTTTTAGTGGGTTTTAGGGTTTTATAGGTTTTTAGGTTTTTTTAAGGTTTTTAAGAGTTTTTATGGTTTTTAGGGGTTTAGTACATTTTATGCTATCAGGGATTTTTACGGGTTATTTAGGGGTTTTTAGGGTTTTTTAGGATTTTTAGGGATTTTTAGGTTTTTTTTTGGATTTTGAGGGGGATTTTGGGGGTTTTAGTGTATTTAGGGTCTTTTGGGGCTTTAGTGTATTTTTTTTAACTTTTTAGTGTCTTTAAGGTGTTTTTGGTTTTTTAACATTTTAGGAGTTTAAAGGGTTTTTAGATTTTTTAGTGGTTTTAAGGTTATTTATGTGTTTTATGGTTTTTAAGGATTTTATGGGTTTTATGGTTTTCAGGGGTTTTAAGTGTTTTTAGGGTTTTTTACGTTTTCATAGATTTTAAGCGATTTTTTAGAAATTTTATGGTTTTTAGGGTTATTTATGGTTTTTAGTGTTTTTAGGGGGGTTTTATGGGGTTTCGAGTATTTTTGGGTTTTCCGGGTGTTTTGGGTTTTTAGGGATTTTTCTTGAGTTTTTTAGGGTTTTATGGTTTTTAGAGCTTTTTAATGTTTTCAGGGGTTTTAATGATTTTTAGAAATTTTAGTGGTTTTTTGGAGTTTTTATGTGTTTATTGGGTTTTAAAATGGTTTTAGGGGGTTTTATGGTTTTCAAGGGTTTTTCAAGGTTTTTAGGGATTTTTATGTTTTCATGGTTTTTAGGGGTTTTTTAGGATTTTTAGGAATTATTGGGTTTTTAAGGATTTTAGTGTTTTTAGGTGTTTTAAGGGTTTTTAGATTTTTTTAGCAAATTTAGGGGCTTTAAGGGTATTTATACTTTTATTGGTTTTTCTTGGTTTTTAATATTTTTAGGGGTTTTATGGATTTCAAGGAGTTTTTAGGGTTTTTTTGAGTTTTCATTGATTTTTTTTAGGATTTTTATGGTTTTTACAGTTTTGAGGGTTTTAGGGATTTTGATGGTTATAGGTTTTATCAAGGGTTTTTAGGATTTTTAGGGTTTTAAGGGGTTTTAAGGGTTTTCAGGGTATTTTTTGGTTTTTAATAATTTTTCATGTTTTTAGGGTTTTAAAGGTTTCCAAGAGTTTTTTTAACAATTTTAGGGGTTTAAAGGGTTTTTATAGACTTTAGTGGTTTTTAAGGTTTATGGGTTTTAGTAGTTTTTAAGGGTTTTAAGGGGTTTATGGTTTTCATGGGGTTTTCAGTGTTTCTAGGGTTTTTTATGTTGTCATCGATTTTTAGGGATATTGTGTGTTTTTAGGGTTTTTTAGGGTTTTTTATGGTTTTCATTGTTTTCAGGGTCTTTTCGATTTTTAGGGTTTTTTTTGAGTTTTCTATGGTTTTATGGGTTTCAAGAGTTTTTTTTAACATTTTTAGGGTTTTAAAGTGATTTTAGAGTTTTTATTGGTTTTTTGGGGTTTACATTTGGGGGGGGGAGGTTAAGGATTTTAGGGTTTTTTACATCTTTAAGGATTTTTAGCAGTTTTAGGATTTTTAGGGATTTTTCAGGTTTTTAGGGATTTCAGGGTTTTTAAGGGTTTTTAGGGGTTTTTAGGGTGTAGGGACTTTTTGGATTTTAGGTTTTCTTTGAGTTTTTTTTATGATTTTAAAGGTTTTTTAAAGTGTTTTAACTTTTTAGGGGTTTTAGAGTTTTCAATGGTTTTTAGGATTTTTTTGGATATTAGGGATTTTTTGGTTTTTATGGATTTCCTTATTTTAGGGTTTTTTTGGGCGTTTGGGGTTTTTTAAGTTTCAGGGACATTTAAGGCCTTTTTTAGGATTTTTATGGTTTTTAGGGAATTTTCATATTTTTAACGATTTTGTGGTTTTTTATGTTTTTTGGGTTTTTTAGGGTTATTAGGGTTTTTTAGGGTTTTCATGGTCTATTGGGTTTTAGGGTTTTTTTTGTGTTTTTTAGGGATTTTAATGTTTTTTAGAGTTTTTAGTGGGTTTTTTGGGTTTTTATTGGGTTTTGGGATTTTAAGGTTTTTATGGATTTTTATGGGTTTCAGGGTTTTTTGGTATTTTTATGGTTTTGAGGGTTATTGAGGATTTTTATGGATTTTTTTGGGATTTTTTAGTTTTTAGGGTTTTTAGAGTTTTTTAGCGTTTTATGGTTTTTAAGGGTTTTTGGAGATTTTTTATGATTTTTATTGTTTTTAGGTTTTTTAGAGTTTTTAGGGATTTTTTGGGGGTTTTTTGTGTTTTTCAGGGGTTTCAGGGTTTTTTTAGGTTTTTGGGTTTTTATGGTGTTTAGGGGTCTATTTGGGGTTTTAGGGGTTTTTTTGAGTTTTTAGGGGTTTTCAAGTTTTTTTAGAGTTTTTAATGTTTTTAACATTTTTAGAAGATTTAGGTGTTTTTAGTTGGAATTTTAGGATTTTTATTGGTTTTATGTGTTTTAATTTTTTTAGGGTGTTTATGGTATTCTTCGGGTTTTCAGCACTTTTTGGGTTTGTTGGTTATTTTTTTGTTTTTAAAGATTTTTAATGTTTTTTTAGTTTTTAACATCTTTAGGGGTTTAAAGTGTTCTTAGAGTTTTTAGTGGGGTTTTAGGGTTTTAAGGTTTTTAGGGGTTTTTATGTTTTTCAATGGATTTTAGGGGTTTTAGGGTTTTTAGAGTTTTTAGTGGGGTTTGAGGGGTTTGTGGTTTCATAAGGGATTTAGGAGTTTTTAAGGATATCTGGTGTTTGTCAGGGTTTTTAGGGTTTTTTACATTTTCATGGATTTTTTGGGCTTTTTAGGGTTTCTGGGTTTTTTAGGGTTTTTAAGGTTTTTAGGGTCTTTTGGGGTTTTTTGGGTTTTTGGGTTTTTTGGGTTTTTAGGGTTATTTTGAGTTTTTTATGGGTTTTAATGTTTTTTAGTGTTTTTAAAGTTTTTAGGGATTTTTAGGGTTTTTAGATTGTTTTTAGTGGTTTTTTAGATTTTTTTGTGTTTTTAGGGATTTTTATAGTTTTCAGGGTTTTTCAAGGTTTTTCAAGGTTTTTGGGTTTTTTTATGTTTTTAGGGACTTTTATAGTTTTTTTAGGATTTTTATGGTTTTAGGTTTTTAGATATTTTGATGGTTTTTTGGATATTTTATGGTTTTTTATGGTTTTGGGGGTTTTTTCATTGTTTTAGGGTCTTTTGGGGTTTTAAGGTTTTTTTAGTTTTTTATGTTTTTAATTTTTTTTATAATTTTTTAAAATTTAAAACAATTATTGGGGTTTAAGGGTTTTTACAGTTTTTAGTGGGGTTTTAGAGTTTTTAAGGGTTTTTAGGGTTTCTAAATGTTTTTAGAGGCTTTTATAGATTAAAGGGGGGGGGGGGTTTAGGGTTTTTAGGGATTTTAGGGATTTTTATGTTTTCAGAGATTTTTGGGTCATTTTAATGATTTTTATGGATTTTTGGGTATTTGAGGATTTTTAGCGATTTTGAGGGTTTTTATGAGATTTTAGGGTTTTTAGGGTCTTTTGGAGTTTTAGTGTTTTTTTTGTGTTTTTAGGGTTTAAATGTTTTTATAATTTTTTAATGTTTTTAAGGGTTTTAGGGATTTTGGAATTTTTAGAGGGTTCTAGTGTTTTTATGGGTTTTTAGGCTTTTTAATGTTTTTAGGGTTTTTATGGTTTTCAAGGGTTTTTAGGGTATTTTTCATTTTTAGGTATGTTTAGGTTTTTTTAGGATTTTTATGGTTTTTAGGGTTTTTAGGGATTTTTGAGTGTTTAGTGTTTCCGATTTTTTATGGTTTTTAGGGGGTTTCATGGTTTTTATGGTCTTTCTTGGTTTTAGAGTTTTGTTTGAGTTTTTTATGGTTTTAAGGGGTTTTAGAGTTTTTTAACGTTTTTAGAGGTTTTAAGGGCTTTTAGAGTATTTAGTTTGTGTTCAGTCTTTTATGGGTTTTTAGGGGTTTTATAGTTTTAGGGGTTTTTATGTATTTCAAGGGTTTTTAGGTTTTTAGGGTTCTTTAAGTTTTCATTGATTTTTTATGCTCTTTTATGGTTTTTAGGTTTTTTAGGGTTTCTAGGGGTTTTTTAGGTTTTTATGGATTTTCAGAGTTTTTTAGGGTTTTAGGGATTTTTAAGGTCTTTTTGCATTTTAGGGTTTTTTTAGTTTTCAAGGGTTTTTAAGGTTTCTTTATGGTTTTTAGGGGTTTAGTGGTTTTTAGGGTTTTTCAGGGTTTGTTGGGTTTTTTACATTTTCATGGATTTTTTTGGTTTTTTTGTGATTTTAATGTTTTTAGGGTCTTTTAGGGTTTTTAGGGATTTTGGGGCTTTTAGAGTTTTTCAAGGTTTTTAGGGTTTGTAGGTTTTTTAATGTTTTTAGGGTATTTTTGGGTTTTTAGGGTTTTTTGAAATTTTTAGGGTTTTAAATGTTTTTTAACGGTTTAAGGGGTTTAATGGATTTTTGTCATATTTAGTGGTTTTCAAGATTTTTTTTCGGTTAAGTGGGTTTTAATATTTTTATGGGATTTAAGGTTTTTTAAGGATTTTAGGGGTTTCTATGGTTTTTAGAGGTTTTTAGGGTTTTTATGTTTTCATAGATTTTTTTAGGGTTTTTTGGTTTTTTGGGATTTTGAGGGGTTTTGGGTTTTCATGGGTTTTTAGGGGGGTCTAAAGTTTTAGGGTCTTTTGGGGATTTAGGGTTTTTTTAATTTGTAGGTTCATTTGGTTCTTTAGATTTTGTTTAACGTTTTATGGGTTTAAAGGGTTTTTAGAGTTTTTAGTGGTTTTTAGGATTTTAAGGGTTTTTAGGATTATTAATATTTTAATGGGTTTTTTTGGTTTTTAGGGTTTTTTATGTTTTCTTGGATTTTTAGGGGCTTTTTAGTACATGTATAGTCTTTAGAATTATTCTGGTTTATAATGATTTTGAGGGTTTTTATGGGTTTTCTGGGGGGGTTTTGGGTTTTAGGGGTTTTTAAGGTTTTTAGGGTGTTTTGGGGTTTCAGGTTTTTTTCTTGAGGTTTTTAGGTTTTTAAGGTTTTTTAGGGTTTTTATGGTTTCAGGGGGTTTCTGGATTTTTAGGGTTTTTTAATTTTTCATGGATTTTAGCGTTTTTTTACGATTTTTATGGATTTTTGGGGTTTTTGGGTATTTAATGATTTTGAGGGGTTCTAGGGTTTTAAGTTCTTTTAGGGTTTTTAGGGTATTTTTGGGTTTTTAGGGTTTTTTTAGTTTTTTAGGGTTTTTAAGGTTTTGTATATTTTTGAAACATTTTTAGGGGTTTTAAGGGTTTTTAAATTTTTTTGTGGTCTCTAGAGTTTCTATGGGTTTTTAGGGATTTTTTAGGGTTTTGGAATTTTTAAGGTTTTCATGGTTTTTTTTTACGTTTTCATGGATTTTTGGGGGATTTTATGAGGTTTATGATTTTTAGGTTTTTTATGGTTTTTATGGATTTTAAGGCGTTTTAGGGGTTTTTAGGGGTGTTAAGGGTTTTAAGATTTTTTCAAGGTCTTCGGGGGATTTAGGGTATTTTAGAGTTTTTTAGGTTTTAAATTTTTTTAGAGTTTTTTGACATTTTTAGTGGTTTTAAGGGTTTTTAGAGTTTTTAGGTATTTTGAGGGATTTTATGGGGTTTTAGGGTTTTTAATGTTTTTAGGGGTTTTTATGGTTTTCATGGTTTTTTGAGTTTTTTACATTTTCACAAATTTTTAAGTGTTTTTTATTATTTTTTATGGTTTTTAGATATTTTTTTCAGTGTTTAAGGGTTTTTCATGGGTTTTCATGGTTTTTAGGGTCATTTTTGAGTTTTTAGGGTTTTTTTAGTTTTTTTAGGGTTTTTAGGTTTTTAGATCTTTTTAATGTACTTAGGGGTTTTATATTTTTTTTGAGTTTTTAGTGTTTTTTAAAGGTTTTTATGGGTTTTATGATTTTTAAGGTTTTTTTTTGGTTTTTATGGTTTTCAATGGTTTTTCATGGTTTTTTGGGTTTTTTACATTTTCATTGATTTTTAGGGGGGGTTTTAGGATTTTTATGGTTTTTTGAGTTTTTAACAGTTTTTATGGATTTTGTTGGTTTTGAGGGGAATTTAGAGGGTTTTTATGGTTTTAGGGTTTTTCGGGGTTTTAGGGTCTTTTGGGGTTTTTTAGGGTTTTAATTTTTTTTATTGTTTTTTAAAATTTTTAGAGTTATTGAGGGTTTTTAGTGTTTTTAGTGGCTTTAGGGTCTTTATGAGGTTTTGGGGGTTTTGATGTTTTTTTGGGGTTTTATGGTTTTCAGTGGGTTTTCATGGCTATTAGGGTTTTTTACGTTTTCATGGATTATTTGGGGGTCTTAGGATTTTTATGGTTCTTAGGGTTTTTTAATGTTTTTAGTGATTTTGAGGGTCTAGGGGTTTTTAGGGGATTTTAGGGTTTTTTAATCTTTTTACTGATTTTGAGGGTCTAAGTGGGTTTTTATGGGGTTTATGATTCTTCCTGGTTTTAGGGACTTTTGGGGTTCTAGGGATTTTTTTGAGTTTTTTTTGTTTTAAGGGTTTTAAGAGTTTTTTAATGTTTTTAGGGATTTTATGGGTTTTTAGAGTTTTTAGTGAGTTTTTGGGGTTTTATGGGTTTTAAGGTTTTTTAAGGTTTTTAGGGGGTTTTATGTTTTCAAGGATTTTTGGGTTTTTTACATTTTCATGGATTGTTATGGATTTTTTAGGGTTTTAATGGTTTTTTGGGTTTTTTAGGGTTTTCAGGGATTTTGTGGGTTTCTACCATTTTCATGGGTTTTTAGAGTTTTTAAGGTTTTTCAAGGTGTTTTGGGTTTAAGGGATTTTTTAGTTTTTTAGGGTTTTTAAGGGTTTTTAGAGTTTTTAATGCTTTTAGGAGTTTTTAGTGTTTTTATTATTTTAAGTGGGTTTTTAGGGTGTTTTTGGGGTTTTTGGGTTTTAAGGTTATTATGGGGTTTTATTTTTTTTCATCAGGTTTTTATGCTTTTTTATGTTTTCGTTGACTTTTAGTGGATTTTTAGATTTTTTATGGTTTTTAGATTTTTTTTAAAGTTTTTGAAGGTTTTTAGGGTTTTCTGGGGGGGGGGGGTTAGTGTTTTTATGGATTTTCAAGGTTTTTATGGTATTATTGGGTTTTAGGGTTTTTTTAGTTTTTAGGGATTTTACTATTTGTTTAGAGTTTTTAACGTTTTTAGGGGTTTTATGGGTTTAGAGTTTTTAGTGGTTTTTAGGGGTTTTATGTTGTTTTAGTGTTTTAGGGTTTTCAGGTTTTTTATGGTTTTCATGGGTTTTACAAGGTTTTTGGTTTTTTTACGTTTTTGTAGATTTTTTAGGGTTTTTTTGGTTTTTAAGGTTTTTAGGGTTTTTAGGGATTTTGTGGGTTTTTAGAGTTTTTAGTATATTTTTAGGGGTTTTATGGGTTTAAAAGGTTTTTAGGTGGTTTTCTAGGTTCTTAGATTATTTTTATGTCTTCATGGATTTTTTTGGGGTTTTTTTTTGATTTTTAGGGTTTTATTTTTTTTCATGGTTTTTAAGGATTTTGAGGGGTTTTTTAGTGGGGGGGGGGGTCATGGGTTATATGATCTTTTTGGCTTTTTAGGGGTTTTTTTAGTTTTTTATGGGTTTAAGAAATTTTTTAGTTTTTTTACATCCTTAGGATTTTAAAGGTTATTAGATATTTAATGGTTTTTATGGATTTTTTTACATATTTTAAGGTTTTTAGGTGGTTTTATGGTTTTTAGCGATTTTTCAAGGTTTTTATGGGTTTTTACATTTTCATGGATTTTTAGGGGGTTTATGATTTTTATGGTTTTTAGGGGTTTTAGGGATTTTGAGGGTATTTTGGATTTTTTAGGGAGTTTTAAGGGTTTTAGGGATTTTTAAGGTTTTTAAGGACTTTATGGATTTTTTGAGTTTTTGTGGGTTTTAAGGTTTTTTTTTTAGTTTTTTAACATTTTTAGCGGTTTCATGGTTTTTATATTTTTAGTATTTTTTAGGATTTTTAGAGTTTTTTATAGTTTTTAAGGGATTTTAGGATTTTCTTAGGGTTTTCAAGGTTTTAGTGTTTTTTATATTTTCATGGATTTTTAGGGTTTTTTCAAATTTTTATGTTTTTTAGGTTTTCGGGGTTGTAAGGATTTTCAGGGTCTTAAGGTGTTTTGAGGGGGGTTAGGGTTTTTAGGTTTTTTAAGGTCTTTTAGGGTTTTAGGGTTTTTTTATATTTTTAGCCTTTTAGTGTTTTCAGATGTTTTTAACATTTTTAGGGGTTTTAAGAGGTTTTAGTGCTTTATTGGGTTTTATGGGGTTTTATGGTTTTGTGGGTTTTATGGTTTTCAGGGGGTTTATGTTTTTTTATGTTTTCATTGATTTTTGGAGGTTTTTTAGGATTTTTATGGGTTTTAGGGTTTTTAGTGATTTTAGGGATTTTAGGGATGTTGAGGGGTTTTAGGGGTTTTTCATTTTTTTAAGGTTTTTAGAGTCTTTTTAGGTATTTAGGATTTTTCTGAGTTTTTTAGGGTTTTTAAGGTTTTTTTTATAGTTTTTAACATTTTTAGGGGTTTTATGTGTTTTAATGATTTTTAGAGTTTTTTGTTATTTAAAGGATGTTTTAGGGTTTTAAAGGTTTTTAGGGGTTTTTAGTGTTTTCAGGGGTTTTAGGGTATCTTACATTTTCATATTTCTGTAGATGTTTTTTTGGATTTTTAAGTTTATTTGGTTTTTTTAGGGTTTTCAGGAATTTTGAGTGGTTTTAGTGTTTTTAGCGGTATTTTGGGTTTTTATGGGTTTTTCTGGAATTTTAGGGTCTTTTGGGATTTTAGTTTTTTTGGAGTTTTTTAGGGGTTTAAATATTTTTCAGAATTGTTTAATGTTTTTGTTGGTTTTAAGGTTTTCTAGAATTTTTAGTCGTTTTTTTAGTTTTTTTATGGTTTTTAGGGTTTTTATAATTTTAGGGGGTGTTCAAGGTTTTTTGGGGTTTTTTATGTTTTCATAGATTTTTAGGGATTTTTTAGAATTTTATGGCTTTACAGGTTTTTTGTGTTTTTAAGGATTCTAAAGGGTTTTGGGGTTTTCAAGGGTTTTTAGGGTTTTAGGGGTTTACAAGGTTTTTAGTTACTCTTTGGGGTTTTAGAGTTTTTTGAGTTTTTATGGTTTTTTAGGTTTTCTAGAGTTTTTAACATTTTATAGTTTTTAAGGATTGTTATATTTTTTATGGGTTTCTACGTTTTTATGGGTTTTTAGAGTTTTTATTATGGTTTTTAGGGTTTTAAGGGTTTTAAGGGTTATTTTTTGGTTTTTAGGTTTTTTTACATTTTTAGGGATTTTAATGGTTTTATGGGTTTTAGGGTTTTTAGATCTTTTGAGGGTTTAAGGGGGTTTTCAAGGGGTTTTTGTGTTTTTTAGTTTTTTAGGGTCATTTAGGTTTTTTTATTTTTTTAGGGTTTTTAAGGCTTTTTAGAGTTTTTTAATGTTTTGAGAAGGTTTAAGGGGTTTTAGAATTTTTAGTGGTTTTTAGGGTTATTATGGGTTTTTAGGGTTTTTAAAATTTTTCTATGTTGTTTAGGGTTTTTAATGTTTTTATAGTTTTTTATGTTTTTAGGGGTTTAAGGGTTTTTATAGTTTTTAGTGATTTTTTAGGGTTTTTATAAGTTTTTGGGTTTTAAATGTTTTTATGGGTATTTATGGTTTTCTGTGGTTTTCAAGTTTTTAAGGTATTTTGAGTGTTTTTTGTTTTTTTAGGGTTTTTAGGGGTTTTTATGGTTTTTGGGTTTTTTTTAGGGTTTTTAGGATTTTTTAAGTTTTTAGGATGTTTATGGTTTTTAGGGTTTTTAGGTATTTTATGCGTTTTTAGGGTTTTTCGGGGTTTTTAGGTTTTTTAGGGTTTTAGGGCCCTTTTGGGTTTTTATGGTTTTTTTAGTATTTTTATGGTTTTTTACAGTTTTTTAACATTTTTATGTGTTTTAAGGGTTTTTAGACTTTTTAATGGGTTTTTAGGGTTTTTATGGGGTTTTAGGGTTTTTTAAGGTTTTTAGGGGGGTTTTGGTTTTCATGGGTTTTTCAGGGGTGTTTTGGGTTTTTATGTTTTCATGGATTTTTAGGGGGTGTTTAGGATTTTAATGGTTTTTAGGGTTTCATTGGGTTTTTAGAATGTTTTAGGGGTCTTAGGGTTTTTAGGGATATTTCAGGTTTTTAGGGTCTTTTTGGGTTTTTATGGTTTTTGTTGAGTATTTTATGGTTTTTAATGTTTTTTAAAGTTTTTTTGACATTTTTAGGGGTTTAAAGCGTTTTTAGAGTTTTTAGTGGGTATTTAGGGTTTTTACGGGTTTTTATGATTTTTTATGGTTTTTAGGGGTTTTATGGTTTTCAGAGGTTTATATAGTTTTTTAGGGTTTTTAGTTTTTCATGTATTTTTAGGGGTTTTTAGGATTTTTATGTGTTTTTATGATTTTTTGGTATTTTGAGGGGTTTTTTGGTTTTTATGGGGGTTTAGGGTTGGTAGGGTTTTAGAGTTTTTTGGATATTTTTGGGTTTTTTTAGTTTTTTAGAGTTTATAAGGTTTTTTAGAGATTTTTTAACATTTTTAGTGTTTTAAAGGGTTGTTAGAGTTTTAGTCATTTTTAAGGGCTTTATGGGGTTCTAAGGTTTTTAAGGTTTTTATGGGTTTTATGGTTCTCCGGGGTTTTTCTGGTTTTTAAGTGTTTTTTAGTTTTTTATAGATTTTTAGGGGTTTTCATGATTTTTTAGGGATTTTTAGGGTTTTTAGGGATTTTAAGGGTTTTTAGAGTTTTTAGTGGTTTGAATGTTTTTATGGGATTTTAGGGTATTTATTGTTTTTAGGGGTTTTTATGGGTTTTAGGATATTTTTATGTTTTCATAGATTTTTTGGGTTTTTTAGGATTATTATGGTTTTTATGGTTTTTAGGGATTTTGAGGGTTTTTTTGGACTATTTTTGAGTTTTATGTTTTTAGTTTCTTTATATTTTTAGGAGTTTTTAGAGCTTTTAGTAGTTTTTAGGGTTTCTATGGGTTTTAGGGTTTTTTATGGTTTGTGTTATTTTTAGGGGGTTTAGGGGTTTTTACATTTTCATGGATTTTTAGGGGTTTATTAGTATTTTTATGGTTTTTAGTGATTTTGTGGGGTTTTCAGGTTTCTTAGGAGTTTTTAGGTTTTTTCAGAGTTCTTAGGGTCTTTTGGGTTTTTAGGGGTTTTTTAGATTTCCAAGGTTTTTAAAGTTTTTAGAGTTTTTTAATATTTTTAAGGGTTGTTATAGTTTTTAGTTATTTTTAGTGTTTTATGGGTTTTTATAGTTTTTTATGGTTTTAGGGGTTTTTATGGATTTCAGGGGTTTTTCCAGGTTTTTTTGGGGTTTTGATGTTTTCATTGATTTTTAGCAGTATTATAGAGTTTTATGGGTTTTAAGGTTTTTTAGGGTTCCTAATGATTTTGAGGATTTTTAGGTATTTTTAGGGTTTTTAGGGTCTTTTGGGTTTTAGGGTTTTTTTTAATTTTTTTGTTGGGTTTTAAGGTTTTTAAGGGTTTTTAGAGTTTTTAATGGTTTTGGGGTTTTATAAGTTTTTAATGGTTTTGGGGTTTTATATGTTTTTAAGGATTTTTAAAGTTTCTATTGGTTTTATGGACTTCAAAAAGTTTATTATATTTCTAAGGGTTTTTTATGTTTTCATGGATTTTTATAAATTTTTTAAGATTTTTATGGGTTTTAGGGTTTTATAGGATTTTTATCGATTTTCAGGGTTTTTGGGCTTTTATGGGGCATTTAGGTTTTTAGGGTATTTTTGGGTTTTATGGTCTTTTTTTTGGTTTTTAGTGTTTTTTTTGAGTTTTTAGGGTTTTAATGGTTTTTAGAGTCTTTTAACATTTTTTTGGGGTTTTAAGTGTTTTTAGAGATTTTTCTGGTTTTAGGGTTTTTATGGGTTTTTAGGGTTTTTTAAGGTTTTTTGGAGGTTTTATGATTTAGGGGGGTTTTAGGGTTTTTTAGGGGGGGTTTTACATTTTCATGGGTTTTATGGGTTTTATGGGTTTTTTATATTTTTTATGATTTTTTGGGGTTTGTAGGATTTTAGAGATTTTGAGGGGTTTTGGGTTTTTTCTAGGGTTTTAAGGTTTTTTGTGTTTTGCAAGGTTTTTAGGGTCTTCTTAGTTTTTTAGGATTTTTTTTTGTTTTTTAGAGTTTTTAAGGTTTAAATATTTTTTTAATGTTTTTGGGGTTTTAAGGGTTTATATAGTTTTAAGTGGGGTTTTTATGTTTTTATGGGGTTTTTAGGGTATGAAGGTTTTTTGGGGTTTTTATGGTTTTCGAGGATTTTTTAGGGTTTTAGGGTTTTTATATTTTCATGGATTTTTATCTGTTTTTTAAATATTTTTTATGGTTTTTATGGTATTTATGCTGTTAGGGATTTTTGGGATTTTTAGGGTTTTTCATGGGTTTTCAGATTTTTTTGGGTTTTATGGTCTTTTTGGGTTTCAAGGGTTTTTTTTGAGTTTTTGAGGATATTTAAGATATTTAAATTGTTTAATTTTGTTAGGGGTTTTGAGAGGTTTTATAGTTTTTAGTGGTTTTTAGGGGTTTTATTGGTTTTATGGTTTTTAAGGAATTTAAGGTTTTCATGGTTTTCAGGGGTTTTCAGGGGTTTTCAGGGTTTTTAGGGGTTTTTATGATTTCTTGGATTTTTAGGGGGTTTTAGGATTCTTATAATCTGTATGCATTTTTTTGGTTTTTAGAGATTCTAAGGTATTTTAGGGATTTTCAGTGGTTTTTAGGGTTTTTTAGGTTTTTTTTGGGTTTTTTGAGTTTTTTAGGGTTTTAAGGGTTTTTAATGTTTTTAACGTTTTTAGGGGGTTTACTGGTTTTTAGAGTTTTTAGTGATTTTTTGGGTTTTATGTGATTTTTGGGGTTTTTAAAGCTTTTAGGGGTTTTCAAGTTTTTTTTGTTTTCATGGATTTTTAGGGGGTGTAGGGGTTTTATGGTTTTTAGGGTATTTTAGGGTTTTTAAGGTATTTTATGTTTTTATGTGGCTTCAAGGGTTTCAAGGGTTTCAAGGGTTTCAAGGGGGTTTTAGAGTTTTTAGGGTTGTTTTGGGTTTTTAGGTTTTTTTGGAGTTTTCTTTTGAGTTTTTAAGGGGTTTTAGAGTTTGTTAAAATTTTCAAGGTTTTAAAGGTTTTATAGTTTTTAGTGGGTTTTAGGGTTTTTCTGGGTCTTATGGTTTTTTAATGTTTTTAGGGGTTTATGGTGTTAAGGTATTTTTCATGGTCTTTAAGGTTTTTTACATTTTTATGGATTTTTAGGGCATTTTTTAGGAGTTTATTGTTTTTTGTGTTTTTTTTAGTTTTTACAGATTTTGAGGGTTTATAGGGGTTTTCTGGATTTTTAGGGTTATTTTGAGTTTTTAGTTTTCATAATGGGTTTTATAGTTTTTTAATGTTTTTAGGGGGTTTAAGGGATTTTATAGTTTATTATGGGTTTTTAGGGTTCTTATTGGTTTTTAGGATTTTTATTTGTAGGGGTTTTCATGATTTTTTTTGTTTTTTAGGGTTTTATAAGTTTTCATTTATTTTTAGGGGTTTTTAGAGTTTTTATTGATTTTAGGGTTTTTAGAGATTTTCAGGGGTTTTAGGGGTTTCAGGTGCTTTTTGGGTTTTTTGGGTTTTTTCGAGTTTTTAGGGTCGTTTAGCGTTTTTAGTTTTTTTTTAAATTTTTAGGGTTTTTAAGTATTTTAGAGTTTTTAAACATTTTTAGTTGAATTTAATAGTTTTTATGGTTTATTCTAGTTTTTATGGATTTTTTTAAGTTTTATAGGGGTTTTTATGGTTTTTAGGGGTTTTCAAGTTCTTATAGTTATTTTAGTTTTCTTGAATATTTAGGGGTTTTTTAGGTTTTTTCATGATTTTTAGGTTTTTAGGGTTTTTAGGAATTTTAAGGGTTTTAGGTTTTCTCTGGGGGTTTTAGGGTTTTGTTGGCGTTTTTCATGGTTTTAAGGTATTTTGGGGTTTTGTGGTTTTTTGAGATTTTTAGGTTTTTAGGGTTTTCTAATGTTTTTTAATGTTTTAGTGGTTTAAAGTGGTTTTAGAGTTTTTAGTGGTTTTTAGGGTTTTATGGGTTTTGAGTATTTTTAAATGTTTTTAGGGGTTTTTATGGTTTTCATGGGTTTTCAAATTCTTTAGGATCTTTTATGTTTTCATGGATTTCTAGGTTTTTTTCGATTTTTATGTTTTTTAGGGGTTTTTAGGTTTTAGGGGGTTTTAGGGTTTTTAGGGGATTTTAGGGGGTTTTAGGGTTTTTAATGATTTTAGGGTCTTTTGGGGGTTTTAGGATTGTTTGAGTTTTTTAGGGTTTATAAGGTTTTTAGAGTTTTGTAGTGTTTTTAGGGGTTTTAAGGGTTTTTAGAGTTTTTAGTGGGTTTTAAGTGTTTTCGGGGTTTTTTTGTGGTTTTTCAAAGGTGTTTATGAGTTTTTGGGGTTATTTACATTTTCATGGATTCTAAGGTTTTTAGGATTTTTACGATCTTTAGAAATTTTAAATATTTTGAAGGTTTTTTGGGGTTTTCATGGATTTTTAGGTTTTTAGGGGTTTCCATGGTTTTTAGGGTCTTTTCAGGTTTTAAGGGTTTTTATGATTTTCTGGGGTCTTTTAGGGTTGTTATGGTTTTTTAAGTTTTCATGGATTTTTTGGGGTTTTATATTATTTTTCTAGTTTTTAGGGTTTCGGGGGATTTTGAGGGTTTTTTGTGGGTTTTCAAGGGTTTTAGGGTTTTCAGTTTTTTAGGGTTTTTAGGGTATTTCTGGGTTTCTATGTTTTTTTTAGTATTTTTAGGGGTTTTAAGGTTTTACTGTTTTTTTTTACATTTTCAGTGGGTTTAAGGATTTCTATAATTTTTTGTTGTTTTTAACGCTTTCTTATGTTTTTAGTGGGTTTTAAGGTTTTTAGAGGTTTTATGGTTTTTAATGGTATTTTAGGGTTTTTTACATTTTCATGGATCTTATGTGTTTTTTATGATTTTTATGGTTTTTAGGGTATTTAGGGTTTTTGAAGATTTTGAGGGGTTTTAGGGGTTTTTAGGTGTTTTAAGGGTTCTATGGGTTTTTATGGTTTTTTGTGTTTTTTAACATTTTTAGAGGTTTTAGTGTTCTTTGTGGTTTTTAGGGTTTTTATGGGGTTTAGGGTTTTTTTGGGATTTATAGGGTTTTGTATGATTTTCAATGGGTTTTATGGGTTTTTTAGGGTTCTTAGGGGTTTTTATGTGTTCATTAAATTTTAGGGGTTTTCATGATTTCTAAGATTATAGGGGGTTTTAGGGTTTTTATGGATTTTGAAGGGTTTTAGAGTTTTTAGGGGCTTTATGTGTTTTCAGGGTTTTTAGGGTCTTTTTTAGTTTTTAGGGGTTTTTTTGAGTTTTTTAGGGGTTATAAGGTTTTTAGAGTTTTTTAGGATTTTCATGGTTTTTCAAGGTTTTAAGGGTTTTTAGATTTGTTAGTTATTTTTATGGGTTTTATGGGTTTTTAGGGATTTTATGGGTTTTAGTGGTTTTTATGGTTTCTAAGGGGTTTTCAGGGTTTTTTAGGGTTTTTTATGGTTTTTTACATTTTCACGGTTTTTAGTAGTTTTTTAGTATTTTTATGGATGTTAGATTTTTTATGTTTTTTATGGATTTTTAGGGTTTTTAGAGTTTTTAATTGGTTTTTAGGGTTTTATAGTTTTCAAGGTTTTATGGGGTTTAAGGTTTTTTATAAATTTTATGGTTTTTAAGGTTTTTTAGAGTCTTTATACATTTTTAGGGTTTTTATGTGTTTATAGGATATTTTATGTTTTCATGGACTTTTAGGGATTTTTTTTATTTTTATGATTTTTAGGGTATTTAGGGTTTTTAGGGATTTTGAGGGTTTTTTCAAGGAAATAGAAAATATATATATAATAAAGTAAGATGAATTACAAGAAAACACCAAAGGGTGAGACCCAACCAACCCAAACAAGGTTCAGGTTCAAGCCAAACCAGAGAAAAGAAACCCAACCCCAAGCAAGGGCACCTACCAGAGTGCAAGCCAGAAAGACAAGCCGCCACAGCCAAGCTCCCAGGAAATTGGCTCCCCCAAAGCAACAACACATGATCCAAATTCAGTAATCAGCAACAACAATCCAGTAAGCAACCAACCCACAAGAGCAGGAATCAACAGGAGTCGGCACCACACGGAGCGCCAACCATGCCGTAAGCCAAAAGAACCAGAACCGCACCATAGGCCCAACAAACCCCAAGTGGGCAACCAGAAAAAGGCATCAAGCGAGGAATATCACGAGCAAGGACCACAGGTGGAGAACCACAACCCACAGAAAGCACCCCAACACACACATGAAAAAAAGAAGCATGCACACCCACAACCAACCCAAAGCACACACTCATGCACTCACGCATCCGCACACATAAACTCAAGAACCCAACCAATAACCACGCACTCACTCACACTCATCCCCAACCCACGTACACACATAGCTCCAGATATGCACACACCCAACCCCAACCAAGGCCGAAGTAGACAAACTGAACTGCAGCAAACCACACTGCTGCAACACCACCCTGACCATCCAACAAGCAACCAATAGCCCAACGAAGCCACTACAGCCCCAGCAAGATCAGTCCGCACCAACCACCAACAAGTTCATTGGCTGCAAATCCAACCCTCCCAAGACAAACCAGCATAAAACCCATCCCCTACCTGTAGGCTCAACCAGCACCAACCATAGTGACCCCAACCCCGACACAAAATCACCCCACACCAGCCACAATAACTCCAACCCCTGCATCTGAGCCCACCCAACATAACAGACCAGTGCAACAAGAGAAACCCCTTAGAAATTTTATAGCCTGAACTGGAAAATACTCCCAGTCGAACACCTCTACAGCACAACCACCACCCAATGCCATAGACCACCTCCACATCTAGGGTTTTAGTGTCTTTAGTGTTTTTCAAGGTTTGAGGGTCTTTTGAGGTTTTAGGGGATTTTTTTTGTATTTTTGTAGGGGTTTTAAGATTTTTTTAGAGTTTTTAGTTGGTTTTTAGAATTTTTATGGGTTTTTAGGTTTTTTAGGTTTCTTTAATGTTTTCATGGATTTTAGGGGGTTTTTAGGATTTTTATGGGTTTTAGGGATTTTAAGGGTTTTTAGGGATTTTTAGGGTTTTGGGGATTTCAGGTGATTTTAGGATTTTTCAGGTTTTTCAAGGTTTTTACAGTCTTTTGGGGGGGTTTTGGGACTTTTCATGAGTTTTTAGGGGTTTAATGGTCTTTTAGAGTTTCTAAACATTTTTAGGGGTTTTAAATGTTCTTAATGTTTTCAGTGGTTTTAAGGAGTTTTAGGGTTTTCTAAAGTTTCTTGGGGTTTTATGGTTTTGAGTGGTTTTTTAGAGTTTTTAGGTTTTTTATGTTTTCATTGCTTTTTAGGGGTTTTTTAGGATTGTTATGGTTTTAGGGGTTTTAGGGGTTTTAGGGTTTTCAGGGATTTTGAGGGATTTTGGGTTTTTTTAGGGGTTTTTAGGGTTCTCAGGGTTTTTAAGGGGTTTTAGTGTTTTTAATGTATTTTTGTGGTTTTAAGGGTTTTTAAGAGTTATAATGGGTTTTTCTGGGTTTTGAGTGTTTATAGAGTTATTATGGGTTTTTACGTTTTCATGGATTTTTAGGGGGGTTTGGTTTTTAGGGGTTTTTAGTGTTCTTTTAGTTTTTTAGGGTTTTGAGGTTTTTTAAAGTTTTTAAACATTTTTAGGGGTTTTAAGGGTTTTTCAAGTTTATATTGGTTTTTAGTGTTTTATAGGTTCGTAGGATTTAAATGTTTTTAAGGGATTTTATATTTTTCAGGTGTTTTTCAGGGACTCTATAGTTTTTTTCATTTTCATGGATTTTTTCAGAGTTTTTTTGGATTATTATGTTTTTTAGGGTTTTTAGGTATTTTGAGGGTTTTAGGGGTTTTTAGGTGTTTTTAGGTATTTTTAGGGTTTTAAGGGATTTTCAGGGTTTTCTGGGTCTTTCTGGATTTTTAGGGTTTTTTTAGTTTTTATGGGTTTTATGGATATTTTTAGTTTTTCAATGTTTTTTGGGGTTTGAAGAGTTTTTATGGCTTTTAGTGTTATTTTAGAGGTTTTTTGGGTTTTTATGTTTTTTAAGGGTTTTTATGTTTTTTAAGGGTTTTTATTTTTTTAAGGGATTTTCAAGGTTTTTATGATTTTTTAATCCTTCATGGATTTTTTGGGGTTTTTGGGATTTTTATGGTTTTTAGGATTTTTAGGGTTTTTATAGATTTTGAGTTTTTTTGGGGATTTTCAATGTTTTTAAGGGTTTTCAGGGTTTTTAGGGTCTTTTGGGTTTTTATTTTTTTTTAGTTTTTGGGGTTTTTACAGTTTTTCGTGTTTTTTAGCATTTTAGGGGTTTTAAAAAATTAGTGTTTTTAGGGTTTTTATGGGATTTTAGAGTTTTAAAGGTTTTTAGAGGGTTTTTGGTTTTCAGTGTTTTTAGTATTTTTATGTTTTTATTGTTTATAAGGGGTTTTTTCAAATTTCTATGGTTTTTATGGTGTTTTGGGTTTTTTGGGATTTTGAGGGTGTTTAGGGGTTTTCATGGGTTTTTAGAGTTTTAGGGTTTTTCAGGGTTTTAGGGTATTTTTATGTTTTTAGGATTTTTAGGGTTTTTAAAGGTTTTTTATAGTTTTTTAATGTTTTTAGGGGTTTTAAATGTTTTAGTGTTCTTAGTGGTTTTTAGGTTTTTGTGGGTTTTTACTCGTTTTAATGTTCTTAGGGATTTTAGGAATTTCAAGGGGGTTTTCAGAATTTTTGATCTTTTTACCTTTTCATAGACTAATAGGGGGTTTTAAATATTTTATGGTTTTTGGGTTTTTTAGGGTTTTATGGATTTTGAGGGTTTTTAGGGTTTTTACGACATTTTTGGGTTTTTTTAGAGTTGTTTTACGTTTTTATGGATTTAAAGTGTTTTTAGAGTTTTTAGTAGTTTTTTGGGGTTTAAAAATAATTTAGTATTTTTACGGTTATTATAGTTTTCAAACATTTTCAGGGTTTTTAGGGTTTTTAGTTTTTTAGGGGTTTTCTGGGTTTTTAGGGTGTTGTTTGGGTTTTAGGTTTTTTTAGAATTTTAGGGTATGTAATGTTTTTTAGAGTTTTTTAAAGTTTTTATGGTTTTTAAGGGTTATTAGAGTTTTATTGTTTTTAGTATTTTGTGGGTTTCATGGGTTTTGAATATTTTTAGACGTTTTTATAATTTTTATGGTTTTCATGGTTTTTAGGGGGTTTGAGGTTTTTAGAGGTTTTTATGATTTTCAGTGGGTTTTTAGGGTCTTTAGGGTTTATGATTTCATGGAATTTTAGGTTCTTTTTGTATTTTCATGTTTTTAAAGATTTTTAGAGTTTTTAGGGATTTTAAGGGGATTTCAAAGTATTTTAGAGGATTTTGGGATTTTTAGGTCATTTTGGGTTTTAAGGGGTTTTATTGATTTGTTTCGGTTTTTTTAATGTTTTTGGTGTTTTTAAGGGTTTTATGGGTTTTTAAAAGTTTTTATTAGTCTTTAGGGTTTTTATTGGTTTTTAGGGTTTTTAAAGGTTTTTATGGTTTTCCGAGGATTTTTATGGGTTTTATGGTTTTTTAATTTTTATGGTTTTTTAGGGGTTTTTTAGGATTTTGTGGTTTTTATTATTTTTTATGGTTTTTAGGGATTATTAGGGTTTTTAGGGTTTTCATGGGGTTTTATAGTTTTTAGGATTTTAGGGTCTTTTTGGGTTTTAGGGTATTTTTTGAGTTTTTAAGGTTTTTAGATATTTTTAATGTTTTTAGAGGTTTTAAGTGTTTTTAGAGTTTTTTTGGGTTTTTATGGTTTTCAATGATTTTTAGGGGGTTTTCAATATTTTTAGGGTTTTTTACATTTTCATTGATTTTAAGGGTTTCTTAGGATTTTTATGGTCTATTGTTTTTTTTGGGATTTTGAGGAGTTTTGTGGTTTTTAGTGGTTTTTAGGGTTTTTAGGGTTCTTAGGGGTTTTCAAGGTTTTTAGGTTCTTTTTGGTTTTTAGGGTTTTTTGTGAATTTTAGAGGTTTTATGGTTTTTTAGAGTATTTTAAAGTTTTAGGGGTTTATGGGTTTTTAGAGTTTTTAGTGGTTTTTTGTGTTTTTTGGGTTTTTTGGGTTTTTATGGTTTTCCATGGGTTTTGAAGGTTTTTTTGTTTTTAGTTTTTCATGGATTTTTATGTTTTTTATTATTTTTAGGGGTTTTTAGGGGTTTTGGGGGATTTTTTAGTTTTTATGGTTCTTTATGGTTTTAAGGGGTTTTGGGGAGGGGGGTTTCATGGTTTTTAGGGTCTTTTGAGTTTTTAGGGGTTTGTTTGAGTTTTTTAGGGTTTTTTTGGTTTTTGAAGTTTTTTAACTTTTTATGGGTTTAAAAGTTTTTAGGGTTTTTAGTTATATTTTAGATTTTTATGGGGTTTTGGAGGTTTTAAAGGTTTTAGGAGTTTTTATGATTTTCGGGGGTTTTCTGGGTTTTATGGTTTTTCAAGTTTTCATGAATTAATTAGGGGTTTTTAGGTTTTTGTTGGTTTTTAGCGTTTTTAGGGTTTTAGGGAGTTTTAAGATATTTATGGTTTTTTAGGGTTTTTTATTGTGTATAGTAACTTTTTGGGTTTTTATTATTTTTTGAGTTTTTAGGGTTTTTAAGGGTTTTTAGAGTCTTTTAAGGTTTTTAGGGGTTTTAGGGTTTTTATTGGTTTTTAGGATTTTTATGGTTTTCAAGGGGTATTAGGATATTTAGGAATTTTTAATTTTTCATGGATTTTCATGGTTTTTTTGGATTTTTATGGTTTTTATGTTTTTTTGGGTTTTTAGCGATGTTGAGGGTTTTTAGGTTTTTTAGGAGTTTTTAGGGTTTTAGGGGTTTTCAGGATTTTTAGGGTCTTTTTGGGTTTTTTGGGATTTTTTTGAGTTTTTAAAGGTTCTTAGAGTTTTTCAACGTTTTTAGGGATTTTAATGGGTTTTAGAGTTTTTGTGGTTTTTAGGGTTTTTTTTTTGTGTTTTAGGTTCTTTTTGGGTTTTTTTGGTTCTTTTTGGGTTTTTAGAGTTTTTAATTTTTTTGGGTGGTTTTAGGGTTATTATGTGTGTTTTGGATTTTGTGTTTTTTAGGGGTTTTTAGGATTTTTAGGCCTTTTTACGTTTTCATGAATTTTAGAGGTTTTTAGTTTTTTTATGGTTTTATGTTTTTTTTTTGTTTTATTGATTTTGAGGGTTTTGGAGGGTTTTTGGATTTTTTTGGGTTTTAGAGGTTTTCAAGATTTTTAGGGTCATTTTGGGTTTTTCATGTTTTTTTGAGTTTTTAAGGGTTCTTAGACTTTTTCAACGTTTTTAGGGATTTTAAGGGTTTTAGTGTTTTTTGTGGTTTTAGGGTTTTTTAAAGGTTTCTAGGGGTTTTTATGGTTTTCATCGATTTTAGTGTTTTTAATGTTTTAGGGATTTTTAGGTGACATTTAGGATTTTTTTGGTTTTTAGGGTTTTTTATACATTTTAGGGACTTTTCTGGTTTTAAGGGGTTTTCTGGGTTTTAGGGTTTTTAGAGGGTTTTTGGTCTTTTGGGTTTTTATGGATTTTTTATTTTTTTAGGTTTTTAAGGGTTTTTAGTGATTTTAATGTTTTTAGGGGGTTTTAGGGTTTTTAGATTATTTTTCATGGTTTTTAGGTTTTTTATGGGTATTCTTGGGTTTTTAAGGTTTTTAGAAGTTTTTTTGGTTTTTAGGGTTTTTAGGTTTTTTTAGGAATTTAGGGGTTAGGGGGTTTTAGGGGGTTTAGGTTTTTAAGGGGTTTTAGTGTCTTTTTTGGTTTTTTGAGTTTTTAAAGTTACTTAGAGTTTTTTAACGTTCTTAGGGTTTTAAGGGTTTTTATGGTTTTTAGTGGGGTTTTACAGTTTTTACATGTTTTTAGGGTTTTTTAAGGTTTTTAGGGGTTTAATGGTTTCAGCGGTTTTTTAGGTCTTTATGATTTTTTTATGTTTGCATGGATATTTAGAGGTTTTTAAATATTTGTAAGGTTTTTAGTGTTAATTTTGGTTTTATGGTTTTTTTTGGAATTTTGAGAGTTTTAGGGTTTTTCAAGTGGTTTTAGGGTTTTAAAGGTGTTTATGGTTTTTAGGGGTTTTTTTATGGTTTTTATGGTTTTTTTACATTTTCATGGATTTTTAGGGGGTTTTAGGATTTTTATGGTTTTAGGGTTTTTTTAGGTTTTTGAGGGTTTTTGGGTTTTTTCAAAGGTTTTAGCGTTTGAGGGTTTTTAGAGTTTTTCAAGGTTTGTTGGGTCTTTGGGGTGTTTAGGGTTTTTTATTTTTAAGGTTTTTAATGCCTTTTAGAGTTTTTAACATTTTAGAGGTTTTTAGGGTTTTTAGTGGATTTTTAGGGTCTTTATGGGTTTTTAGGGTTTTTTTATATTTGTAGGGGTTTTATGGTTTTCAAGGGTTTTTAAGGGGTTTTAGAGTTTTTTACATTTTCATTGATTTTTCGGGGTTTTAGGGATTTTTAGGATTTTTAGGGCATTTTAGAGGTTTTATAATTTTTAGGGTTTTTAGGTATTTTTGAGATTTTAGGGTATTTCTTGGGTTTTATGGGGTTTTTTGTGTTTTTTTATGGTTTGAAATGGTTTTTAGTGTTTTTAAACATTTTTAGGTTTTTTACGGGCTTTTATATTTTTTAGTGGTCTTTTAGGGTTTTTATGAGGTTTTAAGTTTTTTAAGGTTTTGATGTGTTTTTATGGGTTTCATGGGGTTTCAGGGTTTTTAGTGATTTTTAATTTTTCATGGATTTCTACGGGTTTTTTAGAATTTTTATAGTTTTTAGGGATTTTTAGGTTTTTAGGATTTTCCAGGGGGTTTGGGGTATTTAGGGTCTTTTTTGGATTTTTAAGAGTTTTTCGGGTTTTAAAGATTTTAGAGTTTTTAAACCTTTGTAGGGGTTTAAATGGATTCCAAAGTGTTTTGTGGTTTTTTTAGTTTCTATGGGTTCTTAGGGGTTTTAAATGTTTTTAAGAATTGTTATGGTTTTCTTGGGGTTTTCAGGTTTTTTAGGGTTTTATTTTTACATAGATTTTTAGGGTTTTTAGGATTTTTATGTTTTTTATTGTATTTTATGAATTTTAGGGATTTTTTTGGGTTTTATGTCATTTTAGTGGTTTTTATGTTTTTATAGTTTTTAGGGTTTTTAGGGTCTTTTGGGTGTTTAGGGTTTTTTGACTTTTCTCTGTTTTTATGGGTTTTAAGAGTTTTTATTACATTTTTAGGGATTTAAATCATTTTTAGAGTTTTTATTAGTTTTATGAGTTTTTTTTTGGTTTTTATGGTTTTTTAGGGGGTTTTAAGTATTTTAGGATTTTTTTATGCTTTTAAGGATTTTCATGGATTTATAGGATTTTTATGGTTTTTATTGTATTTAGGGATTTTGTGCATTTTTAGGGATTTTCAACATTTTTAGGGGGTTTAGGGGTTTTTAGGGTTTTAGGGTTTCTTTTGGTTTTTAGGGGTTTTTATATTTTTTTTAAGGATTTTTAAGGTTTTTCAGTGTTTTCTAATGTTTTAGGGGTTTTGGAGTTTTTTACATTTTAGGGATTTTTAGGGCTTTTTTAGGATTTTTATGGATTTTAGAGAACTTGTGATTTTTAAAGATTTTGTGGGGTTTTAGGTTTTCATTGTTCTTTTAAGGTTTTTAGGGTATTTCAGGGTTCTTTGTGTCTTTTGGGGGTTTAGGTTATTTTAAAGATTTTTAGAGTTTTTGGTTGGTTTTTAGGGTTTTTATGGGTTTCGGGGGGTCAGGTTTTTTGTGGTTTTTCACTTTTTCAAGGATTATTAGGAATTTTAAATAATTTTTTATGGTTTCTAGTTTTTTTTAGGGTTTTATGGATTTTGAGGGGTTTTCAGAGTTTCTTTGAGGGTTTTTAAGTTTTCTTATGTGTTTTAGAGGGTTTTAGGTTTTTTTTTGTTTTTTGGTTTTTTTATGGTTTTTATGGATTTTGAGGGTTTTCAGATTTTTTGGGGGGGGTTAGCATTTTTAGGGTCTTTTGGGGTTTTCAGAGGGTTATTTTGAACATTTTAGGGGTTTTAATGTTTTTTTGTGAGTTTTTAACATTTTTCACATTTTTAGAGGCTTTAGGTGTTTTAGAGTTTTTGTAGAAATTTTATGGTTTTTATTGGTTTTAGGGAATTTAAGGTTTTTATGGTTTTCTGGGGGGCTTAAGTGATATTTGGTATTATTGGGTTATTTTTGAGTTTTTTAATATTTTTTATGTTTTTATAGTTTTTAAATATTTTTAGGGGTTTTAAGTGTTCTTATAGTTTTCAGTGGGTTTTTAGGATTCTTAGGGTTTTATGGTTTTAGGGTTTTTATGGTTTTCATGGGATTGTAGGATTTTTTATGGTTTTCATGGGTTTGTAGGGTTTTAGGGTTTTTTATGTTTTTAAGTATTTTTAGGGATTTTTTAGGATTTTGATAGATTTTAGGGTTTTTATGGTTTTTATGTTTTTTAGAGTTTTAGGGGTTTTAGGGTCTTTTAAGGTTTTTAGGGGTTTTTGAATTGTTAGGGTATTTTGGGATTTTTAGGGTTTTTTTGAATTTTTATGGGTTATAATGTATTTAGTGTTTTTTAACATTTTAAGGGGGTTTTAAGGGTTTTTAATGTTTTTAGTGGGATTTTAGGTTTTGGGGGGTTTTATGGATTTCAGGGGTTTTCAGGGTTTCTAGGGTTTTTTTACGTTTTCTAGGTTTTTTTGCTTTTTTATGTTTTTTATATTTGTTATGTTTTTATATATTTTGATAGGTTTCTAGGGTTTTTGGGGATTTTGGGGGGTTTTAGTGTCTTTTGGGGGTTTTAGAGTTTTTTTTTTGAGTTTTTATGGGTTTTCATGTTTTTTGGAGTTTTTTAATTTTTTTAGGGGTTTTTAGGATTTTTAGAGTTTTTAGTGGGTTTTAGGTTTTTTGGGTTTTTAGGGGTTTTTTATGGTTTTCATGGGATTTTCATGGTGTTTAGGGTTTTTTAGGTTTTCAGGGTTTTTAGGGTTTTAGGTATTTTATGATTTTTTTGTTTTTAGGGTTTTTTAGATTTTTCAGGTTTTCTTAGGGGTTTTAGGGTTTTTCATGGTTTTCAGGGTCTTTTGGAGTTTTTAGTGTCTTTGGGAGTTTTTTCGGGGTTTTAATGTTTTTTATAATTTTTTAATGTTTTTAATGTTTCTAGTGATTTTGAGGGTTTTAGAGTTTTTAGTGGGGTTTTAGGGTTTTTTTAGGTTTTTAGGGTTTTTTAGGATTGTAGGAGTTTTTATGGTTTTCAAGGGGTTTTATGTCTTCTATTATTTTTTAGGCTTTTTAAGAATTTTAATGTTTATTTTGGGTTTTTATGGTTTTTAGGGATTTTGAGGGTTTTAGGGTTTTAGGGGTTTTTAGGGTTTTTGGGATCTTTTGGGTTTAGGGGGGGGGTTGAGTTTCTAGGGTTTAAAGGTTTTTATATTCTTTTAATATTTTTATGAATTTTAAGTAATTTTAGAGTTTTATTGGTTTTTTGTGTTTTTATGGATGTTTAGGTCTTTAAGGGTTTTAGGGGTTTTTATGGATTTTAGTGGGTTTAGGGTATTTTACATTTTTATGTATGTTTAGTTTTTTAAGTATTTTTTATGGTTTTTAGGGATTTTTTAGGGTTTTATGATTTTTCAGGGTTTTTATGGTTTTAATGGGTTTTCATGGTTTTTATGGTTGTTTTGTGGTTTTGGAGTCTTTTTGGGTTTTTTAAGGTTTTTTAGAGTTTTTTAACCTTCTTGAGGTTTTTTTAGAGTATTTAGTAGGTTTTAGGATTCTTATGGTTTTAGGGTGTTTTAATGTTTTCACAGGCATTTCAAGTTTTTTAGTGTTCTTTGAATTTTTATGGATTTTAGGCACTTCTTTAGGTTTTTATGGGTTTTAGGGGTTTTTAGGGGTTTTAGGGATTTTGTGGGTTTATATTGGTTTTTAGGGTTTTAGGGTTTTTAGCGGTTTTCAGGGTTTTCAAAATTGTTTTGGGTTTTATGTTTTTTTAGTTTTTTAGGTTTTTAAGGTATTTTAGAGTTTCTTAATTCTTTTTAATGTTTGTAGGCATCTTAAGGGTTTTTATATTTTTAGTGGGTATTAAGGTTTTGATGTGTTTTTAGGGTTTTAAGATTCTTAGGGTTTTTTATGGTTTTTAGGGTGTTTTCAGGGTTTTTATAGTTTTTTATGTTTTTAGGGATTTTTTATGATTTTTATAGTTTTTATAGTTTTTAGAGTCTTTAGGTATTTTGAGGGGTTTTCAGAGTTTTTAGGCATTTTTAGGGTTTTTAGGGTCTTTTGAGTTTTTTAGGAGTTTTAAGGTTTTTAATGTTTTTAAAATTTTTAGGGGTTTTTATGGGTTTCTGGAGTTTTTATGGTTTTTTTTAAGTTTTTAGGTAATTTTTGGGATATTTTAGGATTTTTTGGGTTTTTATGGTTTTAAGGGGTTTTAGGAATTTCAAGTGTTGTTAAAGATTTTCATAGTTTTTAGGGTTTTAAGGTATTTTTAGGGTTTTAAGAGTCTTTTGGGTTTTTAGGTTTTTTTAGTTCTTAGTGGTTTTAAGGTTTTTAGTGTTTTGATTGTTTTTAGGGGTTTAAAGGGTTTTTAGAGTTTTTAATGTGTTTTAGGGTTTTTATGGGTTTTTAGAATTTTTTATGGTTTATATGGATTTTTTTGGTTTTCATTGGATTTTGGGGGTTTTGGGGGTTTTTTTATTTGAATGGATTTTTAGGGATTTTCTAGGATTTTTAGGTTTTTTGGGATTTTTAGGTTTTTTTGAGATTTTGAGGGGTTTTTAGATTTTTTAAGGTTTTTGGGTTTTTAGAGTGCTTTTGGATTTTTATACTTTTTTTTAGATTTTAAGTTTTTTTAGAGTTTTAAGAGTTTTTAGGGGGTTTAAGGGTTTTAATGTTTTTAGTGGTTTTTATGGTTTTTATGAGGTTTTAGAGATTTTTAAGGTTTTAGGGGTTTTATGGTTTTCAAGGGTTTTTCAAGGTATTGTGGTGTTTTCTACGTTTTCAAGGATTTTTAGGGATTATTAGGATTTTTATGGTTTTTAATGTTTTTTTGGGATTTTGAGGCTTTTTACGGGCTTCTATGGTTTTTTAGCATTTTTAGGGTTTTTTTGTGTTTTTAAGTAATTTTTGTTTTAGGGGATATTTAGTTTTTAGGGGTTTAAAGGGTTTTTTATAGTTTTTAAACATTTTAGGGGTTTTGGGGTTTTTAGAGATTTTAGTGGTTTTTAGGGATTTTATGGGTTTTTTATGTTTTTAAAATTTATAGCGGTTTCTATGGTTTTCATGGGTTTTTTTTGGGTTTTGTGGGTTTTTTATGCTATTAGATATTTTTAATATTTTTTAGGATATTTATGGTTTTTAGGGATTTTGTGGGTTTTTTTGGTTTTTTTGGTTTTTAGAGTTTTTACAACCTTTTGGGTTTTTAGGGTTTTTAAAGTTTTTTAGGGTTTTTAATGTTTTTTATAGTTTTTAGTTTTTTTGGTGTTTTAATTGTTTTTAGTGTTTTTTCTGGGGTTTTTGGTTTTTTGGGGTTTTTAATGTTTTTACGAGGTTTTATGGTTTTCAGGGTTTTTAGGGTTTTTGACCTTTTCAATATTTTTTAGGTATTTTTTAGGATTTTTATAATTTTTATGGATTTTTGAGGGTTTTAGGGGTTTTAGGTTTTTTGGGGGGTTTTAGTTTTTTAGTCCCTATTTGAGTTTTTAGGGGGGGTTTTTGTGTTTTTAAGGATTTTTAAGGCTTTTTTGACTTTTTATTATTTTTGTTTGGTTTTAAGGGTTTTTAGAGTTTTTAGGGAAAAGTAGGCGCAGGACCAAGCTATTCTTGGCTCCCCAAAATTTATTAGGAAAAAGACAATGCAAACAATAGAGGGGCGGGTCAATTAACCCATACCCAAAAAACCCTGGACACCCCCAAGAAAACCAAAACCCCCCCAAAAAAACCAAAAAACACATAAAAATCTAGATATAGCAGAAATTCAGAATCATCCCTATCAGCACCTCCCAGCCATTCAACAATCAGCATCCCACAGCACAGATTCCATCATCCATCGCCTCCTTGCCAAGAAGATCCACCAATAACAACACAAAAACACCAACATCAAAATAATAAACATCACCTTCATCGCATCCCAGCCAAGCAGCAGTCAACACCCAACAACTCAGATTCTAGCAACCATCACCTTTCAACCTGTTAGCTTCCAACACTTCACACCTAGTAGCACAAACAGAAACCCAAGAAGACCAACACCCATTCCTAGAACCATTCTGTAGCACCCATAACTCCTTGTTCAAACCCAGAACTAGACAACCCCTCTAGCGACCTAGGTCATTGCTAGACAGCACCCAATACCTCTCAACAAAACCAATGTCCAGCACTGGCAACAACTCACAACCAAACCCACCACAACCTACGAACCTACATCTTCTGCATGAATCGATGACATGAAGATGTGAAATCCCACATAAGAGAACTGAGCACACCAACACCAATCCAATATAACGCCCTCCACATCCACCGTAACCCATCATGAAGCCAGAAAATCAAAAAAACCCATCCCAGACTCAGATCTTCATCTGCTTTGTGACACAAGGATGAACCCGAGGATGGACACACAGTCACACAAACCCACCAGGCCACCGCTCAGAGAAGACTAAGCTGCCGAAGAAACCAGAAAACACCTTGCACCATGAATCTGAATATCCCCACTGAAGCCCATAGCCGCTAAGATTTTCCCTCACAAATAATAAGGGATGGAGATCTGCAACACCACAAACCATAATGCCCAGATCTATCCTGCTCCTCTATGGATCTCTAGAACCGCACTCTAAAAATTCCAGATATGAGTGGATCCACCATGGATCTATAATACCACATCAAGGAAAGACTAGATCAGGCCCACTCCTCAATGAATCCACAACGCCGCTCGCCCGGTAGACTAGATCTGACCCGGTCATCCAAGGTTGACGCCTTCATCTGATGCTGATGCCCAAGAACCTCCACCCCTGAGAAGATGCATCATGATAGGATTCGACATGATAGGGAAACCTGATCCTGAGAGGAGCTGGGATACTCAGCGGACATCTTATATTTTTTAGGTGGTTTTAGGGTTTTTGTAATTTTTGGGGTTTTTTAAAGTTTCTAGGGGTTTTATGGGTTTTAGGACTTTTCAGGGTTTATAGGGTTTTCTATTTTTTTTATTCATTTTTTGTTATTTTATAGGATTTTCATGGTTTCTAGTGTTTTATGGATTTTGATGGGTTTTAGTGTTTTTATATTTTTAGGGTTTTTTAGGGTTTTAGGGGTTTTTTTAGTTTTTTTGGGTTTAAAGTTTTTTAGAGTTTTTAAAAAAAATTAGGGGTTTTAAGGGTTTTTATAATTTTTAGTGGGTTTATAAATTTTTATGGGTTTTTACGGTTTTTATGTTTTATAGGGGTTTTAATGCTTTTCATGGGTTTTTCTGGGTTCTTCATGGTTTTTAGGGGTTTTTATGTTTTCAGATATTTTTAGGGGTTTTCTAGGATTTATAGGGTTTTTAGGGGTTTTTAGGTTTTTTATGGAATTTGAGGGATTTTATGGTTTTTCTAGGTTTATTAGGGGTTTTCAATGTTTTTAGGGTCTTTTTTGGGTTTTTAGTGTTTTTTTTTATCTTTTAAGGTTGTAAGGTTTTTAAGGTTTTGAGGGTTTATGGTTTTTCTTGGGTTTTAAAGATTTTGTTTTGAGTTTTTAGTGTTTTTACGGTTTTTTAGAGTTTTTTTAGATTTTTATGGGTTTTAAAGGTTTTTAGAGTGTTTAGTGGTTCTATAATTTTTTATTTTTTTTATGGTTTTTAGGGGTTTATTTGGGTTTTAGGGTTTTTATGTCTTCATGGCCTTTTAGGGGTTTTTTGGATTTTATGGTTTTTAGCATATTTTAGGGTTTTTTTATTTAGTGGGTTTTTAGGGATATTTAGGGATTTTTAGAGTATTCAGGGTTTTTCAGTATTTTATGGTTTTTTGAATTTTAGGGGTGTTTTGAGTTTTTATTGTTTTAAAGGCTTTTAGAGTTTAATCATTTTTAGGAGTTTTAAGGGTGTTAGAGGTTTTAGTTGTTTTTAGGGTTTTGATGTTTTTTAGGGTTTTAAGAGTTTTTTTGGTTTTTAGGGGTTTGCCAAGGTTTTTAGGGGTTTTAAAGTGTTTAGGTATTTTTAGGGATTTTGACGGTTTTTATGGTTTTTTGGTGATTTTTAGGGTTTTTAGTGTTTTTTAACATTTTTAGGGTTTTTAGGGTTTTTTTGGGTTTTAGGGTTTTTAAGGTTTTTAAGGGTTTTATTGTTTTCAGGGATTTTCATGGTTTCTAGGATTTTTACGTTTTCTTTGAGTTTTAGAGATTTTAGTATTTTTATGGTTTTTATGGTTTTTAGGGATTTTGAGGGTTTTTCAAGGTTTTTATGGTTTTAAGGGGTTTTTATCATTTTTATGTTTTTTTTGGGTTTTTTTATTTCTTATATTTTTAGGGTTATTAAGATTTTTTATAGTTTTTTAACATTTTTAGGAGTTTTAAGAGGTTTTAGGTTTTTTAGTGGTTTTTAGGGCTTTTATGGGTTGTAGTTTTTTTAGGTTTTTAGAGTTTTTTATGGTTTTTAGGGGTGTTTTGGGTTTTTAGGGTGTTTATGTTTTCATGGATTTTCATAGCTTTTTAATATTTTTTGGTGTTTTAAGGGTTTTTATAGTTTTTAGTTTGTTTTAGGGTTTTTATTGGGTTTTTCGGTTTTTTAAGGTTTTAGGGGTGTTTATGATTTTTAGGGGTTTTAGGGGTTTTATGTTTTCAAATATTTTTTGGGATTTTTAGAATTTTTATTGTTTTTAGGGTTTTTTAGGGGTTTTTAGGGTTCTTAGGAATTTTGAGGGGTTTTAGTAATTTTAAGGGTTTTTTACTCTTTTTTTGAGTTTTTGGGGTTTTTAAGAGTTTTTAGAGGGTTTTAACATTTTTAGGGGTTTTAAGGGTTTTTTAGTTTTTATTGATTTTTAGGATTTTTGGGGCGGGGGTTAGGTTTTTTACTATTTTTAGGGCTATTTATGATTTTCAGAGGGTTTAGGGGTTTTAGGGTTTTTTACGTTTCGATGGATTTTTAGTGGTTTTTAGTTTTTTTATGGATTTTAGAGTTTTAGGTATTTTGAGGGTTTTTAGGGTTCCCTAGTGTTTTTTGGGTTTTTAAGGTTATTCAAGTTTTTTGGGGTCCTTTTGGGGTTTTAATGTTTTTTTATTTATTTAGGTTTTTTATATTTTTCTAGAGTTTTTTAATGTTTTTTACATTTTAGGGGTTTTTGAATTTTTAGGGTTTTTATTGTTTTTAGGGTTTTTATGGATTTCAAGGGTTTTTTAGGGCTTTTAGCATTTTTTTAGTATATTTATGGGTTTTTTGGGGTTTTTTGGGATTTTAGGGGCATTTATTTTTTTTTTGTGTTTTTAGGGTTTTTAAGGTTTGTTAGAGTTTTTTTTAACAATTTTAGGGGTTTAAAGGGTTTTTAGTGCTTTTAGAGGTCTTTTAAGGTTTTTATGGTATTTTAGGTGTTTTATGGGGTTTTAGGGGTTTTTATGGTTTTTTGAGATTTTTAGGGTTTTTTATGTTTTTAGAGATTTTTAGGGGTTTTTTAGGATTTTTATGGTTTTTAGGGTTTTAGGTTTTGTGGGTTTTGAGGGTTTTAGGGGTATTCAAGTTTTTTTTATGTTTTTAGCGTTTTTCTTAGTTTTTATAGTCTTTTTGGGTTTTTTGAGTCTTTTATGGTTTCTAAATACTTTTAGAGTTTTTATCATTTTTAGGGGTTTAAGTTTTTTTAGAGTTTTTAGTGGTTTTTTTGGAATTTATGGGTTTTTAGGGTTTTCAAGATTTTTTTTGGGTTTTTATGGTTTGAGGGGGGTTTTAGGGTTTTTAGGGTTCTTTATTTTTTCAGGGATTTTCAAGGATTATTTATAATTTTTATGGTTTTGGGGGGTTTTAGTGGTTTTATGGATTTTGATGGTTTTAGGGGTTTTCAATGTTTTTTTAGGGTTTTTAGGTTTTTCAGGGTTATTAGAGCCTTTTGGGGTTTTAGTGTTTTTTGAGTTATTTTGGGATTTTAATGCTTTTTAGAGTTTTTTTGGTTTTATCGGTTTTTAGAGTTTTTAGTGGGTTTTAGGGGTTTTACGTATTTTTAGGGTTTTTAGGGTTTTTAAGGTTTTTAGGGGGTTTCATAAATTTTAAGGTTTTTCTATGTTTTAAAGGATTTTTAGGTTTTTTTATGATTTTTATGGTTTTTTGGGGTTTAAGGGTATTTAGGCATTTTGATGAGTTTTAGGGGTTTTATGGTTTTTAGGGTTTTTTAGGGTTTTATGGTCTTTTAGGGGTTATAGAGTATTTTTGGGTTTTTTTGAGTTTTTTAGGGGTTTTATGGTTGATAGAGTTTTTATCATTTTTAGGTGATTTAAGGATTTTTTATATTTTTAGTGTGTTTAGGGGTTTTATGGGTTTTTATGGTTTTTTAAGTTTTTAGGGGTTTTTAGGGTTTTCAGTGGTGTTTCGGGGTTTTATTGGTTTTTAATATTTTAGGGATTTTTTAGGTTTTTTAGGATTTTTATAGTTTTTTGGTTTTTTATGTTTTTTAGGGATTTTGAGGTTTTTGGGGTTTTTTGGGGTTTTAATGGGTTTTTAGGGGGGTTATGGTTTATAGGGGTTTTCTAGGTTTTTATGGTCTTTTGGGTTTGAAGGGATTTTTTTGAGTTTTTTTTTTGGTTTTAATATTTTTTAGAGTTTTTCTAAAAATTTAGGGGTGTTAAGAGTTTTTAAATATTTTAGTGGGGTTTTAGGGGGTTTTAGGCTTTTTAGGTTTTGAGGGGTTTTATGGTTTTAGGTACTTTGATGGTTTTTAGGATTTTTTATATTTTTAGATATTTTTAGGGCTTCTTTAGGATTTTATTTTTTTATGGTTTTTTTCATTTTTTTGGGTTTTCCATGGGTTTTTTATGTTTTTAGGGTTTTTAGGGGTTTTCAGGTTTTTAGGGTCTTTTAGTGTTTTTTGGTTATTTTTTATTTTTTAGGGATTTTATGGATTTTTATAGTTTTTTAATGTTTATAGGGGTTATAAGGGACTTTATAGTTTTTAGTGGTTTTAAGGTTTTATGGGGTTTTATGGTATTTAAGGTTTTGAGGGGTTTTTAGGGATTTTAAGGCATTTTTAGGCTTTTGAGGCGTTTTTAGGCTTTTGAGGCATTTTTATATTTGTAGATATTTTTTAGGATTTTTATGCTTTTAATCTTTTTAGGGTATATAGGTATTTTGAGGGGTTTTATGAGTTTTTTGTGTTTTTTTGGGGTTTGGGGGGTTTTCAGGGTTTTTATGGTTTTTGGAGTTTTTAGGGATTTTATGGTTTTTTTAGTATTTTTTAACATTTTTTGGGGTTTTAAGGGTTTTTATAGTTTTTAGTGGTTTTTAGGGTTTTTTTGGGGGGGGGTTTAGTGTTTTTTTTGGAATTTTACATTTTCAAGGATTTTTATTGTGTTTTTAGGATTTTTATGGTTTTTTGTGGTTTTTTGGGTTTTTTGGGATTTTAGGGTTTTTACGTTTTTCAAGATTTTAGTATTTTTAGGGATTTTCATGGTTTTTGGAGTTTTTTTGGGTTTATTGGGTTTTTTTAGTTTGTAAGGGGTTTTCCAGTTTTTATATTTTTTAACATTTTGAGGGGTTTTAAAGGTTTTTGGAGTTTTTAGTGGGTTTTTAGGTTTTTATGGGGTTTTATGGGTTTTAAGGTTTTTAAAGGTTTTTATGGTTTTTAAGAGTTTTTTTATGGTTTTTAGGGATTTTTACGTTTTTATAGATTTTTAGGGATTTTAGGGGTTTTTAGGGTTTTTTTAGGGTTTTTACTATTTTTCAAAGTTTTTTTGGGTTTTTTGAATTTTTTGGGTTTTTACTATTTTTTAGAGTTTTTTATGTTTTTATGGGTGTTTTCCGCCTCCAAGGTGGTGCGTTTAAGGGCGGTGCAGAAATGGTCTAACGAGAATCATCACCTATCCCTTTTTCTATTGGGACGGGTTCCTATCGAATTTACCATTCCTTTGTTTCGACCTGTTCAACTTCATTATCCCTTAAAGAAGGTTGAATTGACCCTACAAGAACCGTTGGTCCTAGCAGGCGATTTTGTGGGAGCTCAATTACTCATGAAATTAATCCTTCTCGGATATAATTTCCTCAGATGATCTCCAACGGGTTGATTCATGGAGCCATGAACGCCCAACAACCCCAGTATCCATGATTCATGGACCTGCTTTCCAAAGGCAAGTGATCGTTGGCTAACGATTTGTCCAGCGACACTAAATGACTCCATTGACCGAGAGGGATGGGAGTTCGGGCTCACAGCACCCTTTCAGGGGAGGATTGTTTCCTGTTCCGGGACTCTCTTATATATTTAAGTCATGTTCATGTGTTCGTGAATCCTTGATTAATTCCTAAAGAGAGTGTCCACGGGCTACCCTTGATTTGCAGGATCGTCATAGGCATGCATATATTTGATGCTACGGAGCTGATTCTGACTTGATCCATATTATTCGGCACTCTGAAGTTTATCATCATCCAGGGGGGATATAAGGTGACTTGATGTTGGGATCGGCCCCATGAGGAGGGCTTCCTACGTATCCTCGAGAGAGGAATCAGAACCCGTGTAGTTCAGATTGTGTGGGGCTTATGCATGGGAGCTACCCATTTGAGAGACATGATTGGGTGGACCCTTTATGAATGGGAACCCTTTTGATCTCGGCCCTTCTGGTAGGCATCCTACGTTTCTTGGTTTAATCAGGAATCAGAGTTCTTGTAGTTCAGAATGTGTGGGGCTTACGCATGGAAGCTTCCCAATTGAGGGGACATGAATGGGTGGACCCTTTATGGATGGGAACCCTTTTGATCTTGGGTCTTCTGGTAGGCACCCTACATATCCTAGTTTAATTAGTAATTGGAGTTCTCGTAGTTCAGAATATTTGGATATTGTAATCTTCGTAAACCTCTAAGCCCACATGAGTAATGATCGGAGTGAAAAACAAGAGTATTTGAAAGAGTCAACAATGCACATGCCTCCTCCCCTGTTGGTGGGGGAGGGAGAGCCTACGTTGGAAGAGGTTGGGGCCACCGTGGGAAAGGGCACGAAGTAATGAACCTTTCAATGTGAAATGAAATTGAAGGTCACGTGGCCTTGCCTCAGATGATTGGGGACTTACCTCAGTGGGAGGGCCCTAGAGCACGTTCTGGGAAAGAGAGGAGTTTCATCCTCATCAATGGGGGGAGAAAACATAACCCCTTTGACTGATCACTATCCCTCATTGAATGGAAAATAAAGTGATCACCCTTAATCCCTAGAACAGAGAGGCTCACGTTGGCATCCCAAGGTTGGACTCCGAGTTACCATGGGAATGTAGCCTCACAGGCATTCTCAAAGCCCACACCTTTGTGGGGAGGGATTTCGTGACTCCACTTACCATGGGTATGTAGACTCAATGGGTTGCATGGATGAACCCAATGGTCTGATCATATGGGTCCAGTGGCCATGGAGGAAGCTTTGGACTAATGTCGGGGGACTGGTTAGCGGAGGGATTAGGGAGGACTGGATGATAATGGAGGGGTGAAGCTGGAACTGGAAGGAAGAATACCCTAAAAACCCCATTCAGTGTACCGGTTTCTCATGCGGGATGAGGAAGGACCCAAATACCATAGAGGTATGCGGGCAGAAGGGCTCTCTGCGTACTGATGTGGTACGCGGGAATGGGTATCATCCACCATGTACCAAATTTGTATGTAGATCACCGTGCTGCTTTGGGTTATATCCGCGTACTGATTTGGTACGCGGAACCGGGTTCAGTCCACATAGCAGTACGCTACACAGAGCACCATACTAGAGGAGGGTCTGGGGGATCATCATTCGTGGGGAGTTCATCCATGAGAATTATTTGGTTTGTGGTTCACCAGTTGGGTTCGTTGTTTTATTATTATTATTTAATTCTCTCGTTTTATGGTTCACGGCTGACTGTTCCTGCGGAGGGAGTGGTTCGTGGTGTGTGCTTCACCGATGAAACAAAATGGAAGCCGGATTGTAACCTCTAAGTCTCCCTTAATCTTTCGTCATCTATCCTTCTCTATGTCCATCTCCCTCTATGTTTCTCTGAACTTATATTGTTCTCCTATTATAGAGAATTGGAGCAATCATATCTATTGGGAATGCGACACCATTTGCAGAGGCCCATTGAAAAAATATCCTAACTCGCAGAAGACTCGGTCAACCAGGGTTTGTGGAGGCTTTGGTTCATGACAATGGTTCACAGACCCCTACCCATTTGCTTCATCCACAAACTGATGGGTTCGTAGTATGGTACGCGGAATGACTTCATGCGCATAACTCCTTTGGCGACATGGTTTGCGACTGTCCTTTTTGCTACCCATCACCTCGCGGGCCAGCAACTCACAGATCGCTCCGCATACCTATCAGTTCGTGATCTGGATGGTCCACGTACCTTTCCTGGTGATGGTATGCGGTCCACTCAAAATGCCTTGAAAACTTTGATTCCTTCAAGCTTCTTCTTAAATTTACAACTCAATTTGAGTCCCTTCACCATGATAGACTTGTAGAAGTACTTTATTCCTTTTTCAAAGCATTCTTGGGGATATATTCTTCTCTTGGAGGAATTTTTAGGACCCTAAAAAATCACCCCATCAAAATGGGGTCCATTCATAATGAAAAGGGGGCTATTCTGATGTATAAGTGGTCCTGAACTGAGATGGTTCGCGGTAGAATAGATAAAACCTATAGGGGGACCACACCTATATATATAGGGACCCATTTCATTTTTCTTTTACCATTTCTCACAGTGAAAATTTCTATCGATATTCCTGGCTTCCTCTGCTCTTGCGTACCATGCTCCTTATGAAAATCTCGTTCGCGAACTGCTCTGTACATTCCGCGAACCAATTTCCTAACCTTTTCTCTGTTCGCATACCACATTTTGGAATCCGAGAATGGAACTATGGAATCTTAAGACTTAAAATCCAGATTTCACGTAAGAGAATGCTACACGAATGGCTTGTCTGCATATCACACTTTGATCGGCGAACCAAACTTTTAAGAATATTAACAATCTGAACTTACACTTTAATCCAAAACTTCTGAATACAAATTTAATCAAGGCCCAGGTTCGTTGTCCATATTTCACAAACCTGTATGTTCATCGGCCAACTATCCATGGGCCAACGCCTAGAGGATGGTTCACGTACCATGGTTGTATGTTGTAGAACTCGACCATGTACCGTAGCTGTAGGCAGAGAACTTTCACATATCATGAGGTACGTGGAATGTGGATACCGCATACCATTTCTGAAATCCGTACGTGGAACGTTATGTGTACATATTTTGAGTCCTTTAACAACTCTTCCATAGCCTTTATCCAATAATAATAATTTTTTTATCGAACAGACTCTTCATCGGCTTCTGGATCTTTCTGTGTAGGATACAATGGATCATTCCCCGTGAGAGATTTTTTACGGTCTTCTTGATTCCAGATATTTTATCTTACCCATTATAGGTATAGTTGCCACTTTACAACTTTGGTCTTCCTGCTGATGTGCCTTTATCATTACCTGACCCCGACATCCCTTTCGTCCTCTTAGAGGCACCACAAGATCATGATTGTGCCAACATTTCCCCAATCAGATAAGTCATCATCACTCCTATTCGGTAAAACATCTTCATACTTCGAGGTTCAGCATGGACTCAGGAAAACAGAGAGTATCACTTTGGTGTCCTGAGACTAGACGTCCGATAATACCCATATATTATCAGCATCTCCCAAGAAAATCCTAGCTGTGGGTGGAGCACCAAGTGGGATTCGCGGGCCAGAGGATGTTTCTATGATGAGTGGGCCTGGGTTTTCTGGGTGCATCAGACCTCTTTGAAGTCCTCTGACCAACTGGAGGTGGTGGGCTTGCACCAAGAAGCCTGGGTTTCTCAGTTTTGAATCTTCTCTCTAGGAAAAATCCTCCCAGAATTGTTGATCTGCTAGTGTTCAAGCACCAACACCTTCATCCTGCTGCATGGGGATGTGGAAATCCGTCTATGAGATATCTATCAGCTTCGAGGTCTCCCCATCCTTGGAGAAATGTACGATGAGCTTCTCCCAACATCCTCCACATGAAATGAATCAGATCACGTGTCTCCCTTGACAAGGAGATTACTGGTCATGGCAGCAGGATCATTGGATCATCCCCTCGAGGTTCGTTCCCTCATCCCATTCAAAGCGTGGATAATGTTATTCCTACATACGAACCGACCCAAGTGGAAGGATCACTGCAGTTGAACCAATCCCACTCGCCAGTACCGCCAAACCTTAGGGTCATATTGTGCTACCCTAGATGTAGAGAGATATACCACATGGGGATATGAGCCTCGGCCAAACGCTTCACCCACGCTTAGTCTAGTCAATTTCTTTTCCATGTTTTTAAGTGGATGGATCTTCCCATCCCATGACGTATACACCAGGTTTTGGGACTATACCTTGATAATTGTGGCCACACTGGCAGAGGGTTGACCCCTTAATTTGGCCTTTCCTACCCTCTCACGTCTTTATGAATTTTTGGGATAGATACAGGAAGGTAGGCCTCCACATCGTCTCAACGGACCAGTCCAATTTCTGTATGGGTGGATGGTGGAACACTTCCTATGTTATGAATATCAGAATACCACACGAGTTTCCCATTCTTACTTTCATCCAACTCTTCTCAGAATTTCTACTGTTCGTCCTAGGACTTTGAGAGTTACTGAAGCGGTCAGGTTGTTGAATAACGCTTCTCATTTATCGTTCGCACCGCATTTTACTCCTCATGGATCATTGAGAGGTTACATGGGTGGTTCCATAGAGGAATGTTCATACCTCATAAATCATTGGGATGGGATGCTAACTGATCATGTAGACTAAAGAGTTATTTGTGATCCATATCTCCCCTACAGGTTTTCCAGGAATTTTGGATGCCTTCAACCGACTGAGCTGCTTCTAGTTGTTCGATTAAGGGGAGAATCTCATCCCAGGGTTCTCCACCAATTTTGGCTTATGATGATGCATAATGGTGCTTCTAGGGAGATTATCATTCCTAACATGATGGTCCCTATATTTCTATCACTGGAGTATTCCTGACTATGGGTAGATTGAGACCGCGGTGGGATGCTAAAGGAACCAGTTCAGTGGGTGTAGAAACCCTTGACCATTCCCTACCCTGTTCTTTCCCCAAAGACAACACCACACATTCTGTATACCATGAAAAGTGCAATAGCTACGCCTTCTACTTTCGTCCATACAACAACCATGATGGATACACCTCTTGATCATACTCCTGTGGTAATAAGGCATTCGGTCCATCATCAAAAGAATTTGGGAGGGATTTCATCATTACAACCCATTTTGGTGGGAAGTGATTCAGACTACTCCCCTCCTATGGATATTTCCAAAGATCTTAATGAGACTGGCACCAGTCGAGCATCGCAGATCACCCGAGAGGTCGTGGTTAGTCTTCCGTATCTAGCTCTAGTGGCTGGGCCATCTAAGGGAAAAGAGAGTCTCTCTTATTGGGTGACTTGCCTTAGGTCTCTCCCCACACCTATAGAGATTCTTCCTACTTACAAACATGTGGCAGTTAGAGAGGATCAAAGTGCTGGTTGATGTACATGGATTTTTACATATATTTTTATAACTTTCTAACTTAGTTTTAATTAATTAGTTTAACCAATTTTTATATTTTTAGTTTATTTTTGTAGTTTTGTAGTAATTTAGGTATTTTGATAATTTTTAGTTAATTTATATACTAATATTAGTAATTTAGTATTTCTATTAGTCATATTAATTTTATATATTATATTTAACACTATATTATTATTATTAGTTTCACTAATTTTAGTTTAGTTTATTTTATTAATTTGTATTAGTATGTATATATTTTAATTCTCTATTTGTATTTTATTTCATTATTTTTATAGTATTAATAACATAGTATCTTTTTATTAGTTTATTATCTTTATATTTAATAGTATAATATCTAATTACAAGTTCATTAATTTTTAGTTCTGTTATTATTATTATTATTATTATTATTTTCTAACATTAAATAATTAGATAATTGTTTTCTTTTAATTTGAATTTGAAATTTAGTTTTAACTTTTATTTTACTTGTTTATTTATTTATTTTTTGTTTTTTTTATCTACCCCTTTGACCCACTCCCTGGCCCCCTATCTACCCAGCCGAACCCCACGCCCCTCCCCATTTTTTCTCACCCGCGGAACCACCTCCCCCTTATTTCTCCCCCTGGACCCGCCACCCCCCTCTATATTATTGATCCCGCTGGATCCTCTCGGGGAAAGCCTCTCACCCGCTCAACCCCTCGCCGCCTCTCCCTTCTCCCATCCCCATCCCGCCTCCCCTTACCCTGGCCGTGCGCACCCCCAGCCGCCCCTGCCGCTCTCCACTCCCCACGGCCGTGCCCCCATCTCCCCACGCTAAACCCGCCGCCCCCCCTGGCCCTCCCCCTGTATCTCTCCTCCGCTAACCCGGCGCCCCTATCCCCTGCCGCTGGAACCGCCGGCCCCGGCCTCCCCTCTCTCACTCTCGGCCTCCCGCATCACCACTCACCCCACGTCGCCCCCTTAGCCGCCGTAACCCTCTCCCTCTACCTTAAGAACCGAAAGGCAGCGAGCCCCCTTTCTGAACCGGCACCTCGCCGCCACCTCGCCCGCCGCGTGCCACCAGCCCCTCGCCAGCCCTCCTCGGATAGAACCAGCGGCAAACCATCATCAGGAGCGTAGCGGAGGATCGGACACATCATCGACGTTAGTGGCGGTTCGCTTGGACTTCCGAAGATTCACGTCGCACGGCGAGTGCAAGCGCAGATCAGAGCATATTTTCAGCGACACGGTGGTTTGATTCGGGTGCGGCGTCAGCAACTGCACGGAGCGGAGCGATGGTTATTGTTTTGCGATCGTTGATTATTGATGTACATGGATTTTTACATGTATTTTTATAACTTTCTAACTTAGTTTTAATTAATTAGTTTAACCAATTTTTATATTTTTAGTTTATTTTTGTAGTTTTGTAGTAATTTAGATATTTTGATAATTTTTAGTTAAGTTATATACTTATATTAGTAATTTAGTATCTCTATTAGTTATATTAATTTTATATATTATATTTAACAATATATTATTATTATTAGTTTCACTAATTTTAGTTTAGTTTATTTTATTAATTTTTATTAGTATGTATATCTTAATTTGTATTTTATTTCATTATTTTATTGCATTCATAAAATAGTATTTGGTATTAGTTTATAGTAATATTATATTTAATTAGTTTTTTTTTATTATTCGAAATTAACATTCTTCTTTTGTTTTATTTTTTTTCCTCCCCTTACCCTACCCGCCTTCCCCTTTTTTCTCTAACCGGCTGGACCCCTTCTCCTTTTTTTTTCTCCCCCTGAACCCGTATCACCCTCTCTTTTTTCTATCCCAACACCCGGCCTTCCCTCTTCATCTCCCCACGGCAGCGCCTGCGGGCCGCTTCTCCACTCACCTCCGCACTCCATTCCCAGCGCCCACGACCATCTTCCTTTTCTTCCCTTCTCCCATCCCTATCCCTCCTCCCCTTACTCACCCCCACGTCGCCCCCTGGAGTCGCCGACCCATCTCCCGCAGCCGGCCTCCCTCGCCAGCCGCGCGCCACCAGCCCCTCGCCAGCCGCCCTCGCCGCTCTCCCTCACCCCGCCTTAGCCGCCGTAGCCGTCGCCCCCTGGAGCCGCACGCTCCCCATCTCCCCGCTCCCTCGCCCCTATCTACCCAGCCGAACATCCCGCTGGCCCTCCTCTCCTATCCCCTCCGCCATCTCGACCAGCGCGACCCGCCGTATCCCCACTCCCTTTCTCTCTCGGCTGGACCCGCCGCTCCCTCGCCCCTCCTAACTCTCCTCCCCTTACTCATTATCTTCCTTTTTTTTATCTCTTTTCTTTCTATCTTCTATCTTCTCTAATTTTATTTTTATTTTTTATCTTTCTTTTTCTTCTTTCTTTCCTGTTTATTTAATTTCTTTTCTTTTCTCATTTTCTTCTATTCCTTTTTTAATTTTTCACGCATCAACCAGCGGAACCATCACCAAGAGCGCAGCGGAGGTTTGGAACGTTCGCTTGGCTTCCGAAGATTCACGTCGCACACTGAGAGCAAGCATCAGAGCATATTTTCAGCGGCGCGGTGGTTTGATTCGGGTGCGGCGTCAGCGACTGCACGGAGCGGAGCGATGGTTATTGTTTTGCGATCGTTGACGGCATCTTATAGTGACAATTACGACGACATGAGCACGGTGATTTCTGTTTGTTATTTTATGTGCTGCTTTGTCGTCGTGATGGCGGGCTGATTCTTTGTGTCGGAGTTGTGACGAAAGTGATGGTGAATGCATGTCTTTAATTTATTTCTACGTTTGATTGCCTTTTAAATTAATTTTAATTGGTTGTTTATTTAATTAATTATATCTACGTTTAAATTAATTGTCATTTGGGCCCTGCACACATGCTTTGGTGCCCGTTCGTGTGATACCTAATAAGTAATCACGAACGGGAGTTCATCCGAGAATTTATTTATCCGGAATTTGATCAAGCGCGCGATCGAATTTTGAATAAATAAATATATTAATTGAAAAATTAATATTTTGTGTGCGTTCTCCTTCAAACTTGCATGAGTGATACCTAATAAGTAATCTCATGTGAGCGAACCCAACGCAGGTAGATACTTCGACTTTGTGAGAAACGGGTCGTTGTATTTCACCAAGTGATTCAGTGCTTTAATGATGCACAAATTATTCGTCAGGACAGAGAACGAAATGACGGATAATTTGTGTAAACATTAAAATATTGTCTAACATCAGAGAACGAGACCAGATAGTATTTTGATTAAATTTGGAATCGGTGATAATTGAATAAATAAATATTCAAATGAGGGGACTAAATAATTGACATTGCATGCACTTGAACGGACGTCACGACTCTGACACTTCCATCTCTGCCAGTTTCTTTCAAAGCTTAATTCACTTAGATAGTTTAGTTAATTTAATTAGTCATTTTTAAAATAGTCATTTAGTTTTTAGAACTTAGTTGTTAATCACACAATTAAAGCCCATCCGCCTGAACATTCCTCCAAAAGGACATTTCTATTGTCTACTCACATTCTCTCTGTGGTTCGACCCTGCTCGCCACTTCTACAGTAATTAGTAGGTAAATAAATATTGCAAATTTGCACGCGTTGCGACGCGCGTGCCAAATTTCTGGCGCCGTTGCCGGGGAGAATAGTAGCATTAGGAGTTCCTTTAAAAGAGTAATTTAGGTCAAAAATTAAAAAAAAAAGTTTACTACTCTGGGAATTTTTCATTGCAGGAATTTTCAAGACACCCAGAAGCTCGGAATGACGTGGGACGCACCACACAATTACAACCAGTATCCGCCCTATGCAGCCCCGACTCAAGGTATGACGTATAACGATTCACCGCCCATGATCTATCCAGGTAATCCCGTTTATTTCAATGATCTTTATTCAAGTCCATGCTATGATCCATATGAGAACATTTCATCATGCTATGAAACAAGTCCTTATACATCTGTTAATCATTTTCAAAGTCAATGCATTCCTGAAAATTTAGAACTTGAAAATTCATGTCAATCAAATGATTCAATAATTGAACACATGTTGCATTGTGCTATCACTGAGACCAATCGGAGGTTTGAACTTCAAGATGAATGCAATGCAAAGTTGCTTTCTTCAACAAAAGATCTAGAAAATCAATTGAATAATTTAATAAATCAAATGAATCATATTTCTGAACTAGCTGCTTCATTACCCCTTGATGATCTAATTCAAAACAATTCTTTTGAGGAGAGTGCAATAGAGGTTCCATTTGAACAACATCTATGTCCCGAGTCTGATAATGGAATTGATCTGCCTTCATATCATAAAATTGATGACTCCCCTCCATCACAAAATAATTCTTCCAATCTAATCACATTTCAAGAATATGAGAGCTTGGTCTTCCGCCCTGTTGAACATAATGGTCCCTCAGAAAATGTGATTTCATGTCCTTCTGTGAATTCACAACCTAGTCATCCCAAAGTGAAAAAGGACACATTCAATGTATATCAAACTGCACCTTTTGAGGATGAAGAGGACATTGAACTAGGACCATTCTTTACCATGATAGATTCAGAATTGAACCAAGAGACAGTGGATTGCCACACTCAAGAGGACATCACTTCAAATGATATTGAATCACCTCTTTCTGAAAATCCATGTGAGTCTGAAACTTTTTCTAAAATGGAGACATCTGAAACATTTCTGGAGTCGAAGAATCAATCAGCATTGGTGGAAGAGAACACTCATAATTTTCTAGAAACAATGGAAGAATGGGATTGCTTGGAGGATCCTGATTTCGTGGTGACACATGCACCAACAGAGAAAAATGATGAGGGTGGTATATAAGAAAATTTTGAAAAAGATGTCATTCTTGACACAATGGAGTCATCTGCTCCAATTGATCCTGCGCCGCTTGCTCTATGCGTCGAGGTTAAAAACACTTCACTTGAAATACCCACATATTCTAACAATATTTTTGACCTTGGCACAATCAATGAAACCATCAAGCAAGAATTGAGTTGGAAACCAGTGGATTTTTCTATGCTAGTAGTTGGGTGTGAAAACGAATTGGGATACATCATCAACCCAGATACTGCATTCAAGAATGTGATGGATATAAGCGAACCACTGAAGGATTCTAGTAATGGCATTTTTTCACCTGTGTATGTTCAAGGAGGTAATCTTCTTGATCTTTCCATTGATGACCTTTTCCCGAAATTCAATTATTCGATGAGTCTTTCTTCAGGTGAGGTATACTCATTCCCTTGTGAGTTGGCATATTTTCATTTCATTCCACACATCCATTACTCTAACAAGATTCCATTGAGATTTTGTGCAGCTTGCAGGATAAACTCATCTTCAATGAATGGATTCCGCGCTACTACTGAAAAAGAAGCAGATGCATGGTTTACATTTCCATTCGATCCTGGTGGAGTTTCAATAACGTCTGGCTGAAGACGAAGTAAACTTAGCGCTCAATGGGAGGCAACCCATCATTTGTTTGTTTTCTTTTCACTGCATTTAATTTCATTTCATTTAGTTTTATTTTAAAATAAAAAGGCATGCATTTACCACAATCTCTTTTCTCCTGAAACTGCAGTGGATTTAAATTCATCATAAATATTTTTATCATCCACATGATTTTGATTATGGTGTGACTTCTTTGATATGATGTGAGTACGTGTTGTCAATGTGTAGGTTTTACAGGTATACCATTTCTGGAGCTTCATCGGATACAAACAACCTCTCCGCGTCAATCTGCACTTACACAGGGAAGAGTTCTATTTTTTCCATATTTTATGCTTCCAAAAACACCATGTAAAAAAAAACACAAAAAAAAAGAGAGAAAATTTTTGAAAAATGAAAAAAAAAACTAACATTCTTGTCATTGATGAACCCACATAAAAGCCATTGTATTTTTGTCACAACACAGTCAGGAACATAACACTTGTGTCCCTAGGCAGTTTGAGCACCTGATTCTTGTGTTGGAATTATCTGATCCTTTCTCTCATGACTTAGATGATTGCTGATATTATTTCATGCTTCGAAAATGTTTTTCAAAAACTTGTATTTTTTTTACACTTATTCGCACTCATGATCATCTGTGCTGTCCAAAATTATATTTCCATACCCGTGAGGACTCTGAGCTATTTTACAATCATCTCTTATTTCTCTTATTTCTTGAGGGAATCTCAACCATGTTTTGTCTTCTAGAACATGCCATGTTTTTCCATCAAAGCGATAGGAATTTTTGAAAGTTGTACTAAAATGATCGAGGCATCTGTTTGATATTTTAGCCCCGTTGACCCACTGAGCCACCCAAACATTTTCTCCTTCGTATAGCCCTTAGAAGCCATGTAGGAGCCTTTTAGGATGAGCCCAAGCCGATACCCTTCCCTACCAATTTCTTGAATTTTTGCATGATGATTTCAATTTAAGTGTGGGGGAGAGAGACTTACTCATGGAGAGGGTTCTTCGAGGGGCAGTGAGTCATTTGATGTCCATGGATTGACATTATCCCATCCTGATCATATGAGTTCTTTTTCACAGTAGCCACATTCATTTCATATTATTTTGATATAGGAATATAGAATCCTTTTCAGTTCCAACAATGAGTACATTGGTGGTCATTACGCGGTAACCCTCGACTTTGGGGATACCTATTAAAGTGATGATCCATTACTCCAGGAACTAGAAAGTTTTCTATATGACCTACCTTCATTGAGATGTTACATCGTATACGCTACTTGTGTACCTTTCTTTGGGATTATTGTCTGACATTTATTTCATGGGGTTTTGGAACTGATACTCACTTGTTTTTCCTAACCATATTATTTGAGTGAGTTGTTTTTTAAAAAAAAAAGAGTGAAAAAAAAGAGAGTGAAACATTGGATTATCAAATGCTTGGGGACAAGCAGTGTTTTAAGTGTGGGGGAGCGAGAGTTTGAGGGAGACATTTAGATTGACTTATCATACATTTATTTCAAGATTCAACCCTCCTTTTTACCAAAAAGATGTCAATTTTTTTTTACCCACCGTCCCACAGCTTCAGAAACATTTGAACCTCATGTAAAGTCCTTGAGATTGGTACATTCTTTTGATTTCCACCAGTGGAGATGTGAAATTCATGGCAAGACTATGGTAAGCATGCATGTGCATGAGAACTGAGAAAAACTTTGATCAAATCTTTTCGAGCGATGAGTGTAATGGCAAGGTAGGTCACATGATTGATGAGTGCACATACTTGTTTTGAAAAAAAATGCAAGTGAAAGAAAAATTGTTTTTGAAACTAAAGTTTTAAATGAAGCATGATATATTATGAGGAAAGAGATTGGAAAATTTTGAACATGTAATTTTGATGTTTTGATTTGTCTATGGGTCCACTTGTGTTCTCTTTCTGATTGTTTTGCCCAGGAGTGCAAAAGTTTAAGTGTGGGGGATTAGCGAGAGTTTGAGGGAGACATTTAGATTGACTTATCATGCATTTATTTCAAGATTCAACCCTCCTTTTTACCAAAAAGATGTCAATTTTTTTTTACCCACCGTCCCACAGCTTCAGAAACATTTGAACCTCATGTAAAGTCCTTGAGATTGGTACATTCTTTTGATTTCCACTAGTGGAGATGTGAAATTCATGGCAAGCCTATGGTAAGCATGCATGTGCATGAGAACTGAGAAAAACTTTGATCAAATCTTTTCGAGTGATGAGTGTAATGGCAAGGTAGGTCACATGATTGATGAGTGCACATACTTGTTTTGAAAAAATGCAAGTGAAAGAAAAATTGTTTTTGAAACTAAAGTTTTAAATGAAGCATGATATATTATGAGGAAAGAGATTGGAAAATTTTGAACATGTAACTTGGATGTTTTGATTTGTCTGCGGCCACTTGTGTTCTATTTCTGATTGTTTTGCCCAGGAGTGCAAAAGTTTAAGTGTGGGGGATTTGATGTACATGGATTTTTACATATATTTTTATAACTTTCTAACTTAGTTTTAATTAATTAGTTTAACCAATTTTTATATTTTTAGTTTATTTTTGTAGTTTTGTAGTAATTTAGGTATTTTGATAATTTTTAGTTAATTTATATACTAATATTAGTAATTTAGTATTTCTATTAGTCATATTAATTTTATATATTATATTTAACACTATATTATTATTATTAGTTTCACTAATTTTAGTTTAGTTTATTTTATTAATTTGTATTAGTATGTATATATTTTAATTCTCTATTTGTATTTTATTTCGTTATTTTTATAGTATTAATAACATAGTATCTTTTTATTAGTTTATTATCTTTATATTTAATAGTATAATATCTAATTACAAGTTCATTAATTTTTAGTTCTATTATTATTATTATTATTATTATTATTTTCTAACATTAAATAATTAGATAATTGTTTTCTTTTAATTTGAATTTGAAATTTAGTTTTAACTTTTATTTTAATTGTTTATTTATTTATTTTTTGTTTTTTTTATCTACCCCTTTGACCCACTCCCTGGCCCCCTATCTACCCAGCCGAACCCCACGCCCCTCCCCATTTTTTCTCACCCGCGGAACCACCTCCCCCTTATTTCTCCCCCTGGACCCGCCACCCCCCTCTATATTATTGATCCCGCTGGATCCTCTCGGGGAAAGCCTCTCACCCGCTCAACCCCTCGCCGCCTCTCCCTTCTCCCATCCCCATCCCGCCTCCCCTTACCCTGGCCGTGCGCACCCCCAGCCGCCCCTGCCGCTCTCCACTCCCCACGGCCGTGCCCCCATCTCCCCACGCTAAACCCCCCCCTGTCCCTCCCCCTGTATCTCTCCTCCGCTAACCCGGCGCCCCTATCCCCTGCCGCTGGAACCGCCGGCCCCGGCCTCCCCTCTCTCACTCTCGGCCTCCCGCATCACCACTCACCCCACGTCGCCCCCTTAGCCGCCGTAACCCTCTCCCTCTACCTTAAGAACCGAAAGGCAGCGAGCCCCCTTTCTGAACCGGCACCTCGCCGCCACCTCGCCCGCCGCGTGCCACCAGCCCCTCGCCAGCCCTCCTCGGATAGAACCAGCGGCAAACCATCATCAGGAGCGTAGCGGAGGATCGGACACATCATCGACGTTAGTGGCGGTTCGCTTGGACTTCCGAAGATTCACGTCGCACGGCGAGTGCAAGCGCAGATCAGAGCATATTTTCAGCGACACGGTGGTTTGATTCGGGTGCGGCGTCAGCAACTGCACGGAGCGGAGCGATGGTTATTGTTTTGCGATCGTTGACGACGTCTCGCGGTGACAATTACGACGACATGAGCACGGTGATTTCTGTTTATTATTTTATGTGCTGCTTTGTCATCGTGATGGCAGGCTAACTTTCTTTGTGTCGGAGTTGTGATAAATGTGATGGTGAATGCATGTCTTTAATTTATTCTTACGTTTGATTGCCTTTTGAATTAATTTCATTAGGATGTTTATTTAATTAATTGTATCTGCGTTTAAATTAATTATCATTTGGGCCCTGCACACATGCTTTGGTGCCCGTTCGTGTGATACCTAATATGTAATCACGAACGGGAGTTCATCCGAGAATTTATTTATCCGGAATTTGATCAAGCGCGCGATCAAATTTTGAATAAATAAATATATTAATTGAAAAAAATTAATATTTTGTGTGCGCTCTCCTTCAAACTTGCATGAGTGATACCTAATAAGTAATCTCATGTGAGCGAACCCAACGCAAGTAGATACTTCGACTTTGTGAGAAACGGGTCGTTGCATTTCACCAAGTGATTCAGCACTATAAGGACGCGCAAATTATTTATCAGGACAGAGAACGAAATGATAAATAATTTGTGTGAAAATTAGAATGTTATCTAACATCAGAGAACGAGACCAGATGACATTTTGATTAAATTTGGAATCGGTGATAATTGAATAAATAAATATTCAAATGTGAGAATTAAATAATTGACATTGCATGCACTTGAACGGACACCACGACTCTGACACTTCCATCTCTGCCAGTTTCTTTCATAGCTAAGTTCACTTAGATAGTTTTAGTTAATTTAATTAGTTATTTTTAAAATAGTCATTTAGTTTTTAGAACTTAGTTGTTAATCATACAATTATAGCTCATTGCCTGAACATTCCTCCAAAAGGACATTTCTAGTGTCTACTCACATTCTCTCTGTGGTTCGACCCTGCTCGCCACTTCTACAGTAGTTAGTAGGTAAATAAATATTGCAAATTTGCACGCGTTGCGACGCGCGTGCCAAATTTCTGGCGCCGTTGCCGGGGAGAATAGTAGCATTAGGAGTTCCTTTAAAAGAGTAATTTAGGTCAAAAATTAAAAAAAAAAGTTTACTACTCTGGGAATTTTTCATTGCAGGAATTTTCAAGACACCCAGAAGCTCGGAATGACGTGGGACGCACCACACAATTACAACCAGTATCCGCCCTATGCAGCCCCGACTCAAGGTATGACGTATAACGATTCACCGCCCATGATCTATCCAGGTAATCCCGTTTATTTCAATGATCTTTATTCAAGTCCATGCTATGATCCATATGAGAACATTTCATCATGCTATGAAACAAGTCCTTATACATCTGTTAATCATTTTCAAAGTCAATGCATTCCTGAAAATTTAGAACTTGACAATTCATGTCAAACAAATGATTCAATAATTGAACACATGTTGCATTGTGCTATCACTGAGACCAATCGGAGGTTTGAACTTCAAGATGAATGCAATGCAAAGTTTCTTTCTTCAACAAAAGATCTAGAAAATCAACTGAATAATTTAATAAATCAAATGAATCATATTTCTGAACTAGCTGCTTCATTACCCCTTGATGATCTAATTCAAAACAATTCTTTTGAGGAGAGTGCAATAGAGGTTCCATTTGAACAACATCTATGTCCCGAGTCTGATAATGGAATTGATCTGCCTTCATATCATAAAATTGATGACTCCCCTCCATCACAAAATAATTCTTCCAATCTAATCACATTTCAAGAATATGAGAGCTTGGTCTTCCGCCCTGTTGAACATAATGGTCCCTCAGAAAATGTGATTTCATGTCCTTCTGTGAATTCACAACCTAGTCATCCCAAAGTGAAAAAGGACACATTCAATGTATATCAAACTGCACCTTTTGAGGATGAAGAGGACATTGAACTAGGACCATTCTTTACCATGATAGATTCAGAATTGAACCAAGAGACAGTGGATTGCCACACTCAAGAGGACATCACTTCAAATGATATTGAATCACCTCTTTCTGAAAATCCATGTGAGTCTGAAACTTTTTCTAAAATGGAGACATCTGAAACATTTCTGGAGTCGAAGAATCAATCAGCATTGGTGGAAGAGAACACTCATAATTTTCTAGAAACAATGGAAGAATGGGATTGCTTGGAGGATCCTGATTTCGTGGTGACACATGCACCAACAGAGAAAAATGATGAGGGTGGTATAGAAGAAAATTTTGAAAAAGATGTCATTCTTGACACAATGGAGTCATCTGCTCCAATTGACCCTGCGCCGCTTGCTCTATGCGTCGAGGTTAAAAACACTTCACTTGAAATACCCACATATTCTAACAATATTTTTGACCTTGGCACAATCAATGAAACCATCAAGCATGAATTGAGTTGGAAACCAGTGGATTTTTCTATGCTAGTAGTTGGGTGTGAAAACGAATTGGGATACATCATCAACCCAGATACTGCATTCAAGAATGTGATGGATATAAGCGAACCACTGAAGGATTCTAGTAATGGCATTTTTTCACCTGTGTATGTTCAAGGAGGTAATCTTCTTGATCTTTCTATTGATGACCTTTTCCCGAAATTCAATTATTCGATGAGTCTTTCTTCAGGTGAGGTATACTCATTCCCTTGTGAGTTGGCATATTTTCATTTCATTCCACACATCCATTACTCTAACAAGATTCCATTGAGATTTTGTGCAGCTTTCAGGATAAACTCATCTTCAATGAATGGATTCCGCGCTACTACTGAAAAAGAAGCAGAAGCATGGTTTACATTTCCATTCGATCCTGGTGGAGTTTCAATAACGTCTGGCTGAAGACGAAGTAAACTTAGCGCTCAATGGGAGGCAACCCATCATTTGTTTGTTTGCTTTTCACTGCATTTAATTTCATTTCATTTAGTTTTATTTTAAAATAAAAAGGCATGCATTTACCACAATCTCTTTTCTCCTGAAACTGCAGTGGATTTAAATTCATCATAAATATTTTTATCATCCACATGATTTTGATTATGGTGTGACTTCTTTGATATGATGTGAGTACGTGTTGTCAATGTGTAGGTTTTACAGGTATACCATTTCTGGAGCTTCATCGGATACAAAAAACCTCTCCGCGTCAATCTGCACTTACACAGGGAAGAGTTCTATTTTTTTTCCATATTTTATGCTTCCAAAAACACCATGTAAAAAAAACACAAAAAAAAAGAGAGAAAATTTTTGAAAAATGAAAAAAAAAACTAACATTCTTGTCATTGATGAACCCACATAAAAGCCATTGTATTTTTGTCACAACACAGTCAGGAACATAACACTTGTGTCCCTAGGTAGTTTGAGCACCTGATTCTTGTGTTGGAATTATCTGATCCTTTCTCTCATGACTTAGATGATTGCTGATATTATTTCATGCTTCGAAAATGTTTTTCAAAAACTTGTATTTTTTTTACACTTATTCGCACTCATGATCATCTGTGCTGTCCAAAATTATATTTCCATACCCGTGAGGACTCTGAGCTATTTTACAATCATCTCTTATTTCTGTTATTTCTTGAGGGAATCTCAACCATGTTTTGTCTTCTAGAACTTGCCATGTTTTTCCATCAAAGCGATAGGAATTTTTGAAAGTTGTACTAAAATGATCGAGGCATCTGTTTGATATTTTAGCCCCGTTGACCCACTGAGCCACCCAAACATTTTCTCCTTCGTATAGCCCTTAGAAGCCATGCAGGAGCCTTTTAGGATGAGCCCAAGCCGATACCCTTCCCTACCAATTTCTTGAATTTTTGCATGATGATTTCAATTTAAGTGTGGGGGAGAGAGACTTACTCATGGAGAGGGTTCTTCGAGGGGCAGTGAGTCATTTGATGTCCATGGATTGACATTATCCCATCCTGATCATATGAGTTCTTTTTCACAGTAGCCACATTCATTTCATATTATTTTGATATAGGAATATAGAATCCTTTTCAGTTCCAACAATGAGTACATTGGTGGTCATTACGCGGTAACCCTCGACTTTGGGGATACCTATTAAAGTGATGATCCATTACTCTAGGAACTAGAAAGTTTTCTATATGACCTACCTTCATTGAGATGTTACATCGTATACGCTACTTGTGTACCTTTCTTTGGGATTATTGTCTGACATTTATTTCATGGGGTTTTGGAACTGATACTCACTTGTTTTTCCTAACCATATTATTTGAGTGAGTTGTTTTTTAAAAAAAAAAGAGTGAAAAAAAAAGAGAGTGAAACATTGGATTATCAAATGCTTGGGGACAAGCAGTGTTTTAAGTGTGGGGGAGCGAGAGTTTGAGGGAGACATTTAGATTGACTTATCATGCATTTATTTCAAGATTCAACCCTCCTTTTTACCAAAAAGATGTCAATTTTTTTTTACCCACCGTCCCAAAGCTTCAGAAACATTTGAACCTCATGTAAAGTCCTTGAGATTGGTACATTCTTTTGATTTCCACTAGTGGAGATGTGAAATTCATGGCAAGCCTATGGTAAGCATGCATGTGCATGAGAACTGAGAAAAACTTTGATCAAATCTTTTCGAGTGATGAGTGTAATGGCAAGGTAGGTCACATGATTGATGAGTGCACATACTTGTTTTGAAAAAATGCAAGTGAAAGAAAAATTGTTTTTGAAACTAAAGTTTTAAATGAAGCATGATATATTATGAGGAAAGAGATTGGAAAATTTTGAACATGTAACTTGGATGTTTTGATTTGTCTGCGGCCACTTGTGTTCTATTTCTGATTGTTTTGCCCAGGAGTGAAAAAGTTTAAGTGTGGGGGATTTGATGTACATGGATTTTTACATATATTTTTATAACTTTCTAACTTAGTTTTAATTAATTAGTTTAACCAATTTTTATATTTTTAGTTTATTTTTGTAGTTTTGTAGTAATTTAGGTATTTTTATAATTTTTAGTTAATTTATATACTAATATTAGTAATTTAGTATTTCTATTAGTCATATTAATTTTATATATTATATTTAACACTATATTATTATTATTAGTTTCACTAATTTTAGTTTAGTTTATTTTATTAATTTGTATTAGTATGTATATATTTTAATTCTCTATTTGTATTTTATTTCATTATTTTTATAGTATTAATAACATAGTATCTTTTTATTAGTTTATTATCTTTATATTTAATAGTATAATATCTAATTACAAGTTCATTAATTTTTAGTTCTATTATTATTATTATTATTATTATTATTTTCTAACATTAAATAATTAGATAATTGTTTTCTTTTAATTTGAATTTGAAATTTAGTTTTAACTTTTATTTTACTTGTTTATTTATTTATTTTTTGTTTTTTTATCTACCCCTTTGACCCACTACCTGGCCCCCTATCTACCCAGCCGAACCCCACGCCCCTCCCCATTTTTTCTCACCCGCGGAACCACCTCCCCCTTATTTCTCCCCCTGGACCCGCCACCCCCCTCTATATTATTGATCCCGCTGGATCCTCTCGGGGAAAGCCTCTCACCCGCTCAACCCCTCGCCGCCTCTCCCTTCTCCCATCCCCATCCCGCCTCCCCTTACCCTGGCCGTGCGCACCCCCAGCCGCCCCTGCCGCTCTCCACTCCCCACGGCCGTGCCCCCATCTCCCCACGCTAAACCCGCCCCCCCCTGGCCCTCCCCTGTATCTCTCCTCCGCTAACCCGGCGCCCCTATCCCCTGCCGCTGGAACCGCCGGCCCCGGCCTCCCCTCTCTCACTCTCGGCCTCCCGCATCACCACTCACCCCACGTCGCCCCCTTAGCCGCCGTAAACCTCTCCCTCTACCTTAAGAACCGAAAGGCAGCGAGCCCCCTTTCTGAACCGGCACCTCGCCGCCACCTCGCCCGCCGCGTGCCACCAGCCCTCCTCGGATAGAACTAGCGGCAAACCATCATCAGGAGCGTAGCGGAGGATCGGACACATCATCGACGTTAGTGGCGGTTCGCTTGGACTTCCTAAGATTCACGTCGCACGGCGAGTGCAAGCGCAGATCAGAGCATATTTTCAGCGACACGGTGGTTTGATTCGGGTGCGGCGTCAGCAACTGCACGGAGCGGAGCGATGGTTATTGTTTTGCGATCGTTGACGACGTCTCGCGGTGACAATTACGACGACATGAGCACGGTGATTTCTGTTTATTATTTTATGTGCTGCTTTGTCGTCGTGATGGCAGGCTAACTTTCTTTGTGTCGGAGTTGTGATAAATGTGATGGTGAATGCATGTCTTTAATTTATTCTTACGTTTGATTGCCTTTTGAATTAATTTCATTAGGATGTTTATTTAATTAATTGTATCTGCGTTTAAATTAATTATCATTTGGGCCCTGCACACATGCTTTGGTGCCCGTTCGTGTGATACCTAATAAGTAATCACGAACGGGAGTTCATCCGAGAATTTATTTATCCGGAATTTGATCAAGCGCGCGATCGAATTTTGAATAAATAAATATATTAATTGAAAAAAATTAATATTTTGTGTGCGCTCTCCTTCAAACTTGCATGAGTGATACCTAATAAGTAATCTCATGTGAGCGAACCCAACGCAAGTAGATACTTCGACTTTGTGAGAAACGGGTCGTTGCATTTCACCAAGTGATTCAGCACTATAAGGACGCACAAATTATTTATCAGGACAGAGAACGAAATGATAAATAATTTGTGTGAAAATTAGAATGTTATCTAACATCAGAGAACGAGACCAGATGACATTTTGATTAAATTTGGAATCGGTGATAATTGAATAAATAAATATTCAAATGTGAGAATTAAATAATTGACATTGCATGCACTTGAACGGACATCACGACTCTGACACTTCCATCTCTGCCAGTTTCTTTCATAGCTAAGTTCACTTAGATAGTTTTAGTTAATTTAATTAGTTATTTTTAAAATAGTCATTTAGTTTTTAGAACTAAGTTGTTAATCATACAATTACAGCTCATTGCCTGAACATTCCTCCAAAAGGACATTTCTAGTGTCTACTCACATTCTCTCTGTGGTTCGACCCTGCTCGCCACTTCTACAGTAGTTAGTAGGTAAATAAATATTGCAAATTTGCACGCGTTGCGACGCGCGTGCCACTGGTGCTATGGAAAGACACCAGAAAATTCAAAAGTAGGCATGGCTCCAGTTACGTGCTCTCTCCGCAGAGATACCCATGGCCAATTTTACTGATGAGGGTGACAACTTTCAGAAGTTATTTACAGAGCTAGGATCAGGTTACTTTTATTATCAGCACCTTCACCTCCTTATTTACAAAATCTTCATTGCCTGAGAAGACCTTGCCTCCTAGAAGGACAACTTGGCCAAGTTTAATTCTTCCCATCACCATGTGGCGACCTTCTAAGATATTTCATAAGAATTTGATCATCTGATGGACGATGAGGTAAAGGCCCATGATTTAGTGGAGACTCAAGAGGAAGAGCTATGGGAGTGAAAATCCCATGCAGCCAGGTTGAGGGAACAACTATCCTCCCCACATGCCAACTATGAAGCCATCCAGAATAAGGGGAAGGACCTTAAAGTTGTTCTGGGGTGGGTGTGTCCGACGGTCAAAGACGAAACGGAGGAGAGAGCCTATTTTGAAGAGAATATTGATAGCCCATGGAAATCACTTGCCATTATTCTGGAAAGGGTGTACCAATCCTTGTTATAGTTCTGTCTCAAATCATGATATGTAATCTTTCTTCTTCTTCATTTTTTAATACTCTGAAGAGGCTTTGAATTGGGGATGTTCCTCCATTTTTTCTGAATTAAATGGAACAAATTTGGCTTCTAAACATCTCTTATTCATCCATTCCTATCAACATCATTTCAATCAAGTACTAATTTTAAACCATGACATGAAATCAGTAAACTGAAATAATTGAATGGAGCTCTAATTTTTTCCCGATCGGTGGGACTCAGCAAGTATAGTTCGACTATTTATAAGGTTTTATGAAACACCTCATAAACTTTTATGTATTTTTCATTATTATTACCCAAATTTTTTCCTAAGCCTACATGGTATGGGCTTATCGAGTATAACTTGGCTTTTGCTTAGGACTCCCTTTGCGGGCTTTCAACCTGACAAGATTTATGCCTTTTCTGATGGCTCAATGTTTTTTTAAATGAACCGAAACTTGAATTTTTTCCAGAGGTTCATTTTGTAGGTTTCTCCTTGGGAAAGTATGGTGCTTTTTTTGCTGGCAGTTCACTGTCCTACCAATCAAACTTTCTACCGTTGTTTTCAGTCGAACAACCTTGACCAGACTTAATGGGTAGGTCCCTAACTCAGGACCATTAGCCGGGAATGTTCTAGTATCATTCAGACATGGATTATGGTTTTTTATTAACCCTTTATTTGTGGAATCTGGACATGCATGAGGCTCAGGAGCCACTTTAGGTGTATAGAGGTAGGAAATGACTCTCCTGGGGATGAATTTGTCATTGATTGGCGGTCGTTTTGAGTGGGAGACATACTCAAATCCCCTAGGGAATGATATGCATAGTCAAGTAAAGGTGTCTGCAGGACACTGGCCTTCCATTTTCGATGGCCTGGTGGGATTTGAAACATTTTGGATTTATTTTGATGTTGGGAGTCATAATGGGTGTCTGACCTGAGCAATGTTGTCTGGGAACATTAGGAACATTCGTATCGGCCTTGAGTGAGAAACTATTCCCCCACATTTCTTACTTGTGTGAGGGGGATCTTTTGAATGGTTAGTTTAGTTAAGCGTCCCCCCTTTTTTATTTCAGGGGCACATGGAAAGAAGGAGGTACATAAGGCTTCATCCAGGAGTTTTCCAAATCTGGGGGTGTGATAATACATGAATTTCATTTGAGCGTATGGAGGTTGTAAAGGACTCTCCTTAGGATGAATTTTCCTTTGATTTATATCCATTTCTATGGGATACATATGCAGATCCACCAGGGCATAATATTAATAGTCAAGAAAAGGTGTTCGTAGGACACCAGCCTTCCATTTTCGATGGCCTTTGAGGATTATGGAGATTGGGAAATTTCTGAGTATGGTATGTCACCTTCGACCAGAGGTGCTCCCAAAATTTTAACTGATATTATTTGGGGAAACTCGAAAATGAGTGGGGGGACTCTTCTTTTTCATGCGAATCAACTTCATTCATAAGTATGGAATATATTTTAGAAACCTAAAAAGAGACCAGAGATGAATCGGGCTCGTATGTTTAGATATATCCAGGATGTGTGTAAGGAGGAAAATGAAAACCAAGACTTTGATGGACCTTAAATTAGGAGGGATGAAACGAGTTTTGGAATCCATTGGGCATACTGAGATAGGAGAGGACTTCCTGAGGAAGAATTTACCTTTGATTGACGACCGTTTTTTTGTGAGCGACATATGCAGAGCCACCAGGGGATGATGTGCATAGTAAATCAAAGGTGTCTGTAGGACACCGACTTTCCATCTCATATAGCCTTGGAGGGTTATGTAGATTCAAGATTACTCAGAGCATGAAGTTTGAAGTACGGTAGGAGTGTACCCAAACATATTGGGGACATTTGGGATGCGATTTACTCATGGAATCGGGTGTCCCTTATGTAGATCTAACTCATATGTAGGATGAGGTATTCATTCCATCTTTGGGATCCCTGGTTATTTAACATCACATGGTTAGGACATGGGGTTCCTCTCAGGGGAGGGGAATCGTGACACCTTTTAGGTTCTCGCTTCTAAGACCAAATTCCTAGAATGTTTTTCCATAATGTCCCTGTGTATCTATCGCTAAAATCCATAAGCTTATGTGAGATATGATTTATGTGAGAAACAAAAGACTATGATGATTCTGTGTCATTTATTAAGAATAGAAAAATCAGTATTATAGGTCACTTTTGGACTTAAACCATCATTATGAAGTTTATCATCGTACATCAAGGATGATTTTGGCCTTGCAGTTTAACGTCATGCGGTGAGGACGATTTTCTGTCATAAAGATATTAAAAAGTTATAGGTTGATCGTAATCAGGATGTTTCAACACTCTTCATAAATGATTTATGATAGAAGGTGTAAACCATAGTCCCAGGTACGACTTGAATCAAGAGGGATGACATGGGTCTTGGAAGCCATTGGGCGTACTGGGATAGGAGAGGAATCTCATGAGGACAAATTTTCCTTTGATTGACAGTCATTTTTGTGGGAAACATATGCAGAGCCACTAGGGCATGATATGCATAGTAAAAAAAAGGTGTCTGTGGGACACTATACTTCCACCATAGATGGAATTGAATGATTATGAGGATCCAAATTTTCCCATGGTATGGAGTGTGACAAATGGGAACGATTTTCCCAAGAATGTGAGAATACTTGGACCGTGATTATCCATGAACTATAGGAGCTTCCACATAGGTCTGTCCCATATTTATAGGGGGAAGCTGGATATTTTAACATCTCATGACTGAGAGGAATGTGTGGAATCTCATAATACCGAGGACTGAGCCACAAATAACTCTTAAATAATTTGATGGTTTTATGTTCATGCGATAGGACCTTTCATGGAGTCCCCATACAAGTCTGACCTACATATGGGGGAAAGGGGCATTTTTTTGCTGGTGGCTGGGCTAGGATGCTGAATTTGAGCATCAATATGTATCCTATGAGGGAAGTAATCAATCCACACGTAGTTCTGAATGTTCTCTACGAGCGTTTTCTTGATGTGTTAGGGACACTTGAGGGAGTTTTTGGTTTCACTTGATATGGGTGCTAGGCCTACCATACCCCCCTGTGATTTATTTGCATAAGAGAATCCTCACCACTGATCCTAAGGTCATGTGATTTATGCTCGTTGTGAGAAATAAGGAGCGGTCACAAAGTCTCCTTCTCAAGTGTGATGAGGTAGAGAATATTTTGGGGGCATTTTCATTTTCTTTCATGGTGGGGCTGGGCCAGGATCGAGGATCGAGGAATCGCTATGTATCCTGTAAGGGTAGGAATCAATCCGTACATAGTTTTGTAAGTTCCCTGTACCGATTTGGCTCAGTCAAAAGGGTAGGGGAATTTTTATTCTATCTACCACAGTAGCTGGGTCTATCTTGTTACCCTATTGTTGACTTTCATAAGAGAATCTCTACCACTAATCCTAAGATCATGTGAGTTATACTCAATGTCAGAAACAAGGAGTTATAATGGTTCACCTTACAAGTATGGGTAGATAGAGGGCATGATAGATGATTTTTTTATGGCGGATGGGCCAGGATCGAGGATCGAGGTGTTGCTACGTATCCTGTGAGGGAAAGAATCAAGCCGTACGTAGTTCTGTAAGAGATCATGCAGTTTATTATCATTCAATTAGGATGTATTGTGTCATGTAGTTTATCATCCTATAGAGATGACACGAGTCATAGTTTATTATCTTCATTTAAGGATGAGTTCCTTACAGTTTAATGTCATGTGGAAAGGATGATGACTCGTATTTTGAGGTCTTAGAGTTTGGAACATGAGCTTGTGGGGAATTTTCATGCATTATAACTCATAGTTTAAGGTCTTAGAGTTTAGACCATGGCTTGGAGGTGATATAACTCATAGTTTCGGGTCATTGAGTTTGGACCATGGTATGGAGGCATATTATAACTCATAGTTTAATGTCTTAGAGTTGAGACCATAACATAGGTCTATTTTTATGACTCATAGTTTAGTATTTTAAAGCTTGGACCTTAACGTGGAGGGTTGTTTACTCATAGTTTAAGGTCTTAGAGCTTTAACCATGCTATTTGAATTTTATAAGTCATAGTTTAGGGTCCTTTAAATAGGACCTTAACATGGAGTTATGTGGAGTATTTATTTAAGAACTTCACATTTGTAGGAGTTGTGATGAGTTGTTCATCCATTGATATCAGGGCGTATGCTCCATTGGAATAAACCATGTCTATGATGTATGGTCCTTCCCAATTTGGTTCAAGCTTTGGGGGATTATTTTCAAGTATCATCAGGGTTCTAAGGACTAACACCATTTCTCCTTTGAGGAAAGATCAAAGGAGAACCTTTTTATTGAAGGATCATGCAATTTGATTTTGTAGATTTCCAAATGATGTAGAGTGCACAAACTTTTCTCATCTAGCTAGTATAATTCATCAAACTATCTCTGGGATTTCTCATCCATGGAAATTTGATCGGAAATGGCCACACGAAGTGATGGCACTTGGATTTTGATCATCAAAACCACTTTTCCCCCGTATACTAGTGAGTACGGGGTCGCCTGGATGGTCGTGAGGGTCATGGTCTGGTAAGCCCACAAAGAATGAATGAGATTATCTTGCCATGATTTCTTATCCTTATCAACCATCTTTTGAAGTATGTTGGATAGAGTCTTGTTGAAGGCCTCTTTTTTCCCACTGGCCTCCGCATGGTAGCGAGATGACCGATTGGCTTTGATTCCATACTCTTGGTACAGCTTGTCCCGTTCAGTAGAGCATAAGTTGGTGTCATCGTCCAAAAATATTCTATGAGTGAAACCAAATCTAGTGATGATGTTGGTATTCACAAAGCTAGCGATGTTTTTCACCCTGACTTATTTAAGGGTTATGGCTTCGGGCCATTTAGAAAATAAATCGGTCACTCTGAGTATGAACATGAATTGTTTGGTTGTAGTGGGAGGATATGGTTTGACAACATCCATCCTCCAAGCGACGAATGGCCAGGATCACTTAGTTGCGTGAAGTAACTTTGGGGGACGGTGTATGAAATTATCATGAACTTAGCAATAATGACACTTTTCAGCACAATCCTGTATCATAGTGGGCTAATAATACCCAAGACTTTGAATTTTGTGAGAGAGATCGGTCACCAACTGGTGTACCCGTTAACTTCTTTCATGATAGAAGCAGTCTCTTCTCCATCAATGCACTTGATAAGGACTCCATCAAGGCCTCGTTTGTAGAGAACCTTCTCTTGGTTTACCCCATTGTATAGGGTAAAATTGACCACCCATATTCATACCTACTCCCTTTCAGCCCTATCTAGTGGGAGTTCTCCATTCCATAGGTAATTTTTAATGGGTTTCATCCAACCGGTGGTATGACCATAAGGCTCAGAAACATGAATAATTTCATCAATTTTCTCTATATTGCTCTGGATGAATGGCAAGACCATCCAACGGTGAGCCATGCTAATGACCATCTCACCCCGGTTGGGATAGGCCAAGGCTATGGCTACATTTTCCAAAGCAGTGGTTTGAGAATTATGTGACTGGGGGACATGAGTCAACATTGGTTATGATGGGAAAAGTTCTCAAACATGGTTTATCAAGGGAGCCAATACTTCTTTCTTGATATCATAGTCACCGTTGACCTGTTTGAAGACTAGCTCCGAATAACCCATTATTTTTAGGTGTTTGTCTTCAACTTGGAGTGCCAATTCCAGACCTACTATGAGGGCCTAATACTCTTATTCATTGTTCGTAAACCCTTTTGAAAGTAATAAAGAGTAAAGAAAGATGGACTTTTAGGAGATATGAGTACGACTCTCAGCCCCACTTTGTTGAGCTTGGTATCCTCTATCCCTTTCGTTTTCTACTTCGGGAAGTACCATTGAAGTACATTTCCCATGCCCGAGGGTCCTCCTAAATAGAAAAAACTTCTTCATCTAAAATTTCGACATCTAACTGTGTTGTTTCTTCTGAGGGGTGCTCGGCAAGGAAGTATTCTAACACCTGACCTTTGATGGCCTTATAGGGAACATACCATATGTAAAACTACTGTAGGATGACCTCCCATTCGGAGCATTGATCAAATAAATGTTTTCAGCCAATATATGTTTTTCTTCTGACTCATATAACTCGGTGTCGATATAGTGTGACTCACAGAACTCAAACAGGGATTTATCGGTGTGCAATATCCCTTTTTTCCCATTAGTTCAATATTTGATGCACTGATAGTATGAGGATGAAATTTTAGCATGTTAATGCAGCCAAGGCCTCCCTAACAAGACATTGAAGGCTATACTTTTCCTCGCTACAAGGAACTTGGAATCTGATATGAGATCTCTGAGCCAAGTCTTAAGCATGATTTGTCCCAATGAATTCTGATCACTTTTTTTGTATCCCAGCAGAGTTGTAGTGCGAGGTGTCAATCTATCTTCATCATACCCCATTCGACGAATCATTCTCAGTGGGAGGAGGTTAAATCTAGAGCTGTTTTCAATGAATATCCTTCGAAAATCAATCCCGTTTATCCTACTAGACACATATAATGGTTTGATGTGCCCTTGCATGATGGCATCTTCATCCCTGTCTGTGAAGGAGATAATGACATGAAATTCTTCAGGACCAGTCTCCGTTCGATAGACTTCAGTTTCTGCTTGTTCAGCCTTGAACTCCTAGGAACTAAGCAAGGCTTTGATGGGTGACTCCATATGATCTGTGGATAGGATCAATACTTATAGGATTGATAGCTTTGCTAGTACCGAGGCCAACTACTTTAAAATATCATAATTCTACTCTAAAGGTTGGTGCTTCCTGACTCGGGGTTTCTCTTTCCTAGACACTTTAGGGGTTTGAGCTGTGGACATAGATGGTGCAGTCTCTTTAACATGGGTCGGTTATGCTGCAGTCCTTTCCACATTTGGCCGAACTGGTCTTCCTGTATACCTTGGGCAGTTTGGTACTTGTTCTTCCTCTAATGGATATTCCATGATAACTAGGATTGGGTTTATTCTGACATGGGCGAGGAGAATTTTAGTTCCTGTTGTGTCTGTTAGAGGGTCCTTCCTTGAGTTTCCGCGATGTTAATGGTTTGACTTGTGACATGGCCGAGAATTTAACTACTTCCACGATCATGCCTTCCAAGAAACCCCTAGCCTCTCTGGCCTCTTCCTCCGGATCTCCAATTGGGTGTGGGGAATTTGGGTTCATGGCCATAGTCTTCATCAGAGAAGGGTTCCATCAAGTGAATGACATTAATGGAGCCAAAGATCAGTTCTTGATCCGACACTGTTTATGTCCAACTATCTCCTTCTGATAGTGTTGTTTAGTGGGGCAGTGCACGTTGTACCATTTGGAGGGGTGGTGCCCATTGTACCGTTTGGCGGGGCGGTGGACATTGTACCAAGACTATTGGCATGAAGTCCTAATGTGTCAACACTAACTTTGTATTTGGTGTTAGTTCATCTTCATGCTCTTGATTTCCACCCTTCTCGCCTTTAGAGGACTATAAGCTTGAGGAGGATGGTTGTGCTCTATCAGGGGATTTTGGGGGGCACATTTGGTTGTCTCAACTATGCCTAGAGGATTCCATGGACTCGGTTGATGGTCTTATGAGTCATCTAATTGTCAAAAAATTTCTTCTTCTTACTAACGATCGATTTCCACTCTTCTTCCTCTCTTGAGTCGGAGGTGGAAACACATGCTACCTGTGCTAGTGGCGGGCACAACTTGACTTTCTTGGAATCCACCATATTTTATAGAAGATTATTGAAAAGAAAGCATTCTAGGATGGTGTTTACTAGTATCCATTGATATGGATAATAATTTCGATAGTCGTTGAGCCCCACTTCATCAGCTCGCTTGGGCTCTGGGAGCCGAAGCATATTGTAATTCATGATAGCTATGAAATAGCCACGGACCTAGTCGTCTTGGAACGAGTAAACTTTATTTATTAGTTCTTCAAATTGATTTCTTTTAGCACCCTTCCACTCATATTACTGAGGTGGGGGTGGTTGTTGGCATCCAGGGGGGCCTGCATGGTTCGGTGGGGGCCTCACAACTAGAGATGGTGTCGGGGGTAGCTTAAGTGTGAAAGATGCCACTTCAGCTTTCCCCGTTCTTTTCCCTAGGGCTGATGGGGCCACTCAAGACTTAATATTGGTCCTTTACAAGGAGTATTTTATCCTTTGGGCAATGGAAGATAAGTCTATAAACCCACTGGTGTACTTCACTGGGAAGAGAAGAGTTTTTAATTCATCTCAAAAGTTATCAATGAAAATGGCGAGCATCTCATCCTAGGGGAGTGGCCAGTTTAGGGAATATGTCAGGCCTTTACATCTGGAAATGAAGTCTGAAACTCTTCCATTCTCTCGTTTCTTGAAGTTCATGAGATTACTGACTATCATCTTGGGCAGCGTCGAACTTAACTAAAAGAGAAACTGTCACTAGAGGTCCTCCCAGCCTATAATTGAATTGGTTGGAAAGCTAGTATACCATAAGAAAGATGATCCCTGTAAGGTTCATATGAATCACCTGAGTTTTAAGGCTTATTACTGCTCTGGAGGTCCCATCACGAGGTCACAATAAGAGGAATAGTGCATTAAATTCTGTTTTGGGTCCCCCGAGCCATTGAATAATGGGAATACTGGGTTCTTGATGTTTGGTGGTGGCGGAACATTTCTCACCCACATGAGGTAGGGTTTGCACTCTAGTTTTATTGGAGAGAGATGCCCTTGAATGGATACTAGTTGAGCTATTAGATACTTGATGGTGTTTAAAATCCCTTGGTGTATGTCCTGTTGGGCTTGAGCTTATGCTGGTGTGGCATTGTCCAAGACTGGACGTACCGATGCAGCTGGAATTTGGGGTTGATACCCAACTGGGGGCATCATTTGTGCGTTTACCTAGATATATTATGGCTGCATTCCCAATGGGGGGAAATATTAATGTCCTTCTGATGCTGGGTTGAACGGTCCTCCAATATTGGCTTCATTCAACAGAATGAGTGCATGTGGAATTGGCACCTCTTCTAGGATCACCTTTTAACGTTCAGTGGGGGGATCACATCTGGCGGGATAACTCCATCAATGTAGGTTGGCATTAATTCACCCGATCTCTTTAATTACTTCCTCCTGCTTGGAGAACCTTACCTTCAGGGTGAGGAACACACTCTCATGGGGAGGAGGAGGCGGGTCATATATTACCTTGGATTTATTTTTCTCATTGTTGGAGTTTCAAGGGGGAGGTAATGATAGACTGGCTGAGGGGGCACCCATATTTAGGACCGCCCTCTGGTTTCGGGTATGCACACTATTAGGCTCAGTGTGGGATGCCTCTCAGAGGGAACCGTCTTCCTTTGCATCCTCTCCCCTACATCATTTCCTATGTGATCTATGGGTTTGACTTTTACCACTTTCACTGAGGCATACCACATTGGGGGTGGTGTACCAGGTACCAAATGGTAGGAAGGCTTCCTGCACCCTTTATTGGACTTTCTTCTTCCATTATACATTATTATTCAGGTTTCTAGATGAGTACTGATCTGAAGGGAGACCTGGTCTAACCTCATAACGCGCCTTTGTCTCAGAGGGTGCGAATCACAAGAAGGGGTGGAACAGTTAACTCCTATGTTCATTGTTCTTCCTAGACAATGGAATACAAATGTCTTTTTTGCGGGTATTTGAGGTAAAAAATCCTCTAGTCCTATGGGCTAGGGTTTTTCTTGTTCTCCTGTCGATACACTACGTCCTAGATTTGTTGGTCTTACGTGGGAAATTTGATTCGAAAATTCCCCAGCCCTATGGGCTGGGGTTGTTCCCATATTGCAGAAGTAGCTACCACTATTTCCATCATTGTAATTTCACATACACCTACGCAGGTGTAAGAAGACTATGGAATTGGTCCTGCATGGAGTCAATGGTCTTTTAAAGACATGAGAACTACTTGTTGGTTGGATTCACATAGGAGGGAAGCATGCTAGATGTTCCTGGTTGCCTGACTCAATAGATTTTCAATGGCTTGATCTCTTCGGACCTGAAGTTTTTGAGACATACTTCAGGCCGATTTTTTTTTGAGTATACCATCTTTCCTGAGCAAGGGTTTCACTTGATTGTTGCCTCTGGGTGGTGACATTTCAGGATGTCATTTCCATTGGGGCCTGCTGGACGAGACTTGGGGTAAAGTGTAGAGCTCCATATTCACCCAACCCCCGAATGTGAACTCCAGCCAGTGCGTTTCCAATGAGGTGACACAATTTATGCAATGCATGGAGGCAACCCATTTCAAGGGTTTTCTTTGGCCTTTCTGATGGTGGATACCTTGCGGACAGGAGGGATTATAGGTTGATTAGACAGTGAAGCTCCCTTATCGTGCTGACATGGTCCGCGTACCCTTTGTAGGGTTGGAATTTTTCTTTCAGCTTTCAAAGAGTTATCCATATATTGAGGCGAATGTCATGTGTACATTCCCCAGACAATTATTTTAGTATGTCAAAGTGATAAGTGGTCATAGGCCAATACATCACGGGTATATTATCCATAGCTATTTTTCTTCTCACAAGAAACATATCATGTTGTTGTTCTTCTGGAGGATCCTCTACTTAATATTATCATCTTTACTACTTCTTAATAATTTCATTCCATGAAATCAGGATGGTGGGAGCCTTATTAATTTACGAACAGCGTGGGGGTGGTTCAGAAGATGAGCATGGCCCTGGGATATCCTCTGGTTGAGAAAGAATATCACTCGTTATAGATGGAGTGCCCGATGTGTGTAACTCCTTTCCGAGCACCTCATCATAGGAGGGATTTTTCATATTTGTTCTAGAAAGGGGATGAACTTCTTTCCAGAATGAAGTTTGATTGTGGGGAGGACCTTCGCAATTGGTGATGCAATGGCAAGGGCTACTGTTTGAACATGATTCCAGACCGCGGGAATGTCTTTTTCGTGTATAACTTAGGGAGTACCTTCTTGTAACTTGATTTCACTAAGGAGAGGACCTTCACAACAATTTTCATTGTGAGGAGGGCCTTCACAATGACTGTCATCATGGCGAGGACTACCATCATGACTTGATACCTGGTTGAAAGGAGAATTGTTGCAGTGCACATCTTGCGGAGGGCCTTCAGGATATACTTTAATGAGGGGAGGACCTTCTCATTTCTTGGAATTACTATGGGGAGAAACTTCAGAGTAACTGACATTGCAGGGAGGTCCTTCTCAATGACCGTCATCATGACGAGGACTACCATCAAGAATTGATGTCCGACTATAGAGAGAAGCATATCTGTAGCGTATACCCTAGGGAGAACCATCAGGGTGGATGATAGAAAGGGGTGGAACTTATTTATGTATGATCTTCAGGTCGAGGGGAGGGTTACCCTGACGCGCATCAGGAGATAGGCTCTCGTGATCGATCATTCATGACCCTTAGAGTAAGCCCATGTGGGTGCTCTATGGAGGAACTTTAGAGCAGCTGGTAGCGATATTGCAGGGAGGACCTTTTAAATTGATACTTCCACTTCTATAATTTGTTAATGGAATGATAGGGTCTTGATATTTTATTGATATTTGTTTGAAGGAATCCAGAACTCTATCTTCCAGCAGAGTAGGATCATGTATGTGCTCTTTATTTTCCAATTTCCTTTGGCACCTATCATTATTGGGCACTCTATTACGGGTAACCAGGGCCATCTGTTATTGGTAATGGACTTCATATACGGTTCTCTATCTTTTTGTGTCTCTTGATGTTGTTGGGATATCATGACAGATATCTTGAGTTTTAGAAGAGATATATGCATTCCTCGGAGTGGTCACCACATTGGACCATCATCCCCCAGTTGGAATGAGTATTTATTCTCAATCCGATTGTCTTTATGTCATGAGATATTGTCATTGACCCTCTTGGACTAGATTAGGGATTCATAACTGCTTTGGAGTGACTAAATCATTTTGAGAGTGAGTCATTTCGTTCGAGGAAATCGGGTCGTGGGCCCGATTTCTCTTTTTTATGCCAATGCAATGATATCTTGGCATGTTTTGAGGATATGGTCTGGAATCGACGTTTGATCTTCCATCATTGCAAGTATTTGCTGAGATAAATCTTTGGCTGGAAGGGTATGAAGTCCCATTCCGATATTAGAACAAGATTTTGCTCCTACTCTGGTCCTCCGTGAGTTTCTAGTAGATATTGGTAGTTCTCCTGTGCCAAGACAGAGGAATGAGCCTGTCGCCGGTTATCTTCTCCGGTTGCCACTGTATTTGACTGGTGGTCTTAATATTCCTAAGAAGGGATTTTCAACCACTCTCTTGTCACTGTATTTCTCTCACATGATTTTCCTACATCCGTAGGAATTTGACTCTACTCGTATTTGGTTTCCACCCTATTTGGATGGAGGGATTGATATGCATCATTAGGTATTTGTTCCTGTGTATAGATTGTTACTTCATTATTTAGATGGTAGGCTAGAAATGCGTCAGTAGGATTTTGTGCCTTCATGTAGCTGAGTGATTCCCTATTTGGATGGCGGGCTAGTTGTGGCTTGGTAGATATCTGCATCTTCCTGTAGTTTGCTACTCTGTCTGCATGGTGGGATCGGCAAGCGCTAGCAGGAATGTGAATGTGCTCGTATTGTGTCACCCTATTTCTGTGATGGGCTTGATTGGAGAGGTAAGAGTCATATATCTTCCCATTGACTTCCACTGCATTAGTATGGTGGAGCTACTCTTTAGGAACTAGGGTGATAGCGTGTTCCTAGTTATATATTTTCCACCCTTGGCGAGCAGCCTGAGGGGCCCGAGTCTCTTGGAATATGGAAAGTTCCCTCGGCATAAGGTCCTCCTCAGTGAGAGAAGGCTTGGTTGTTCGGTGTCAACAGTGATGCTCTCTAGTGGGGGCTCGTGGGTAGGACCCCTGTGCAGTTGAGATGAAGTCATCATCATTGACTTCATATGCCTCCCTAAGGTAAAGGAGGTATTCGTTGTCGCATTCCAGGGATAGGATCCCGAAACGTTTTGAGACGACCACCAGGGCCGCCTTATGATGGGGTACCAGAAGTGGCTGAATATGCGGCTGGCAGACCTTTGCAGATTTGAGGGATTGTCTTGTGGACTCCAGCATGGGGAGAGTACCATTTCAGTGGTACACTTTGATCAGTGTATTGGATACCTAGTGTTGAAGATGGTGGGTAGGCAAGGGGGTCCTCCTCTTCATTGGGGCCCCGGCCGCCTATAGGATCACTGATGTTCATATCTGCATGGGTCATTGGGATGTAATTTAGATTAAAGGTCACTTTGAGGGATCCTAGAAAACACATATATGACATAAAGACCACAAAACCTCATCAAAGTTTCATTCATTTAAACATATGCATATTTAAAGATTCAGCTTGGCCCCTTCCCCTTTTCCTTTTGCTGCGGGGAGAAGGGGCCTGATTGAGGTAGTCCCACCACCTTGGTTAAGGATTCACATCAATTTCACCATTTTTTGTTCAATTCTTCCATGTTGTTTCTCCTTCGTTGTGTTGATGGTTCTGATACTACTGATTTATGATCTATTATTTGTGAAACGGTTTATTTCTTACCATATTTGGTCAGTTCTTTTCATGATTCATCTTATGAGGGGAGAGCTTGTGTGGATATTTTTTGAGTCATCCTATTGAGAAATAATGCACTGAGGTTCTGGATAGGTTGGTTGCACCAGAGGAGGTTCTTAAGGCTCTTTTCCCCTTCACCCCAATAAAGCCCTGATTATAGATGGTTTCAATGCCCTTTTCGTCTATGGGTCTTGGTTAGTGGTGGATCTTGATGTGACTGAAGTGATTTTAGAGTTCTTCAAGAATAGGAGAATTCTTTGGTTGGCTAATGGTTCAATTATCACCTTGGTTTCTAAGGATTCCAATGCGTGTTACCTCTATGACTTTAGAACTATTTATTATTGTAATACTATCTATAAATATATTTCCAAGATTTTAGAATTTAGATTTCAATTGTTTCTTCCTAGATTTATTAATAAGGCCCAATCAACTTTTATTCATGGTAGGAGTATTTCTCATAACATTCTAATGGATCAGGAGTTAATGAGTGGATACCATTTAGACTTTGGGGTTCCTAGATGTGCCTTCATGATTGATCTTTTTAACAGGTTTTTATATAGTCATATGGGAGTTCCTATGGGATTATTTGGATCTTCTCGACTTTATTAATAAGTTTTATTCTGGAATCCAAAGGTGTGATTCTTATTCTATGTATTATGTTAATATTAATGGTAGATTTCATGTCTATTTCCCTAGGAATATGGGGCTAAGGCAGGGGATCCTTTCTCTCCATTTCTTTTTGTGGTCTGTATGGATGTTTTTTCAAGGATTTTGGAATCCATTATTTCAAACTCCAAAGCTTTCAAATTCCATTAGATATGTGGTAAGACTTCCATTTCTCATCTATGTTTTGCAGATGAACTCCTGTTGTTTTCCTTTGGAAACATGGATCTTTCCATTTCTCCTATCTTTTGTTCCATGTAGGATCATATTATTTATGACTCGGATCTTTCCAGATTTGTTGTGGTCTTTGATATTATTTTTGATGGGAATTGGGAACCTCCTATGGCTATTTCGGCATACTTGTGGATGTTAGGCAGGAGGTTCTTATGCTCCCTCAACCATGAAGAGTAGGTGATGGTATCTGTTGGAATGGGAAGTCTGAGATATCTATTCATTTGGTTTGGGAGGATATTATACAAAAAATTTCTATTATTCCATGGAGTTCCTTGGTTTGGAATAAGGATTCCTCTTCCAAGTATGCCTTTTTATTATTGTTAGTTATTTTGAATCATTTTCCTACACATGATAATATATAGTGTATGGTCTTTATTTTCCTAATCAGTTTTACCTTTTCGAGGATGATTCTGAGGATATTGATCATTTTGTTTTCAAATGTGAAATGACCTCAAGGCATTGGTCCTCCTTTTTCCACCTCTTGGAGGTTGTTTGTGAGGTTTTATCCTTCCTAGATATTATTAATTGGTGTATTTTCTCCTTCTCTAGGAATTATCTAAAGAATTTATTGGGTAATCTTGGGTTGGAAACCTTGTTTTACATCATCTCGAAGGAACAAAAATATTTACTTCATGGTTCTACTCATCACAGTAGCGGTGTTATTTGGATTTAGGTTGACCTTGCTATTAGATCTCAACTATAATTCTACAAGAAGTTCCCTAATAGTATGGCCAATCATAATATTATTAGGAGATAGAAAAATCTATATTCCTTTATTCTTGCGGGGTAATTTGGTTTTGGGGCTTGCTTCCTTTTTTATAGTTTGGGATTTTCTTGGTCGGCCTTTGGGGCTCTGGTTTTGGTTTTTTAAGTATTTTTTTATGGTTAGGGGTGTACTAGTTTTCATTTTGATTTGTTAGTGGCTAGGGATAGGTTCATGCTTGAGTTATTGGCTTGATGGTTGTTGTTTCTGGGTTGTGTTCCTGTATGTGGCTGCTGTTTGGTGGGTGGGGGGAGATGTTCTGTGGGTTGGGTTGTTTTTTATCTTTGTTCTGGTGTTTGAGTCTCTAAGAGATGGATGGGGTTTAGGTGCTATAGGCTTTGTCTTCTTGGAATATTAGGTGTTTGAGGATTATGGGCTGGTGTGTTGGGTTTGGTGTACAGAGGCTTGGTTGGGTGGGTGTGCTGGTGGCGTTTGTTTAGGATGTGGGTTGGTCGTTTCCATTCGACGATTAGTGGGTGAGCAGGATTCTTGGAGCATGGATGGGGCTACTTTTTATTGGTGGGGCTAGTTTCTTGTGGTTTCTCTTGGCCCGGTCAGCTGTGGTGTGGGGATGATGTGCTTGAAGATGTTTTGAAGGGATGTTGTGCTTGCGTCTTGGGCTTAGTAGGATTGGTTCTGGAGTTTCCAAGTGTTGTTCGGTACTAGGAGGTGTATGGATGGGTTTTTAGATTCCAGGTGTAGGTTCTTAGTTGTTTAGTTCCAGATCTAGCTTTTTTTTGTGGTTGTGGTTGGGTGACTTGTTGGATTTTTGGGTTTTGGCTGGTGAGTTTGTGTTGTACGATGCGCTGGTGTGGGTGGTGCAGGTTTGGGTTGGTGTGAAATGGCTCCTATGGTCTATGAATTGGTTGGTTTTAGGTGTGTGAGTGGGTGGCCTTGCATGTGTGTATGCAGGTGTTGCGTGTGTGAGTGCATGAATGCGTTCATGTGTGAAGTGTGTGGTTGGGTGTGTGTTTCTTACTATTACTGTTTGTGGATCCCTTGAAGGTTGATACTTCTCGATGTGCCACTGGTCAGGAGATTTTTGTGGTTCCTTATGCTAGTTCGGAGGGTGCGGGTGTGCTAGCTCTTCCCTGGTGGCTTGCGTGACAAGATGGTGTTTGCTTGCTGGAATTGGTTGTTATGATCATTATTGTTGTCTGGAGGGACTTTATGTAGTCGTTTTTGTTGTTTTTCGCTTGTTCGATGCTCGTCTTGGGTGATGCTTTTTTCTTGCTCCATTATGCTTGGTGGTGATCTTTTCATCTCTTGGGCTTCTTGGGAACATGGATCTATATGGTTTTTTGGCTAGCATTATGTTCTTGGCTCGGTTGTTTGCCTTGTATTACATGGGTTTTCCTTGGGGTGTTTTTCTTTTCCTTTCACTTTTTCCTGAACTTTTCCTTATGTCTTGGGTCTTCTTTTATCACCATTTGGGTATTTATTTTAAATCATCTTTCATCTAAATATACTCTCTATTTACCTTGCAAAAAAAATTAAAACCCATAAAAACCCTAGAACCACTAAAAACTCTAAAAACCCTTAAAAACCCTAAAAATGTTTAAAAACTCTAAAAACCTTAAAACCCCTAAAAAACTAAAAAAAACCCTAAAACCCCCCAAATACCCTAAAAACCCTGAGAAACCCTAAAAACCCTAACACCCCCTAAAAACCCTCAAAATCCCAAAATACCCTAAAAACCCTAAAAACCATAAAAAACCTATGAAATCCTTAAAATTTAATGAAAATGTAAAGAACCCTAAAAACCCTTAAAACCCCCTGAAAACCATAAAAACCCATAAAAACCTTAAAACCCCTAAAAACCAATAGAAACCGTAAAAAATCAAAAAAATCTCTAAACCCCCTTTAAACCCCTAAAAACATTAAGAAACTCTAAAAAATATTAATAACCCTAGAAAAATCATTTTTTTTTGAAAACCCCCAAAATTTCCTAAAAACCCTAAGAAACCTTACAAACCATAACAACCCCTCAAAAACCCTAAAACCCATCAAAATGCCTAAAAACCCTAAAACCCCTAAAAATTGAAAAAATCCTAAAAAACCCCTAAAAATCAATGAAAACATAAAAGAACCTAAAACCCTGAAAAAACCCTAAAACCACAAAACCACTAAAAGCCTTAAAGAACTCTAAAAACCCAAAAAACCACTGAAACCACTAAAGCCCTTAAAACCCCTAAAAATGTTAAAAGGATCTAAAAAATATTTAAACCCCAAAAAACCTAAAACACCCCTAAAAACCCAAAAAGACTCTAAAGACCCCAAGAAACCCTAAAAACACCAAAACTCTCTGAAAAACCCTAAAACCCCTCAAAACCCCAAAAATCCATAAAAAGCCGTAAAATCTATAAAAATCATAAAAAACCCTAGAAAAAAAATGAAAACATAAAAACCTCTAAAATCTCTTAAAAACCCTTGAAAACCATAAAAACCATAAAAAAACTAAAACCACATAAAACCCTCAAACCACTAAAAACACTAAAAACACTAAAAACCCTTTAAACCCCTAAAAACATTAAAAACCCTAAAAAACCTTAAAACCCCTAAAAAACTAAAAAACCCTAAAAACCATGAAAAAAATCTAAAAACCCCTAAAAAACCTAAAAACGATCAAAATCCCTAAAATCCATAAAGAACCCTAAAAAATCTTAAAACTATAAAAATTATAAAACCCCCTAAAAGTCATGAAAATGTAAAAAAACCCTAAAAACCATAAAAATTCCCTGAAAAACATAAAACCCCTAAAACCCATAAAAACCCTTAAAAAAATACCCTAAAAACTCTAAAAACACTTAAAACTCATAATTTTTTTAAATAAATCTAAAAACCCTAAAAAACATAAAAAAACTCATAAAAACCCTAAAAACCCAAAAGACCCTAAAACCCTAAAAACCCCTGAAAAACACTAAAAACCCTCAAAATACCTAAACACCTAATGTTCTGGAAGAAACATATCATCTCTCTCTCCTGGGTTCTCCCTCACGACATTGCAATCTCCAGGGTTTCCTCTTGGAACCCCCCTCGGCGGCTCGTTGATTTCTTCCTGTTTGGGATTTGTGATGCATATGGGGTCTTTCTTGAGCGGTCCTTTTCCCTGGGGTCGCGCTTATGGGAGACAAGGAAGATGCTTGGTGGCGAAGGGCTCTGGCGGTTATGTTAGGGCAAGGGAGGAGATGGTTTGGCCTGGATTTTGCGGCGGAATGGCTCAGTCTCAACAGATATAGAGACCACTCTTTCTCGGGCATCATCTCACTTGTGGCAGTGCCTTCATTGTCATGGAAGTGACTTTGGTTGACTCTATGGGTGGTGGGGTTTCTCGTCAGCAAGACTTGACTCCTTTCTCTATGGAGAGGCGAGATCTGGTGAGGTGAGGTGAGGTGAGGAGAGGTTTTCGGAAGTGATCATCAGATCGACGTCTCCCTCCCCTTTCTAGATCTGGGGTTGGGAGGATCTTGGTGGACTTTCTGGCTTAGTGACAGAATATGGAGAATGGTGCCTGTCTCTGCTATGGGGTTTTCAGATCTTCTTAGAGCATGCAGAAGGTGCAATTGAGGTTTGATTGTTCTCAAATTTTATGTTTATTTGTTCTTTATGGCAACTTCACTGGTTGTGGATGGATTGGTTGTGTGTCGTTGTTGGTGTTGATTAATGGTTTTTATGTGAGGGGATTTTTGGTTATGGTTTGGCACAAGGAGTTATGGGTGTTGCGATTTGGTTTTGAGTGTCATTATTGGTGGTCTTGCATTGCTGTTGGGTGTTGATTGTTGGATGATGATTGGCTTGGAGGTGCTGGTTGCTGGGAATTAAGGAGATGGATGTCGATTGATGATAGGAGAGGAGCTATTCAAGGAGATGCTGGTTGTTGGAAACTGGAGAACTGGATGATGGTTACTGCTAGGCTGAGATGTCATGACATGGAGGTTGATGATTGTGGTGCTGGTGGTTCAATGTTACTGGTGGTGAATCTATTTGGAGAGGAGTCGCTGAATGCTGGAAAGTGTGCTACTAACACAAGTTATTACTTAGTTGGGAGGTGCTAAAGGAATGTTATGGATGTAATGATTGGAATTGGTTCTCCTGGATGCCGGTGTTGATTGGATAGGACGTGTTGAGGCTGATGTTGTGTCTGGTCTTTTGTGTCTTTTTCTTTCTTGTTTTATTTTTTGGGGATTGTTTTCTGGGTATGGGTCGATTGACACAACCCCACCGCTTTCTACTATGTCTTTTTCTAATAAATTTGGGTGCAGGTTGGGAATAGCCTGGCCCTACACCTACCTTTCCCCTAAACACCTAAAAACCCTAAAAACCATAAAAATCCTAAAAACCCTTAAAAATCTATAAAAACATAAAAACCCATAAAAACTCTGAAAACCCCCTAAATACCATAAAACCCCTAAAAACCATAATAACCCATAAACACCCCCCCACAAAAAACAACTAAAAAACTAATATCCCTTAAAACCCCAAAAATGTTAAAACACTCACAAAACCATTAAATTCCCTAAAAAAAATCAAAAAACCCTAAAACCAAAAAAGACCCTAAAAACCCTAAAAATCACTAAAACCCCTAAAACCATCAAAATACCTCAAAACCCTAAGAAAACCCTAAACCCATCAAAATTATAAAAATCCCTAAGATTCCATGAAAACTTAAAAAACCTAAAAAGCCTAAAAACCCATAAAAACCATAAAAGCCGCAAAATTCTTTAAAACCCTAAAACGCAATAAAAACCCTACAAAACCACTATAAACTCTAAAAACCCTAAAAACCCCTAAAAACATTAAAAACACTAAAAACATTTAAAACCCTAAAAACCCTAAAAACCCTAAAAACCCTAAAAACCTCTAAAAACACTAAAAACCCTTGAAAACCCATAAAACCCTCAAAATCCCTAAAACCCCTTAAAAAGTTCAAAACCCCAAAAAAATCCATAAAATTTTAAAAAAACATAAATAACCTGAAAACCCCCTAAAAGCCATAAAAACCCCTAAAACCTTAAAAACCCTAAAAATTAAAAAAACCTAAAACCCCATGAAAAACTCTAAAAGACCTTTAAACCACTAAAAGTGTTAAAAACTCAAAAACACTAAAAAACTGAAAATAACCTTAAAACCCCAAAATTACTAAAACCTTGAAACCCCAAAAAAACCCTAAAAAACCCTAAAAACCCCTAAAAACTATAAAAAACCTAAAAAACATAAATGTCCATAAAATGGTAAAAAACCCTGAAAATACTCTGAAATCGATAAAACCCCTACTAACATTAAAAAACCTAAAAACCAATAAAACCACTAAAAACTAATAAAAACTCTAAAAACCCTTAAAACCCCTAAAAACATTAAAAAATGTAAAAATCTTGAAAACCCTAAAAAACTCACAAAACCCTAAAAATCTAAAAGGTCCCAAAAAACCTAGAAAACCCTTAAACCCCTCATAATCCCAAAAAACCATAAAAACCATAAAACCCATAAAAGTCCAAGAAACCCCGAAAAAATCCATGAAAAGGTAAAAACCCCTAAAACCCCTAAAAACAAATAAAAACCATAAAAATCCTAAAAACCCATTAAAATACAAGAAAATATAAAAATATAAAAACCCTTGAGACCATAAAACCCCATAAAAACCTTAAAACACCCTAAACCCATATAAAAACCCTAAAAACCCACTAAAAATAAAAAAACCCTTAAAACATCTAAAAAAGTTAAAAAACTCTAAAAACCATAAAACACCTAAAAAACTAAAAATCCCCTTAAACCCAAAAGACCCTAAAAACCCTCAAAATCCAAAAAAACTTAAAACCCCTAAAAACCATAACAATATTTAAAAACCCATAAAATTTTTGAAAATGTAAAAAACCCTAAAAAATTTGAAAAACCTCTGATAACCATAAAACCCTTAAAACCTCAAAAAAACCCCCAAAACCCGTAAAGACCCTAAAAACCCACTAAAAACTCAAAAAAACCTTGAACCCCTAAAAACGTTAAAAACTCTAAAAAACCTTAAAAACCCTAGAAAGACCAAAAAAACTCTAAAACCCCAAAATATCGAAAAACCATAAAAATGATAAAAACCTAAAAACCTATAAAAAACCCCTCAAAACCTCTCAAAACCCCTCAAATACCCAAAAAATCTGAAAAATCCTAACCCCCCTAAAAATCCATGAATACGTAAAACATCCTAAAAACCCTTAAAAATCCTTGAAAACCATAAAAACCCATAAAAACCTTGAAAATCCTTAAAATACATAAAAACACTAAAACCCCACTAAAAACTCAAAAAACCCTCAAACCCCTAAAAACTTTAAAAAACTCTAAAAATATTTAAAACCATAAATACTCAAAGGAACTCTAAAACCTAAAAAGACCATAAAACCCCAAAAACCCCAAAAACCCAAAATACCTCAAAACCATAAAACCCTTAAAATAATAAAAATCTTATAAAACCCCTGAAAATGTAAAAAACACTAAAAGGTTGAAAAACCACTAAAAACCATAAAATCCCCTAAAAACCTTAAGACCCTAAAACCCCATAAAAACTACAAAACCCCTAAAAACTCTAAAACCCTTTAAAACCCCTAAAAACATAAAAAAACTCTAAAAACTCTTAAAAGGACTAAAAAAACTAAAAAAAAATAAAAACCCTAAAAACCCTAAAAACCTTAAAACCCCCTAAAAACTGTAAAAACCTTAGAAAAAAAACCGTAAAAACACTCAAAATCCAGAAACAACCCTAAGAAAACCTAAAATACATACAAAACATAAAAAACCCTAAAAATACATGAAAACATAAAAGACACTAAAAACCCCTTGAAAACCATAAAAACACCTAAAAACATTAAAATACCCAAAACCCCCAAAAAATCCTAAAAACCACAAAAAAGTCTAAAAACCCTTTAAACCCACAAAAATGTTAAAGAACTCTAAACACCATAAAAACTCAAAAAAACTAAAAAAAACACTAAAACCCAAAAAGACTCTAAAAAACCTACAAAATCCCCAAAAACCCAAAAAAACCCCTTGAAAAACCATAAAAATCCTCAATATCTATAAAAACACTTAAAACCATAAAAATATAAAAAAAACTGTAAACATCCATGAAAGCGTAACGAACCCAAAAACCCTAAAAACACCCTGAAAACCATAAAACCCCTATAAACCCTAAAAACCTTTAAAAACAACTAAAACTTAAAACATTTAAAAACTCTGAAAAACATTTAAAACTCTAAAAAAACTCAAAAAACCCTAAAACCCCCAAAAGACCCTAAAAAACCATAAACCCCCCAAAACCCCTCAAAATTCCTAAAACTCATAAAATCCCATAAAACCTAAAAATCCTAACCCCCCTAAAAATCCAAGAAAATGTATAAAATTCGAAAAACCCAAAAAATCCCCTAAAACCCATAAAAACCCAAAAAAACCTTGAAAACCCTAAAAACCCATGAAACCCCTAAAAACCCAATAAAAACTTTGAAAACCCTTAAAACCCCTAAAAATATTATAAAATCTAAAGAACCATAAAACCCCCAAAAAACTCAAAAAACCATCAAAACCCAAAAGACCCTAAAACCCAGGAAAACACTAAAAACCCAAAAACCCGTAAAAACCCCTAAAAACCATAAATCTATAAAAACTCTAAATAACCCTAAAAGCCATAAAAATCCTAAGAACCCCTAAAAATCCCTGAAAATGTGAAAAACCCTAAAACCCTTGAAAAAACACAGAAAACCAAAAAAACCCTAAAACCAAAAAAATCCTCTAAAAACTCATAAAAACCATAAAACCACTAAAAACCCAAAAAGCCTTCAAACCCCTAAAAACGTTAAAAATATCAAAAAACCTGAAAACCCCTAAAAATACACAAAAAACACTAAAACCCAAAAGGACCTAAAACCCCAAAAAAACCATAAAAACACTAAAAATCACTGAAAATCCCTAAAAAACCTCAAATCCCTAAAAACCATAAAAACTATAAAAAATATAAAAAAATTAAAAAACTCCTGAAAATCAATGAAAATGTAAAAAACCCTAAAAACCTTGAAAAAACTTGAAAACCACAAAAAACTATAAAAACCTTAAAAACCCAAAAAAACCCTAAAACCCACTTCAAACTCTTAAAACCCTTTAAACCCCTAAAACGTTAAAATATTTGAAAAAAACATAAAAACCATAGAAAAAATCAAAAAAAAAATTAAAAACCCCAAAGACCTTAAACCTCAGAGAAACCCCAATACCAAAACCCCCCCTAAAAAACCCTAAAACCCCTCATAATCCCAAAAAACCAATAAAAACCAAAAAAAAACTAAAAAGACCCCTAATAATCCATGAAAATGTAAAAAAACCCTTAAACCCCGAAAACCCCCTGAAAACTATAAAAAACCCTAAAAATCATTAAATACCCTAAAAACCCATAAAACCCCAAAAAAATCTCTGAAAACTCTAAAAATCCTGAAAACTCCTACAAATGTTAAAAAACCCAAAAGAAACCCCCAACCCCCCCCCCAAAAGAACATAAAACACCTGAAAAACCTTAAAACCCATTCAAACCCTCAAAATCCTTATAACAATAAAAAACCATAAAAATACTAAAAATAAATTATAAACCATGAAAACGTAAAAAACCATAAAAACCACCTAAAACCATAAAACCCCCTAAAATCCTAAAAACCCCTAAAAATGTTATAAAAATCTAAAAACCCTTTATAACCCTAAAAACTCAAAAAAACCCCTAAAAGCACAAAAAGACCCTAAAACCCCCCAAAAAATCCTAAAAATCCACAAACCCCTAAAAACCCTAAAAAACCATAAAAACCATAAAAATACAAAAGATCCCCATAAAAATCCATGAAAACATAAAAAAACTAAAAAACCATGAAAACCATAAAAACCCCTAAAAACCATAAAAACCATAAAACCACTAAAAACTCTAAAACCCCTTAAAACCCCTAAAAATGATAAAAACTCTAAAAACCCCTTCAACACCTAAAAAACTAAAAAAACAAAAAAAAATCTAAAAGACCCTAAAAACCATAAAAAAAACCCTAAAACCCTTAAAAACCCTAAAATCCATGAAAAAACATAAAAATTCTCAAAACCCCTTCAATCACTTAAAACTATAAAAATCCTAAAAAACCCCTATAAATATATGATAACATAAAAAATCATAAAAATCTTGAAAACCCCTAAAAACAATAAAACCCCCTAAAATCCTTAAAACTCGTAAAAACACATAAAACCCTAAAACCACTAAAAAATCTAACAACCTTTTAAACCCCTAAAAATGTTAAAAACTCAAAAAACCATAAAACTGAGGCTTCGGCCCCAACCTTAAAAAAACCCTAAAAAAATAAAAAAAAACATTAAAAGACCCTAAAAACCTAAAAAACCCCTAAAACCCCTAAAAACCTATGAAAATCCCTAAACCCCCCAAAATCCATAAAAACTTTAAAAAAACCCTATAACCGATAAAAATATGAAAAATCCCCTAAAAATCCATGAAAACGAAAAATAACTATAAAATCCATGAAAAACCTCTAAAACCCTAAAAATCATTAAAAACCTTAAGAAACCCTAAAAACAACTAAAAAAATCTAAAAACCTTTAAACCCCTAAAAAAGTTAAAAACTCTAAAAACCAAAAAATCCACAAAAAAATATCAAAAAACCCCCTACAACTCCAAAAAGACCATAAAAATCATGAAAATCCCTAAAAACCCCTGAAAACCCCAAAAAATCATAAAATCCCTAAAATCCCTAAAAAACCCTTTAAACCATAAAAATCTTAAAAAATCCTAAAAACCCTGAAAACCCCTGAAAACCATAAAACCGTGATAAAAATATTAAATACCCATTAAAACCTTAAAAACCACCAAAAACTCTAAAAGTGCTTTAAACCCCAAAAATCATTAAAAAAATCTAAAAAACCTTAAAACACATAAAAAATTCAAAAAAACTCTAAAAACCCAAGAAGACCCTAAAAACTTGAAAACTCCCAAAACCCCTATAAACCCCTAAAAACCCTCAAAATCCTCAAAATCCCTAAAACCCCTAAAAACCATAAAAACCATAAAAATCCTAAAAATCCCCTAAAAATACATTAAAATGTAATAAACCATAAAACCCTGGAAACCATAAAAATCACTAAAAACCCATAAAACCACTAAACACTCTAAAACTCCTTAAAACACCTAAAAACATTTAAAAACTTTAGAAATCCTTTTTTAAGGTAAATAGTAAAAATATTAAAACAAAGATGAATTACAATAAAACAACCAATGGTGAAACAATCTGACCCAAACACAAGGATCCGGACCAACCAAGCAAGAAATGTAAGGAGAAGCCCCAAAAAAAATTTAGGGAGCAAAAAACAAGAAAGTAAGAAAGTGAAAAATCATAGATTCCCAAAAGATACAAAAGCTAACAACCCAAGTGACAGGAATCCAGATACACTAGGTGCACAAGAACCAACACCAAGAGATAAGAAGCTAGCAACACCAAGCGCATAAGAATCATCACCAAGAGCACGAGCGAGAATCAATAATAGCATGACTAGCAAGAAGCATGAGAACCCAAGAGAAGAAAACCCAGATCACCACTAAGATCACTAGCACAACATGAGAACCAAGCCGAAGAAACATAGGCAAGAAGCCAACTATAAGGCCCGATAATCCTTGTAATGCCCGGCCAGACTAGCAGGATATACAAACAAATCTAATAGTATAATAGCAAAGAAGGCCCTGAGCTCCAACCAAGAGGTAGTCAACAAGGACTTCCAAGGAAAATACAACACCACCAAAGCCCTATAGAAACAAGAGGAACCCAACAACAACCAAATCCCAACCTCCTAGAGAGGAATCCACCCCACAGAAGCACACAAGAAATAGCAAGAAAGCCCTCTAAAAGGAAATATCCATCACAAACACTCCCATGCACGCACACACGCACACACACACGCATTCCCCACCACCCACCATCATCGAAGAATGCACTCACACACACACACACACACACCCTCACACCTAAGAGAACAACCAAATCCACAACATCTAGCCACAACTCAAACCAGAACTATGCCAAAATAGCCAACCAAAACTAGCACCATGTACAGACCAAACCTCAACATGCTCAAAGATCTATCCCAACACCACTGTGAGCCATAAGAACCTATCAATCTGCAAGCACCCTCTACCCAACCACCACAATAGAAATCCACCAACAACCTCACTGAAAGAACCCAAACTTACCACAACAGTAAAACACATCCCCCTCTAGCTCCAAATATACCACAAAAAACCAACAGCCCGAGATAAGACACAACTGAACCTCAAAAACAACCACATACCATATGCAACACCCATATAGACCAACCAAACCTGCCCAAATCCCTTCAACAGCCCACCCAAAAACCCCACCACAACACGAGACTAGAAATATCCACTGATAGCCATTGTAAAACCCCTGTAAGAAATGAAACCAACATCCACCTGTAGCTGCGCAACCCCAAAAACAAACTGGGAACCCCTCAACATTCCATTCCAATGTAAGCACACTACAAATCTATGTAGCCATCCAACTAGACCTAGCCAAATCCACCAAACAGACCTCCCTTTAGAAAATAAGCATGAGGCCATCCATCTGCAACAACCCATAGCCACTATTGATCCCCCTACCATGCCAGAAATCCAACCAAACCCATACACCACCCACACCCATGGCCACATACATCATAACCAGCCAAAAGATGCCCAACACCCTCCACCAAACTACGACACCTCACCCAAGAAAACACCAAATAGGAATTCCAAATACATTTACCACCAATAGCAGCCAACAACATCAAGACACCTATAGCCAAAAACCAATCATGAACCCCATCTGCAAAAACAACCCAGACAGCCAAGAACCCTGCCAGCAAACCCAAAACTAGCCAACAAAACATCATCCAACCTTTAGAAAGAAAATGGAAAAATTCCATCTTTGAACCATCTCTTAGTTATCCTTAATATTCAGAAATATATTACAAGAAAATAGTATAGATCTGATGACATGATCAAACTTAAACCAAATAAGGTTCACACCATGAGGAGGGGCACCATGAAACCTAGAATTGTGTTTCTTCCAGAGAATATAAACCAAAGAATCCACTCCAAGCCTTCCTAAAACAGCTAGCATATAGGTCCCATAAAATTCACCAAAATACCGACTAATAATATCAGAGAAGGAAGAGTCATTACAATGGAAATTTAGTAGGGATGAAAAAGTAACCCAAATTCTACAAGAGATCATGAAATTAAGGAATAAATGATCCAAAGTTTCAGCATTCAGTTTGAAAAGGAGAAAACGATTAGGAAAATCCATCTTTAAACATTACAACCTATCTTGGGTTGGAAAACTATTAAGAACAGCAAGCCATGTGATGAAGGAGAACCTACCAGGGGAGGGAATTTCCAGATCAAGGAAAACTAGGGGAAAATAGAAAACTTCATTCTACGATCCTTGTAGACAACATGAATAGAAAAAGAATCATGTCTATTCTAAAGTAACCCATTAGAACCACCTCCCGGATGAGGTAACATCCAAATTTCCTATCGAATGTCACATAGCTTAACTGAAATGACCATCAGAGGGTTCTAAGTTCCTTAAAAAATAATGTCTGAAACCTTATCCCAGGGAGACATTCTAGAGTCATAAATAATTCAATCATCAGGGGAGGAGCATATAGGACACCTCGACAACCATGAGTCAAACCATACAGAGATGTTTAATCCATTCCAAACCGGAAAGGAGATATGATCACTCAAAAAATCAAGGAGACTAAGAAAAATCCTAAAAACTTCCAAACCCCTAAAAACTTTATAAAACTCTAAAAAACCGTTATAACCCTAAAAAACAAGAAAGAACCCTAAAAACTCAAAAATACCCTAAAAGCCCTAGAAAAATCCTAAAAACCTAAAAACCCCTAAGAACCCTAAAAACCCTAAAAAGCATAAAAATCCAAAAGAACCCCCTTAAAACTCCATGAAAACGTAAAAACCCTGAAAACCACTGAAAACCCATAAAATCCCTAAAAACCATAAAAAACCCAAAAACCCTAAAATCCACTAAAAACACTAAAAAAACTTTAAACCCCTAAAAACGATAAAAACTTTAAAATCCCAAAAGACCCTAAAAACCACAAAAAACCCAAAACCTTTGAAACCCCCTAGAAAACCATAAAAACCTTATAAATTCCTAACAAAACTAAAACCCATAAAAATCCTAAAACCACCCTAAAAATCGATGAAAACATGAAAAATAATAAATACCTTGAAAAACCTTGAAACCATAAAAACCCTTAAAATCCTTTAAACCCCTAAGAACACATAAAAACCCTAAACCGATAAAAACTCTCAAAAACCTAAAAATCCCTAAAAAATAAATAAAACCCCTAAAAGCCCAGAAAAACTCTAAAGCCCCAAAAAATCTATAAAAACCCTCAAAATCCCTAAAAACCCTAAAATACCCTAAAAACCATAAAAATATTAAAACACCCCAAAATCCATGAATATGTAAAAAACCCTAAAATCCCTGAAAACCTCTGAAAATCATAAAAACCCATAAAGAACCTAAAAACCCTAAAAACCTCTAAAAACTCTAAAAAAACTTTAACCCCCTAAAAACATTAAAAAAACTATAAAACCCTTAAAAATACTAAAAAACTCAAAAAATCTTGAAAAAAAAAGATCCAAAAAAAACCTCTAAAAACCTAAAAGCCCCTAAAAACCCATAAAAATCACAAAATGCCAAAAAACCTTAAAAAACCCTTAAAACCATAAAAATCCTAAAAAACCTAAAAACCAGAAAAATATAAAACCCTTTAAACCTGTAAAATCCGTAATAAAATCTAAAGAACTTTTAAAACTTAAAAAAAAATTAAAAAAACCCTAAAAACCGAAAAAGATCCTAAAAACCCTAAAAGCCCCGGAAAACCATAAAACCCTAAAAAACCATAAAAATCATAAAAAAGATAACAAACCATGAAAACCTAAAAACCCCTAAAAACATAAAACCCACTAAAACCCTTAAAAACCCATTAAAACTCTAAAAACCACTAAAAACTCTAAAAACCCTTAAATACCCTACAAATGTTAAAATCTTTAAATACTCAAAAAACTCAAAAAACCCCTAAAAACCCCAAAAAAAACCCTCAAATCCTTAAAAACCATAAAAACCCTAAAAATACTAAAAATCTTAAAAATCCATGAAAACATAAAAAACCCAAAAAAATCCTTAAAAACATAAAAATCCCTAAAAACCCATAAAAGCACTAAAAACACTAAAACCCCTTTAAACCCCTAAAAACGTTAACAACTCTAAAAAAAATTAAAAACCCTAAAAAACCTATAAAACATAAAAATCCTAAAAAAACCCAAAACCCTCAAAATCCCAAAAAACCCAAAAAACCATAAAAATTCTAAAAAAATCCCTATAAATCCATGAAAACATAAAAAAACCATAAAAACCTTGAAAAATACCTGAAAAAAACCTAAAAAACCTAAAAAACCCTAAAAACCTATAAAACCCTAAAAACGTACTAAAAACTCCAAAAACCCTTAAAACCCCTAAAAATGTCAAAAAACTCAAAAAACCCTAAAAACTCAAAAAAAACCATAAAACCCCAAAAGACCCTAAAAACCCATAAAACCCCTAAAAACCATGAAGACCCCTAACCCCGCCCCCAAACCCTCAAAATCCCTAAAAACCATAAAAAATCTATAAAACCATTAAAAGTCCTTGAAAACATAAAAAACCGTAAAAACCTTGAAAAACCCACTAAAATCCAAAAAAACAAAAAAAAACAAAAAAACCCTAAAAACCCATGAAAACCCTAAAGCCACTAAAAAATCAAAAAACCAGAAAAACCCTAAAAATGTTTAAAATCTCTAAAAAAACTTAAAACCCCTAAAAATAAAAAACCCCTTAAAACCCCAAAAGAACCTAAAAACCCTAAAATAATCTAAAAACCCTAAAACCCACGAAAACTCTAAAAACCCTAAAAATCCCTAAAACCCCTAAAAACCCAAAAACCATACAAATCCAAAAAAATGCTTAAAAATTTATGGTAACATAAAAACTCGAAAAACCCTTAAAATCCCGGAAATCTAGAAAAACCCCCTAAAAACATTAAAAAACCTAAAAATTCATAAAAAACCTAAAAATCCACTAAAAGTTTAAAATCTCTTTAAACCCCTAAAAAATTAAAAAATCTATAGAAAAATTAAAACACTAGAAAATAAAAATAACACTAAAAACCCTGGAAACCCCTAAAAACTCTAAAACCACCTAAAAACTCTAAAAACCTTAAAAACCTTACAAAAATAAAAATCCTAAGAAACCCCTAAAAAGTCATGAAAATGTAAAAACCCTAAAAACCTCGTAAAACAACAAGAACCCATAAAAATATTTAAAAACCCTAAAACCCCATAAAATTCCAAAAAAACACTAAAAACTCTAAAAACAATTTAAACCCCTAAAAACATTAAATACACTAAAAACCCTTAAAAACCCAAAAAACTCAAAAAACCCTAAAAATATAAATGATTATAAACCTTGAAAAACCATAAAAACCCTAAAACCCCTAAAAACCCATGAAAACCCTAAAAACCATCAAAATCTCTAAAAACCCTAAAAATCATAAAAATCATTAAAAATCCCTAAAAATCCATGAAAACATTGAAAACCCCTAAAAACCAAGAAAACACACTGAAAATCATAAAACCACATAAAAACATTAAAAACCCACACACCCCCTAAAAAACACTAAAATTCCTTTAAATACCCTAAAAATGTTTAAAAAATCTAAAAACCTTAAAACCCCAAAATAATTAGCAAAAAACCCTAAAAACACAAAAGACCCTAAAACAATGAAAATCCCACAACCCCCCCCCAAACCCACAAAACCCTAAAAACCCCTAAAAACATAAAAATCCTAAAGAACTCTGAAAAATCTATGAGAACGTAAAGAACCCTGAAAAACCTAAAAAACCAATTAAAAATATAAACACACTTAAAAACATTAAAAAACCATAAAAATAAATAAAAACCCTAAAACCACTAAAAATTCTAAAAACTCTTAAAACCCCAAAAAATGTTAAAACACTCTAAACACCTTTAAAACACTAAAAAACTCAAAAAAACCCTAAAACCCCAAAAATACCCAAAAACCCCGAAAAACCCTAAAAACACCTGAAAACCCCTAAAAACCCCTAAAAACCCAAGAAACCCCAAAAAATCCTAAAAAACCATAAAAATCCTGAAAACCCCCTAAAAATCCTTCAAAATGTATAAAACCCTAAAAACCTTGAAAAACACATGAAAACCATTAAAACCCCTAGAACCTAAAAAAAGCCATAAAAACCCATAAAATCCCTAAAAACCAACTAAACCCCCTAAAAACCCTAAAACCACAAAAAATTCAAAAACTCTTAAAAACCTTCAAACCCCTAAAAACTAAAAAATACCCTAAAATCCAAAAAGACCATGAAAACCCTTAACACCCATAAAAACTCTAAAAACCTCTAAAAATCATAAAACCCTCAAAATCTCTGAAAATTATAAAAACCCTAAAAACCCTAAAAATCATAAAAAACCCTAAATATCTCTGAAAATGTAAAAAACCCTAAAAAATCCAAAGAAACATGAAAACCATAAAACCACTAAAATCCTTAAAAAACCTAAAACCCCATAAAACCCTAAAAACCCACTAAAATTTGTAAAAAACACTAAAACCCCTATAAAACTCAACCCCCCCTAAAAACCCAAAAGACCCTAAAAACCCTAAAAACACGGAAAACCCATAAAACCCATAAAACCCCTAAAAAATCCTAAACCCCTCAAAATCTCTAAAAGCCTAAAAACCCTTAAAACCATAAAAATACTAAAAAATCCCTAAAATACATGAAAATGTATAAAACCCTAAACACCCTAAAAACCCCTGAAAACCATAAAAATCCCGAAAAACATAAAAACCCTAAAACACATGAATACTCTAAAAAACTGCTAAAAACTCTTAAAACCCCTAAAAATGAAAAAAAAACTCTAAAACCCCTTAAAAAATACTAAAAAACATTTAAAAAACATAAAAACCCTAAATACTCAAAACAAACCCTGAAAACCAATAAGACCATTAAAACCCTAAAACCATAAAAACCATAAAAACCATAAAAACCATAAAAACCATAAAACCTCTGAAAAAACTAAAAACCCTAAAATATCTAAAAAACCCCAAAAAACCTAAAATCCATAAAAATCCTAAAAAACCCCTAAAATCTATGAAAAAGTAAATATACCTAAAACCTTAAAAAACCACGAAAAAACACAAAAACCCCAAGAAACATTTAAAACTCTAAATCCCAATAAAACCCTAAAAATCAAATAAAACCTCTAAAACCCATTAAAAACCCTAAAATCGTTAAAAACTCTAAAGAACCTAGAAAACCATGAAAAAATAAAAAAAACACAAAAAACCCAATAGACCCTAAAAACATAGAAAAACACTAAAAACCATAAAACCCCTAAAAACCCTAAAATCTCTAAAAAACCCTAAAAACCATAAAAATCCTAAAAACCCCTAAAAATCCATGAAACTATAAAAACCATAAAACCATGAAATCCATAAAGACCCCTAAAAACCTTTAAAAACCTAAAACACATAAAAACCCAAAAAACCCCACTAAAAACACTAAAACCCCTTAAAGCCCCAAAAATGATTAAAAACTCTAAAAACCCTTAAAACCCCTAATAATTCAACAAAAAATCCTAGAAACCCAAAAATCCCTAAAACCCTAAAAACCCTAAAAACCATAAAAATCCTAAAAAAGCCCTAAAAGCTCTAAAACCCCATAAAAACCTTAAAAAACCCTAAACCCCATTTAAATCCTAAATAACTACTAAAAACTCTAAACACCCTTAAACCCCATAAAAATGATAAAAAATATAAAAAAACTTAAAACCCCTAAAAACACTAAAATACCCTAAAACCCATAAAACCCATAAAAATCATCAAAATACCAAAAAATACAAAAAAATATAAAAACTATAAAAATAATTGAAATCCATAAAAATCCATTAAAGCATAAAAATCCATAAAATCCCTGAAAACCCCATGAAAATAATAAAAACCCATAAAACCTTTAAACCCGTAAAAACCATAAAAACCCTAAAAATAACTAAACACTATAAAAATGCTTATAAACACTAAAACATTAAAAACAATAGAACACCGAAAAAAACCAGAAAAAATAAAAAGACCCTAAAAACCCAAAAGACACTAAAAGACTTAAAAATTCTCAAAAATACTAAAAAGCCTAAAAATCCAAAAAAAATCCTACAACCCCTAAAACCCAAAAACATCCTAAAAGACACCTAAAAATACAATAAAATGTAAAAATCATTAAAAAATATTAAAAAATCCTTAAAACAATAAAAACCACTAAAAACCATAAAAACCCTAAAACCTCATAAAAACCCTAAAACCCCACTAAAAACACTAAAACCCCTAAACCCATTCTTGGATCCTGATTCTCTTCTTCTGTTTCTGCGGATCGAGCTTTGCCCAAAGGTTCCTATTTTGGATGAAGGTCATTTGTAGCTTCAACTTTCGATTTCAGAGTTTAACAAGGCTTTCACTCTACATATGCTCAACCTAGTTGCTTGTTTTTTGAATTGGCCCCCACCGGTTGACATTTTTTATAGGTTCGTGTTTGAACATTGGGATCTTTGGGATCATGATACTATGGGCCTTATTGATACCTATCACATTATGATTCACTTTTCATCTGAGGAGGATCTTATTCATGCCTAGTCTGCAGCTCCTCAAAGATGCAATGGTGCTCGCTTCTCCCTTTTACAGTGGAGCTTTGATTTCCATTTGAATTCTGATTCTCTGATGGTGGAAACTTGGGTGAGATTTCCAGAACTCCCTCTACACTTTCCAAATCTATCTATTATTTCAATGTTGGGGAATTTGGTAGGATGTTTCCTATGCATGAATAGTAGAACTTGGACTCTCTATCATCTGGTTTCCCCGAGGGTCTTTGTTGAAGTTTATGTATCGAAGGGGCTGGTTGATTTTGTTTGGATTTCTATTGGCGAAGATCTCCATTGGAAGCCACCTGTGGTTTTCAAATCATGGGTGAGCTACTGTGATTCATGCTTGATACTTGGTCACATGATGATGAGCCAGCTACATGGTTAGGTAAACTCTTTGTGTAGAAATATGCAAATATTAATGCTAACATGGCTCGGATAAAGAGGGGGAAGGATTTGATGGGTGACCCTCATTCTGTTGGCCTGGATTCAGGCCCTAGAAAGAGGAAGTCAGGGTTTGACAATGCACGTACTCCCGAATCTAGAATCCAGAAAGGTGGGGTGGATCTTACTACTACTGAACATGGGATAGATGGTAATTCCAAGTCTAAGGCAGTGACTGATGATGGCGTGCTACATGGAAGGAAGTTGGAGCTTGGAGGTCTTCCCTCAACTCAACTAAAGAGGAGGCTAAGGAGGGACTACTCCACTCTTCTAAGGCCAATCACTGCCAGAGCCTCCTCCAAGGCTTCCAATTATGCAGAGCAGCAGAGGCTTAGGGACATGTATAACAATATTTCTATGGACATGGAAAGTGCTATGAAGGCTACATCGGAGTGGGATATGGAAAATTCAGATGCATCTTCAGGATATGGCGCATATGAAGACCCCTATGGAGATGGTGGGGAGGTCGACCCATATGATATGTAGTTTCTTTTGGGTATGGATTTTTTGACCCTACCCCTACCTTGTTTGTTTGACTTTCTTTCTAATACATTTTTGGGGACCAAGAATAGCCTAGTCCTACACCTTCTTTTCCTTAAAATCTATAAAAAACCCAAATGACCATAAAAAACCTATAAAACCCATTAAATCAATGAAAATGTAAAAACCCTAAAAACCCAAAAAAAACTCAAAAACCAAAGAAACCCCTAACATACATAAAAACCATAAAAACCCATAAAATCCCTAAAAATCACTAAAAACTCTAAAAACCCTTAAAACCGCTAAAAACATTAAAAAAACTCTAAAAAACCATAACAAGCTTAAAAAAAGTCAAAAAAACACTAAAACCCCCAAAAGACCCTAGAAACCATTAAAACCCAAAAAAACCCCAAACAAACCTAAAGACCCTCAAAATCCCTTTAAACCCTGAAACCCCTAAAAACCCAAAAAACCATAAAATTCCAAAAATACCCCTAAAAATCCATGAAAATGTAAAAACCCCTAAAAACTCTAAAAACCCCTAAAAACCATAAAAACTCTTAAAAACCTTAAAAACCCCAAAAAACACATAGAAACCTAAAAATCCATTAAAAATTATAAAAACCCTTAAAACCCTAAAAAAGGTTAACAAACCCTAAAAAAATTTTAAACCCTAAAAAACTCAAAAAAACCCCTAAAACCTAAAAAGATCCTAAAAACCTTGAAAATCCCTAAAAACCCTTGAAAACCACACAAACCCCTCAAAATCCCTAAAAACACTAAAAACATAAACATCCTAAAAAAACCCCTAAAAATCCATGAAAACATAAAAACCCCTAAAAACCCTGAAAACCCTGAAAACCCCCTAAAAACAAAAAAAATCATAAAATCCTTAAAAACTAATAAAGACCCTAAAATTCCACTAAAAACTCTAAAAACCCTTAAACCCCCTAAAAACGTTAAAAACTCTAAAACACCTTGGAACCCTAAAAAACTCAAAAAAATCTAAAAACCAAAAAAGACTCTAAAAACCCTAAAAACCCATTAAAACCCTTCAAAATCCCTAAAAACCATAAAAAACAAAAAAAACCATAAATAAATTAAAATCCATAAAAACCACTAAAAACCCTAAAAAATCACAAAAACTCTAAAAACCATAAAACCCCTAAATATTTTAAAAAATATAAAAAACCTTAAAAACCTTAGAAAAAAAGAAAAAACCTAGAAATCCAAAAAGACCCAAAAAACATAGAAAACCCCAACCCCCCCAAAAAAAAACCCCAAAACCCCTCGAAATCCCTAAAACCCCTAAAAACCCTAAAACCCCTAAAAACAATAAAAACCCTAAAAATAATTAAAAACCTAAAAAATAATAAAACTCTTAAAATCCCTTCAAACCTCTAAAAATGTTAAAAATCTAAAAAACCTTAAAAACCATAAAAAACTAATAAAACCCCAAAAAGAACCCAAAAACATTGAAAAAACCTAAAAACCACCCAACCCCAAAACCCTCAAAATCCCTCAAAATCCGTAAAACCTTTAAAACCCTAAAAACGCTAAAAACCCCCTAGAAATCCATTAAAATGTAAAAAACCCTAAAACCAAAAAAATCATTAAAAAACATAAAAACCCATAAAAACTTTAAAAAACCCTAAAAACACAAAAAACTCTAAATTCCCGTAAAGCCCATAAAAACATTAAAAATTTCTAAATATCCTTAAAAACCTTAAAAAACTAAAAAGCACCCTAAAAACCCTAAATGACCCGAAAACACTAAAAATATTTAAAACCCCCAAAAAACCCCTAAAAACCCTTAAACCGTAAAAATCATAAAAAACCCTAAAAAAAACTTGAAAACCATAAACCCCCTACAAACATTAAAACCCTAAAAATCCATAAACCCTAAAAAACTACTAAAAACTCTAACAACACATTAAACCCCTAAAATGTCAAAAAACTCTAAAAAACCATAAAACCCAAAAAACTCAAAAAAAAAATAAAAACCCAAAAGGACCTTTAAATCTTTGAAATCCCCTAAAACCTCTTAAAAACCCCTAAAACCCCAAATGTACCTAAAAACCCTAAAAATCATAAAACACCTTAAAACCCCTAAAAATCCTGAAAATGTAAAAAACCCAGAAAAACCCCCTGAAAACCATAAAATCCCCTAAAACCCTTAAAAATACAAAAAGCCCTTAAAAACCCCTAATAAACCACTTGAAACTCTAAAAACCCCAAAACACCTAAAAAATTTAAAAAATACTAAAACATTAAAAACCTAAAAAACTAAAAAAACCTGAAAAAACCATAAAGACCCTAGAAACCCAAAAAAACCATGAAAACCCTAACATCCCTCAGAATCCCTAAACCCCCTAAAAACCTCTAAAAACCATAAAAATCCTAAAAACCACTCAAAATCCATGAAAACATAAAAACCCAGAAAAAACCCTAAAACCCCCCTAAAAACCCTAAAAACACCTAAAAACGTTAAAAAATTATAAAAGCCTTAAAAACCCTAAAAAACTAAAAAAAAACTAAAACCCCCAAAAGACCCTAAAAACCCTAAAAACCCCTAAAAACCATAAAAACCATAAAAACCCTTCGAATCCCAAAAAAACCCTAAAACCCCAAAAACCCAAAAAAAATCCTAAAAAACCCTAAAAATCTATGAAAATGTTAAAAACTCTAAAACCCCTTAAAAACCCCTACAACCCATAAAAACCCTTAAAACCCTCAAAAACCCCAAAATCCCATAAAAATCATAAAAACCACTAAAAATTCTAAAAAACCATAAAACCCTAAATGCTAAAAAAATCCCTAAAAACTCAAAAAGGCCATAAAAAACAAATAAACCATAAAATTAAAAAAATATTAAAAAACCCCTAAAAATACTTGAAAACATAAAAATCCCTAAAAAAAATAAAACCCTCTGAAAGCTATAAAAACCCCTAAGAACCTTAAAAAACTTTAATAACCGATAAAACCCTTAAAAATCAATAAAACTATAAAAACCCTAAAAACCCCTAAAAATTTTAAAAACACTAAAAATCCATAAATACCCTAAAAACACAAAAAAAAAACCCCTGAAACCCAATAAAAATCCTAAAAAGCCTAAAAACCCTCAAAATACTTAAAACTCCAAAAAACCCTAAAATCCATAAAAATCCTAAAAATCCCTATAAATCCATGAAAATGTAAAAACACTAAAAACCATGAAAAACCCCTGAAAACCATAAAACCCCTAAAAACCATTAAAAACCCATAAAAACCCAAAACAAACCCACTAAACACACTAAAACCCCTTAAAACACTTAAAAACATTAAAAACTCTAAAAAACTTAAGAACCCTTAAAAATAAAAAAATACCCTAAAACCCAATAAGAACCAACAACCCTTGAAAAGCCCCTGAAAAAACTAAAAACCCTTAAAATACATTAAAAACCTAAAGATTATAAAACAATAAAAATCCTTAAAACCCCTAAAAATCCATGAAAACATAAAACACCCTTAAAACCCTGAAAACCCCATGAAAACCATAAAAATCCCTAAAACTATAAAAAACCCTAAAAACTAATAAAAATATCAAAACCCACTAAAACTATAAAACCCATTATAACCCCTAAAACATTAAAAAAACTCTAAAAAACCTAAAAAACCCCCAAAAAATAAAATATCCTAAAAACCCAAAGGGACCCTAAAAACCTTGAAAACCCATAAAACACTAAAAACCCTCAAAATCCATAAAACCCCAAAAAAATCCTAAAACCCATAAAATACAAAAAAACCCAAAAAAATTCATGAAAATGGAAAAAACCCTAAAAACCCTTGAAAACTAGAAAAACCCCTAATGACCTTAAAAAAATTAAAAACCCATAAAACTCTAAATACCACAAAAAACTCTAAAAACCCTTAAAACCCCTAAAAATGAAAAAAAAATCTAAAAAAATTAAAACCCCTCAAAAACTCAAAAAAATACCCTAAAAGGTGGTGAATTATATGGAGGAAAAGGTTAGGTGTTTTCTATTGAAGGGGCCTTCTCTTACTGTTTCTGAGGCCAAGGTGGCTCGGGATTTACTGGTAAAGCCTAAAGATGAAGGATTCTTGGAGATTAATAGTATTTAGGATTAGAATAAAGCTGTTATGGTAAGAAATGTGTGGAATTTATGTAACCCATCTTATTCTTTGATCTAGGTGGATTGGGATCATTATTTTCTACTTTGATGTTCTCAGTCTTGGGTGGCCAAAGTTATATGGAATTGTTATTAGATGTGGAGGAAGTTATTGGAGCTTTAATATATGTTTAAGGACCACATCTCTTTTTGTTTGGGAATGGCTTGTGCATTTTTCTTTGGTTCAACTCTTGGCTCTGAAGGGGACCTATCTGCTCCTACATTAATGACTATATCATTTATGATTCTGGTTACCCTTCTTCTTCCATGATCTCAAACATTATTTTGGATGGAATTTGGAATAATCCTTTAGCTATATCTGCTGATTTATGGGAAATTTGTCAGGATATTCTCTAACTTGCTCAGCCTATAGGTTATGGTGATTGGATTCTATAGAATATGCAGCCTGATTTTTACATTTACATGATTTGAGAGGATATTAGACTGAAATATTCCTCTGTCCCCTGTAGTTCCTTAGTTTTCAATAGGATCACCCCATCTAGGTTCTCTTTTATTCTATGGTTAACTATTCTTAATAGGATACCTTCTCAGGATAGATTACAACGTAGGGGTCTTTATTTTCCTAATAATTTATTTTTATGTGATTTGGATGTTGAGGATTTGGATCATCTTTTTTTCTATTAATCCTTTTCTTGGAAGTTATGGCTGCCCTTTTTGATCTTTTCAGGTTTGAACTGCTCAACCTCCTCTTTTTTTGATGTCATTACCTATTGTATTTCTGTGTTTGATGGTGATTCGATGATGAATGTCTTGGAAATACTTGGAGTGGCCTATATTATCTATCTCACTTGGAAAGAGTAGAATTTACATTTGCATGTATCCCATCATCATAGTGTCAGCTACTTATCTCATAATCATGAGTCTACTAATCGGACAAGGTTCTTCTCTTATAGGTGGTTACCTAATAATAGCACTAATCAAGATATTTTCCAGAGATGAAACTTTCTGAGTTCCTTAATTCTTGATGTTGGTTAGGTGTTGGTTCATATATGTTTTAGATGGGTTTTGGGGTATGGATGGGGTTGTTGATGTTGTTGCAATTTGTGTAAACTCTACCTACTTTTCCTTGCCTCGTACTTTCTTTGTTGGGTGGTTGTGGCTTGCAAAGGTTTTTGCTTTCTTTTTTGGCTTTGCTCTGGGGTGTTTTTAGGGATGTTGGTTTGGGGATATTGGTACTACATTGGGGTTTCCTATTGGTGTTTTTGGTGTCTGTTGGTGTGTTTTAGGGTTGTTAGTTTGGTGGTATGGTGTCTTCTGCAGTGTCCTATTGGGAAGGGAGTCGTTTTGGATGTTTGGGGTGCTGGGTAGGCTATGAAGGGGTTTTTTTAAGAGGTTGAGCCTAATGTTTGGTCTTGGATACTAAATGTTTGGCTTGATGGTGCTGCGAGTGGTTGGTGTTGATGTTTAGGTAGGAGGTGTAGGGATGGATGTTCAGGATCCTTATTGGGGTGCTTGGACAACTTCTAGGGTTTTTATAGTTCTGTTGGTTTTGTTTAGCTTCTTGCAGTTTTCCTGGTTGTTGGTGGTGATGGATTGAGCTTGGGTTTTGGACTTGGGTTTCTATTCTGGGATTATGGTTGGTAGATCTTGTGGTGATGGATTTGTTAGTGCTTAATTCTATTTTTCAAGATATTTTTATTCTGGTTTGGTTGTTGTTTTAGACATATTTTTGCTGGTTGGGTGCTTCTTGGGGTACAACAGGTTGTGAAGCTAGTTATAGGTGTTTGGAGGGATACTTCTTGGAGGCTGTCGGACTGGCTTCTGGCTGGGAGTAGAGGGTGCATATGGGTGTATGGGGGATCATGCTAGTGGTGTTCTGGATGGATGTAGACAAATTGTCAGGGTTTGTTTTCGTGGAAATTTTCAGGTATTTTCAATTAGTTGTTTAGGGTCGGGGGGGGGGGGTCTCTTGGTTGTGGGGTTTCCGAGAGGGTGGGTTTCTGGTTGTGAATGTGTGGGTGTGGGTGTGTGTGTGTGTGTGGTTTTTGGTGCATGTGAGTGTGCATGGTTGTGTGCGTGTGACGTGTGTGCATGCATGGTACGTGAGTGAGAGTGTGCATGTGGTGTGTGTGACGTGTGTTCATGTGTGTGTTCCTCGTTGAGCCTATGGCTTGGTACTTGGATGTTGGCTCCTTCTGTGGTTTTTTATAGGGTTCCTGTGCTAGTATCCTATACATTTGGCTTTTGGATGGTGTCTCTATAATATTGTGGGTTGTTGGTGTCTTATGGTGGAATTGGTCTCCATTATTTGATGCTGGTGCATGTGGATTTCTTCTCTACTTTTTTCTTTCTACCACTGGTCGTGGAGAGCTATGTTGATGTGGAGGGTTCTCTAAGTGGTGGTGTCTTCTTCTAATCTATTTAGATCATGTGCTTCTTGATGGGTTTGTTTTTTTCCTATTGTCTAGTGGATCTTGGTGGCGTCGGCATCCCATCTCTTAGGATGCTTGCTTATGTGGGCCTTGGGCAAGTATTCTCTATCCTTGGCTTGGTTTTTTGCCTAATTCTCCATGGGTATTTCATGGATCTTCTTTGGTTTAGTTTTTTATGTTTTGGCTTAGCCTTGAACCTCAAGTTTTTGGATCGGCTTATTTCACCCTTTGGGTGATTGTTTTTAATTCAGTTTTTATTTATATATACATTCTATTTTGCTTGGAAAAAACCCATAAAAACCATAAAAACCACTAAAAACACTAAAACCCCTAAAAATGTTAAAAACTCTAAAAAACTATAAAAACACTAAAAACAAAAAAAAACCTAGAAACCCAAAAAGGCCCAAAAAACCCTGAAAAACCCAAAAAACCCCATAAAAATCTCAAAATCCCAAAAAACCATAAAAATCCAAAAAACCCATGAAAATGTAAAAAACCCTGAAAACCCTGAAAACCCCATGAAAACCATAAAACCCTAAAAACCTTCAAAACATAAAAAAAACCCTAAAAACACTAAAAACTCAAAAAAACCCTTAAAATTCCAAAAAAACATTCAAAACTCTAAAAAACCCTAAAAACACAAAAAATCCCTAAAAACCCAATAAGACCCCAAAACCGTTGAAAACCAATAAAAACCCTCAAAATTCCAAAAACCCCTAAAAACCTTTAAACCCACAAAAATCCTAAAACCCACAAAAACTTCATGAAAACATAAAAAACATAAAAACCTTTCAAAACCCCTAAAAATCATAAAAAACCCCGAAAAGTGTATAAAACCCTAAAGATCCATAAAAACCCTAAAACCACTAAAAACTCTAAAAATTAAAATAAACCCAAAACCCAAGCATACCCTAAAAACCTTGAAAACCCCTAAAACCCCTAAAACCTCTAAAAAATCCTAAACACCCTCAAAATCCATAAAACCCCAATAAAATCCAAAAAAACATAAAAATCCTAAGAAAGCCCTACAAATCCATGAAAATGTAAAAAATCCAAAAAACCCTAAAAAAGTACTGAAATCCATAAAAACCTATAAAATCCTTAAAAACCTTAAAAACATATAAAAACCATAAAATCCAATGAAAATATAAAAACACTTTAGACCCCTAAAAACATTAAAATACTCTGAAAAATCTTTAAATCCCTAAAAACTCAAAAAAATACTAAAAACATAAAAAAAACCCTAAAAACCCTAAAAAACCCGAAAACCCATAAAAACCATAAAAACCATCAAAATCACTAAAAATCATAAAAACTCTAAAACCACAAGAATCATAAAAAACCCCTAAAAATATATTAAAACATAAAAACCCTAAAAAACTCAAAAAACCATAAAACCCCTAAAAACCTTAAAACCCTATAACCCTATAGAAAACCTAAAACCCACTAAAAACTCTAAAAAACCTTTAAACCCCTAAAAAACCTTCAAACACCTAAAAAATTTAGGTTTTTTAGATTTTTCAAACATTTTTAGGAGTTTTATGGGGTTTTAAAGTTTTAGTGATTTTTAGGGTTTTTATAGGGTTTTATGTTTTTTAGGGTTTTTTTTATTTTTAGTGGTTACTCAGTTTTTTTGCTATTTTATTTTTTTGTATATTTTTAGGATTTTTATAGTTTTTAAGGGGTTTAGGGTCTTTTAGTGTTTTTTGGTCTTTTCTGAGTTTTTTACGGTTTTTACATTTTATAGAGTTTTTAATGCTTTTAGTGGTTTTAAGGGGTTTAATATTTTTTAGAGGGTTTTTGGGTTTTTATACGTTTTAGGGATTTAAAGGTTTTTAGGGGGTTTTTTGGTTTTCAAGGGGGTTTTATATTTTTTGGGGTTTTACATTTTTAGGTATTTTTGAGGATTTTTTTAGGATTTTGATGGTTTTTCGAGGGTTTTAGGGTTTTTTGGGGGTTTATAGGGTTTTAAGGTTTTTTTGGTTTTTTTGGTTTTTAGGGGTTTTTTGATTTTTTTTGTTTTTTAATGTTTTTTGGAGTTTTTAATGTTTTTTGTGGTTTTAAGGGTTGTTTAGATTTTTTAGTGGGTATTAGGGTTTTTATGGGGTTTTAGGGTGTTCATGATTTTTAGGTTTTTTATGGTTTTAAGGGGGTTTTCATGATTTTTAGGGGTTTTATGCTTTAAGGATTTTTAGGTATTTTTAAGGATTTTTGTGGTTTTTATGGATTTTGAGGGGTTTTATGGCTTTTAGAATAATTTAGTGTTTTTGGGTTTTTTGAATTTTATAGTGTTTTTGATTTTTTTTAGATTTTAACATTTTTAGGGGTTTAAAGGGTTTTTAGTGTTTTTAGTTGTTTTTAGGGTTTTAGAGTTTTTAAGGGTTTTATATGTTTTTATGGGTTTTAGGGGTTTTCATAGTTTTTGAGGTTTTTTACATTTTCATGGTTTTTTAGAGATTTTTTTTATAGTTTTAAGAGTTTTTTTGGGTTTTTAGGTATTTTGTGGGTTTTTATGGTTTTTAGGGGTTTAGGGTCTTTTGTATTTTAAGGGTTTTTTGAGTTTTTTAGATTTTTTAAGATTTTTTAGATTTTTTTATCATTTTTATGGTTTTAATGGTTTTTAGAGTTTTTAGTTGGTTTTTAGGGGCTTTGGGAGGTTTTTATTTTTTAGGGGTTTTCTGGTTTTCATGAGTTTTTTAGGGTTTTCTAATGTTTTGAGGGAATTTTAGGGCTTTTTTAAGATTTTTATGGTTTTAGGGTTTTTAGGGTTTTATGGATTTTGGGGGTTTTTAGTGTTTTTCAGGATTTTTTAGGGGTTTATGGTGTTTTTGATTTTTTAGGGTTTTTTCGAGTTTTAAAGGTTTCTTGTGTTTTCTAACATTTTTATGGGTTTTTAGGCTTTTTAAAGTTTTCAGTGGGTTTTAGGGTTTTAATGGGTTTCTCTTTTTAGGCAGTTTCATGGTTTTCAGGGTTTTTATGGTTTTTTTATGTTTTTGATGGATTTTTATGGATTTTTAGTGTTTTTTTGAGTTTTTTAGATTTTTTAATGTTTTAGAAGTTTAAGGTTTTTTAGAGTTTTTAGTGGTTTTTAGGATTTTTATTGGTTTTTAAAATTTTTAAGGGCTTTAGGGGTAATATGGTTTTTAGGTGTTTTAGGTTTTTTTCATATTTAGGGATTTTTTAGGGTTTCTTATGGTTTTTAGGTTTTTTAGGTATTTTTAGGGGTTTTCAAGGTTTTTTTAGGGTTTTTAGGGTTTTCAAGGTTTTTCAGGTCTTCTAGTGTTTTTTGCGTTTTTTCGAATTTATTGGGTTTAAAGTTTTTTTTTGGCTTTTTTAAACATTTTTTGGGGTTTTAATTGATTTTAGAGTTTTTAGTGGTTTTTAGTGTTTTTATGGGTTTTAGGGTTCTTAAGGTTTTGTGGTGTTTTTTATGGTTTTCAGTGGATTTTTAGGGTTTCTTGGGTTTTTAGGGTTTTTAGATTTTTTAGGGTTTTTGGTTCACTTTTGGGTTTTTAGGGGTTTTTTAGCTTTTAGGGCTTTGTGGTATTTTATATTTTTTAACATTTTTAGGGGTTTTAAGGGGTTTTTGTGTTTTTAGTGGTTTTTTATGTTTTTAGGGGGAGGGGCTTTCTGATTTTTAAGGGTTTTTTATCTTCTCATAGATTTTTATGTCTTATATATGATTTTATTATCCTTAGGGTTTTTATTTTTTTATGGATTTTGATGGTTTTTAGGGTTTCTCAAGGTTTTTAGTGTTTATCTAGGTTTTTAGTGTCTTTTAGGGGTGTTAGGGTTTCTTAAAATCTTTTATAGTTTTTATGATTTTTTATAATTTTTGAATGTTTTTATGGTTTCAAGGGTTTTTAGAGTTTTTAGTGGGGTTTTAGGGATTTTATTGGGTTTAGGGTTTTAAAAGGTTTTAGGGGTTTTAGGGTTTTCATGGATTTTTCAGGATTTTTAGGTTTGTATAGTTTTTAGAGTTTTTTAGGGTTTTTAGGGATTTTTAGGGTTTTATGGTTTTTAGGGATTTAGTGATTTTCATGGTTTTTAGGGTCTTTTAGTATTGTTTGGATTTTTTTCGAGTTTTGGGGGGTTTTATTTTTTTTTATGTTTTTGACATTTTTAGGGGTTAGGGGTTCAAAGTTTTCTGTAGGTTTTTAGAGTTTTATGGGTTTTTAGGGTTTTAATGATTTTTCTAGGTTATAATGTTTTTCAAGGGTTTTTAGGAGTTTTATGATTTTTTACATTTTTAGGGATTATTAGGTTTTTTATGGATTTTAGGGGTTTTTAGATTTTTTAGGGATTTTGAGGGGTTTTAGTGGTTTTCAGGGTTTTAGGGTACTTAAGTGTCTTTAGGGTCTTTTGGGGTTTTAGGGTTTTTGAGTTTTTTAGGGTTTTAAAGGTTTTTAGAGTTTTTTAACATTTTTAGGGGTTTTAGGATTTTTTGTGTTTTTAGTGGGTTTTTAGGGTTTTTATGGGTTTATATGGTCTTTAAGGTTTTCAGGGGGTTTTATGGTTTTTGGGGTTTTCAATGTTTTTAGGGTTTTTTTTCGTTTTTAGGTATTTTATGGTTTTTTAGAATTTTTTTGGTTTTAAGGGTTTTTAGTGCATTTAGGGATTTTGAGGGGTTTTAGGTGTTGTTAGGGGTTTGGGGGGTTTTTAGTGGATTTCATGGTTTTTATGGATTTTTTGGGTTTTAGGATTTTTTTTGAGTTTTTTAGGGTATTTAATGTTTTTAGAGTTTTTTAACATTCTTAAGGTTTTTAGGGTTTTTAGTGGTTTTAGGGTTTTAAGTTTTTTTAAGGTTTTTAGGGGTTTTATGGTTTTACGGGGTTTTTTTCATAATTTTTAGGGTTTTTCAAGTTTCAAGCGATTTTCATGGATTTTTTAGGATATTTATGTTTTATAGGATCTTTTTGAGTTTTTAGGGATTTTGAGGTTTTTTAGGGAATTTCAAGGTTTTTCAAGGTTTTTAGTGTTTTTAAAGTGTTTTTGGTTTTTTAAGTTTCTTTTGAGTTTTTAGGGGTTTTATGGTTTTTTAGAGTTTTAATGTTTTTAGGGATGGTAAGGGGTTTTTAATTTTTTTTTGTGGTTTTTAGGGCTGTATGGGGTTTTACAGTTTTTTTATGGTTTTTAGGGATTTTATGGTTTTCAAGGGTGTTTCAGGGTTTTTTATGGTTCATGGATTTTTAAGGATTTTTAAGGATTTTTATGGATTTTAGGGTTTTTAGGGATTTTGTGGGTTTTTATGTTTTTTTAGGGTTTTAGGGTCTTTTGGGTTTTTAGGGGTGTTTTGAGTTTCCTAAAAGTTTTAATTCTTTTTTAGAGTTTTTAGAATTTTTAGGGGTTTTAAGGGTTTTTAGAGTTCTTAGTGGTTTTAGGGTTTTTTTTGTAATGTAAATATTAGTATTATAAAAGAAAAGGAATTGAAGTACAATGTAATCACCTGAAGGTGAACCAACCGATGTCCAAAAGAAAAAATCAATAGAAAGACCTGAGAAACCTCGTGAAGCCAACCAAACCAAAACTAGGAAAATGGCCTGAGACACCTATAAAATCCATACAAACAAGCTTGGAAACTAGGAAATACTAGGAAGGCAACCAAGAATGAACAAGCAACCAAGTAGCAGAGTGCGGTGAACCTCTTGAAGTCCCCTCAGTCAACAGCCAGAAGCAAGCACACACCACCACTACGATAGAAAAACACCAAATAAACCAATGCAACATAAAAAAGCAACATGATCCACAACCAGAATACAACCCAACAACAACCAAAATTGTGAGCAAAACCATTAGTCTACTCTCTACAACAACATAATGAACAACAACTAGCAGCCAAAGGAAAATGAGACCTACCCAAAGCCTCAAAAATCTATCATAAGGATCCATAACAGCACCAGACACCAAGCCAGTGAGCAGTCCAAGGTTCAGCACAGTAATGGAAAGGCCAAATGAAATTCATCACCCAAGGATAATCTAACACCCACAACAAGAAAAACTTGAAAACACACACACACGAACCACCACCCACCCTCCACACACACACACACACAATCATTACACACACACTGACCTAAACACAACCCTCCAAAGAACAACCAGTCGAGACCATAGCCACAACATGCCCAAGCCACAACACCTGCCCCTGCCCCAAAACCAACCGCACAACCTGATGATCCTCCAACACACCTCCAACAACAGACCATCTAGTGACCAGAACAAACCAACCATAAGATAAATAGAACCACCTCTAAACCAAACCCGATCCACAACACAAGGAGTCAAGTCTACTAGCAACCTGAAACATAACAACACAACAACACAACTAGGAGACAACCCTGCCCCACACTGTTCTAGTACCAAGAAAGAACCAATCTCCAACCGAACCTACAAACCCCTTCCATAATACATCACCATGACAAAAATCCAAGCCAACCACAACCTCAAGTATCCCACAACCCGCCAACATAGTAGCCACACTAGAATGAAGACAATAATGCACCACAATACCTAAAAACATCCTCCAAATCCTACCCCTCCACAACCTACATAACCTACTCATCCAAGCTCACCCCATATCACTACACCACTAACATGATTTTGAAAAACGGCTCCCAGAACCACCATGTAGGCTCCAATCTAATCTATCCTTCCAAGACCCATCGCATGGTAGAATCCCCAAAAATCCAGACATATTGGCCCATACCCACTTTGAAAATAAAGGAAAGAACAAACAAGAGTAGAAAGAAAGTAGAACCCCCACCCCACCACACCCCCCGCGCGGGCGCGCATAAACTATCACAACATAACCACAAAACCGAGGAAACTCGTAGCCATAAGAAGAAACAACACGAAGAAGTAGCCAACCAACATCCCCTTTATCCTGCCAACAACTACGGAAAATAAACCTCATAATGAAAGAACCACTAGACTGCCCCAGCTTCAAACTAGCAGTAGACCACCAAAAACCAAAGGTACCACTAACAGTAGAAAAGACCAACCTCCAAGGTCACCACCAGCCACCTAATAAGCCACCGACCACCCAATAATCCACCAGTATCCTAAACAAAGACAAAAACACCACAGTAAATGAATAATCACCCACAACCTATAAATAGAAACACTACCATCCCACACACCAAAACCCTTTCACCCCAAAACTAGCAACCAACAACTTGAACAACAACACCACACCACTATCATATCATGTAACCAATCCAAACTAAGCACCTTCAACTCCTGCCACACCTCCTCCAGAAATAAAAAAATCAGAATGAACCCCAAAAAACTTGCATGAAAACCCCTCCAACCACCCCCATCCATCCAAAACTACACCCAAGAACCCAGCAACACCGGGCACTACAGAAAATCCCTCCCAACCACAGCAAGTCACCCAAAAAGAACCTTGTAGCAACTATCTACACCTATAGACTGCAAAAACCAAAGAAAATCATAACCCTCATAGCAAAAAAGCTAAACCAAATCAACAACCATCCTTAAGAAAATATCTTAGGAAATTTCATCCATGATCTAACTCATGATTAGCCTTGGAATTAGAGAACTACTTGTAAGAAGTGATTCTAGAGCATATAGTAGACTCCATCTTGATCCGAAAATAACTAACATAATGGTGTGGGGAACCATTAATGTAATAATTATGTTCCTTCTAAAAGAGATAAACCAGAAAAGAAGCCCCTATCCTACACAAAAGTTCATTTTTTGGGGTTTTATGGGGTTTTAGGAGTTTTTAAGGTTTCTAGTGGTTTATGATTTTCAGGGGGTTTTCAGGGTTTTAGTGTTTTTTATATTTTCAACTATTTTTAAGTATTTTTTAGTATTTTTATGGGTTTTATGGTTTTATGGGTTTTTATGGTTTTTAGGGATTTTGAGGGGTTTTGGGGGTTTAAGGGGTCTTAGCATATTTAGGGTATTTTTGGGGTTTTAGGTTGTGTTTTAGTTTTTATAATTTTTAAGGTTTTTTAGTGTTTTAAATTTTTTAGGGGTTTTAAGGGGTTTTATAGTTTTTAGTGGTTTAGGGTTTTTATATGTTTTTAGGGTTTTTATGTTTTCAAGAATTTTCATGGTTTTTAGGTTTTATTGGTTTTTTATATTTTCATGGATTTTTAGGGAAATTTTTGTATTTTTTATGTTTTTTAAGTATTTTGAGGGGTTTTAGGGTTTTATGGTTTTTTCAGGGTTTTTAGGGTCATTTAATGTTTTGGGGGTTTTTTGAGTTCTTTTTTGGGGTTTTAAGGTTTTTTAGATTTTTTTAATGTTTTTTGGGGTTTAAAGGGTTTTTGGTGTTTTTAGTGGTTTTAAGGGTCTTTATTAGTATTTAGGGTTCTTTAATGTTTTTACTAGTTTTTATGGTTTTGGGGGCTTTCATATTTTTTAGGGTTTTCCACATTTTCAGGGATATTTAGTAATTTCTTAGGACATTCATGGTTTTTAGGCCTTTTAGGGTTTTTAGGTATTTGAGGGGATTATGGTTTTTTAGGGTGTTTAGGGTTTTTAGGGATTTTGAGTGGTTTAGGGTTTTTTACGCTTTTTAGGGTTTTTAATATTTTTTATTTCTTTTTTGGTTTTAGGATTTTTTTAGTTTTCAGGAGTTTTATGGTTTTTAGATTTTTTTTAACATTTTTAGGGGTTTTAAGGGATTTTAGATTTTTTAGTGTGTTTTTAGTGTTTTTATGGGTTTTAGTCCATTAAAAATTTTTAGTGGTTTTTATAGTTTTTAGGGTCTTTTCAAGGTATTTAGGGTTTTTTAAGTTTTCATGGATTTTAGGGGGTTTTAGGATTTTTATGGTTTTAAGGGTTTTTTAGGGTTTTTATGGATTTATGGGTTTTTAGGTTTTATTAAGGGTTTTTATGATTTCCCAAATATTTTAGGGCCTTTTTGTGTTTTTAGGGGTTTTTTGAATTTTTAGGGTCTTTTAGGTTTTTTAGAGTTTTTTAACATTTATAAGGTTTTTAAGGTTTTTTAAAGTTTTTAGTGGTTTTAGGGGTTTTTAAAAATTTTAGTAGTTTTGTATAGTTTTTAGGTTTTTTAAGGTTTTGAGGGTGTTTTACGTTTTCATGGATATTTAGGTGTTTTTTAGGATTTTTATGGTTTTTAGGGTTTTTTACGGATTCTGTGGTTTTTTAGGGTTTTTTGGGTTTTTCATGGATTTTTAGTCTTGCTCAGATTTTTTTGGATATTTTTGGGTTTTAGGGGTTTTTTGAGTTTTATGGGTTTAAAGGTTTTTTAGAGTTTTTTTAAATTTTTTTGTAGTTTTAAGGGTTTTAAGGGGTTTTATTGATTTTTTAGTGTTTTAATGGGTTTCTGGTGTTTTTAGGGGTTTTATGGTTATCAAGGCTTTTTTAGGGTTATCAAGGGTTTTTAGGGTTTTTATGGTCTTTTACATTTTCATGATTTTTTTTTGGGTTTTTAGGGTTTTTATGGTCTTTTACATTTTCATGATTTTTTTGGGTTTTTAGGATTTTTATGGGTTTTAGGGTTTTTTTGGGGTTTTAGGGATTTTGAGGGGTTTATGGGTTTTCAACTGTTTTTATGGGTTTTTAGGGTTTTAGGGTCTTTTGGGATTATTGGGATTTTTTTGGTTTTTGAGGGTTTTTAGAGTTTTTTAATGTTTTTAGGAGTTTTAAGGGTTTTTAGAGATTTCTGTGGTTTTCTAGGGATTTTATTGTGTTTTGGGGTTTTTTTGGGTTTTTTAATGTTTTTAGGGGTTTTATGGTTAATAGGGTTTTTTGAGGTTTTTAGGGTTTTTTACATTTTCATGTTTTTTAGGGGTTTTAAGGATTTTTATGGTTTTTAGGGTTTTAAGGTGTTTTTAGGGTTTTTAGGGATTTTTAGGTGTTTTAGTGTTTTTAGGGTTCTTCAGGGGTTTTAGGGTCTTTTGGGTTTTTACGGTTTTCAATGGTTTTCCAAGTACTTTGGGATTTTTTTACATTTTCAGGTATTTTTAGGGGTTTTAAGGTTTTTTATGGGTTTTAACATTTTTTAGGGGTTTAGGGAATTTGAGGTTTTTTAGGGTTTTTCTGGGGGTTAGGATATTTATGGTTTCTCAAGGTTTTTATCATTTTTATTATGTTTTTAGGGTTTTTTGAGTTGTTTTGGGTTTTTATGTTTTTTATATTTTTAAGGGTTTCATGGGTTTTTAGAGTTTTTAGTGGGTTTTAGGGTATTTTTGTATTTTATGGGGTTTTAGGAGTTTTTAAGGTTTTAAGATGTTTTTATAGCTTTCATGGGGTTTTCATGGTTTTTAGGGTTTTTTACGTTTTCATGGATTTTTATGGGGTTTTATGGTATTTTAGTGTTTCTAGGAATTTTGATGGGTTTTTTGGTTTTTCTGGGGGGGGGGGGGTTAGGGTTTTCAGTGTTTTTATGGCCTTAGGGGTTTTTAGGGTTTTTTTTGAGTTTTTTAGGGTTTTAAAAGTTTTTTAGAGTTTTTTAGCATTTTAGTGGTTTAACGAGGTTTTAGAGTTTAATGGGTATTTAGGGTTTTATAGGTTTTTTGGGTTTTCAAGGTTTTTATGCTTTTTTATGGGTTTAGGGGTTTTTCTAGGTTTTTAGGGTTTTGTACGTTTTCATGGATTTGGGGGGGTTAGGATTTTTATTGTTTTTCGGGTTTTTTTAGAGTTTTTAGTGATTTTAAGGGGTTTTTAGGGTTTTTAGGGTTTTTTTTAGTTTTTTAGGGTTTTAAGGTTTTTTAGAGTTTTTTAAAAATTTTAGGGATTTTAATGGTTTTTAGAGTTTATAGTGGTATTTATTTTTTTAATGAGTTTTGAGATTTTTGTAGGTTTTATGGGTTTTTAAGGTTTTCAGGGGGTTTCAAGGTTTTTAGGGTTTTTTATGTTTTCATGGATTTTTAGGGGTTTTTTAGGTTTTTTATATTTTTTATGGTTTTTAAGGTTTTATATATTTTTTAATGTTTTTAGGGGATTTAGAGTTATAATGGATTTGTAGGGTTGTTATGGGGTTTTAGTGTTTTTTTATGGATTCTAGGGGTTTTTATGCTTTTCATGTGTTTTTCATAGTTTTTAGGGCTTTTTTAGTTTTCATTGATTTTTGGGTTTTTTGAATATTTATCATTTTTAGTGTTTTTAGGGATTTTGAGATTTTTTAGGGGTTTTTAGGTTTTTATGGTTTTTAGGATTCTTAGGGGTTTTTAGGCCTTTTTTATTTAATGGGTTGTTTTTTAGTTTTTAAAGGTTTTTATAGTTTTTTATCATTTTTAAGGGTATTAGGACTTCTTAGAGTTTTTAGTGGGTTTTAGGGTTCTTATAGATCTTTTAAGGATTAAATGTTTTTTTATGGTTTTAAGGGGTTTTTCAAGGTTTTTAGGGGTTTTTACGTTTTTATGGATTTTTATGGGATTTTAGGATTTTTATAGATTTTTAGTATTTTTATGGATTATAATGGGTTTTAGGGTTTTCCAGGGGATTTTAGGGTTTTTATGGTCTTTTTTGGTTTTTCGTTTTTTTTTGAGTTTTTTAGGGTTTTTAATGTGTTTTTAGTTTATTGATGTTTTTAAGGATTTTAATGGTTTTTAAGGTTCTTAATGGCTTTTTAGGGTTTTAGGTTTTTTTTTGTGTTTTTTGGGTTTTTAGGTTTTTTTAGTATTTTAGGGTATTTAATGTTTTTAAAGTTTTTTTTAACATTTTTATGGTGAAAAATGTTCGGGGATAAGCCTAGCTCCCCGAACTTTATTGAAAACAAAAACAAATAGTTTCAAGTACGATTTACAAGTACTAGAGTGTATCTCACCCTTCATATCAGAGTCCACATAAGGAATACAAAAAGATGGGGCAACAAAGGACCACAACGAGCTCCGTTCCTCAATTGCCTTTTTGGAGAGTGCATCCACCACTAAGTTGGCCTCCTTATAGGAATGTATGACACATAAACTAAGATTCTGAGAGATATTGAGGCATTTAATCAATTGTGGTATAAGTCTCCATGGGACTATCTTGGATTTGTTCTTGAGGGCGTCCATCGCAAGCATCAAGTCAGACTCAATCCAAAGTGAGTTCCACCTAAATTGGGTTACAAATTTAACTACCTTTATTAGGGCCCATAACTCCACCCCATAAGTACATTTGTCTCCAATGAAGTGGTAAAAATATCCTTTAACAAAGCCTCTGTACGTAAGAAAGACCCCACCACACCTCGAGGGGTTGGGTGCTCCCAACGCCACACCATTTCACATTGAACTTTATCCATGATGGAATCGGGGGAATCCATCAGATATATTTTAAAACCTATGTCTTATTACCCTACTAGTAACCCTAAGTGAACAAAATAGATTCAAATCATTAACATCATTGGCCATCAAACCTGTTTGAATATGGGACTCTATCTGGATAGCCCTGTGGATCATCACCACTCCACCAAAAAATGAGAGAGGCTGGTGATTAAAGTCCATGGCATTTCAAGTATCCCAAATATAGTGAATGGTAACCGCAACACCTGCAAGCAGCAGGTTGTGAACCTGGTCACTATATTTTAGCTACACCAGGATGTAGATGAACTCACATATCGCCCCTTTCACGCCACACCTCAAGCTGAGACATTGCAGTAGATAACTCCATATCCAAGTAGCAAACTTACAGTGCAAGAAAACATGTGGGTTCTTCTGCTCAGACTTCCTGCAGAAAAAACAAGCAGGGGCAAGGTTCCACCCAACCGTCTTTAGCTGCTCTTGAAGAGGGAGCCTATTTCTCAAGATATTTCAAATAATTACATAATGAGCGGGCAAGATTAAATATGTTCTGAATTTTGGCAACCAAGATGGTGAGACAATGCCTTGAGGAAATTTCAACTAGTAGAAGTCACACGTATTAAACTTACCAACCATACTTGGCCCCCAAATAAGGGTTTCATTTTACATGAACACGTATTGATTCATTTTTAAAACAATATGGTTTGGGATGCCCACATGAAAACCCCTACTTTGTTGGAAAAGGGTACTAATAGACATGTCCCTCAGCTGATGGGGAGGTGTCATGACATTAGAGAGTGGTTGATCAATCCTTGGTGTTGTCCTGCAGTTAAGAGAAGAGTGCTTTGAAACAATCACTTTTGAATGAGAGATAATATCCTTGTATGATTATCTTAGAGCAGGCCAAACTGAGGAAGCTAAATATCCAGTGAAGCTATCACAAAGCCTTCACATGAACCTCTTAGTGATAAAATCCAGGCCATCATCATGTGGGTTGATCAAGGTCCATGTGAACTTCCCTAGTAGGGCATCATTAAATCTTCTAAGATCCTTAATACCAAGCCCACCCATATCAACAGGTTTTGTACAATGCTTCTAGGAAATAGAGATCAACTTCTTTCCCCGGATGCATTCCATCCAGGAAAAACTCTTTATCCTTGTATTAAAACATTTAACAAGGCTGTTTGGCCATCTATAGATAAAAAATCATGAACAAACATGGAGTTGATGACTAAATTAATCAGAAAGACTCTACCAACCTAGTAGAGGCATTTTCCCTTCCATTTAACTAGCTGCTTTGTAATTTTAGATGATATTTCCTCAAAGTTGCAGCTTTTTGCCTTCCCCCAGAAAAGAGGGACACCCAGGTATGTGAAGGAGAGTGATCCTCTCTTTACTCCAAGCGATCCATCAATGTTGAGATTCCTTGAGGGGGAGACTTCATATCCCAAGACAATTGAGGATTTATTCCAGCTGATGGTTTTCTTACGGAGATTTACCACCATGTGGAGATACAATATATGAACCACCAAGACAAAAATATTGATAAACAAATCAAAAGTAGAAGAAAACTGAGGAAACCCAATACCCCTTTCACTCCATGGAGAAATTCCAGGAAGGGTAGTGGAGAATCATTCAAGACAAAAGAGGTGGTCGATCACAAAAGTGACAAGGCAATTCTTCCACATAAGAAACCTACTTTTGAGGCTAACCAAGAAAGGAATCGATATATACGTTGTTTAAAATGTAAAGAAAGGGGTCACATTTATAATTAATTCCCAAATCAGTGCACCATTTCCATCAAAAAACATGTAGAATGGGATACTTATAGAGATAGCTCAGAGGAGGAAGACGAAGAATCCCCCAAAATTGATAATGGATAATTTTCTGAAGATGGTGAGATTCTTATTACTAAGATAGTTCTAAGAACACAAATTACCATGGAAGATGATTATAAATGGTATAACCTTTTCCATACATGGTTCAAGATCCATGATAATGTATGTAGTTTTTAGGATATTGAGGGTTTTTGGGGTTTTTATGGGTTTTAGAAGATTTTAAAGGTTTTTATGGTTTTTTGGATATTTTGGGTTTTTTTAGTTTTTAGGGTTTTTAAGGTTTTAGAGTTTTTTAATATTTTTAGGGGTTTTAAGGGTTTTAAGGGTTTTTAGAGTTTTTAGTGGTTTTAGGGTTTTTAGGGGTTTTAATGGTTTTTAGGTGATTTATGGTTTTGGGGGGTTTTTAATGGTTTTTAAGGTTTTCTATGTGTTCATGTATTTTAAGAGATTTTTAGGGTTTTTATGGGGTTTTTTGGTTTTTACGGTTTTGAGGCATTTTAGGGGTTTTAGGGTCTTTTGGGATTTTATGGTTTTTTAGTTTTTAGGGTTTTTATGTTTTTTTTTTGATTTTTTTATCATTTTCAGGGGTTTTAATGGTTTTATAGTTTTTAGTGTTTTTTGGGATTTTATAGTTTTAGGAGTTTTATGGTTTTCAGGGTATTTTTCAAGTTTTTAGGTATTTTTACGTTTTCATTGATCATTTGGGGTTCTTTAGGTTTTTTAATATTTTGAAGGGATTTTTAGGGTTTTTAGTGATTTTGAGGGTTTTTTGAGGTTTTAAGGGGGTTTTAAGGGGATTAAGGGGGTTTTAGGGTCATTATGGATTTTAGGGGTTTTTTGAGTTTTTAGGGTTTTTATGTGTTTTTTAAGGTTTTTGAAGGTTTAAATGGTTTTTAGAGTTTTTAGTGGATTATTAGGGGTTTTAGGGTTTTTTAAGTTTTTCAGGGTCGTTATGTTTTTCAAGGGTTTTCATGGTTTTTAGGGGTTTTATGTTTCCATGGATTTTTAGTGGTTTTTTTGGGTTTTTTATGGTTTTTAGGGATTTTATGGTTTTCATGGGTTTGTAAGGTTTTTAGGGTGTTTTCTTGTTTTTAGGTTCTTTTGAGTTATTAGGGTTGTTTTGATTTTTTAGGGGGGTTTAAGGGTTTTTATAGTTCTTTAACTTTTTTAGGGGTTTTGAGGGGTTTTTTGAGTTTTTATTCAGTATTAGGGGTTTTATGGGTTTTATGGGTTTTTAGGGTTTTTTTTAAGGTTTTAGGGGTTTTTAAGGTTTCCAGAGGGTTTTTAGGGGTTTTACGTTTTGTTTTATTTTTGGGATAATTTTAGGATTTTTATGTTTTTAGTTTATCTATTGATTCAGAATGTTTTTAAGGTTTTTAGAGTTTTTCATAGTTTTTAGGGTCTTCTTGTGTTTTATGGTTTTTTTGTTTTATAAGGGTTTTAAGGTATTTAGAGTTTTTTAACGTTATTAGGGGTTTAAAGGTTTTTTATATTTTTTAGCTATATTTTACGATTTTTATGGGTTTTTAGGGGTTTTTATGATTTTCAGGGGGTTTTCAGGGTTTTCAGGTTTTTTACCTTTTCATGCATTTTTAGGGGTTTTTTGGATTTTTATGGTTTTTAGTGTATTCAAGGTTTTGGAGACTTTTTGTGGTTTTAGGGGTTTTTTAGTTTTTTAGGGATTTTAAGGCTTTTTAATGTTTCTTAACATTTTTAGGGGTTTTAAAGGTTTTTAGAGTTTTTACTCATTTTTTGGGTTTTCGTGGGCTTTTAGGGTTTTTAAGGTAATAGGTGTTTGTATGGTTTTCAAGGGGTTTTTAGGGTTTTAGGTTTTTTATACATTTTCATGGATTTTTATGGGGGATTTGGGCTTTTTATGGTTTTTAGGGTTTTCTAGGTGTTTATAGATTTTGAGGGGTTTGGGGGTTTGTAGGGGTTTTAGAGTTTTTAAGGGGGTTTAGGGGGTTTTAGGGGTTTTTAGGGTTTTAGGGTCTTTTGGGGGTTTAGGCAAGGACGATGCGAGGGTCGGGCTATTCCCGGCCCCCCAAATTTATTAGAAAGAAAAAAAGTGACTTAGCAGACAAGGGAGGGGAGGGGTCAAACGACCCACACCCAAAAACCCCTTACAACCCACGCCAAAAAAGAAAAATCAAAAAAGAAAACCCAACAAGCACACCCAGGTCCAAGCAGCAACCATCATCATCATCCAACAGCATCCAACATCCAGCAGCTCACAACCAAGACATGACCAGCTTCCAACCTCACATATACCAACATCCAGCACCTTCTCACCAAAAAAGCCATCACCAGCAGCACATAACCATCAGCACCAGAATAACACAAGAGACAGCCACCAGATTTCACTTCCATACACCAACCATCCTCTATTCGCACAAGATTCAGCATACAGCACCTCCTCACAAAGAAGGTCCCCCGCAAGTAGCACCGAGCCAAAAGCACCAAATTCCTTCTCACAAACATCATCGTATTCCAGCCAAACAACAGCCAACCATCACACCAAAGCAAACCAACTACCAGTAGCTTTACACCTTCACCATAGATTAGGTATTTTGAGGGTTTGTAGGGTTTTTTCAGGTATTTTAGGTTTTTTAGGGTTTTTTGTGTTTTTTTAGTTTTTTTAAGGATTTTAAGGTTTTTTATAGTTTTTAATGTTTTTAGAGTTTTAAGTGTTTTTAGAGTTCTTAATGGGTTCTTGAGGTTTTTAGGGATTTTAAGGGTTTTTAGGGGTTTTAAAGGGTTTTTTGGTTTTCTGGGTTTTTCAGAGTATTTAGTGTTTTTTTGTTCTCATGGATTTTTTTTGGGGTTTTAGTATTTGTATTGTTTTTAGGGTTTTGAGGATTTTTAGAGATTTTGAGGGTTTTAGGTGTTTTTGTGGTTTTTTGGGGTTTTTTTTGGTTTTTTAGGGTTTTTAGGGTCTTTTCAGTTTTTAAGGTTTTTTTTGAGTTTTTAGGGGTTTTAAGGTTTTTTGAGTTTTTTAATAATTTTAGGGTTTTAAGAGTTTTTAGAGTTTTTAGTTGGATTTTAGGATTTTATGGGTTTTAGGTTTTTTAATATTTTTTTGGAGTTTTTATGGGTTTTAGGGGTTTTTATGGTTTATTACATTTTGATGTATTTTTATGGGTTTTTATGATTAGTCTATCTTTAGTGACTTTTAGGTTTTTATGGATTTTGAGGGGTTTTTTGGGTTTTCAGGTGCTGTTAGGGTATTAGGATTTTTTTCAGGTTTCTAGGGTTTTTTAGGCCTTTAGGGTCTTTTTTAGGGGTTTTTTAGTTTTTTTGGGGTTTTAATGTTTTTTAGAGATTTTTAATATTTTTATGGTCTATAAGGGTTTTAGAGTCTTTAGTAGGATTTTAGGGTGTTTGTGGGATTTTAGTGTTTTAAGGTTTTTAGTGGATTTTATCATTTTCTGGGGGTTTTAGGGTTTTTAGGGTTTTTTACGTTTTCATTGACTTTTAGGGGGTTTTAGGATTTTTATGGTTTTTAATGTTTTTTGGGATTTTATTGGTTTTTTGTGTTTTTTAGGGGTTTTAGGGTTTGGGGTTTTGGAGGGACATTAGGGTCCTTTGGAGTTTTAGGTTTTTTTTAGTTTTTTTGTGGTTTTTAACGTTTTTAGAGGTTTTTAATATTTTCGGTGTTTTAAGGGTTTTTATATTTTTTTAGTGGGTTTTAAGGGTTTTTACACGTTTTTAGGGTTTTTCAAAGTTTTTAGGGGGTTTTAGGGTTTTTTTTGGTTTTCATGGATTTTTTGGGGAAAAGAAGGAGAGAAAAAATACACAGTGAACAAGAAATTGAGGGGTGTAGTTAATCAACTCACACCCAAAAACCCTGGACACCCCTAAAAAAGCCCAAACCCCCCCCCCCCCAAAACCCAAAAAGTACGCAAAGAACCAAACATAGTAGCTAGAAAACATCAACTTTAGCATCTCCCAACCAAGCAACACCAACATCCAGCATCATGATTTCTAGGGTTTTATTTGTTTTCATGGGTTTTTAGGAATTTTTTGGGTTTTTTGGGGTTTTAGAGTTTTTTTTACATTTTTTGGGGTTTTAAGGGTTTTAGAGATTTTAGTGGGTTTTAGGGTTTTTATGGGTTTTTATGGTTTTTTAAGATGTTTAGGGGTTTTTATGTTTTAGGGGGGTTTCAGGGTTTTTAGGGCTTTTTACTTTTAGTGGGTTTTTAATATTTTTATGGTTTTTGGGTTTTTTATGATTTTAATGGATTTTGAGGGGTTTAAAAGGGTTTATAGAGTTTTTAGGGGTTTAAGGGTTTTTGTGTCTTTTTAGGTTTGAGGATTTTTTTGAGTTGTTTGTGTTTTAAATATTTTTTAGTTTTTTTAATTTATTTAGGGGTTTAAAGGGTTTTTATAGTTTTTATTAGTTTTTTAGGGTTTTTTGGGTTTTTTGGTTTTTGGGGGTTTTTATGGTTTTTAGGGGGTTCTAAGGTTTTTAGGGGTTTTGGGGGGTTTATGGACTTTTGGGGGGTTTTAGGGGTTTTTGGAGTTTTTTTGGGTTTTAAAGGGTTTTAGATTTTTTAACATTTTATGGGTTTTTTGAGTTTTGAATGGGTTTTAGGGTTTTTATGGTTTTTATGGTTTCAAGGGGGTTTTCAGGTATTTTTTATTTTTTTTAGGTTTTAATGGATTTTTTTGGGTTTTTAGGATTTTATGGTTTATAGTATTTTTAGGTGTTTTTGGGATTGTGAGGGTTTTTAGGATTTGTAAGGGCTTTTAGGGGCTTCCAAGGATTTTTCTATCTTTTTGGGTTTTTTGGTTTTTTTGAGTTTTTAGAGTTTTTAAGGTTTTTTATAGTTTTTAACATTTTTATAGTTCTTATTAATTTTTTAGGGCCTTATAAGGTTTTTTATGTTTTTAAGGGTTTTATGGTTTTTAGGCGTTTTTCATAGTTTTTAGGGTTTTTTACATTTTAATGGATTTTTAGGGGGTTCTTAGGATATTTATCATTTTTAGGTTCTTTAAGGATTTTGAGGGTTTTTAGTGTGTTTAGGGTTTTTAGGGTTTTTAAATTATTTTTGGGTTTCTACGTTTTTTTTGAGTTTTTTAGGGTTTCTATAGTTTTTATAGTTTTTCAATATTCTTTGGTGTTTTAAGGATTTTTAGAGTTTTTAGTGGTTTCTTAGTGTTTCTATGAGTTTCTAGATTTTTTTTATGTTTTTAGGGGCTTTATGGTTTTCTGGTGTTTTTTTGGGTTTCTAGGTTTTTTACGTTTTCATGGATTTTTAGGGTTTTTTAGGATTTTTATGGTTTTTAGATATTTTTATGGTTTTCGGGGGTTTTAAGTGGTTTTAAGGTTATTTTATGATTTTTAGGGTTTTTTATAGTCATGTATTTTTATGGGGTTTTATGATTTTTATGGTTTTTAGGGTTTTCTTTGTTTTTCATGAATAATGATGGTTTTCAGGGAATTTCAAGGGTTTTTTGGGGTTTTCAGGGTTTCTAGAGGCTTTTTCTTTGTTAGGGTTTTTTTATCCTCTTAAGGTTTTTAATTTTTTTAGAGTTTTTTAATGTTTTTAGGGTCTTTAAGAGTTTTTAGAGTTTTAGTACATTTTTTGGGGTTTTATGGGGTTTTATGGTTTTTAAGGTTTTTATAGGCTTGTATATTTTTCTTAGGTTTTTCAAAGATTTTTAGCGGTTTTTTAGGTTTTTTATGGTTTTTAGGGGTTTTAGGTTTTCGGGATATTGTGAGGTTTTAGGGGTTTTAAGGGGTTTTCTGAGTTTTAAGGTTTTTTAGAATTGTTAACGTTTTAGGTGTTGAAAGGGTTTTTTAGAGTTTTGTGGGTTTTTAGTGTTTTTGTTGGTTTTTAAGATTTTTTAAGGTGTATAGAGATTTTAGGATTTTCTTGTTTTTTTTAGGGTTTTAGGATTTTTTATGCTTTATTGGATTTTTTGGGGGGTTTGGATTTTTTGGTTTTTTGGGTTTTTAGGGATTTTAGGGAGTTTGAGGGGTTTTAGGATTTTCCAATGGTTTTTAGAGTATTAAGGGGTTTCAGGGTGTTTTGGGATTTTTAGTGTTATTTTAGTTTTTAAGGTTTTATGGTTTTTAGAGTTTTTTGACATTTTTAGGGGTTTCAAGGTTTTTCAAAAAAAATAGTGGTGTTTATAGATTTTTACTGTTTTTAAGGTGTTTAGGGGTTTTATGGTTTTCATGGGTTTTCATGGCTTTTAGGATTTTTTACGTTTTCATAGTTTTTAGGGGTTTTTTAGTAATTGTATGGTTTTTAGGGTTTTTTAGTGTTTTAAGGATTTTGAGGGTTTTTAGGTTTTTAGGTTTTTCGGTGGTTTTAGGACTTTTCTGGATTTTTTGGGGTTTTCTTAGAGTTCTAAAGGTTTTTTATAGTTTTAAAACTTTCTTATGGGTTTTAAGGGTTTTTTTGAGTTTTTTAGTGTTATTAAGGTTTTTTAATGTTTTTAAACTTTTTTAGTGGTTTTAAGGGTTTTTAATGTTTTTCGTGGGTTTTATGTATTTTAACTATTTTTATGGTTTTTATGGGTTTTATGGTTTTTAGGGGTTTTTAAGGTTTCTAGGGTTTTTTATGCTGACATGAATTTTTAATGGATTTTTAAGATTTTAATGGTTTTTAGGGTTTTGAGGGATGTTAGGGATTTTAATGAGTTTTAGAGTTTTTCAGAGATTTTTGGGTTTTTTAGGGTTTTTAGTGATTTTTTTGGGTTTCTTTGGGTTTTAAGGGGTTTTTTGAAATTTTTAGGTTTTTTAAGGTTTGTTAGAGTATTTTAACATTTTTTAGTGTTCTAAGGGTTTTTAGTGTTAGGGTTTTTTAAGTTATTTAAGGGTTTTATGGTTTTCAGGGTTTTAGGGTTTTATATGTTTTCATGTATTTTTTATGTTTTTTTAGGATTTTTAGAATTTTAAGTGTTTTTAGGGTTTTTAGGGATTTGAGGGTTTTTTTGGCTTTTTAGGGTTTTAGGGTTTTTAAGGGTTTTTTTGGATCATTTTGGATTTTAGGGTTTTTTCTTGAGTTTTTAAAGGGTTTAAGGTTTTTAGAGTTTTTTAATGTTTTTTGGTGTATAAAGGGGTTTTAGAGATTTTAGTGGGTTTTGGGGTTTTATGGGCTTTTAGGGTTTCTAATGTTTTTAGGGGGTTTTATGATTTTTAGGGGTTTTTCAGGGTTTTTAGGATTTTTTATGTTTTCAGGGATTTTTAGGGGGTTTTAAGATTTTTATGGTTTAGAGGGGGTTTTTGGGATTTTTGGGGGTTTTGGGTTTTTTTTTTGTTTTTAGGAGTTTTTAATGTTTTCTGGGATTCTTTGGGATTTTAGGTTTTTTTGAGTTTTTAGGGTTTTTAATATTTTTTAGAGTTATTTAAAGTTTTTAGGGGTTGTAAAGAGTATTAGAGTTTTTAGTGGTTTTTAGGGTTTTTATGGGTTTTTTAAAGGTTTTAGGGGGTTTTATGGGTTTCAATGGTTTTTTCAAGGTTTTTTGGGTTTTTTACGTTTTTCTGGATTTTTATGGTTATTAAGGATTTTGAGGGTTTGTGGTGGTGGGGGGGTAGGTATTTTTAGGGGCTTTTAGTTTTTTAGGGGTTTTTGAGTTTTTTAGGGTTTTTAATGGTTTTAGAGTTTTTTAACCAATTTATGGGGTTTAACGGTTTTTAGAGTTTTTGGTGTGTTTCTAGGGTCTTAATGGGTTTTTAGGGTTTTAAGGGGTTTTTATGTTTTTTCAGGGGTTTTAGGGTTTATTATATTTTCATGGATTTTTAGGGGGTTTTAGGATTTTTTTCCTTTTGAGGTTTTTAGAGTTTTTAGGGATTTTGAGTGTTTTTAGGTTTTTTCATTATTTTTTAGGTTTTTTAGGGTTTTTTGGTATTTTGTGGGTTTTTAGGGTTTTTAGAGTTTTTTTTGAGTTACTTAGGGTATTTGAGGTTTTCTAGAGTTTTTTAAAATTTTAGGGGTTTTGAGGGTATTTAGAGTTTTTATGGTTTTATGGTTTTATATGGTTTTGAGGTTTTTATAGGGGTTTTATGGTTTTCAAGGGGTTTTTAGGGTTTTTAGGGTTTTTTATGATTTCATGGATTTTTAGTGTTTTTTGAATTTTTATGGCTTTTAGGGGTTTTTAGGATTTTCTGGGTTTTAGGGTTTTTTAGTGTTTTAGGGTCTTTTTGAGTTTTTAGGTATTTTTTTGAGTTTTTTAAGGGTTTTAAAGTTTTTAGGGGTTTAAGGGTTTATACAGTTTGAAGTGGGTGTTTAGGGGTTTTATAGGTTTTTAGGGGTTTTTATGGTATTTATGAGTTTTTATGGTTTTTGTGGGGGTTTTAAGGGTGTTTAGCGGTTTTTAAATTTTTATGGATTCATAGGGGTTTTTTTAGTATTTTTATTGTTTTTATGGTTTTTATGGATTTTTATGGTTTTTAGTGTTTTTTTGGGGATTTAGGGTTTTATTTTTTTTTGAGGGTTTTTAGTGTCTTTTTTTATTTTTAGGAATTTTTAGTTTTCTGGAGGTTTTAATATTTTTTGGAGTTGTTTAATGTTTTTATTGGTTTAAGGAGTTTTCAAGTTTTTAGTTCTTTTTTGGTTTCTTATTGTTTTTTAGACTTTTTTTATGTTTTTAGGGGTTTAAATGGGTTTAGGGGGTTGTTAGGGTTTTTTGGGTTTTTTAAATTTTTATGGATTTTTAGGTTTTTTAGGTTTTTTATGGTTTTTAGTGTTTCTATGGTTTTTATTGATTTTGATAGTTTTTAAGGTTTTTTGGGGTCTTAGGGTTTTGGGTTTTTGAGGGTCTTTGGGGCTATTAGGGGTTTTTCAATTTTTTAGGGTTTTTCATGTTCCGAACAACACCAGCATTCAACAGCATCAAGTCCAATCATCACAGCCACAACATTATTTCAGCACCTCTAGCCAACCATCCAGCCACATCCAGCATCATAGCCAAGCCAACAACTAGCACTTCCTTCAAGGTTTTTAGGGTCTTTTTGGGTTTTAGTGTTTTTTCTTTAGTTTTTTGGGTTTTAAGGGTATTTAGAGTTTTTAGAGATTTTTAGGGTTTTAGGGGGTTTTCAGGGATTTTATGGTTGTTTATGTTTTCATGTATTTTTAGGGGTTTTTGGTATTTTTATGGTTTTTAGGGTATTTTTGGGTATTTAAGAATTTTAGGGGTTTTAGGGTTTTAGGGGGTTTTAGGGATTCTAGGGTCTTTGAAGGTTTTTTGGGTCTTTTTGGGGGTTTAGGGGGGTGGTTTTAGTTTTTTAAGGTTTTTATGGTTTTTAGAGTTTTTAAACATTTTTATGGGTTTAAGGGTTTTTTGAGTTTTTAGTGGATTTTTAGGGTTTTTTTGGGTTTTTTGGGTTTTTTGAGGATTTCAGGGGGTTTTTTAGGATTTTTAGGATTTTTTATGTTTTTGCGAATTTTTTGGGGTTTTTAGGATTTTTATGAATTTTTGGGTTTTTAAATGTTTTTCGGGAATTTGAGGGTTTTTAGGGGTTTTAAGGGTATAGAGGGTTTTAAGGGGGTTTCAGGGACTTTTGTGGTTTTAGGGTTTTTTTTTGAGTTTTTAGGGTTTTAAGGTTTTTAGAGTTTGTTAACATTTTTAGTTTTTTTAAGGGTTTTTAGATTTTTTAGTGATTTGGGGGGATTTTATGGGGTTTTAGGGTTTTTGTATGTTTTTAGGGGTTTTTTTGGGTTTCAGGTGTTTTTGAGTTATTTAGATTTTCACGGATTTTTAAGGGTTTTTTAGGATTTTAATGGGTTTTTGGGGTTTTTTTGGGTTTTAGGGATTTTTTCTATTTTAGGGTATTTTCAAGGATTTTCATGGATTTTAGGGTCTTTTTGAGTTTTTATATTATTTTGAGTTTTTTAGGGTTTTATGGCTTTTAGCGTTTTTTAATGATTTTAGGGGTTTTAAGTGTTTTTAGAGTTTTTAATAGGTTTTTATGGGGTTTTATGGTTTTTTAAGGTTTTGTAAGGTTTTAAGGGGTGTTATGTTTTCAATGGGTTTTCAGGGGTTTTTGGATGTTTAAGTTTTCATGGATTTTTAGGTGTTTTTTTGGTTTTTTATTTTTTTTAGAGTTTTTTTAGGGGTTTTAAGGATTTTGAGGGGTTTTTAGGATTTTTATGATTTTCATGGTTTTTTTAATTTTTAGGGATTTTAGGGATTTTTAGTGTTTTCAAGGTTTTTAGGGGTTTTCAGGGTTTTTAGGGTGTTTCGGTATTTTTTAGTTTTTAGGGTTTTTTTTGAGTTTTTTGGGTTTTTTGAGTTTTTGAGAGTTTTAAATGGTTTGTAATTTTTTAACATTGTTAGGGTTTTTATAGTTTTTAGTGGGTTTTCAGGGTTTTTATGGGTTTTATGGTTCTTAAGGATTTTAGAGGTTTTTATGGTTTTAAGGGGTTTTAGGGTTTTTTTACAATTTCATGGATTTTTGTGGGGTTTTAGGATTTTTATGATTTTTATGGTTTTTTGGGATTTTAGGGATTTTGAGGGTTTTTAGGAGTTTTCAATGGTTTTTAATTTTTTGTGTTTGTTGGGTTTTTTTAGTTTTTTAGGGTTTAATGGTTTCTAGTTATTTAATGTTTTTAGGGATTTTAATAGTTTTTATATTTTTTAGTGATTTTTTTGATTTTTATGTAATTTTATGGTTTTTATGGTTTTTTGGGGTTTTCATGGTTTTTTGGGTTTTTTCATTTTCTTGTATTTTTAGGGTTTTTTGAAGGTTTTTAGAGTTTTTAGTGGTTTTAGGCGTTTTTAGGGTTTTAGGGGTTTTCAGAGGTTTTTTGGGTTTTTTAGGGTCTTTGGGTTTTTAAGGTTTTTAGCGTCATTTTTGTTTTTTTTTCATATTTATGGAGTTTTTTTAGAGTTTTATAGGTTTTTTAGAGTTTTTAACATTTTTAGAGGTTTTAAGGGTTTTTCATGTTTTAAATGGATTTTAGGAATTTTATGGGTCTTAGGGTTTTTTAAGGTTTTTAAATGTTTTTTTGGTTTTTTGGGGTTTTTAGGGTATTCAGGGTTTTTATGTTTTCAAGGATTTTTAGGGTTTTTTAGGATTTTTATGGTTTTTAGCGATTTTGAGTGGTTTTAGGGGTTTTCATGGTTTTAGGGTTATTTTGTGTGTTTTAGGGTTTAAAGGTATTTTATAGTTTTTTTTAACTTTTTTAGGAGTTTTAAGAGATTTTAGAGTTTTTAATGGGTTTTTAGGGTGCTTATCTGTTTTTAGGATTTTTATGGTTTTTAGGGGTTTTCATGTTTTTAGGGGTTTTTCAATGTTTTTAGAGTTTTTTACGTTTTCATTGGTTTTTCGGGGATTTTTAGGATTTTTATGAGTTTTAGGGTTTTTATAAATTTTGAGGATTTTTTGGGGAATTCATGGGTTTTTAGGGTTTTTCAAGATTTTAGGGTCATTTTTGGTTTTTAGTGTTTTTTAGTGTTTTTAAACATTTTTAGGTGTTTTAATATTTTTTACTGGTTTTTCTAGTTTTTATGGGTTTTTAGGTCTTTCTATGGTTTGTGGGGGTTTTTATGGTTTTTAGAGGTTTTCACTGTTTTTAGGGTTTTTTATGTTTTCACGTATTTTTAATGGGTCTTTGGGATTTTTATGGTTTTTAGAGGTTTTCACAATTTTTAGGGTTTTTTATGTTTTCACGTATTTTTAGTGGGTCTTTAGGATTTTTATAGTTTTTAGGGTTTCAATGAATTTTTAGTGTTTTTTGGGTTTTTCTAGGGTTTTTAGTGTTTTAGGGTTTTTAGGTTTTTTATGGACTTTTGGGTTTTAGGGTTTTTTTTCAGGTTTTAAGGATTTTTAAGGTTTTCTAGAGTTTTTTAACATTTTAGGGGTTTTAAGGGGTTTTAGTGTTTTTAGTGGTTTTTAGTGTTTTTATGGGTTTTTAGGTTTTAAATGGGTTTCATGTGTTTTATGGTTTTCAGGGGTTTTTCAGATTCTTTTAGATTTTTAAGGTTTTTAGGGTTTTAGGTATTTTGATGGTTTTTAGGTTTTTGAGTGGTTTTTGTGTTTTTCAAGGATTTTAGGGTTGGTTTTTAGTGTTGTTTGAGTTTTTTTAGGGTTTTTAAGGGTTTTACAATTTTTTAAAATTTTTAGGGGTTTAATTGGTTTTTAAATTTTTTAGTGGTTTTTATGGGATTTTACGGTTTTTATGTTTTTCAGATGTTTTTTATTGGTTTTTTATGTTTTCATGGACTTTGGGGTTTTTTTGGGATTCTTATGGTTTTTTGGGTTTTTTAGGGTTTTTAGATATTTTGAGAGTTTTTTGGGTTTTCAGAGGTATTTAGGGTTTTTAGGGGTTTTAGGGTCTTTTGGGTTTTAGGATTTTTTTTATTGTGTTCTGGGGGTTTTTAGGGTTCTTACAGTGTATAATGTTTTCATGGATATGTTTTTAGGGCTTTAGGGTTTCTAGGTATTTTGATAGTTTTTTGGGTTCTCAAGGGTTTTTAGGGTTTATGGTTTTTTGAGGGTCTTGTGGTTTTTAGGGGGTTTAAGTGTTTTTATCGTTTTTTTTAAAGTTTTTTTTTGGTTTTAAGGGTTTTTAGAATTTTTATGGTTTTCAAGGTTTTTTTGTTTTCATGGATTTTAGGGGTTTTTATGTTTTTTATGGTTTTTAGGAATTTTAAGGTTTTTAGGGATTTTGAGGGGTTTTAGGTTCTTTTTGAGTTTTTAGGGGTTTATTGTGTTTTTAGGGTTTTTAAGGTTTTTTATAGTTTTTTAATGTTTTATGGGTTTTTTGGGTTTTTCGTAATCTTCGTTGTTTTTAGGTTTTTTTATGGCTTTTAGTGTTTTTTAATATTTTTGGGGGTTTTTGGTTTTCCACGGTTTTAATGGGTTTTTTAGGGTTCTTATGGTATTTTATTTTTTCATAGATTTTTAGGGGGGTTTTGGATTTCTATGATTTTTAATATTTTTTAGGGTTTTATGGATTTATATGGTTTTTATGGGTTTATTGGGGTTTTTAGGGGTTTTATGGTTTTTAGGGTTAGAGGGTTTATTTGGGTTTTTTTTTGAGTTTTTTAGGGTTTTAAAGTTTTTTGGAGTTTTTAAAGTTTTTAGGGGTTTTAAGGGTTTTTTGAGTTTTTAGTGGTTTATGGGTTCTGTTTATTTCAAGTTTTTAGGGGGTTTTATCGTTTTTAGAGTTTTTCTTGGGTTTTTATGTTTTTTACCTATTCATGGATTTTTACGATTCTGCTAAGATTTTTATGGATTTTAGAGTTTTTTTGTTTTTAGGGATTTTGAGGCTTTTTAGTGGGTTTTAGGGGGTTTTTATGGGGTTTTATGGTTTTATGGTATTTTAGGGTTTTATGGGGTTTTAGGTTTTTTAAATTTTTAGGGTTTTTCATGTTTTTTAGAGTTTTTTAATGTTTTTAGGAATTTTAATGTTTTTTAGTGTTTTTAGTTTTTTAGGGGGTTTTATGTTTTCATGGATTTTTAAGGGTTTTATGATTTTTATGGTTTTTAGGTTCCTTCAAGGTTTCTAGAAATTTTAAGGGTTTTTATGGTTTTTAGGGTTTTTTAGTATTTTTCAAGGTTTTTATGGTCTTTTTGTTTTTTTAGTTTTTTAGGATTTTTAATGTTTTTTAGAGTTTTTTAATGTTTTTAGGGGTTTAAAAGTTTTTATAGTTTTTAGTGGGTTTTAGGGTTTTTTTGGTGTTTTAGGATTTTTTATTCTTTTTAGAAGTTTTATTGTTTTAAGGGGGTTTTCAAGGGTTTTAGGCCTTTTTATGTTTTCATGGATTTTTAGGGGGGTTTTGGATTTTTATGGTTTTTAGGGGTTTTATGGATTTTCAGGATATTTAGGGATTTTCAAGGGTTTTTGGGTTTTTAGGGTTTTTCAAGGTTCTTAGGGTGTTTTTGGGTTTTTATGGTTTTTATTGAGTTTTTAGGGTTTCTAATGTTTTTAACATTTCAAGTGGTTTAAAGGGTTTTTATAGTTTTAATTATTTTTTTGGGTTTTGGTGTTTTTTTTTTATTTTTAGGGATTTTAGGGATTTTAGGGTTTTTTGTGGTTTTTCAGGGTTTTATGGTTCTTTACTCTTTCATAGATTTTTAGTGGTTTCTTAGGTTTTCTCTGTTTTTATTGTTTTTTTGGTTTTTAGGTATTTTGAGTGTTTTTAGAGTTTTTCTAGGGTTTTAGTGGTTTTAGGATTTTTCATGGTTTTTAGGGTTTTTTTAGATTTTAGAGGTTTTATGATTATTTATATTTTTTTAGGGTTTTTAGTGGTTTAAGGGTTTTTAGAGTTTTTCGTGGTTTTGAGTGATTTTATGGGTCTTTGGGATTTTTAAGGTTTTAGAAGTTTTTTTGGTTTCTGGCATTTTCCAGTCTTTTGGGTTTTTTATGTTCTCATGGATTTTTTAATTTTTTAGTAGTTTAAGGGTTTTTTAGTTTTTAGTGGTTTTTAGGGATTTTATGGGTCTTTAGGATTTTTAGGGTTTTAAGAGTTTTTTTGGTTTTAGTCATTTTCAGGTCTTTGGGGGTTTTTTATGTTATCATGGTTTTTTAGTGTTTTTTTAGAATTTTTATTGATTTTGGTGTTTTTTAGGGATTTAGGGATTATGAGGGTTTTTAGGGGTTTTCAGGGGTTTCCTTGTTTTTAGAGTTTTTTAGGGTTTTTAGGGGGGGTTGAGTTTTTAGGGGTTTTTTAGTTTTTAGGGCAAAGAGGGTGCGTGCCAAGCAGAAAGCTTGGCGCCTCAATTAATAAAAAGAAAAGGTACAAAACATTACAGGGGGGGCTTGTACATTCGTGTGTGGGTAGCACCCATCATGCCAGCGGCTACATGATACGTGCAAAAGGAAGGAGCAATGAATGACCACCGTGAGCATCATTCTTCGATAGCCATCTTGGAGAGAGCATCAGCCACCATATTGACTTCCCTGTATGCATGAGAAATCCTGAAGGTCAAGTTCTTGGATAGGATAAGGCATTCAATCCACTGAGGAAGAAGCCGCCATGGAACCTTCCTTGAGTTTTGGCGAAGTGCCTCCACTGCAAGCATTGAGTCCGATTCGATCCATAGATGCAACCACCCAAATTGAATTGCAAAACGAACAACCTTGATAATAGCCCAAAGCTCTGCCTCATAAGAACATCTATTCCCAATGTAGTGATAGAAAATACCCTTGAAAAATCCTCGACAAGTACGGAAGACCCCACCACAACCTGAAGGGCCTGGTGAGCCTGTCGCCGCACCATCAACATTAACTTTGATCCATGACGGGATTGGTGGAATCCATCTAATGTACTTCATCAACATTGGTTTTTTTCACCTGCCAGGGACACCAAGGGTGCGGAGTGTAACAAGATCATTGAAGCAGTTGTTCATTGTACCTGATTGGAGACTCCCAGCCAGCCGAACAGCACTATGCATGGAAATAATACCCTCATGCATGGAGCATGATTTGTTCCGAAACATAGCAGAATTTCTTGCAACCCATAGGAAAGAGACAATGGCTGCCGAAGCTGCAAGAAGGAGGTTGTGAAGCTGCTCACTGCAGCTAAAATCATTGATAAAAAGCATCCGTTGAGAAAAGGTTCCAGGAGGCAAGCGGAGACCAAAAACATCCTGCATGTAGCTCCATAATCTGTGTGCAAGGTTGTAATCAATAAAGAGGTGTTGTATGCTTTCAGCACCTCGCAAATAGATGCTGCAGACCGAGGCAATCTGCAACCCAGTTTTTTGAAGCTGACCATGCATAGGCAACCTGCACCTCCAAATTTTCCAAAGAAGAAGAAAGTGTCTAGGGGGAATGAAATGACACCTGTATTTCAGAAGCCATGAGGGGGGGTCAGAACGTTGCCGACATTCATGCTCGTAGAAACCTCTTGCAGTGAGCTGGCCAATCAGATCCGGCTTCCATATGAGAGTATCTGAATCAACGTAGTTATAACAACGGATCTGAAAGATGATGTGCGATGGAAGCATTTCATCCAGCTCCATCAGCCTGGCGTTGAGGTCACTAATAGTCATGTGTTGTAGACCTTTTGGAACTTGCATAAGTTCACGCAGAGGAAAATCAAGCCAAGGGGTGAGCCAACAGTTCAGATTGGATTCTCTTGAAACAGTCCAGATAGATTGCGAGATAATATTCTGAAATGAGGATTTAATTGTGGTCCATACCGAGTAGAGCATATACCCAGTGTAGCCATTACACAAGTGGCCAGTGAATAGTTCTTTAAGAAAATATAGCTCACCTTCCTTGTGCTCGAAGAGATTCCAGGTGAATTTAGCCAACAAGGCCTCATTGAAAGCCCGGAGATCTTTAATTCCAAGACCACCCATGCTAATGGGTTTGATGCAGTCTTTCCATGCAACAGTTACCAATTTCTTTTCACTGATGCATCCTGTCCATGCAAAGTTTCGAATCATGGCTTGAAGGGATTTGATCAGACTTACCGGCCATCTATATAAAGAGAAGGCATGGACAAACTTTGATGTGATAACAGAATTGATAAGGCAAACTCTGCCTGCTTGAGATAGAGACTTTCCCTTCCATTTAGCTAGCTGCTGGGTGATATCAACAGAAATGCTTTCCAAGTGGTGGTGCTTTGCCCTCCCCTAGAAGAGGGGAACCCCAAGGTAATTAAAAGGCAGAGATCCTTTTTTAACGCCAAGACATCTAATGATTCTGTTTTGCCTCACTGAGGAGCACCCTTTCCCAAAAATAATAGAAGATTTACACCAACTGATTGCCTACCCGGCAACATCTTTATAGTGATTAAAGATTTTCCGGATAGCTGAGATTGTTCGCATATTAGCCTGCCCAAATAGAAGGATATCATCAGAATAAAAAAGGTGTGAGGGTACATAGGAGTCCTTGCTGGCTTTGAAAGGGCAATATAATCCAGCCATCATTGCATGTGTAACAATATGACTCAGGTAATCTTCTGCATGTGAAAAGAGAATTCCAGAGAGAGGGTCTCCCTGTCTGACCCATCGTGAACACTGAAAGAAACCTTTTGGCGCCCCATTAATCAGAACAGAAATTCTAGCACTCTCCAAAATAGAAGAGATCATGCTGATAAATTTGGATGAGAAACCATACATACCTAACACCCTGAACAGAAACTGCCACTTAATGGTATCAAAAGCTTTGGATATATCCAGTTTAAGAGAAAAGGTCCCATATTTGACTTTCTTTCTCATGATATTCACTCCTTCAGAGGCCATATATAAACAACTTTGAATGTTTCGCCCAGAAACAAATCCAAATTGATTAGGGGTGATAATGGAGCCAACAAACTTCCCCAACCTGGTGACGATGATTTTGCTAATAATCTTTGGAATGGTGTTTCCAATGGCAATGGGACTAAAGTCCTCTATGTCAATAGCAGCTTCTTTTTTGGGAAGCAGAGCAATGAAGTTGGAGTTGGCTCCAAATGGAAATGATCGTGAGATGAAGAACTCCCTGACAGCATTGGTAATTTCTACATGAAAGATATCCCAATAAAAGATGAAGAATTTGTTAGTGAATCCATCCGGTCCAGGGGCACTTTCAGAATTGAGAGAGAAGAGACAGGATTTGACTTCATCTTCAAGAGGAGGAGAGGTTAGGTCATTGTTCTGTGATTCATTCACACACTACTCAATACAGTCAGCAACCCAAGGCCGAGGGAGGGGTACCATCATCATTATAAAGAGCTTTAAAATGGTCAACAACAGCATCAGGGAGCTCTTTCTCCTCAACCAAGGTTTCCCCATTGATTCGGATACGATTAGGTGTTTTAGAGATTTTATTTGGTTTTTAGGGTTTTTAAGGTTTTTAGGGGTTTGTAGTTTTCCTGGGGTTTTCTGGGTTTTTAGGATTTTTTATGTTTTCATGGATTTTATGGGTTTTTTAGGATTTTTATGATTTTTAGGGTTTTTAGGGATTTTAGGTATTTTGAGGGTTTTTAGGATTTTTAGGGATTTTATGTTTTAATGTGTTTTAGGGTCTTTTGGGGTGTTTTGGGTTTTTTCTTGATTTTTTGGGGTTTTTTGGTTTTTTATTATTTTTTAACATTTTAGGGGGTTTCAGTGTTTTTAGTGTTTTAGTAGTTTTTAAGGGGTGTTAAGGTTTTCTTTGGTTTTTAGGGAATTTTATGGTTTTTAGGGGGGTTTTCAGGTTTTTTAGGTTTTCATGTATTTTTAGGGTTTTTTAGGATTGTTATGGCTTTTAAGGGTTTTAGGGCTTTAGGGATTTTGAGGGTTTTTAGGGTTTTTAGAGGTTTTAGGGTTTTTAGAGTTTTTATGGGGTTTTAGTGTTTTTTAATGTTTTTAGGGGTTTTAGATTTTTTTTCGATTTTTATCGGTTTTGAGGATTTTAGAGTTGTTATGGTTTTTTATGTTTCAATGAATTTTTAGGGTTTTTTAGGATTTTTGGTTTTTAGGGGTTTTTAGTGTTTTTTTAGTTTTTTAAGGTTTTAAGGTTTTTTAGAGTTTTTTAACGTTTTTATGGGTTTTAATGATTTTTAGAGTTTTTACTAGTTTTTAGTTTTTTATAGGTTTTTAAGGTTTTTTAAGGTTTTTAGGGGTTTTAATGGTTTTCAGGAATTTTTCAGGTTTTTTACAGTTTTTTTCATTTTCATTGATCTTTATGGATTTTTAGGATTTTTATAGTTTTTTGGGTTTTTTAGGGTTTTTAGGGATTTTGAGGGTTTTAGGGGCTTTAAGGGGTTTTAGGGTTTTAAGGTCTTTTTAAGGTTTTTAGGGAATTTTTTGGGTTTTTAGAGGTTTTTAAAGTATTTTAGGGTTTTTAAGGTTTTATGGAGTTTTTTAACGTTTCTAGAGGTGTTAATAGTTTTTATAGTTTTTAGTGGTGTTTTAGGGTTTTTATGGTTTTTTAAGGTTTTTAAGGGTTTTTTGGGTTTTAGGGGGTTTTTAGGGTTTTGAAAATTTTATGTATCTTTTTTGTGTTTTTAGGATTTTTATTGTTTTTAGGGTTTTTAGGATTTTTAGGGATTTTGAGGGTTTAGGGGTTTTTTATAGGTTTTTAGAGTTTTTTAGGGTTTTTAGGGTCTCTTGGGTTTTAGTGTTTTTTTGAGTTTTTTAGGGTTTTTAAGGCATTTAGTGTTTTTTAACATTTTAGGGGTGGTTTATGGGTTTTAATGGTTTTAGTGGTTTTAGGGTTTTATGAGATTTTACAGTTTTTAAGGTGTTTTAGGGGGTTTTGTGGTTTTTAGGGTTTTTAGTGTTTTTTTCATTTTCATTGATTTTTAGGGGTTTTTTAGGGTTTTTACTATTTTTATGGATTTTTTGGTATTTTTAGGGTTTTTAGGGGTTTGTAAGGGTTTTTAGAGTTTTTATGGTTTTTAGGGTTTTAGGGTCTTTTTAGGATTTAAGGTTTTTTAGAGTTTTTAAAGGTTTTTATAGTTTTTTAATGTTCTTAGGGATTTAAAAGGATTTTTTATTTTTTTAGTGGTTTCTGGGTTTCTATGGGTTTTTAGGGATTTTTATGGTTTTTAGGGCTTTTTAAGGTTTTTAGGGGTTTTTTTGGATTTTAGCGGTTTTTCAGGGCTTTTTAGGTTTTTTACATTTTTATGGATTTACAGGGGTTTTTTTGGATTTTTATGGTTTTAGGGTTTTTAGCGTTTTTAGGGATTTATAGGGTTTTAGGGTTTTTAGGGTTTTTAGGGTTTTAGGGGTTTTTAGAGGATTTTAGGGAATATTGGGCTTTTCAGGGTTTTTACTGTCTTTTGGGGTTTTTTTGAGTTTTTAGGGGTTTTAATGTTTTTTATAGTTTTTAACATTTTTAGGGGTTTAAAGGGGTTTTATAGTTTTTAGTGGTTTTTAGGGTTTTAAAGGTGTTTTAAGGTTTTTTCAATTTTTAAGAATTTTTCAGAATTTTTAGGATTTTTTACATTTTCATGAATTTTTAGGGTTTTTTATGATTTTCATAGTTTTAGGGTTATAGGGTTTTTAGTGGTTTTGAGAGTTTTTTTGGCCTTTTAGGGGTTTTAGGGTTTTTCATAGTTTTCTAGATTTTTACGGTCTTTTGTATTTTTAGGGGTTTTTCCATTTTTGTAGGGTTTTTAATTTTTTTTATAGTTTTTAACGTTTTCAGGGTTATTAAGGGTTATTAGAGTTTTTAGTATTTTTAGGTTTTTATGGGTTTTTAGTTTTTCTTAAGGTTTTTAGAGGTTTTTAGGATTTTCTTGGTTTTTCCAGTTTTTTTTTGGATTTTCATGGTTTTTTGTGGTTTTTCGTGGTTTTGGGGATTTTGGGGATTTTCATGGTTTTTTAGTGGATTTTGGTGTTTTTAGTATTTTTATATAGTTTTTGGGTTTTAAGGGATTTCCTTAGTTTTTTAGGTTTTTAAAGGTTTTTTAGTGTTTTTTAACATTTTTTGGGGCTATAAGGGTTTTTTTAAAAATTTAGTGGGTTTTATGGTTTTTTAACGTTTTTAGTGGTGTTTATGGTTTTTAGGGGGTTTTCAAGGTTTTTTGGGTTTTTTGGGTTTTTTACATTCATTAATTTTAGGGGTTTTGAAGATTTTTATGTTTCTTATTATTTTTAGCATTTTTAGGGATTTGAGGGTTTTACGGGTTTTCAGGGGGGTTAGAGATTTTAGGGGTTTCAGGTCTTTTGGGGGTTTTAGGGTATTTTTAGAGTTTTATGGGTTTTTGGAGTTTTTTAAAACTTTTAGTGGTTTTAATGGATTTTAGAGTCTTTAGTGGTTTTTTAGTTTTTATGGGTTATTATGGTTTTCAAAGGTTTTGAGGGGTTTTATGGCCTTCAGGGGACTTTCAGGGTTTTTAGGGGTTTTTTAGGATTTCTATAGTTTGTAGAGTTTTTCATGATTTTGAGGGCTTTTAGGGGTTTTCATGGGTTTTAGGGTCTTTTGGGTTTTTTAGGTATTTTTTGAGTTTTTAGGGGTTTAAAGGATTTTCAGAGTATTTTAAAGTTTCTAGGATTTTAATGATTTTTAGAGTATTTAGTGGGGTTTTAGGGGTTTTATAGGGTTTCGGTTTTTTAAAGTTTTTATGGTTTTTTAGGTTTTTTTAGGGTTATTTTAGGTTTTTACATTTTCATTGATTTTTATGGGTTTTTATGATTTTTATGGTTTATAGGGATTTTTAGGGTTTTGAAGGGTTTTGAGTGATTTTATGGTTTTCAGTGGTTTTTAGGGTTTTTAGGGGTTTTAGGGTATTTTGTGTTTTTAGAGTTTTTATTTATTTTTTTGAGGTTTCGATGGGTTTTTGTAGTTTTTTAACGTTTTTATGTGTTTTAAGGGTTTGTTAAGTTTTTAGTGGTATTTTAGAGTTTTTATTGGTTTTTTGGGTTATTTACGTTTTCATGGATATTTAGGGTTTTTTTTATTTTGATGGTTTTTAGGGTATTTTCAGGTTTTATGGGTTTTTAGGATTTTTAGGGTTTTTCAAGGGGTTTTAGGGGTTTTTAGGGTTTATAGATTCTTTTTGGGTTTTTAGGATTTTTTGAGTTTTTTAGGGGTTTTATGGGTTTTTATATTTTTTAACATTTTTAGGGGTTTAATGGTTTTTAGAGTTTTTCGTGGGTTTTTAGGGTTTTATGGGTTTATAGGGTTTTAGGTTTTTCTTATGGTTTTTTAGTTTTTTTTACTTTTTAGGGTTTTCAGGGATTTTGATGGCTTTTAGGGATATTTAGGATTTTTTAGGGTTTTAGGGATTTTCAGGGTCTTGTTGGGTTTTTTAGATATTTTTGAGTTTTTATGGGTTTTTAGAGTTTTTCAATGTTTTTAGGTGTTTTAAGGGGGTTTAATGTTTTTTTGTGGAATTTAGGGTTTTTTAATGTTTTTAGGGGTTGTATTGTTTTTAGGGATTTTAGGGTTTTTTATGTTTTCATGGATTTTTAAGGATTTTTAGGTTTTCTATTATTTTTTTGGGATTTTAAGAATTTTAGGGATTTTGCTGGGTTTTAGGGTTTTTCAGGGTTTTTTGGGTCTTTTTGGGTTTTTAGGGTTTTTCAGTTATTTAGGGGTTTTAAGGTTTTTTAGTGTTTTTAATGTTTTTATGGGTTTTAAGGGTTTTTAGAGTTTTTAGTGAGTTTAGGGTTTTTATGGGTTTTTTGTTTTTTATGGTTTTTAGGGGTTTTTTAGGGTTATAGGATGTTTCAGGATTTTTAGGGTTTTTTACATTTTCATTAATTTTTAGGGTTTTTTAGGATTTTTATGGTTTTTAGGGGCAAGGAAGGTTCGGGGTCAGGCTATTCCTAGCTCCCCCAAATTTTTATTGTTTTTAGGGGTTTTTAGATTTTTTATGAATTTTGAGGATTTTGTGGTTTTAAGGGGTTTTAAGGGTTTTTAAGGTTTTTAGAGTCTTATTGAGTGTCTATGTTTTTTTTAGTTTTTTAAGGTATTTAGAGTTTTTTAACGTTCTTATGAGTTTTATGGGTTTTTATTGTTTTAAGTGGGTTTTAGAAGTTTTGTAGGGTTTTAGGGGGTTTTAGGGGTTTTAGGGGTTTTTAAGGTTTTAAGGGGATTTTTTAGGGTCTTTAGGTTTTTTACGTTTTCATGGATTTTTAAGGGGTTTTTAATATTTTTATTATTTTTAGTGTTATTTAGGGTTTTTAGTTTTTTTATGAATTTTGAGGGTTTTAGGGTTTTTCAAGGGGTTCTAGGGATTTTCAGTCTTTTTAGGGGTTTTTACGTCTTTTTGGGCTTTTAGTGTTTTTTTAGTTTTTTTCGGGTATTTAGAGTTTTTTAACATTTTTTTGGGGTGTCAAGGGTTTTAGATTTCTTATTAGTTTTATAAAGTTGTATGGGTTTTTAGGCTTTTTATGTTTTTTAGAGGTTTTATGGTTTTCAAGATTTTTAAGGTTTTTTTTACATTTTCATAGATTTTTAAGGGTTTCTAGGATTTTTATGGTTTTTGGGTTTTTTAGGGTTTTTAGGGATTTTGAGGGGTTTAGGGTTTTTTCTAGGGTTTTTAGGGTTTTTAGGGTTTTTCAATGTTTGTAGGGTCTTTTGTGTTTTTTAGGAGTTTTTTTAGTTTTTAAGGTTTTTAATGCTTTTTAGAGTTTTTAATGTTTTAGGGGTGTAAAGGGTTTTTAGAATTTTTAGTGGAATTTTAGGGTTTTTATGGTTTTTTTAGGTTTTTAGTGGTTTATGCGTTTCAGGGGTTTTTAGGGTTTATTACATTTTCATTATTTTTTAAGTGTTTTATATGATTTTTTTGGGGATTTAGGGTTTTTATGGTTTTTATGGATTTTGAGGGGTTTTAGGGTTTTTCTATGGTTTTAGGGTTTTTAGGGGGTTTTATATTTTTAGGGTCTTTTTGGGGTTTTAGGTTTTTTTTTGAGTTTTTTGGGTTTAAAAGGGTTTCTAATGATTTTAGAATTTTAGGGGTTTTAAGTGCTTTTAGAGTTTTTATTGGTTTTAGGGATTTTATGAGTTTTTAGGTTATTTTATGGTTTGGAGGAGTTTTTATAGTTTTCAGGTGTTTTTTTGGGTTTTTAGAGTTTTTTATATTTACATGGATATTTAAGGGGTTTTTTGGTTTTTTGTGGTTTTTTTGGGTTTTTTGGGTTTTAGGGAAAGGAAGGTGCGAGACCAGGCTATTCCTGTCCCCCCAAAATTTAATAAAAGAAAAGAAAATTAGACAAGGGCGGGGTGGGGCCAAACAACACACACCAAAAAAACCATGGACCCCCAAGACACCAAAAACCCCCAAAAGACCCGAAAGGCAGAAGAGAAAGAAGAAGGAACTACAAATCAATGTCTTCATCCCCATATGGATCCCCATCAAAACCATAACCAGAGGAAGCATCTGACTCCACCGACTCCCATTTAGATGATTCATATTGTTTTAGGAAGGTTGTGTAATACTCTCTGAGATGTTACTGCTCCACATTCAGTTGCACCTTCACAGAACGAACCCTACCAAAGGTAACCTCCTTTGCTTTTGCAAGAGGCTCTCGTGGACACAATCTTTGGCAACGTGGAATAGTCCTTCCTCGTCTTCCTCTTTCGGGGATCTAAGGAGACCCATGTAGGTTTGTTTTCCTTTCCAAATGGAATGACCACCTCTAGTAAGGCCCTATGCTTAGTGATCATAGCTATATTTTTATGTATCCTTCTATTATCTTCCTGGAAAAAATCTTGATCAGGGATGAAGGAGGCTTCCTGATTCAGGGAACAGTTAGCAAGAACCCCACAATGTGGCACACTAGGAACCACCATGGTAGGTTCCTCAATATCCAGACAAGGAGGGTACACCACACCACCCAGGGAAAGCTGGAATTGCCCCTCCTCCCTAGAAAGCTTGCTCACTTCCCCCTAGAAAGAAGGCTTATTCAAATAATCCCATCACTAAAGTGCACAAGCCCTGACATTACCCTTTGCTCTTACTCACCAGCAACATCTGAGCGCCTAATGTTGTCCAACATCATCTCGATTTTACTAGAATTCTGGGCATTCTTGGCGACACTCCCTCCTCCCCGCCTAGTAGCGACGATATTCACCTCACTGAGATCCTGAGTAGAAAACCTCAAACTCCCTGCATCAGTAATCGGGTACCCTTGCCCCTCCTCTCCAAGAAGCTTACTTATTGTCCCCTCATCCACTACAAACCTATACCTATTGTGAATAGGCTCTTGCAGCTCCCTTTTCTCTTGATCGAGAGCACCATCCAAGTGCCCAAAGGTGACCAACAATTACATAGCTTTACTGGCATTTGGGACCACACTCCCTCCATCACGCCTGACAGTGATAGCCTGCACCTCATTCTGTACCTGTATAGTAGACCTCATACTCCCAACATCAACAATCAGAGGCCCTTAAAAGTGGTTGAAAGTTTAAAAGACTTTCTGCCTCTGCTTCAGAATGCTTTCAAAGGGAATAGGAATCCCACAACCAGAAACCTCCCTACATAAAGAACTTCCAACATCTGAAAGCCTCAAGTCACTCCTCAATCTCTTGAAAATATCACTCACCTTGGGCTCCGGTTGACATTGGACAATAGCTTTCCCTAAATTGTGGTCACCTATTTCAAGTGCACATAGATCCTCAACTCTTGAATTTTGTTCACCAGAGTCGTAATGAAAGTTATTTTTTTTGGGTTTTAGGGATTTTGAGGGCTTTTAGGATTTTTTTGGGGGGGGTTAGGGGTTTTAGGGTATTTTTTGGGTTTTAGGGTTTCTTTTGAGTTTTAGGGTTTTTTAAGGCATTTTAATGTTTTATGGATTTTAAGGTTTTTAGAGTTTTTAGTGGGTTTTAAGGAATTTATATGTTTTAAGGTTTTTCTAATGGTTTTAGGGGTTTTTAATATTTTTAGGGTTTTTATGTTTCCATGTATTTTTATGGAGTTTTAGGGTTTTTAGGGGTTTTTAGGGGTATTCAGGTGTTTTTATGGGTTTTCAGGGTTCTTAGGGTTTTTTGGGTTTTTAGGGTTTTTTTTAGTTTTTTAGTGTTTTTGAGGTTTTTTAGAGTTTTTAATGTGTTTAGGGGTTTTAAAAATTTCTAGTGGGTTTTAACTATTTTTTTTAGAGTTTCTAAATTTTTTAGGTGTTTTATGGTTTTCCGGGGTTTTTTAGGGTTTTTATGGATTTTTACATTTTCATGGTTTTTAAGGTATTTTTAGAATTTTTATGGTTTTTAGGGTTTTAGGGATTTTGAGGGTTTTAGGGTATTTTTGGGTTTTTAGGGTTCTTATGAGATTTTTAGGGTTTTTATTATTTTTTACATTTTTTTAACATTTTAGGGGTTTTGATGGTTTTTTGATTTTTCAGTGGTTTTGGGGGGTTTTTTGCGTTTTTATGGTTTTTAGGGGTTCTTCAGGGTTTCAGGGATTTTTATGTTTTCATGGATTTTTAGTGGTTTCTTAGGATTTTTATGGTTTTTGGGTCTTTGAGGGTTTTTATGCATTTTGAGGGGTTTTAGAGCTTTTCATGGGTTTTAAGGGTTTTAGGAGTTTTCAGGGTTTTTAGGGTCTTTAGGGGTTCTTAATAGTTTTTTGTGGGTTTTAGGGTTTTTAAGGTTTCTAGAGTTATTTAAGGTTTTTAGGGGTTTAAATGGTTTTCAATGTCTTTAGTGATTTTTTATGGTTTTTTGGGTTTTAAGGTTTTAAAGAGTTTTTTTGGTTTTTGGGGATTTAAAGGTTTTTAGGGTTTTTATGTTTTCATGGATTTTTCAGGATTATAAGTTTTTTTATGATTTTTAGTGTATTTCATGACTTTTATGGATTTTGTAGATTTTTAGGGTTTTTTCAGGGGGTTTTCTATTTTTAGGGGTTTTTAGGGTCTTAAGGCTCTTTTGGGTTTTTTTAGTTTTTTATGTTTTGTATGGGTTTCTAAATTTTTTTAAATTTTTTAGGTGTTTAAATATTTTTTAGTGTTTTTTGTAGATTTTAGTATTTTTTTGGATTTTATGGTTTTCTAGGGTTTCTAAGGATTTTAGGGTTTTTTACATTTTTAGAGATTTTCATGGTTTTTTAGGATTTTTAGAGTTTTTTAGATTTTTTAGCATTTTTAGATATTTTTTGGGTGTTTTTTACTTTTAAGGATCTTTAGGGTTTTGGGGTATTTTGGTGTTTTAGAGTTTTATTTAGTTTTCCATGTTTTTTAAGGTTTTTTTTGAGTTTTTAACATTTTAGGTGTTTTTAGTGATTTTAGTTTTTTAGTGGGTTTTTATGGTTTTTATGGGTTTTTTGGTTTTTAGGGGATTTTTACATTTCAGGGATGTTATTGTCATTTTTAGGATTTTTATGGTGTTTAGGGAATTTTAGGATTTTTAAGGATTTTTTTGGGGTTTTAGGTTTTTTAGCGGTTTTATGGGATTTTAGGGTCTTTTGGGTTTTAGGGTTTTTTTTTGAGTAATTAGAGATTTGAAGATTTTTTAGAATTATAATGGGTTTTTAGGGTTTTTATGGGGTTATGTATTTTAACGTTTTAGGGATTTTTCATTGGTTATAGGGGTTTTTCCTGGTTTTTATGGTTTTTTACGTTTTCATGGATTTTTAGGGTTTTTTAGGATTTTTATGGATTTGAGGGTTTTTACGATTTTAGGGATTTTTGGGGTTTTTATGGATTTTTAGAGTTTCTTTTAGGGTTTTTGGGGTGTTCAAGGTTTGTTGAGGTTTTTATTATTTTTTGGTTTTTTAGGATTTTTAAGGATTTTGAGGGTTTTTCATTTCTTCAGGGTTGGTCTTTTGGGGTTTGGGAGGTTTCTTTTGAGTTTTTAGGGGTTTTAATGTTTTTTTTTGAGTTTTTAAAGTTTTAAAAAAATTTATAGTCTTGGATTTTTAGAGTTTTTAGTGGGAAATTTTGAGGTTTGTGTTGTTTTTAGGGATTTTAAGGTTTTTAGGGTTGTTATGGTTTTATGGGGGTTTTCAACGATTTTTGGGTTTTTTGGGATATTTTTTGAGTTTTTAAAGTTTTTTAAGGCTTTTAGAGTTTTTAAAAAAATTTAGGGGGTTTAAGGGTTGTTAGAGTTTTTAGTGGGGTTTTTTTTGGCTATTTAGGGGTTTAATGTTTTAGTGGTTTTTAGTGGTTTAATAGGGTTTTTAGGATATTTATGTTTTTTAGGTATTTTTAGGGATTTTTTTTATTTTTGATGGATTTTAGAGTTGTTTATGTTTTTTAAGTATTTTCAGAGTGTTTAGGGTTTTCTGGGGTCTTTTAGGGGTTTTATGGTTTCTATGGTTTTTAGGGTCTTTTCGGGGATTTAGTTTTTTTTGAGTTTTTAGGGGTTTTAATGTGTTTTAGTGTTTTTTTACATTTTAGGAGTTTTATAGTTTTTAGAGTTTTAGTGGAGTTTTAGGGTTTTTATGGGTTTTTAAGTGTTTTAGGGGTTTTATGAATTTTAGGGGGTTTTCAGGGTTTTTTTGTTTTCTTGTTTTCCGGGAATTTTTTGGGATTTTTAGTTTTTTATGTATTTTAGGGTTTTTTGGGATTTTGAATGCTTTTCAGAATTTTTAGGGGGTTATTTATGTTTTTATGGTCTTTTTGGTTCCTTAAGGGTTTTTGGAGTTTTTAGGGTATTTAAGGTTCTTTAGAGTTTTTTAATGTTTTTAGGGGGTTTTGGGTTTTTAGAGTTATTAGTGGTTTTAGGGTTTTTTGGGTTTTTTGGGGTTTTAAGGTTTTTTATGGTTTTTTAGGTTTTTAAGGTTTTTAGGGGTTATATGATTTTCCTGGGTTTTAGGGTATTTTACGTTTTCTAGTACATTTAGGTTTTTTAAGGATTTTTATAGTTTTTAGGGATTTTAGATATTTTTTAGGGTTTTAGGGTTTTTTAGGGTTTTTATGGTTTTTAGGGGTTTTCATGGTTTTTATGGTGTTTTGGGGTTTTAGGGGTCTTTTTGAGTTTTTTTTTGTTTTTTATGGTTTTTAGAGTTTTTAACATTTTTAGAGGTTGTAAGATTTTTTAGCGTATTTAATAGGTTTGGGGGGTTTTTTTATGCTTTTAGGGGTTTTTATTATTTTCAAGGGTACTTCAAGGTTTTTATTGTTCTTTACATTTTCATGGATTTTTTTCACTTTTTTACGGTTTTTATGGTTTTGATGGTTTTGTGGGTTTTTGTGGTTTTTTATGGGTTTTCCTGGTTTTTAGGGGTTTTGGGGGGTTTTAGGGTGTTTTTTGAGTTTTTAAGGTATTCTAGAGTTTCTGAATGTTTTTTCAACATTTTTAGGAATTTTAAGGGTTTTTATATTTTTAGTGGCTTTTAAGGTTTTTATAAATTTTTAGGGTTTTATGTTTTTGAGGGGTTTTATGATTTTAAGGGGTCTTCAGGGTTTTTATTGTTTTTTTAGGTATTTTTATGGATTTTTTTAGGATTTTTATGGTTTTTTGGGTTTTTTCAGTATTTTGAGGGGTTTTTATGGTTCTTTAGGGTTTTTAGGGTTTTTAGGGTCTTTTGGGTTTTTCTGAGTTTTTAGGGTTTTTATTGTTTTTTAGGAGTTTTAAGGTTTTTAGAGTTTTTAGTGGTGTTTAGGGTTTTTATGGGGTTTTATTATTTTTTTATGATACACAGGTATTCTTTTTTGTTTTCACTGGTTTTTCAGGGTTTTGGGGCTTTTACGTTTTAATGGATTTTTAGGGATTTTTTAGGATTTTTAAGGGTTTTTGGTTCTTTAGTGTTTTTTGATATTTTGAAGATGTTTAGGTTTTTTAGGGTGTTTTTGGAATTTTATAGTTTTTTTCTAGTTTTTAAGGGTTTTTAGATTTCTTAAGCGTTTTTAGGGGTTTTAATGGTTTTTTTATGTTTTTAGTGGTTTTTTGAATTTTTTGGGGTTTTAGGGATTTTAATGGTTTTTGCAGGTTTTAAAGGTTCTAAAGGGGGTTTTAGGGGTATTTTACCTTTTCAAAGATTTTAAGGCTTTTTAAGATTTTTATGGTTTTTAATGTTTTTAGGGATTTTGAGGGGTTTTAGGGGTTTTTAGGATTTTTTTTAGTGTTTTTTGGGGTTTTAATGGTTTTTAGAGCCTTTTTTTTGTTTTTAGGATTTTTTTTAGTTTTTTAGGGGTTTTAAGGGTTCTTAGAGTTTTTTAACATTTTTAGGGGTTTTAAGGGTTTTTAGAGTTTTTAGTGGGTTTTATGATTTTTATGGTTTTTTGTGTTTTTAAAGTTTTTATGTGTTTTTATGGTTTTGAGGTGGGTTTTAGCGTTTTTAGGGTTTTTTTTATAATTTTGGGGATTTTCATAGATCTTTTGAATTTTTTATGGTTTTTAGGGATTTTGAGTGTTTTTTGGGGTTTTTAGAGTTTTTTTTAGGTTTTTAAGGGTTTTTTTTTGAGTTTCAGGTTTTTTATGGTTTTTTAGATTTTTTTAACATTTTTAGGGGTTTTAGTTGTTTTTAGTGTTTTTATGGGGTTTTAGGTGTTTTAGTTGTTTTTAGGGTTTTTTAAAGATTTTACGAGGTTTTATGGTCTTCAGGGTTTTTATTGTTTTTAACAATTTCAATTATTTTTAGGGATTTTTTAGGATTTTTGTGGTTTGTATGGATTTTGAGGTTTTTAGGGGTTTTTTAGTTTTTTAGGATTTTTAATGCTTTTTAGAGTATTTATTATTTTTAGGGCAAAGATGGCGTGGGTCCAAGAAGAAGGCTTGGACCCTCAAGTGTATAAATGAAAAATAAAGTGCAGGGCATTACATGGGGGGCTTATGTGTGTTTTTAGGGATTTTGAGGGGTTTCAGGGTTTTTCAGGGTTTTTAGGGTTTTATGGTTTTTATGGTTTTAGCATTTTTAGAGTTTTTTAGTTTTTTAGGGTTTTAAGGTTTTTTAGAGTATTTTTAACATTTTTAGGAATTTTATGGGTTTTTAGAGTTTTTAGTGGGTTTATGGGGTTTTAATGAGTTTTTTTGTGGTTTTAATGTTTCTAGGGGTTTTAATTGTTTTCAGGGGTTTTATGGGTTTTCCACGAGTTTTACAGTTTTATAGGTACTCAAATATTTTCACGGCCTTTAAAGGATTTTTATAGTTTTTTGGGTTTTTAGGATTTTTATGTATTTTGAGGGTTTTAGGGTATTTCTAGATTTTTAGGGGTTCTCATGGATTTTCAGTGCTTTTACATTTTTAGAGTTTTTCAGGGATTTTTTTAGGGTTTTATGGTTTTTAGGTTTTTTGGGGTTTTTGAGATTTTGAGGGGTTTTATGGTTTTTAGGGGTGTTAGGGTTTTCACGGTTTTTATGGTTTATTTGGGTTTTTGGAATTTTTTGAGTTTTTAGGTTTTTTAGAGTTTTTTAACGTTTTTAGGGGTTTAAAGGGTTTTTAGTAGTTTTATAAGGTTTGTGGGTTTTAAGTGATTTTTTAAGGTTTTATGGGTTTTTATGGTTTTTAGGGGTTTGTGAGGGTTGTTATGGTTTTTTATGTCTTCATGTATTTTTTGGGGTTTTTAAATATTTATATGGTTTTTAGGGTATTTTGGGGTTTCGAGATTTTAGGGGTTTTTTGAGTTTTTAGGGTTTTTAGGGTTTTTAATGTTTTTATTGTTTTATCGATTTTAGGATTTTTAAGGGTTTTTAGAGGTTTTAGTGGACTTTAGGGTTTTTTATGGGTTTTTTTGGTTTTCAGTGTTTTTTCAGGGTTTTTAGAGTTTTTATGTTTTCAGGGATTTTTAGGTATTTTTTTATTTTTAATATGATTTTTAGGGGTTTTTAGGTTTTTTAGGGATTTTGAAGGTTTTTAGGGGTTTTCATGTTTTTTTAGGGTTTTTAGTTTTTTTTTAAATATTTTTAGGGTTTTTAGGGTATTTAAAATTTTTAATGGGTTTTATGGGTTTTTAAGGTTTTGAGGGTTTTTAATATTTTCATGAATTTTTAGGGGTTTTAGTGGTTTTACATTTTTTGGATGTTTTAGGTATATTATGATTGTTATGGTTTTTTGGGTTTTAGGGTTTTTAGGGAAAGGGAGGCTCGGGGCCAGGCTATTCCTGCGCCCCCCCCCCCCCCAAATTTTTTATAGAAAAGACACGAAAACAGTGAAGACAGGGGAGGGGAGGGGTGAAACGGCCCACACCCAAAAACCCCTTACAACCCGCACCGAAAAAGAAAAAAAAGAAAAAGGCACACAAAAGAGTCCAAAAAGAAAAGTGCACAAAGGGGAAAATCAGTCAATATCGCCACTGAAGTCATCCAGCTCCGCACCATGATAACCAATGCCCACACTAAAGCCATCACCCACCTTAGCAAAGTTGTAATCTGAATCAGCACCCGTGTACATCGAATCCCATCCTGACTCATACTCCTCTTGCATTCCAGGTATGGATAGAAGCTTCATTCTGGCCCTCTCTTGATTTGCAGATCCTGGGAGCTGCTCCCGCTTATTAACATTTAGCTTTAGTCTGACTTCCCTTGATGTGTCTCGGGTTTCCATATGCCGTGGGAGGACAGTATAATCCTTCTGTCGTCTTCGCCTCAGGGGGGGGGGGGTGGATCCAGCTTCATAACCTAGTTTCTCACAAGTGACTCCATCACTGGTAGCACATGGGGCCTTCCCTTTATTACCTTCGGACCCAGAAGTTTCAGAGCCTCTTTTGTTCCTTTCCTCCTTAGACCTGGCTATAACAGCATTTATTCAGCGATCATCATCAGCAAATCTCTCCCCCAGCCTTTGTGACTCACCCTCAAGCGAGTACCTTTCCCATTCAACCAGCACCATCTCATGTAACTGCACACAGTGATCTTCAGTAGAGGGAATACCATGGAGAACCATGTCCCTCTGTAGGTTTTGGGACTGGTCACCATATTCCCCAACAATCCCCAGAAGGGGGGAGACATTTGGATTCAGAACAGGAGAACTTGGAAGATCATTACCATCGCTAGTGTTATCTGCAAGAGGACCGACCTCCATGTCAGGTCTCCCCACATCATCACTCCCGGATAGCACCAGGGGGGAGTCACGCCAATCAGTGTACTGCACCCTGGGGATCTAGGGTTCCCCTTCTGTCGCAGACCTCTCCTCAGCCGAAGACATAAACCACTCATCCCCAGCCCCCATACCCTGAGCAACCACAGCCTCCGGCACAACTTCTTCTGCCAACACATCCACATCTGCAGGCTTATCCAGGATTGAGACCAGTAAACTATTTTGAACAGGCGTAGTAAACTTGACCGGTGAAGAGGTTTCACCATTATCCTTCTTGCAAACTATGTCTTCTCCTCCTAGGAGCAGCGCATGAGGAACCTCCATCTGAACATTCCCTTGCCAGGTTCCCACCTCAACTTCCTTCCTTGAGCCTGACTATCTCCCTGAAAAATCACCACATCCATGGACACCTTCAGCACGAACCTGATTATCCCCATTAGCCAGTAGCATTTCCTTCTCAACATCATCTCTCGAAGCACAAACACCTCCAGACAGACTTATTCTAAAGCCCCCCGAATCCATCAAAGCAACCTCCAGATCACTTCTAGCCATCAGGTTAGACGAATAGGGAGCATCAGCAGTCAATGGTTTGGAGGACAAGGGATCAACCATCAGGTTAGACGAACAGGGACCATCAGCAGCCAAAGGTTAGTGTATTTTTAGGGTTTTTATGGGTTTTTAGGGATTTAAAGGTTTTTAAGGTTTTTAGGGGATTATGGTTTTCGGGGTTTTGCAATGTTATTTAGGGATTTTTAAATTTTCATGGATCTTCAGGGTTTATTTAGATTTTTATGGTTTTTAGGGTTCTTAGGGATTTTGACGGAGTTTAGGGTTTTTAGGGGTTTTTTGGTGTTTTAGTGTATTTTGAGATTTTTAGGGTCTTTTTGGGTTTTTTGGAGTTTTATTTTGTTTTTAGGGTTTTTAAGGTTTTTCGTATTGTTTAACATTTTTAAGAGTTTAAAGGGTATTTAGTGTTTTTATTGGTTTTTAGGGTTTGGGGGGTTTTTAAAGATTTTTAGGGGTCATTATGGTTTTTAGGGGTTTTTCAGGGTTAATAGAGTTTTTTACGTATTCATGGATTTTAGAGGATTTTTAGGTTTTATGTTTTTTTGGGTTATTAAGAGTTTATATAGATTTTGAAGGTTTTAGGGTTTTTCATGGTTTTATAGGGTTTTTTGAGTTTTTTAGGGTTTTAATCGCCTTTTGGGTTTTTTGGGTTCTTTTGATTTTTTAGGTTTTTTAAGGTTTTTTAGATTTTTTAATATTTTTAGAGTTTCAAGGGTTTTTAGAATTTTTAGTTGGTTTTTAGGGGTTTTTATATTTTCATGGATTTTTTAGGGGATTTTAGAATATCTATGGTTTTATGGTTTTTAGGGATTTTGAGGGGTGTTGAGGTTTTTCATGGTTTTTAGGGGGGGTTGGTTTTTTTTGGTTTTTAGGGACTTTATGAGTTTTTATGGGTTTTCTGAGATTTTTTAGAGCTTTAAAGGATTTTAGTGTTTTTTAACGTTTTTAAGGGCTTTAATGGTTTTTAGATTTTTTTAGTGGGTTTTTATCATTTTTATGGGTTTTTGACATTTTTAACACTACAAAAAATAAGGCTATAACCACAGTTTGGAACCGTGGCTATAGGCCCAAAAACCGTGGCTATAGGGTAAGGCCTATAGACGGTTTGAAATCGTGGTAGAAGCTTATTTTACACAAGGATTATAGAAACAGTTTGAAATATTGGGTATAGGCCTTTCCACTTTATAAAAAAATAGCACGGTGAACCGTGATGGCTATTGAGATGGCACCCACCCACAGCCCCCCCCCCCCCACCCTACACCAGCACCCCCACCCCCTCCTTCTACACCCCTCCCCCTTGCACCCTTTCCCTCCCCCTTGCACCCCCTCCCCCTGCCTGGTGCTCCTCACTACACCAGCACCCCCACTCCTACTCCTGCACAACCCCATCCCCCTTGCACCCTTGACCTCCCCCTTTCACCCCTCCTCCTAACTATTACACCCCTTTCCCCCTCCTCACTACACACCCCCTTGTACCCCCTCCCCCTACACACCCCATTTCCCCTTCCCCCTGGCACCCCCTACCGTTGCCCACCCCCTCCTCACTGCACACCCCCTTGCACCCCTCCCCCCCCCCTTCATCCTGACCGTTTCACACACTCTGCTCCAGCACGCCCCCCCTACTCCACCCCCTCCTCACTACACACCCCCTTGCACCCCCTCCCCCTACACACCCCCTGCCTCCCCCCTTGCACCCCCACCCCCTGCTCATGCCCCACCCCTCCCCCTTGCACCTCACCTACACCCTTACCCTGCCTCTTTCACCCCCCCCCCCCCTTTCATCCCTCCCCCTTCCTCATTGTACACCCCCTTGAACGCCCCCACCCCTCACCCTACTGCCTACACACCCCCTACCCCTCCCCCTTTGCACCCCCTGCTCCTGCACACCCCCTGCCCCACCCCTCCGCCCTTGCACCCCACATGCACCCTCCCACTTCCCCTTAAACCCCTTCCCCTACCCCTTGCACCCCCTTCCCCCTCCTCACTTCGCACCCCACTTTCACCCCCCTCACCCCACCCTTCACACCCCCTGCACACCCCCAGTCCCCCTACACCAAACCCCCTACCCCTACAGACCCCCTTGCAGCCCCTTCCCCCTACCCCTTCTCCCTCCCCCTACAAACCCCCTGACACCCTCCCCCCAACCCACTGCACTTGTGTTCTTGTGTATACTAATTAAGATAATTGAGAAGCTGATAACCTAATACATAGTTGTATCATAGAGAGAATGAATAGATTGATATCAGGACCCACTCAAGAAGTATGTGATCTATGTGTCCTAATGCTTGAAAAGATGGGAATAATCGTATAGTTGATACTATAAAGTGACTATTTGATACAGATAAAATAGATTGTGACAATTAGCAATCAATTTTCTAGATCTGGTTAAATATGACCAGACTAGTTGATGTATTTTTTATGTGGAGTGAGATCAACATTGAGTTTTGCTAATACAACCTAGAGTCAAAGGAGATCTTTCCAACTATTGAATCATACATTTTTAGTGGAAAGTGGTTTGATGAATTATCTAGAGGGACCCTATAGTAGGAATGATGGAGGAATCTATCTTGATATTACTTGTATGGTCCTTAGTGTAACCATTAAAATTTATAGTAGAGTATATAATATTTGAGGCCCTATCAAATCAGAACAAGGAGTTGGATTTTACTACTGATACATTTAAATCCTTGTGTATTATGCTCATTTTATTTTTTTCATACAAGAATTGAGGATGAGATAATTAAAGTGGTGGGGAACAAGACAGTAACATGTCATAGATATTCATTCTAAATGAAATCATTGTAAAAGTGTACCAATAAATCAACCCGACCCCACTAGTCCCCCAATAAATGGTACCGAATGGTACTGATAACGTGCCCTCATACCAGGAGAAATTAATAATTCTATTTTAGAAATTTTACATTATATTGATCTTCCAAAAACTATTAGTTTTTATTCACCCCACTATGGTGGTATGTGATATAAAAACCCAGTGGAGGGGTTTCATGAACATATATATTATGGTATGATATATCACTCCCTTGCTACCAATGGATTCTTTAAATTGAGGGATCTGTCTTAAAAACAAAATAATTAAGGCTATAAGGAAATAGAATTTGAATGGAATACCACCCATGGTACCTATTCAAAACTTTTTTTTGTTAGGATTGAAGAGAATTATGGTATATTTGACCAGAATTTTCATCATGAAAATGACTATATAACCATGATTTTAGGTTATAAAAAATATATTTTTAAAGTAAATAAGACTCAATAGATATCTAATGTTAAAAAATCTCTTAGTTTTTAAGTTTCACTCAAATCCAATAAGAAAAGAAATACACAGATACATGATAGTGGATTCTGACCAGAAAACACACGAGATACAAAGATCATTAAAAATATTCCAAAAAAAGATAGTTTTAATGTGAATTTTGGTAATGAGAGATTTTTAGTGATTAATATAATTGTCTCAATTGAAAAAATGGGGTTTCACCACCTATATATGGTGAAAAAAGAGGTTCACACCCTAAATCAAGTCATTAAATAGGGTTTCACTCCCTGAATCGTGTCATGAACTACTCTAGGTAGTCTCCAGTTATTTCTATATCAACTAAAAAAACTCATAAGTATCCAACATGATATTATTCCTGGTTGAAACAAAATCATTATTCTCTAACCAACATAAATTCAACTTCACTAAATCCAATTTGTTCTCAAAAGAACTAATAAAATTTAGGATGTATGATCTCAACATGTCCTATGAGATCTGAAATATCTACATAAACTATCTAGTAATCATGCCTAATGAATGAAATGAATTTTATAACTCTCATTGGTTGTGGTCATTCTAACACTACACCCAATCCCAACAATAATACATCCCAGTTTTGTTATTTTACACCACCTTAAATGACCATCTTAAGTCTTTTCCAACTGATCATACTCACCTGCACCTAAAAACCTAGATGTCCATGCTCACTGAATTTCAACTCATATAAGTTTGGAGTTGTTTGAATTCATTTATGTTGGTGAAATATAATCACTGATGAAATAGAAAGTTTTCATGAAAGAGATTTGCATAAAGAACGAGTTTTACAAAATTTAAGGGTTATGTTTTTTTATAAATAAATAATCCTTTAAGAGAGAACTGAATAGATAGAGAAAAGAGATTTTTTGTGAAGATACTAAGAGATCCAAAAACTTGTATTTCATCAAAGGGTAAGTTATGAAAAAGGGTTACATGAACCATTGTGTTGTGGAAATTAAATATGAAAACCATTGAGTTCTATGAATATATTTTTTGTGTGACCCTTTTCTTTATGTGTAGAATAGTATTTCACAAAATAACTAAACTTTATTGATTTATTGTATATAAATTTATATTTTCATACTAACATAAATAGAATTTGTGTGAAAGTTGTCATTGGGTATTCACACAAAGTGAACAATGAGGAAAGTGAATGGTCACTCATTAAAGTCCTTGAAAAATTATGAATTTATCCTTAAAGACACATAATATATCATTAAGGAAAGTGAGAATATTTTCATGGAGTATTTCACATGCCATGTGTGAAAGAGTATCTTGAAGATCAATGAGCTCCGACCCATACTTAGTGTAGTGCAGAGATAGTGAATCCTTGCCTTGGAATGTCTGCCTAAGTGTTATCCCTGTGTTATTAGTGAGTAAAAGATAAGAAGGAGGGAGTGTCCCTATGGGTGAGGAGTGATAAGACTCTATATCATTGAGATGGGAGTGAAACTGAAGAGTTAGTGAACTATCCATGAATTATTGTAAGGGTAGTGACCCTTGGATTAGAGTTCACTTGCCTAAACCTGCTACAGAACAATCAGTTTAGTGGAATTTGGAACATGTGAATACTGTTGTTGTATTCTCCTTAGATTAACCCAGTACGGGTGAAGCAATTAAAATATTTATTTCTTGTATTCATGATTTATTACTTTCTATAATACATAAATATGTGTGTGTAGGTTAAGTAATCATTTATCAAATTGGATTCAAGTAAAGGTAATTGAAATATCAATCAGATCATCATTAAAATAATAACATAAGAGTGGCCCTATTAATAGTGAGGTCAAGATCATTTAGGACAATGAGAGTTTAAGGATTAAGTGGTGAAATTGGAACAAGTATCGTAACCTGATTAACCCCACCTCCCACCCCCTTAGGGTATCTGTCAAAAAATACCCTTATGGGCCAAAAAAGGTCAAACATGAGGCTCTCCCATAATAAATCTGGTGCTCAAAACAACCCATAAAAATTTTCAATATGTTTCTAAAGGGAAACAATGAACATCTAACCTATTTCCTAATCAATCACAACAACTCGCACCCATATCAAGGGAATACCAAGGTTCCTATAAACCCTCACCAAAAGGAAACCCAATCAACATCCCAATAAAATTTAATTAAAGATTCACACAAGAGTAGGTCTATCTCATAGTTACTATACTTCCATTCATCATTGTTAAATAATAGTTAACAAATAAGGAAACCATAAATAATAGGGGAATTAAAAGTAACAAAACATTAAAAAACTGATCATAACCCTCACAAGGTCAAGTGGACCAAAATGAGTGCTAAAACTAGGCCCCATGGATCTTTTTAAATCCAATTCAAACCCTTATTTATAAATCATATGAAAAATATAGTACATGTAGGATTTACTCATGATATCCCTTAGGCTAAAACCCATTGACATACTCTTGATGAACCCCTCCTTTGTTTTTAAAAACCATTTCAAAACCATTTCATTAAGACACAATTTTCCCTTAATACTTCACTTTAAACAAAAATTCATTTTTAAATAAAATTTAATAAGTAAATCACATTTACCTTGTAAAATTGAACTCATACCACCAAAACAAACCATAGGATGGGACACCGTAAATTGTTCGACCATGGTGACACCAACTAACCATTTAGAAAGTTATATGTTCTTTGTTGACTATTATGTCAAAGAAATACCAACCTATTTTATGGGAAATATCATTCAAGTTCAATCCACATTACAAGGATAATATAAATGATTACAAGAACGTAATATAATCCAAATGATCAAGAGACTTATTAATGTAAAGGAAAACTACCTCAATCGATAATCCATAAATCAATCTCAAACTTGTACCAACCACCAATGATCCTTATATCCCCTGTATCATCCATGAATACATATGAATCAAACAAAAAATCATTTTAAAATTAGAACTACAATTAGTATAATTGATGTTCAACTCACCAAGTAATATAACCACACTCAGAAAATAAGCCAAGTATGGGGGGAGATTTATCCTCCCATCTACCCATGAAAATGCAAGATAGGATAGGAGGAGGAGGTGTGGAGGCTTCTTAGGAGTAGAGTCAGCGAGGAGGTGGGGTGGCTGCATTGGATGGTAGCGTCAGGGGAGTAGGGCAACAGAGAGGTTGCGAGGGTGGAGGAGGGCCACCGCTGAGAGGTCTCCACCGAGAGGAGAGGTTTCCAGGGTGAGAAGAGGTTTCAAGGGAGGAGGAGGGCCACCAAGAGGAGAGTTCACTATCGAGAAGTGATGAGAGGGTGGAGGAGGGCCATCACTGAGAGGTCTTCGCTGAGTTGAGAGGTCACCACTGAGAGAGGAGGTCGTGAGGGTGGAGGAGGGTCGCTGAGAGGATGGTCATCGCTAAGAGGAGAGGGCCACCGAGAAGAGAGTTCACGAGGGTAAGGTTGGGGTTGCAAGGGTAATGGGTTAGGGTTGGGGAGACGATAGAGTTGTGCATGATGGATTGAACCATATAGCAATGCTTTTAATTAAAATAGTGGTTATAAACCAAGCAATAACCCCAAATCAAAAAACTGTGGCTATAAATCCATGGATGTAGATCTTTTTTATACTAGTGTAATTTTTAGGTTTTTTATGGTTTTCAGCGGCTTTTCAGGGTTTTTAGGGGTTTTTTACATTTTCATAGATTTTTAGGGTTTTTTATGATTTTTTTGGTTTTTTGGTGTTTTAGGGTTTTTAGGGTGTTTGAGGGTTTTTAGGGGTTTTTAGGGGGTTTTATATTTTTTAAAGGTTTCTAGGGTCTTTTTGGTTTTTATGGTTTTTTGGTTTTTTGGTTTTTATGGTTTTTTTGAGTTTTTTAGGGGTTTAATGGGTTTTTGGAGTTTTATAAGGTTTTTAGGGGTTTTAAGGGTTTTTAGAGAGCGTTTTCAGGGTTTTTGGGTTTTTAAAGTTTTTAGTGGTTTTTATGGTTTACACGGGGGTTTCAAGGTTTTTAGGGTTTTTTAAATTTTGATGGATATTTAGGGGTTTTTAGGATTTTTTTTGGTTTTAGGGTTTTTAGGGATTTGGAGGGGTTTTAGGGATTTTTAGGGGTTTGGGTTTTTTGGGTATTTAGGATTTTTTTGGTTTTTAGGGACTTAAGGGTTTTAGGGATTTTAAGGTTTTTTTGAGTTTTTATGGTTTTTAGGATTTTTATGCATTTTTTGGTTTTTTAAGGTTTTCATAGTTTTTTAAGGTTTTCAGAGTTTTTTATGGTTTTCAGGGGTTTTCAGGGGATTTAGTGTTTTTTTAATTTTTAATGGATTTTAAGTGGTTTTTAGGATTTTTATGATTTTTAGGATTTTCTTGCCTTTTTAGGGATTTTTTTGGGTTTTATGGTTTTTAGAGGTTTTTTGGATTTATGTATTTTTAGGGCTTCTTTGGAATTTTGGGGTTTTAGGGGTTTTTTTGAGTATTTTAGGAATTTTAAGGTATTTAAATATCTTTAATGTTTTTAGGTATTTTAAGGGTTTTTAGAAATGTTAGTGGTTTTTAGGGGGTTTTAGTGTTTTTAGGGTTTTTAATGTTTTAGGGGGTTTTTTGGTTTTATGGCAGGGGGGGTTCAGGGTTTCTATGGTTTTTTATTTTTTCATTATTTTTTAGAGGTTTTTAGTGGTTTAGGGTTTTTGAGGAGTTTTAGGGTTTTTCAATAGTTTTTTGTTTTTTTAGTGTTTTTCAAGGTTTTAAGGGTCTTTTGGGTTTTTAGAGTTTTTAGGGGTTTTAAGGGTTTTTAGAGTTATTTAACATTTTTAGGGGTTTCAAGGGTTTTTAGAGTTCTTAGATTTTTTAGTTTTTTTAGTTTTTTGGGGGGTTTTAAGGTTTTTAGGAGTTTCATGGTTTTCTGAGGTTTTAGGGTTTTTAAGTATTTTATGTTTTCATGGATTTTTAGGGGGGTTTAGGTTTTTTATTGTTTTTAGGGGTTTTAGGGTTTTCAGTGATTTTGAGAGTTTTTAACATTTTTAGGTGTTTTTTTTGGTTTTTAGGTTTTTAGGGGTTTAGGGTATTTTGGTGGTTTTAGGTTATATTGAGTTTTTTTGGGTTTTAAAGGTGTTTTAGAGTTTTTAACATTTTTAGGGATTTTAACGGTTTTTTTATTTTAAGTGGGTTCTTAAGGTTTTTATGGGGTTTTAGAAATTTTTAGGGTTTTTAGGGTTTTCAGGGTTTTTAGTGATTTTAGGTATTTTTAGTGGTTTTAAGGGTTTTTTAGGATTTTCAGGGTTTTTTAAGTTTTTTACAGTCTTTTTGGGATTTTAGGGTTTTTTTGAGTGTTTTAGGGTTTTATGGGGTTTTAGAGTTTTTTAACATTTTTAGGGGTTTTCAGGGTTTTAAAAGTTTTTAGTGGGTTTTTAGGGTTATTATAGGGTTTTTACAGGGTTTTAGGGTTTTTTTAGGCTTTTCGGGGTTTTATGGTTTTTAGGGGTTTTTCAAGGTTTTTAGGACTTTATACGTTTCCATGGATTTTAAGGGCTTTGGGGACTTTTATAGTTTTTAGGATAAGCTTATGGATTTTTGTGATTTTGATGGGTTTTAGGGTTTTTAGGTGGTTTTTAAGTTTTTTAGGTTTTTTTAGGGTTTTTAGGGTCTTTTGGGTTTTTTGGGGTTTTTGAGTTTTTTAGGGTTTTTCAGGTTTTTAGAGTTTTTTAATGTTTTTAGGAGATTAATGGTTTTTAGAGTTTTACTAGTTTTTAGGGACTTCATGGGTTTTTAGGGTTTTTTAGGGGTTTTATGGGTTTTATGGTTTTAAGGGGGTTTTTAGGGTTTTTATGGTTTTTTATGTTTTCATGGATTTTTAGGGTTATTTAGGATTTTTATGGTTTTTAGGGTTTTTTTATTGTTTTGGTATTTTGAGGGCTTTTATTGGTTTTTAGGGGTTTTAGGGTCTTTTTGGTTTTTAGGGTTTTTTTTGAGTTTTTTATGCTTTTTAAATGTTTTTAGAGATTTTCATGTTTTTAAGGGTTTTAAGGTTTTTTAGAGTTTTTAGTGGTTTTTTGGGTTTTTACGGTTTTTACGGTTTTTAGGGGTTTTTTTAGTTTTTAGTGGTTTTCAGGGTTTTTAGGGTGTTTTATATTTTCATGTATTTTTAGGGGTTTCAAGATTTTTTATCATTTTTAGGTTTTTTTGGGTTTTTTAGGATTTTGAGAGTTCTTAGGGGTTTTCAGGGGTTTTTTAGGGTTTTTAGGGTTTTTCAGGGTTTTTTGGGACTTTTTGGGATTTAGTTTATTTTTTTTAGTGTTTTTAGAGTTTTTTTAACTTTTTATGGGTTTTAATGGTTTTTTGTATTTTTAGTGGGTTTTTAGGGTTTTTAGGGTTTTTAGGGTTTTTAGGGTTTTTAGGGTTTTTTATGGTTTTTAGGGGATTTTATGTTTTTAAGGGATTTTAAGGGTTTTAGATTTGTTTAAGTATTCATGGATTTTAATGTGTATTTAGGTTTTTATGGGTTTTAGAGTGTTATATTTTTTTAGTTATTTTGAGGGATTTTTGGGGATTTTTGGATTTTTGGATTTTTTTAGGGTTTTTGGGTCATTTTTTGTTTTTAGGGTTTTTAGTGTTTTTAGTGTTTTTAGTGTTTTTAGGTATTTTATGTTTTTTTTGGGTTTTTATGGATTTTTTTTGGGGTTTTATGTTTTTAGAGGGGTTTTTTATCTTCAGGGGTATTCAGGGTTTTAAGGGTTTTTTACGTTTTCTTAGATTTTTGAGGGTTTTTAAGGTTTTTTATTATTTTTAGGGTTTTAGGGATTTTTAGGGGTTTTAGAGGTTTTTAGGGTTTTTAGGTTTTCTCACGGTTTTTTGGATTTTTGGGGTTTTTCAAGATTTTTAGGGTTTTATGGTTTTTTTGAGTTTTTTTATGTTTTTTTGGGGTTTTAAGGGTTTTTCTATTTTTATTGGTTTTTAAAGTTTTTATGGGTTTTAGGGATTTTAGGGTTTTAGGGATTTTTAAGGTTTTCAGGGGTTTTCAGGGTTTTTAGGGTATTTCACATTTTCATGGATTCTAGGGGGTTTTGGTATTTTTATGGTTTTTATTGTTTCTATGGTTTTTAGGATTTTTAGAGATTTTGAGGTTTTTAGTGTTTTTCAAAGGTTTTTATGGTTTTAAAGGTTTTTAGGGACCTTTGGCCCTTTGGGGTTTTCGGGTTTTTTTTTTGAGTTTTTAGGGTTTTTATGTTTCTATAGTTTTTAACTTTATTAGGTGTTTTAAATGTTTTTTGTGTTTTTAATGGTTTTTCGGGTTTTTATGGGTTTTTAGGGTTTTAAATGGGTTTTTATGGGTTTTTAGGGTTTTTTAAGATTTTTATGGTTTTTATGAATTTTTATTGGTTTTAGAGATTTTGAGGGGTTTTAGGGTTTTTCTAGGGTTTTAAGGTTTTTTAAGTATTTTCAAGGATTTTAGGGTCTTTTAGGTTTTTAGGGTTTTTTGTGTTTTTTAGACTTTTAAATGTTTTTATAATTTTTAACATTTTAGGGGTTTTATGTTTTTTTATAGTTTTAAGTGGGTTTTTTGGTTTTTCATGGTTTACTAGGATTTTAAAGATTTTTAGGAGTTTTTATGGTTTTAAGGGTTTTTTAGTTTTTTTAGGGTTTTTATGTTTTCATGGATTTTAGGAGGTTTTATAGGATTTTTACAGTTTTTATGGTTTTTAGGGTTTTAGGGTTTTTTTAAGATTTTGATGGGTTTTAGGGTTTTTTTGGGATTCCAAGGTTTTTTATTATTTTTAGGGTCATTTTGGGCTTTTACGATTTCTTTTTGTGTTTTTCAGGGGTTTTAATGTTTTTAGAAAATTTTAACATTGTTAGTGGTTTAAAGGGGTTTTACAGTTTTTAGTTGATTTTTAGGGGTTTTATGGGTTTTATGGTTTTTAAATATTTTAGGGTTTTTATGGTCTTCAAGGGGTTTTTAGGGTTTCTAAAGTGTTTATGATTTCATGGATTTTTAAGGATTTTTTTAGGATTTTTAGGTTTTTTTGTTTTTTTTGGTTTTTAGGGATTTTGAGGGTCTTTAGGGGTTTTTAAGGTTTTCAGGGGTTGAAAATTTTTCATTGGGTTTTCAGAGTTTTCTGGGTTTTTCATTTTTATGGATTTTTAGGGGTTTTCTAGGGTTTTTATAGTTTTTAGGATTTTATAGGGTTTTAGGGATTTTTATGCATTTAGGGTTTTTCTGTGGTTTTTAGGGTTTTTAGAATTTTTTAGGGGATTTCAGTGTTTTTGGGTTGTTTTTTGGTTTTTTGGTTTTTTGGTTTTTTTAGAGTTTTTATGGTTTTTAGAGTTTTTTAACATTTAAGGGGTTTTAAGGGTTTTTAGAGTTTTAAGTGGGGTTTGGGGTTTTTATGGATCTTAGATTTTTTTAAGGTTTTAGGGGTTTTTATGGTTTTTAGAGGTTTTTAGGGTATTTATGGGTTTTTACATTTTCATGGATTTATAGAGGATTGTTAGGGTTTTTGTGGTTTTTTTGATTTTTAGGGTTTGTAGGGATTTTAGGGATTTTCAAGGATTTTAGGGTTATTTTGAGTTTTTTAGGGGTTCTTCAGTTTTTTATATTTTTTAATGATTTCAAGGGTTCTAAGGGGTTTTAGATTATTTAATGGTATTTTAGGGTTCTTATGGTGTTTTAAGACTTTTTTTATAGTTTTAGGGGGTTTCCGGGATTTCAGGGGTTTTTTAGGGTTTTTAGGGGTTCTTATTTTTTTAACGAAATATCCATAGAAATTTGGACCAAACCCAATGCAAAAACACAAAAAATCCAAAAATACTGAAAGCCGCATCGAAGCATGTAATAAAATACAGAACAGAACTAGGGATTAAACCCTATGGAAAAATGGAATAAACAAATATTTAGATAGAAAGGTGGTCATAACCCTGAAAGAAGGAGACACTTGGAGAACCACGCCCGCCGGACTGCGAAGCCCAAAAAACTGCTTGAATCAGACGCTACCAGTCCGACCTAGAAGGGAGAAACCTGATCGCGAGTTCAGAGTGCAGAATAGGTAGCCGAGGAAGATCCAACACGCCATCAACCACTCACCGTCAAAGTAGCGTGCCCCAAGCTAGGGATGCCGAACGTGATAGATAAACCCAACAGAACTGTTTTGAGGAGGAATCAATGATGGAAATGACACACAAGAAACGGAAAGGAAGAAGAATGATGTAGGGGCTGAGAGGCGGCGCTCCATCGTGGGAGGAAGAAACCCTAGGGGGGCGGAAACCACTCGTGGGAGCCAACTGTTTTTAGGGGTTCTTATGTTTTCATTGATTTTCTAGGGTTTATGGATTTTTATGGGTTTAGGGTTTTTAGAGATTTTGAGGGTTTTTATGATAGTTTTTGTTTTTATTGTTTTTTTTTTTGAGTTTTTAAGGGTTTAAAGTTTTTTTTAGATTTTTTAATGTTTTTAGTTGTTTTAAGAGTTTTTAGTGGGTTTTTCTATGTTTAATTGGTTTTTAGGTTTTTTAGGTTTTTTAAGGTTTTTAGGGGTTTTTATTGTTTTCGTGGATTATCAAGGTTTTTACAATTTTTTATGTTTTCCTAGTTTTTTAGGGCTTTTTAGTATTTTTAAGGTTTTTAGGGGTTTTACGGTTTTTAGGGTTTTTCTGGGGGTTTTAGGGGATTTTAGGGTTTTTAGGGAATTTTGGGTTTTTAGGGGTTTTTTGAGTTTTGTAGGTTTTTAAATGATTTTTAAAGTTTTTTAACATTTTAGGGATTTTAATGGGTTTTATAGTTTTTAGTGGTTTTAGGGTTTTTAAGGTTTTTAGTGTTTTTAAGTCCTTTGGGTGTTTTTATGGTTTTCAGGGGTTTTTCAGATTATTTAATTTTTTATGTTTTCTTGAATTTTTAGGGGTTTTTTAGGATTTTTATGGTCTTTAGGGTTCTTTAGGGTTTTATGGAAAATAAGACTCGAGACCAGTCGACCCCAGTCCTCCAATTTTTTTTAAAATAAATGCATAATCTCCCCTTTTCTTGTCTTCCCTTTCTTTTTAGGCTTTCCAACATGGATCTTCAATGATTAAGAACCAGTGGCTTCCTCTTTTCGATAAAAAGCATCATCTGTAGGGGTATGATCCTCTTTAGAGCCAGCAACTTCCTCCATCTGGTCACCAGCTTTAGGGGCCTCCTCCTAAACAATAGGTTTAGATCAAATTTCATCCTTAATTGGTTGATCCTCGACAACATCAGACCAAAAACACCCAATGAGAGGGGTGAATCTATTAAAAGGGAAAATTCCTTCATTTGAAGAAGACACCTATGAATTCCTCCTCAAAGATTTACCAGAAGAGACCATTTTGAAAGAATCAGCACCTGCAGGCATGGGTAATTCCTCAGGTGTGACTTACTTCTTGGAATACATGGATCATATGATTGGTGAGTCCAAGGGTCTCTTTGAAACAATTTCCAAAGTATAACCATGCACATGGTTCACCTGCACATCCCTTACCACATCAATAGGGGTCGGGACATTTTCCACATCACGTGTTGTGGGGGGATCAACAGCAATGCCCTACAGAGCTTTCTGGAAAAAACCTACAATAGTAGGAATTGGGCAATGAGGGTCCCTAGTGGTACCTGCTGCCAAACTCTACTTGGGATGTTCAGAAATAGGCTCCTCATTTTTAGCACGAATAGCCGGCACAAAAGCAAAGGGAACTTGGGAGAGGTCCCTCACCAGTATGACCATTTCTTTCCCTAACCCCATAACTCTTCTTGCAGAGAACAACATCATGCTCCTATAGATTGCAAAGTGTGCAAACCTTCAATCTTCGAAATTCTGAGAGGAGGTGACCAAAGAACTGGATATTAGTGGAGAACTTGGGCATCCATTCATATTGAATTTCAAGGGTGTGACTATCTTCAAGTGTGGTGAGAACAACCTCCTCCCCCAGCATTGTTTCCATGTCAACTTCAACAAGCACCCTGGCATAGTGCTCTTACCTTAGGATTTATGTCTCCTTATTAATTCGGATAGGGAAACCAATCGATGAAGAAATGTCCCAAAGGATACAGTGATTCCTTTAGAGACAATGTAACATGAAAATTCATATCCAAATCTATGCAGAGGTGTTTTTCACACTAGAGGGGTCAAAGTTCGGAGCCAAATCTTAAATATGAAGGAGGCCCGGTTTAAGGTTGAGCAAGCCAAAGCTCCAGACCATTCTTTTTGAGTCATTCGAAGGAAGAAAATGTGATAATATCCACTTCCCATGGATGTAATATTCTATTCAGTGAATCCCTAAATTATATCAATTCTTTTGGTGAGTTCTCCAAACTTCCAAATCCTCTCCCATTTTGAGGTCAACACTCTTGCGATAATGGAAAATCAAAAAAGGTTTAACCTCTCCTCCACTGCCTCACAATTCACTGCAACATGTGATAACATGATCAAGAGAATGAGTTTTTACTGTTTTTATGGTTTTTAGGGTTTTTACAGGTTTTCATGGTTTTAGGGTCTTTTGGGGTTTTAGGCCTTTTTTGAGTTTTTTAGGATTTTTAACGTTTTATAGATATTTTTAAGGGTTTTAAGGGATTTTAGAGTTTTTAGTGGTTTTTTATGATTTTAAAGGTTTTTTGGGTCTTTATGGGTTTCAAGGGTTTTTCAAGGTTTTTGGGGTTTTTTACATTTTCTTGGATTTTTAGGGATTTTTACGATTTTTATGCATTAGGGTTTTTCAGGGTTTTTAGTGATTTTGACAGTTTTTAATGGTTTTCTAGATTTTTTTTTGTTTTAATGGTTTTAGATTTTTTCATGGTCTTTTAGGGGTTTTATGGGTTTTTAGTATTTTTAAAGGTTAGGGGGTTTATAGTTTTTAGGTGTTTTTCATGGTTTTTAGGGTTTTTTACGTTTTCATGGTTTTTTGGGTTTTTTAGGATTTTTATAGGTTTTAGGTGTTTTTAGGGTTTATATGGATTTTGAGGGTTCTTAAGAATTTCCAGGGGGTTTTCCAGGGTTGTCAGGATTTTTAGCGTATTTTGGGGTTTTGGGGTTTTTTTATTTTTAGGGTTTTTATGGTTTTTAATGTTTTTTAACGTTTTGAGATGTTTTAATGTATTTAGATTTTTTAGTGTTTTTATTATTTTTATGGGTTTTTATGATTTTTTATGTTTTTAGGGTTTTAGGGTTTTTAGGGTTTACTAGATTTTTAGGAGTTTTTACATTTTCATTGATTCTTAGTGTTTTATGAATTTTGTGAGTTTTTAGGGTTCTCATGGGATTTTTTGTCTTTTTTGGATTTTTGGGGTTTTTTAGGATTTTTAGGGTCTTTCAAAGTTTTTGGGGGGTTTAGTTTTTTAGCATTTTTGGGTTTTTGGAGTTTTTAGAGTTTTTTTAACATTTTTAGGGGTTTAAGGGTTTTTTTGAGTTTTTAGTGGATTTTTTGGGGTCTTTTGGGTCTTTTTGTTTTTTAAGGATTTTAGGGTTTTTTTGGTTTTTTTGGGTTTTCATAGTTTTTAGGGTTTTTGTATTTTCATGATTTTTAGGGGTTTTTAGGATTTTTTTGGTTGTTAGTATTTTTTATGGTTTTTAGGGGTTTTTAGGGTTTTTAGTATCTTTTGAGTTTTTATGATTTTTTATGATTTTTTTGGGGTTCTTATGTTTTTTAGATATTTTTAAAAAATTTATAGGTTTTTAGGGTTTTGAAAGTTTTTTTTTTGTTTTTTTGGGTTTTTAAGTGTTTTTTATGGTTTTTAGAATTTTTATGGTTTTCATGGGGTTTTCTGGGTTTTTAGGATTTTTTATATTTTCTTGGATTTTAAAGGGATTTGTAATTTTTTATGGTTTTTAGGATTTTTAGGGATTTTGAGTGTTTTTTAGGGATTTTATGGGATTTTTAGTGTTTTTTGGTTGTTTTGGGTTTTAGAGATTTTTTTAGTTTTTTAGGGATTTAATGGGTTTTTAATGTTTTTAACGTTTTTTTGTGGATTTTAATGGTTTTATGAGTTTTAGGTATTTTTTTGGTTTAGAGGGAGTTTTCAAGGTTCTTAAGGTTTTTTAAGTTTTATGGGTTTTTAGGGGGGTTTTAGTATTTTTTTGGTTTTTATGGTTTTTTGGGGGTTTTTTGGTATTTTGAAGGTTTTTTGGGGTTTTAGGGGTTTTAGGGTCTTTTTTTGGGTTTTTATGGTTTTTTTATGGTTTTTCAGGGGTTTTAAGGGTTTTTATATATTTTTAAAATGTTTAGGGGTTTTAAGGGTTTTAAGGGTTTCTGGATTTTTTTTTTCTTTTTAAGGTTTTTTAGGGTTTTAGGGTTGTTAAAGTTTTTAGAGGTTTTTACGATTTTCAGGGGTTTTAGGGTTTTAGGGTTATTTACGTTTTCATGGAATTTAGTGGGTTTTTTTATTTCTAGGGTTTTTGGATATTTTGAGGGGTTTTAGGGATTTCAATAGTTTTAAGGGTTTCTTTGGTTTTTAAAGATTTTTATGGTCTTTTTAGTTTTTTAGGGGTTATTTTGGGGTTTTAAGATTTTTAGAGTTTTTTAATGTTTTAGGGGTTTTGAGGATTTTTAGTGTTATTACTAGTTTTTAGGGTTTTTATGGGTTTTTGGATTTTTGATGTGAGATGCACGGGGTGGCCCGATCTTCATAGCATATAGCGGTGGATGTAGGATGTAGTTTGGGGCTAAGTGGTGGATAATGGGTATGGATAGAGGATGCAAGTAGTCAATCAACACCATAAAGAGCGTGACCTACTACTTAGACAACACACTCAAAGGAGGGATGTGATAGGCAATCCACACAACAACGCACTTGGGTTGTGCCACGAAATTGGGGGCTTTGTGATCTTGGATCACCAATCTATCTTGTAGATTAACAAGGCAAGAATGAAAAAGAGAAAGAGGAAAAACTGGGAAAATCCTCACACAACAGAGAGAAACAAAGCATAAGCTCTCAATTAATTCTTGAATGAAAATACAATGCCATGGGGTGGCTATTTTATAGCCAAGGGGGTGATACAATGGTCAACGGTCTAATAACCTAAAGTCATAAAGGCTAAACCTAACTTGTCCCCTTAAAAGTAAAAAAGATAAAATCTAACAAAGATTTTTGGAAAAGTAGCACACAACTTTCCAATTATAGCTTATCAGATTTAACTTTGAGTGTATAGACTACTGGATTTGACTTTGGTGTCCAAAGATGCCATTTCTAGAATCCCCCATGTGGGCAAGGCATCCAAATTTGTGCAACCATGTGGGCCAAGCTTTAAACATCAATTTTGGGCTCGAATAAGTGATATTATAGGCCAAATTTCTCCATTTATGAAAGGAAAGATATATTGGGCCTTTAATGAATCAATATGGGTGCCCATGGTTGCATTCAATCAACTCGGGTAATCGACTCGGTGCTTTCAGCATGGTTCGCATCATCCTCCCCTCTTGAAAAGGAGTCGTCCTCAACTCTTAATCCTCTACACCCAAAAAAGCAGAGAGATCAGAAACTTTGAAAGTGGAACTTACACCATACTCACTAGGCAAAGTTATCTTGTAAGAATTGTTGTTAATCTTATCAAGCACTTAGAAAGGTCCATCACCTCGTGGAATGAGTTTTGATTTCCACTTGTCGGGAAATATTTCATTTTACATATGAACCTAGACTACGTCACCGAGATAAAAAAAAATTTGTTTTTGACCCTTTTTTGCACGATCAGTGTATTTCTGGGTCATCCTCTTGATATTTATCCTTTCCTTTTCGTGGATTTTCTTGATGAATTTTACACGCTCTTTCACATCCATATTAGCTGCTTCCTTCAAAGTCAAAGGAACAATATCAATAGGGGCAAGGGGGTTGAATCCATAAACAATTTCAAATGGAGAATATTGAGTATTAGAATGCTTGGCCCTATTATATGCGAATTCCACATGTGGCAGACACTCCTCCCAATTATTGATGTTCTTATTCACAATGGTTCACAGAAGGTACAATATTGTCTGATTCCCCACCTCTGTTTTTTCATCGGTTTTTGGATGAGAAGTGGTGGAAAATAGTAACTTTGTTCATAGTTTTCTCCATAATGTCTTTAAAAAGTAGATGAGGAATTTTGTGTCTCGATCCGACACAATCATCCTTGTAATTCCATGAAGTTTGACTAGTTCCTGAAAGAAAAGTGTTTCAATGTTAGTCGCATCATCAGTTTTGTGACAAGGAATAAAATGTTCCATTTTTTAAAACTGATCCACTACAACAAAAATGGAATCTCCCCCCTCTTGGTCCATGGAAACCCCACAATAAAGTCCATTGATATGTCCCCCCAAGGGGTTTTGGGGATTGTGAGAGGAATATATAATCCATGTGGGTTCAGTTTTTATTTGGATTTGTGGAAGAAAATGCAATTTCCCACAAATTTCTCAACATCTCTAGATATCTTAGGACAACAAAAATTATCACTAAGAACACTTATATTTTTTTCAACACCAAAATTCCCTATTAACCCACCTGAATGTGACTCCTTCCGTAAAAGTAAATGGATAGAGAAATTGGGAATTCAAAGCTTATAAATCTGTAATAATAATCCATCATGTAAATAGAACTTTCCCCAACTAACAATAGGTTTACAATGTTCATAAGGTTCTCTAAAATCACTATTAGTGGAATATAAATCCTTAATGCATTCAAAACCAAGGAGTTTTGAATCCAACAAGGATAAAAGAGAATATCTACGTGAAAGTACATCAGCCACAATATTTTTTTTACCCTTTTTATGCTTGATGACATATGAAAATGATTCAATAAATTCCATCCATCTAGCATGTTTCCAATTTAGTTTATGTTGGATCCTAAGGTATTTAAGAGCCTCCTGATCAGAATGGATCATAAATTATTTAGGACAAAGATAATATTTCCATGTATCTATAACTCTAAACAATGAATACAACTCTTTATCATATGTAGAATAGTTTAGGGTTGGGCCATTTAACTTCTCACTAAATAATGAAATAGGATTACCTTCTTGCATGATTACTGCTCCTATTCCAATTCAGCTTTCATCACATTCAATTTCAAAGGTCTTACCAAATTACGGAAGTGCAAGTAGAGGGGAATGGGTGAGTCTCTCCTTAAGTTCATGGAAGGACTTCTTTGAGTTATCCCCTATTTGAAAGGAACATTCTTCTTTGTCAACTCGTTCAATGGTGCTGCTAATGTGCTGAAGTCCTTCACAAATCTCTTGTAAAAACTAGAAATCCCATGAAAACATCATACCTATCCAATAGAGGTTGGGGTTGGACATTATTGTATTGCTTTGATCTTCTCAATATCAACTTCAACTCCATTACTACTCACAATGAATCCAAGGAAATCAATCTTATCGATACAAAATTCACACTTATTTATGTTTCCAAATAGGTTTTCCTTCCTTAACACCTCTAGGACTTTTCTTAAGTGATATACATATTCATGCATGGTACTACTATAAACCAAAATGTCATCAAATTAAACTACCAAAACTTTCCCAATATATGCATGTAAGACATGATTCATTAACCTCATAAATTTTATAAGTACGTTGGTGAGACCAAAAGGTTTGAATAACCATTCATAAAGTCCATGTTTTGTCTTAAATGTAGTTTTACACTCATGTCCTTATTTCATTCTAATTTGGTGGTAGCCACTTCTTAAATCAATTTTTGAGAAATTAATTGAACCATTTAATTCATATAGCATATCATCTAACCTAGGGATAGGATGACAATATCTGGCGGTGATGTTATTGATGGATTTTTAGTCAATTCACATTCTCCATGTTCTATCCTTGTTTGGTATTAGAAGCACCGGTACCACACAAGGACTAAGGCTCTCTCTCACATACCCCACATCCAACAACTCTTTAACTTTCCTTTGAATTTATTTTGTCTTCTATAGGTTGGTGTGATATGCAGGGAGGTTCAATAGTGATGCTCTAGGTATGAGGTCTATTTGATGCTCAATACCTCTAATGGGTGGAAAAACAGGTGGCACCACTTCGGGAAACACATCTTCAAATTCCTGCAACAAATACTCAACAACATGTGGGAAAGGAGATGTTAAGTTGTTAGTGTTCAACATCACCTCTTTGTACATAATTAATAAGAGATTTTGTTGAGAAATCAAATCTTCCTTAACCTCAATCTTTTTTTCCAACATCACACTTTTCTCTCCTCTCAAATCTTTTTCCCCTCTTGATTTTTCTTTGCTCTCTATTTCTTTCCTTCTCTCATAATCTATTTTCCCCTCATTCTCTTCTTTTTCATTTTCTCTCTTTTTTTCCTCATCACCTTTTTTTTTATTTTCTATCAAAAGGTGATCTTACAAAATTTGATTAGGGTACATGGGGTTGAGGGTTATAGGTTCCCCTCTAAGTACAAAAGAGTGATGATTCAAGAAACAATCATGAGTAACACGCCGATCATACTACCACAGTTGACCCAACAACAAGTGGCACACCTTCATAGGAATAATGTCGCACAATACCTCATCTTTGTATTTAACAATGGATAACAATACATTCACCTATTTGGTATCCTTCAGCTCTCCACAATCATTCAACCACTAAAGCCAATATGGATGTTTATGCTTCAAAGTAGGAAGTCCCAACTTCTCTACTAAGTCAGTGCTCGCAACATTACTACAAATTCTTCTATAAATAATGACACTACATACCTTCCCATGGATCTTGCATCATGTATGGAAAAGTTTCTCTCACTACTCCTTCTCTCCAATGGTCATTTGTGCACTTAAAACTCTCATAGTGATAATAATCTCACCATCTTTTTCAAATTCTCCATTATCAATTTTTGAAGATTCTTCCTCCCCTCTTCCGAGCTCTCTCCATTGGTATCTCATTCTCCAAACTTTTTTATGGTCATGGTGCAATAGTTTGGGAACTCACTAGCAACGTGACACATTCCTTGACATCTGTAACAACGAATATCTTGATTCCTAGTTTGGTTTTCCTCAAAAATAGGTTTCTTAGGTGGAATAATTACCTTTTCACTTTTGCGGTCAACCACCTCTTTTGCCTTTGATGGTTCTCCAATCTCCTTCCTCGGATTTCTCTAAGTGTGAAAGGAGTAGTGGGTTTCCTCATGTTTCTCCTCCTTTTGGTTTTTTGTTCAATCTTGGTGGCTTGGTGGATCATATATTGTATCTCTACATGGTGGTACATCTCCACTTGATCTGCAATCTCCTGATTTAGCCCATGTAAAAATTGTGCCATGGTTTTCTCTAGATCCTCCTCGATGTTTTCTCGAATCATGGAAATTTTCATCTCCTTGTAGTAGTATTCTACACTCATACTCCCTTGGGTGAGGTGTTGAAATTTGTTGTGGATATCTCTATGGTAATGTGTGGGAACAAACAGCTTCCACATGGAAAACATCAGGTCTTACCAAGTGTTGATGGGATGTCCACCATATCTATCCCTATCCTTTTGAATTTGATCCCACCAAACTAAATCATAATCAAAAAATCAAAGCGAAGTAAATTTTACCCTTTTCTCCTTGGAATATGAATGGCATGAAAATACTTTCTCAATCCGCATCTCCCACTCCAAGTATTCTTCTGGGTCTCTTTTTCCTTGAAAATAGGGTGCGTTCACCTTTATCCCATCAAGTAGGTCTTCATCATGTTGTCTCCTTTGTCCTCCTCTAGGTTGTTGGTACAACCTCCTCATTTGTGGAACATCATCAAGATTATCATCAAATTTCACCATCTCCTCCTCCATGATGCTGGGAAGACGTGGTGCCGGAGTGCATCGTGGGTTATCATGGAACATTATTGTGATTGGTTTATTCTCCAATTCATCAATCCTCTCATGTAGCACTTCCAACTTCCTATCAAGAAGCTTCTCAAAATGTCTCACTAAAACTTTCATTTGGAGTTGTGAAGCTTTCGGTGTGGGAGACCTACTTCGTCTTCTTTCATCACTAGCATGAAATATTTTCTTCCCATGATCTTTGACCATGATATATTACACAAACACAAACACACATGCAAGGATACACACACACACACACACGAGATGTACACACATACACAAGATATACACACTCACACACACAAGGATACACATACACACATAATATGTACGCACTCACACTCACACACACAATATTTACTCACTCACACACACACACAAGGATACAAACTCAATAATGTTTTTTTCTTATTTCTCTCTACTCTCAAAACACAATTTAAATCCCAAGATCTTATGAAATATGATACCCTGTTTAGGGAGATCACATTCCGTCAATAATTCCTCAATCATGATTGTGTCGGGGGATGGTTTAACATAACCCTCTTGAGTGGTAAAGGGTTTAAAAATGGTAAAGGGTAAAAAGAGGGTGGAAAGAAGGGGTTGAGAGGTGGTATGTGGGTTTTTCCCGATTGTGCAAGATAAGAAAAATTAATAACAATATGAGCCAAATATAATACAGGGATGAATTAAAATGATGGAGGAAGTGATGTACGAAAATGGAAAGTGATAATAATGAAAAACACAGTGATGAAGTATTTGTATCCACTTTTTTCGTCAATTCTCACCAAAAAGTGTTGTGATTAGTGTTTTAAAGCATAGGATGATGAATGGAGATTAAGAATTTTTTTTGAAATCTCTTAAAGAAAGGATATGCTTAATTTTGAAAAGCACAAAATGATGAGTTGAGATATTTTTTTGTATTTTTTTCGGATGCAAATCACATACAGAGAATTAAAGGCAAAAATAATATGGATGAATAATTGAATCAATGTAAAAATATTTCAATCTTGCATAACAGTTTCCAATTATGGAGGTTTTCAAATAAATGCTTTTTTAATGGGTGGATAATACGGAAACATGAGAAGGGTAATGGATAAAAGAAATATAAATGAAGGGATAGATACCTACCATGTCAACTGGAGCTCTGATACCAACTAATGTGAGATGCACGAGGTGGCTCGATCTTCATAGCGTAGGGCGGAAGATGTAGGATGCAGTTTGGGGCTAAGTGGAAGATGATGGGTATAGATGGAGGATGCAAGTAATCAATCAACGCTATAAGGAGAACGACCTACTACTTAGACAACACACTCAAAGGAGGGATATGATAGCCAATCCACACAACAACGCACTTGGTTTGAGGCATGGAATTGGGGGCTATGTGATCTTGGATCACCAATCTAACTTGTAGATTAACAAGGCAAGAATGCACAAGAGCAAGGGGGAAAATCGGGACAATCCTCACACAACAGAGAAAAACAAAGCATAAGCTCTCAATTAATTCTTGAATGAAAATACAATGCCATGGGGTGTCTATTTATAGCCAAGGGGGTGATACAATGGTCAAGCATCTAATACCCTAAAGTTATAAAGTCTAAACCTACCTTGTCCCCTTAAAATTCAAAAAGATAAATTCTAACAAATACTTTTGGAAACGTAGCACACAACTTTCCAATTATAGCCCATCGGATTTAACTTTGAGTGCATAGCCCACTGGATTTGACTTTGGTTTCCAAAGATTCCATTTTTAGAATCCCCCATGTGGGAAATTCAAGATCCATTGGGCATTTAATGAAGCAAGATGAGCTCCCATTGTTTCATTCAACATCATTAATCTCCCACGCACCCTCGGGCCTTGCAAATCCAACTCCTCCACTCGGGTAATCAACTCGGTGCCTTAAAAATGGTTCTCATTATTTTTGAAATATTTTTAGGGGGTTTTATATTTTTCAATAGTTTTCATGGGTTTTTCAAAGTTCCTAGAGTTTTATATGTTTACATGGATTTTTAGGGGGGGGGTTTAAATTTTTTATGTTTTTTTAGATTTTTACGGTTTCTATGGATTTTGAGGGTTTTATATGGGCTTTAAGGGGGATTTAGGGGATTTAGGGGCTTTATGGGTTTTTAGGGTTTTTAGGGTCTTTTGGGGTTTTAGGTTTTTTTTGAGTTTTTAGGGTTTTTATAATTTTTATGGTTTTTAGGGATTTTAAGGGTTTTTAGGGTTTTTTTACGTTTTCATGGATTTTTAGGTGTTTTTTAAGATTTTTATAGATTTTGGAGTTTTTTAGGATTTTCAGGGATTTTGAGGGGTTTTAGGGGTTTTTAGTGGTGTTTAGGGTTTTATGGTTTTTCATGGTTTTATGGGTTTTTAGTTTTTTTTAGATTTTAGGTTTAAAGGTTTTTAGTGTCCCCCAACATTTTTAGGTATTTGAAGGTTTTTCAGTTTTTTAGTATTTTTTTTGGGTTTTTATTGTTTTTAAGGTTTTTAGGGGTTTTATGGTTTTTACGGTTTTTGAATTTTTAGGGATTTTTTTGTTTTCATATATTTTTAGGGGTTTTTATGTTTTTTATTTTTTAGGGTCTTTTATGGTTTTTAGGGATTTTGAGGGATTTTAGATGTTTTTAGGGTTTTAGGGGTTTTTTTTCAAGGTGGGTTTTTAGGGTTTTCATGGTTTTTAGTGTTTTTATGGTGTTTTTAGCTTTTAGTGTTTTTTTTTGAGTTTTTTAGGGTTTTAAATGTTTTTTTAGAGTTTTTCATGTTTTTAGGGGTTTTAAGGATTTTTATATTTTTTAATTTTTTTAGGTTTTTATGGTTTTAATATTTTTTAGATGTTTTTATGGGTTTCAAGTGGTTTTCGATGTTTTTAGGGTTTTATTTATGTTTTCTTAGATTTCTAGGGGTTTTTTAGGATATTTATGCTTTTTAGGTGTTTTAGGGTTTTTATGGATTTTCAAGGGTTTTTATGGGTTTTAGGGGTTTAATGGGTTTTTACGTTCTTGTGTTTTTTAGTGGGTTTTAGGTTTTTTAGGGATTTTAGGGTTTTTTAGGTTTTTGAGGATTTCGAGGGTTTTTAGTGTTTTTCAAGGGTTTGGGGGTTTTTAGGGTTTTTAGGGTCTTTTTGAGATTTTAGGGGTTTTTTTGACTTTTTAGGGGTTTTAAGGTATTTTAGAGTTTTTATTGGGTTTTACTGTTTTTATGGGTTTTTAGGGTTTTTAATGTTTTTAGGGGTTTGTGATTTCCATGGGGATTTCGGGGTTTTTAGGGTTTTTATTTTTTCCTATATTTTACGGGTTTTTTAGGATTTTTATGGGTTTTAGGTATTTTTAGGGATTTTAGGGATTTTGAGGGGTTTTAGGGTGTTTAAGGTATTTAAGGGGTTTTCAGGGTTTTTAGTGTCTTTTTGGGTTTTTAGGGTTTTTTCTTGACTTTTTAGGGTATTTATGATTTTTTATATTTTTGTAATGTTTTAAGAGGTTTAAAATAATTTTAGGGTTTTTAGTGGTTTTTAAGGGGTTTTAGAGTTTTCTAAGGTTTTTAGGGGGTTTTATGGTTTTTAGGGTTTTTTCAGGGTTTTAGGGTTTTAAAGTGTTCATGGATTTTTTAGGGTATTTAGTGTTTTTAACATTTTTAAAGTTTTAAGGATTTTTAGAGATTTTATGGGTTTTTATGGGTTTTGAGGGTTTTTAGAGTTGTTATGGGTTTTTAGGTGTTCATGGATTTTAGGGGGGTTTTAGGATTTTTTGGTTTTTAAGGGTTTTAGTTTTTTTTAGTTTTTTAGGGTTTTTAGGTTTTATAGAGTTTTTAACATTTTTAGGGGTTTTAAGGCTTTTTATAGTTTTTAGTGGGTTTTAGGGTTATTATAATTTTTTGTGGTTTTTAAGGTTTTTAGGGGTTTTTACTGTTTTTTTCATTTTCATGGAATTTAAAGGTTTTTAGGATTTTTATGGTTTTATGGTTTTTTAGGGTTTTTAGGAATTTTCATGGTTTTAGGTGTCTTCAAGGGGTTTTAGGTGTTTTTTTAGTTTTTTATTGGTTTTAAGGTTTTTAGAGTTTTTTAAAAAAATTTAGGGGTTTTATGAGATTTTATAGTTTTTAGTGGTATTTTAGGGTTTTTATAGGTTTTTAGGGATTTCAATGGATTAGAAAGGTTTTTATGGTTTTCATGGGTTTTTCAGGGTCTTAAGGGTTTTAAATGTTTCATGGATTTTTTTTTGGTTTTTTAGGATTTTTATGGTTTTTATGGTGTTTTATGTTTTTTGGTAATTTTTAGGGTTTTTGGGGGTTTCAAGGTTTTTTATGGTTTTTCAGGGTTTTTATGGTATTTTGGGTTTTTTCAGTTTTCAGGGTTTTGAGGTGTTTTGTGTTTTTTAACATTTTTAGGGGGGATTAGGGTTTTTAAAGATTTTAGTGATTTTTAGGGTTTTTATTTTGGATTTTTAAGGTTTTTAGGGGGATTTATGGTTTTAGTGTTTTTAGTGTTTTTTACGTTTTCATAGAAATTTTGCGGTTTTTTGTGGTTTGAATGGTTTTTATGGTTTTTTGGGATTTTAGGGATTTTGGGTGTTTTTAGAATTTTTAGGGTCCTTTTAGGTTTATTGGATTTCTTCGAGTTTTAAATGTTTCTTAGACTTTTTGATTTTTTTTAGGGATTCTAATGATTTTTAGGGTTTTTACTAGCTTTTTAAGTTTTTATAGGTTTTTATGGTTTTTAAAGGTTTTTATGGATTTCAGAGGTTGTAGGTTTTATTTACGTTTTCGTGGATTTATAGGGGTTTTTTTATTTTTATGGTTCAGGGTTTTTAGGGTTTATATGTTTTGTTGGGTTTTTTAGGGTTTTAAGGTTTTTTAGAGTTTTGAACGTTTTTAGTGGTTTAAAGCGCTTTTAGTGTTTTTAATGGTTTTTAGATTTTTATGGGTTTTTAGGGTTTTAAGGTTATAATATTTTTCAAAAATTTTAGGGTTTATTATGTTTTCATGGATTTTTACTAGTTTTTTTTTGTTTTTTAGGGTTTTAGGGGTTTTAGGTGTTTTTGGGGGTTTTTAGGTTTTTTAGGTGTTTTAGGGTTTTTAGTAGTTTTCCTGTTTTTAGGGTCTTTTCGCGGTTTTGGGGTTTTTTCAGTTTTTTGGGTTATATGGTTTTTTAGAGTTTTTAATGTTTTTAGGGGTTTAAATGGTTTTAATAGTTTTTAGTATTTTTAGGGTTTTTATGCGTTTTAGGGTTTTTATGATTTTATGATTTTCAAGGGTTTTTTTCAAGGTTTTTAGGGTTTTTTAGGATTTCATGGATTTTTTTAGCGTTTTTTGGATTTTAATGGTTTTTAGGGGGTTTAGGGTTTTTAGGGATTTGATGGGTTTTAGGGTTTTTATTGCATTTTCGGGATTTTAGGGTCCTTTTGGGTTTTTGGGGTTTTCTTTAGTTTTTTTTCTTTTTAATGATTTTTACTTTCTTTTAACATTTTTAGGGGGTTTAAGGGATTTTAAAAGTTTTTACTGGTTTTAGAGTTTTTATTGTTTCTAGGGGTTTTCAGGGATTTTTAGGGTTTTTAGGGTTTTTAGGTTTTTATCGGTTTTTTGATTTTTTTTATGGTATTTGGAGTTTTTTTAACGTTTTTAGGTGTTTTAAGGGGTTTTATTTTTTTAGTGGTTTTTATGTTTTTTATAAGTTTTTAGGGGGTTTTAAGGTTGTTATGGGGTTTTAGGATCTTTAGTGTTTTTTATGTTTTCATGGATTTTTAGGGGTGTTTAGGATTTTTATGGTTTTTTGTGTTTTAAAGGTTCTTAAGTTTTTTAGGAATTGTGACGGTTTTCATGGGGTTTCAAGGAGTTTTAGGGATTTTAGGGGTTTTAGGGATTTTATGTATTTTTAGGCTTTTAGTGTTTTTTTAGTTTTTAGTGTATTTTGACATTTTTAGGGGTTCTAAAAGTTTTTAGAGTTCTTAGTGGTTTTCTAGGGTTTATTAGTATTTTTAGGGTTTTTAAGTTTTTTAGAGGTTTTTTATGGTTTTTAGGGGGTTTTAGGGTTTTAAATGTTTTTTACATTTTCCTGGATTTTTAGGGGGGTTAGGATTTTTATGGATTTTGAGTGGTTTTGTGTTTTTTAGGTGATTTTAGGGGTTTTCAGGGATTTTAGGGTCATTTGATTTTTTCTAGAGGGGGTGGGGGTTGATATTTTTTTTTTTAAGTTTTTTTAAGGGTTTTAACCTTTTTAGGGGTTTTAAGGGTTTTTAGACTTTTTAGTGGGTTTTTAGGGTATTTATTGGGTTTTATAGTTTTTAAGGTTTTTAGGGGTTTTATGGTTTTCAGGGGTTTTTCAGAGTTTCTAGGGTTTTTTATGTTTTTGTGGATTTTTTATGGTTTTTTATAATTTTTTTGGTTTTTAGGGTTTTTTAGGGTTTTGAGGGATTTTGATGGTTTTTATGGTTTTCAGGGTTTTTAGGGTTTTTCGGAGCTTTTAGGTTCTTTTGGGATTTTATGGGTTTTCTTGAGTTTTTTAGAGTTTAATTTTTTTAGAGATTTTTAATGTTTTAGGGGTTTAAAGGGATTTTAGAGTTTTCTATAGTTTTTAGGGGTTTTATGGGTTTTTAGTGTTTTTTATGGTTTTTAATGCTTTTATGGTTTTTATGGGTTTTTCATGATTTTTAGTGCTTTTTTACGTTTACTTAGATTTTTACTTTTTATTTTGGGTTTTTATGGTTTTAGGGGTTTTTAGTGTTTTTATGGATTTTTAGGGTTTTATGATTTTAAGGGGGTTTTAGGATTTTTAGGGTCTTTGGGGGTATTTAGAATTTTTTTTGAGTTTTTAGGGTTTTAAAGGTTTTTTGTGTTTTTTAACCTTTTAGGGGTTTAAAGGGTTTTTATAATTTTTAGTGTTTCTTAGGGTTTTTATGTGTTCTTTGGGGGTTTTAGGTTTTAGGGGTTTTATGGTTTTGAGGGGTTTTACAGTATTTTTTGGGTTTTTTACATTTTTAGGGGTTTTTAGGGGTTTTTTAGGTTTTTATTATTTTTAGGGTTGTTTAGTGTTTTTAGGTTTTTTTTGGGTTTTTAGAGGTTTTCAGGGAGGAAGAGGTTTAGGGCTAGGCAAGCCTAGCCCCCCAAAATCAATAAAACATTAATAGACAGTTACAAGATGGATCGACAAGGGCGAGAGTGAGTCTCACCCTTCATATCCGAATCAACAAAGGGATAACAAAACGATGGGGACACGAAGGACCACATCGAGCATCTTTCATCAATCTCCCTTTTCGGAAGAGCGTCCACCACCGAATTTGCCTCCCTATAGGCATGAGACAGAGTAAAACTCAGAGATCTGGAGGTATGAAGGCTCTCAATACAATATGGAAGTAATCGCCATGGTACCTCTCTGGAAGAGTTCTTTAGAGCAGCGACCGCCAGCATCGAGACCTACTCAATCCAGATCTGCTGCCACCCAAATCAGCTCGCGTATCTCACAACCTTTATAATGGACCAAAGCTCCACTTCGCAGGCACAACCATCTCCAATAAAATGAAAGAACCAGCCCTTGACGAACCCTCTTGAGGTACGAAAGACGCCGCCACACCCTGAGGGCCCCGGGGCGCCCAGTGTCGCACCATCAACATTGACTTTCAACCATGATGGAATTGGAGGAATCCATCTAACCAAATTCAGGGCCATTGGTTTCCTGCATCTGCCAGCAACCCCAAGAGAGCGCTAAAGAGTTAGATCATTAACATCATTCTACATATAACCTGTTTGAATTCGCGAGGCATTCTGAATCATCTTATGCACTGAAACCACTCCTCCATACAGCGTGAGGGGCTTCCGGTTGAAGGCAGAGGCTTTATGGGCAGCCTAGACATAATGAATGATATCTACCGCACTAGCAAGAAGCAGATTATGCACCTGATCACTTTGTTTTGTCTCCACCAGACCTCTCAAAAAATCACAGATCGATCCTTGGAGGCAACAATTCATGCCGAAGCATTGCAATAGACAACGCCAGAGGCTAGAGGCAAAGGTACACTTTACGAAGATGTGATCATAGTGTTCTTCCGCCGCCCTTCATAAAAAACAAGCAGAAGCAAGATGCCAGCCGGCCGCTTTTAGCTGGGCATGAGTTGGAAGCCAATTATGCCAAATTTTCCATATTAGAACAAAGTGCTAAGGGGGGATGAAAAGGAACCCTGAATTTGGACAGTCACGATGGAGGGGTCATCTCATGTGGGAACTTCAGGCGATAGAAGTCGCAGGTGTTGAATTTACCCACCTTGTTGGGCTGACAAATAAGGGTATCAGTGTCTGCAAAGGCATATTGCTGAATCTGTATCGTAAGATCATTCGGGAGTAAGGTCCCCAGTCATCCTGCTGCTGGATGAGACCAAAAATGGTTAAGGTCTGCATTTCATGGGGATGCATCATCACCTCCGAAAGGGTCTGATCCAGCCAAGGGGTAGACCAGCAGTTCAGGGAGGAGGACCGTGAAATGATCTGTTTTAATTGATTCATTATATCCTGGTAAGAGGATCGCACAACCGACCAAACGGAGGACGACAAGTACCCAAAAAAACCATCACATAACCTATTTGTAAATCTTTCCCCAATGAAATCCAGGCCACCACTCTGAGGCCGAAGAAGACTCCAGGTAAACTTCCCAATCATGGCATCATTGAAACGCCATAGATTCTTGATACCAAGCCTACCCAAATCATTTGTCTTTGTGCAATGCTTCCATGAAACTGAGATCAATTTCTGATCACTGATTGAACCATTCCAGACAAAATTACTTATTTTGGAATTCAAACTTTTAAGGAGAGAAATCGGCCATTTCTATACAGAAAAATCATGCACAAACATAGAGGTGATGACCGAGTTAACCAGACAGATCCTTCCAGCCTGGGAGAGACACTAACCCTTCCATTTTGACATTTGTAGCATAATCTTAGAAGAAATTCTCTCAAAGTAGGCACCCTTGACTCTCCCCCAGAATAGGGGCACACCGAGGTAAGTACAGGGTAGGGATCCATGCTTAACTCCCAGCCCATTCATGATGTGGAGCGGTCTGGCAGGAGAGATCCCATTGCCAAAGAAAATTGAAGATTTTATCCACCTTATAGCTTTCCCAGCCACGCATTCATAATGGTGGAAGATCTACTTGACTGTGGACAAATTTTTCTTGTCCGCCTGCCCAAACAGGAGGATGTCATCCCTGTAAAGAAGATGCGAGGGGACATACAGGTCTCTTCCTGCCTTGATTGGAGAATAAATCCCTTCTTGTACAAGATCAAGGAGGCATCGACTCATGTAATCCTCCACGATTTCAAAGAGAAAGCCCGACATTGGATCACCCTGTCACACTCCACGGGAGCACTGAAAAAAGTCATGGGGGAGCCATTTATCAGAACCAAGACCCTAGAATTGTGAAGAATGATAGATATCAGCTTGATAAATCTACTTGAGAAGCCATATCGTTCCAGGACCTTTAAGATAAATCTCCTTTTCATAGTATCAAAATCCTTCGAGATGTCAAGCTTAAGAGCAAAGCTACCTTCTCTCAATTTACTCCTCATAATATTAATCCCCTTCGAGGCAGTGAATAAGAAGGATTGGATGCATCACCTGGGAACAAATCCAAACTGGTTTGGGGTCACAATGTCACCCAGAAGCTTGCCCATCCTAAGGACCAGAATCTTGATAATCAGCTTCGAAACTGTTTTGCCAATGGAAACCGGTCAGAAGTCACTAATAACAATGGAATTATCTTTCTTTGGGATCAACGAGATGAAGTTGTCATTTGTACCACGGGGGATGGAGACCGAGTGGAAAAACTCTGTGACCACATTTGTGACATCCTCATGGAGGATGTCCCAGTAGAACATGAAGAACTTATTGCCAAAACCGTCTGGACCTGCAGCGCTGTCCATATACAAGGAAAATAGAGCTGCCCTAACTTCACCCTCAAAAGGGGCCTCCGTAAGGATCTCATTTTTCTGTCCCATGATGCACATCGGGATGGAGTAAAAAATCATGGGGGAGGTCTTCCCATCATCAGTGTACAACCCCTATAAGTATTCCACTACAGCCTTCGCAAAATCCTCCATTGTGGTGAAGGTTGAGTCCCCAACTCTGACAGCACTCAGGTTACTCCTAACTCTTCTTTACTTTTGTATGCGATGAAAGAACTTAGTATTGCGATCCCCATCCTAAAGCCATTAACATTGAACTGAACCTTCAAGAGTTTCTCTTTGAGGGCAAGCAGCTCATCCATCTTAGAGTGGAATCTAAGCTCTTCCTCCGATGGTACACCTAGCCTCTGGTTTCTAATTTGACACTTGGCAAGCTGGGATTCAGCCACTTTGATCTCCCCATCCAACCCTGAGAAGGACCGTTTGCTCTAATCTTTCAACCAACGCTTAACTTCCCTCATCTTAGAAATCAAGATAAAGTGGGGACTACCAGAGAAGGTATTACTCCATGCTCCCAACACCTCTTCTTGGCATTCTAGAACAGTGATCCAGACATTTCTGAATCTGAATGGTAGGGGTGAGGATCTTTGGACTCCTTCCCTAAGTTCAACAAAAAGAGGATTGTGATCTGAGTTGAGTTTTGGGAGGGTGAATCCAGACAAGACAGGCAAACCACCACCTCCCATGTGTGAAAAACACCTGTCTAGTTTGCTGTATTTTTAGTGTTTTTTTACATTTTTAGGGTTTTTAGGGGGGTTTGGTATTTTTATGGTTTTTATTGGTTTTAGAGAATTCGGGGGTTTTTAGTGTATTTTTGGGTTTTTATGGTTCTTTTGAATTTTTAGGGTTTTAAGGTTATTTTGAGTTTTTTAATGTTTGTAGGTGTTTTAAGGGTTTTTAGAGTTTCAGTGAGTTTTTTGGGTTTTTAAGGTTTTTAGGGATTTTATGGTTTTTAGGGGGTTTTAGGGATTTTAGGGCTTTTAAGATTTCATAATTGTTTAGGGTTTTCATGGGTTTTTAGGGTTTCCAGGGTCTTTTGGGGTTTTTAAAAGTTTTTTTTTTATTTTTTAGGGTTTTAAAGTTTTTTTTAATGTTTTTAGGTGTTTAAAGTAATTTTAGAGTTTTTAGTGGTGTTTTAATGTTTCTTGGGTTTTTAGGGTTTTTAAGGGTGTAAAGGGTTTTCACGGTTTTCATGGAATTTTCAGGGTTTTTAAGGTTTTTATGTTTTCATGGATTTTTAGAGGTTTTAGGATTTTGATGGGTTTTAGGGTATTTTATGATCTTTATGGATTTTGTGGGGTTTTAGGATTTTTTAGGGTTTTTTTATGTTTTTCGGGTTATTTAGAGTTTTTAGGATCTTTTAGGTTTTTAAGGGTTTCTTGAGTTTTCTAGGGTTTTTATGGGTTTCTAGAGTTTTTTTAACATTTTTAGGGGTTTAAATCATTTTTAGATTTTTTAGTTGGTTTTTTGGGTTTTTTGTGGTTTTCTAGTTTTTTGGGGTTTTAAGGATTTTTGGTTCTTTTTTTTTTGTTTTTTGGGATTTTTATGTATTTCTAGGTTTTTTATGATTTTTAAGGTTTTTCAGATTTTTTTAGGGATTTTTGGGGTTTTTAGGGAATTTTAGGGTTTTTAGAGTTTTTAGAGGTTTTAGGGGTTTTAGGGTTTAGGGACATTTGTGGTTTTAGGGTTTTTTTTGAGTTTTTTAGTATTTTTAAGGTTTTTTGTGTTTTTTTAACATTTTTGGGGTTTTTAGGTTTTTTAGAGTTTTTAGTGGGTGTTTAGGGTTTTTATTTTTTTAGGATTTTTAAGGTTTTATGGGTTTTTTAGTTTTCAATGATTTTTAGTGTTTTGGTGTTTTTTATGTTTGAGGGATGTTTAGGTCCCTTTTAGTTTTTTATGGTTTTTAGGGAATTTACAAAATTTTAAGGGTTTTGTGGGGTTTTTGGGTTTCAAGGTTTTTTAGGGTTTTTAGGGTCTTTAGGGTCTTTATGGGTTTTAGGGTTTTTTTAGTTTTTTAGGGATTTTAAGGTTTTTTTAGAGTTTTAGTGGTTTTTGAGAGTTTTTATAGGGTTTTTAGTTTTTAAGGTTTTTAAGGGTTTTTATGGGTTATATGGGTTTAAAGGTTTTTTATGGTTTTTTCATTTTTAGAGGGTTTTAGGGAATTTTTAGGATTTTGAGGGTCTTTTAGGATATTATGGATTTTTAGGATTTTTAGGGATTTTCAACGTTTTTACGGTTTTTAGGGTTTTTCAGTGTTTTTAGAGGTTTATTATTATTTTTTGGTATTTTATGGTTTTTAGGGATTTTGAGGGTTTTTTGTGTTTTCCGAGTTTTTTAGGGTTTATAGGATTTCTACAGTCTTTTGGGGTTTTTTTGAGTTTTTTAGGGTTTTTAATATTTGTTAGACATTTTAAGGTTTTTAACATTTTTCGAGGCCTTATGGGTTTTTAGAGTTTTTATTGGGAATTTTTGTATTTTTTATTGGTTTTAGGGTTTTTAGGTTTTTTGTTTTTTTATGTTTTTCTGGGGGGGGTCAGTGCTTTTTGATTTTTGGGTTATTTTTGAGTTTTTTATGATTTTTAAGGTTTTTAGAGTTTTTAATTATTTTTAGGGGTTTTAATGGTTCTTAGAGTTTTTAGTGGGGTTTTAGTCCTTTTAGGGTTTTTAGGTTTTTAGGGGGTATCATGGTTTTCTAGGGGGTGGGTTTTTGGGGTTTTTTTTGTTTTCAGGGATTTTTAGGGTTTTTTTTGTTTTCATGGATTTTTAGTGATTTTTTATTTATGAATTTTAGGGTTTTTTGGTTTTAAGTGTTTTTAGAGTTTTTAGGGGTTTTAGGGATTGTTAGGGTTTTTAGTGTCTTTTGGGGATTTTAGGGTTTTTTTGAGTTTTTATGGGTTTTATTGTTTTTTAGAATTTTTTAACATTTTTAGGTGTTTAAAGGGTTTTTAGAGTTTTTAGTGGGGTTTTAACAGCTCAAGCCTAAGTTGGGTTTTAGGCTTTTATGGTTTTTTAAGGGTTTAGGGGATTTATGGATTTCATGAGTTTTTTAAGGATTTTTCGGTTTTTTACGTTTTCAGGGTTTTTTTGGCTTCGTAGGTTTTTATTTTTGTTAGTGTTTTTAGGGGTTTTTATTGGTTTTCAGGGATTTTAGGGTTATTTTGGGTTTTTAGGCTCTTTTGGGTTTTATGGTTTTTTTGAGTTTTTTATAGTTTTAATTTATTTTTTTAAAAAAATTAGGGGTTTTTAGGGTTTTTAGAGTTTTTAGGGTTTTTTATAGTTTTTACAGCGTTTTCAGAGTTTTTAGGGTTTTTTACATTTTTAGATATTTTGAGGGTTTTTTAGATTTTTTAAGGGTTTTTAAGGTTTTTATGGTTTTTCATGGTTTTTGAGGTCTTTTGGGGTTTTTAGGTATTTTTTGAGTATTTTTAGGGTTTTAATGTTTTTATAGTTTTTAACATTTTTAGGGATTTTAAGGGGTTTTAGAGTTTTTAGTGGGGTTTTAGGGATTTTATGGGTTTTTAGGGTTTTTAGGGGTTTTGTGGTTTTTAAAGGTTTTCCGAGGTTTTTAGGATTTTTTATGTTTAAGAGATTTTTTTTGCTTTTACGGATTTTTATGGTTTCTTGGACTTTTATGGTTTTTAGGGATTTTGAGGGGTTTTAGGGTTTTTGGGATTTTCAAGGTTTTTTGGGTTTTTTGAGTTTTTAGTATTTTAAGATTTTTATATTTTTTAACATTTTCAAGTGTTTTAACAGATTTTATAGTTTTTAGTGGTTTTTTATTGTTTTTATAGGTTTTTAGGTTTTTTTAAGGTCTTTAAAAGATTTTATGGTTTTTAGGGGTCTTTTGGGTAATTTATGTTTTCATGTATGTTTAGGTTTTTTAAAGATTTTTAGGATTTTTAGGATTTTTAGGAATTTTTTAGGGTTTTAGGGGTTTTCAGGGTTTTTATGGGTTTTAGGTGTTTTCGTGGTTTTTATGCTTGTTTGGGGTTGTAGGGGTTTTTTTTATGTTTTTATAATATTTTAAGGTTTTTTTAGAGTTTTTAACATTTTTATTGGTTTTATGGGTTTTTGAGTATTTAATGGGGTTTTAGGGTTTTAATGGTTTTAGGGGTTTTATGGTTTTCAAGGGTTTTTAGGATTTTTATGGATCATTATGTTTTCATGGATTTTTTTGTTCTTTTTTATTTTTCATGGTTTTTAGGGATTTTTAGGGTTTTGTGGGGTTTTATGGGTTTTTAGTATTTTTTAGTGTTTTTATCATTTTTCAGGATTTTTAGGATCTTTTGGGGTTTTTAAGTTTTTCGAGTTTTTATGGTTTTATGGTATTTTAGAGTTTCTTAATGTTTTTAACATTTTTAGGCCTTTTAAGGGTTTTTATATTTTCAATGGATTTTTGGGGTTTTATGAGTATTTAGGGTTTTTAGGTATTTAGGGATTTTTATTGTTTTCAGGGTGTGTTCAGGGTTTTTATAGATTTTACATTTTCATGGATTTTTTAGGATTTTTATGATTTTTAGGCTTTTTTAAAGTTTTTTGGGATTTTGATGGGTTTTAAGGGTTTTTTGGGATTTTCATGGTTTTTAGGGTATTTTGGGTTTTTCTATGTTTTTCAGGTTTTTCTGAGTTTTCAATGTTTTTAGGGGTTTTACGAGTTTTTAGTGTTTTTCGTGGATTTTTAGGGTTTTTATAGGTTTTTTTATTTAAAAGGTTTTTAGGGGTTTTTATGGTTTTCCAGGTTTTTGGGCTTTTTAATGTTTTTAGGAAGTTTTAGGGATTTTTTAAGATTTTCAATGTTTTAAGGTTTTGTGGGATTTAAAGGGGTTTTAGGAGTTTTTAAGGTTTTTAGTGTTTTTAGAGTTTTTAGGGTTATTCGGGTTTTTAAGGGTCTTTTTGGGTTTTTATGGTTTTTTTAGTTTTTATGGATTTTGAGTTTTTTAGAGTTTTTGAACGTTTTTAGGGGTTTAAAGGGTTTTTAGAGTTTTTAGTGGGTTTTTTGGGTTTTATGGGGTTTCAAAAAAAATTGGTTTATTGGGTTTTTTTATTTTCATGGGTTTTTTAGGGTTTTTTATGTTTTAATGGATTTTTAGGGATTTTATAGGATTTTTATGGTTTTTTGGGTTTTTAGGATTTTTTGAGATTTTGATGGGTTTTCATGTTTTTAGGGTTTTTAGATTTTTAGGGTGTTTTTAGGTTTTATAGTTTTTTTTTGGGTTTTAAGGTTTTTTTATAGTTTTAAACAATTTTGGGGGTTTTATGGGTTTTTAATGTTTTAAGTTATCTTTATGGTTTTTATGGGGGTTTAGGGGTTTAAAAGGTTTTCAGGGATTTTAATGGTTTTCAACGGGTTTTGAGGGTGTTTTATGCTTTCAAGGATTTTTAGGATTTTTTTTTGGATTTTTATGGGGTTCTAAAGTTTTTAGATATTTTGAGGGCCTTTAGGGGTTTTAGGATTTTTAGGGTTATTTTTTTGTTTTAGGGTTTTTTTAGTTTTTTAGGGGTTTATGGTTTTTGAGAGGTTTTTAACATTTTTAGGGTTTTTTAGGGTTTTTAAAGTTTTTAGTGGGGTTTTGGATTTTTATAGGTTTTTTGTGTTTTTAAGATTTTTAGGGGTTTTATGGTTTTGGAGTTTTCAGGGTTTTTCAGGTTTTTTATGGTTTTTTACATTTACAAATATTTCTTGGGTTTTTAGGATTTTTATGGTTTTTAGGGTTTTTTTAGTTTTTAGGGCTTTAAGGTTTTTTAGAGTTTTTTTAACATTTTTATGTGTTTTAATTTTTTAGTGTTTTTATTAGGTTTTAGGGGTTTTATGGGGTTTTAGGGTTTTTAAGGTTTTTTAGGGTTTTTTACATTTTCAATCACTACTGGAAATGGGGTTTATCCCCACGCATCTATTCCCACGGTTTAAAGAATCATGGGGATAGATGGGTTTTAGTTGTCTATACCCACAATTTTATTAAAACCGTGAGTATTCAACCCCTAACTATCGGGCTCCTCCTCAATCTTCCATCCCGCTCCCCCCACTTCAACCCTACCTCCCCGACCTCCGACTCCCGGTCCTATCCTCCCCTCCCCGACCACCACCTCTTGGCCATCCGACCTCCGCCTCCCGGCCCTCTCCTCCCCTCTCCGACCTCCACCTCCTGGCCATCCGACCTCCGCCTCCCATCCATATCATCCCCTCCCCGGCCTCCGCCTTCCAGCTCCGCCTCCCAGCTCCACCTCCACTCCCGACCTGGACCTCCTGGCCTTCGCCTCCACCTCAACATCCCATCCTTCACCTCTTAAACAAGGTAATATTGTACATCTTAGTGCGAATCAGGTTGTAATTTTGAAATGATTCAAGATATATTGGTATTTGGTAATCTCCCGACTAGTTCATCCTTTTGGAAATAAGTTATAGAATACACAAAAATTAGTCAATCAATTATCAAACTTTTAGGGCTTTAGAAACTTAAAATGTATCCCTATGGGGCGTGGATACTTTCACATACTATTTTCTTCTCATGAGTTAAAGAAAAATGCATGAGTAATTGGATATATTGTGTTAATTCTGAGAATAGTGTTCGTGTAAGAGTGGGATGATAGATTTAATCCTATTGAAGTGATGAACTCGAGGGCTTAGGTTTGTTTGAAAATATTTGGTATTTATTGGATTTTATGTCATAAAAAAATCTCTATGAAATTGATGATATTCTGGGTGTTCCCATTAAAATGGACCAAGAAATAGAGGAATCCAAGTTTGGCTTCTATGATTGTATCTTGGTTGAAGTGAACCTAATCCCCCTTCACATTGAGAAGGTAGCATTCTTTATGCTGGATAATGATTTTGGTTTGAGAATTGAATATAAGGATACCCCACTTTTTTTTCAGGGTGTCAATCCATTAAGATTGTTAAGGATGAATGTCATAATGATTTATCATGATATTTTTATTCTAATAAGAGAAAAGATAAAAAATTATATTTCAGGAATAAGAATGGTTCTGAGTCTCTGATAGTTGCTGACTCGAATTAGATAATTGACATAGGTTGTGAGTTAAGGTCAGATGGTACCTCATCTAATGATACTCAGGACTACCCAGGTTAGGGGCAGGATATTTCCTTGAGGGGACAACCTTTTTGAATAGGGGTGGTTCAAGATACAGCCGATGGTGATGATATGGTTAGGTTATGGGTAGTTGGAAACTCTTCCATTTCAAGATGGGCATCTTTGTGGTGAGAAAGATGGTAAGTGAAACTAGTATTATAAAGATACTGTGGTCCTAGATTCAAAGGGAATGGATCAAAAAACATGGTATAAAGTAATGGAGGGGGATTATAATGATTTATAGATTCTTGATATAGTTATATGGTTATGTTACTAAATTGTCATTTTCTCCAGTATTTTTAGGTTCTAATTAAGAAAATAATGATGTATGATTTATTATCCTTAAAGTTATCCTACTTTGTACTTACTGTATTTGGTCTTTGATGATATTTTATAGCTTCACTTATATTCTCTACCTTGTATAAGATGAATGATATTGTTCCTCATCACATGAAATTAATGAATCTTCTTCTCCAACATGTATACTCTCAAAACCTTCATCTCATCACTTGATTGTTATGATCAAGTCTCACTTCTTATTGTTCTTATTATAATTTGTCAAGGTAAAACCCCATTTTTGAAACTTCACTCCCAAGCTCAGATTACTGTGTTTTAAAAATGTTATTTCCTACTAGTTGTGTCCATCATTTACCCCTATATATAAATTATCTCTCATCATTACCCATATTATGCACCAATTCTAATTATCACATTCTACCAACTACATCTCTAATGTCTATGATGGCCAATGATCATATTATGGACATGTAAATTTCTGAATTTCTAATAATATTTTTTTTATCTTTTATGAAATATCACACATATAATTTATTTAATGGTAAATTCCCATATAAAAAGTAGGGGTCGTTACAACCATGACGTAGATATGGAATTTGATGGATTTTATTTATTAATTTTTCTTAAACATATCTCGAATTCACTTATTACCCATCAATGAATATGATTCCAGTAAATAAAACATAAAAATTTCATTCAATATCCCTGGATGTATTTTATTCATTAACAATTTCATAGTAATCAAACACTAAAAATGTTTTTCAAACACTGAACTATTGTAATGAATAATGGTTTTCCTAATTATCTAACCCTCAAAGTAAAGATCAACACTATACTAGCAATGTATTAATTAAGATCTAATCACCACCCCCTTAATCAATTAACTTAATGAGGGATATTAGACTCTAAGACATGTTATGTTTTCTGATCATCAAGGGCTCTTCAATTTCCTCCTTTTTATTTGTCAAAAACATGGGGAACAACACATGAACTCTTCTCTATGTTTCAACTGCCAACTCCCTAAGTATCCCGAATAAGGAACACTCTCTATATATTCTCCATTTATAATCTCCTATAAAAATAAAAATAGAGTCCATATCCTTTTAAAAAATAGAACATTTATATTCTCCAATCCTCCGGTACTATAATTTATTCTCTTCATTCATGCTTAGATAACATGAATTTTCAACATCACCCACTTGGAATAAATTCCCTTTAGAACTCTTATCCTCTTTTAACCACTCTTCCATCCTCAATGTTCTCAACAAATAACCCATAATTCCTAAAAAACATATATTTCATTTATCATGAATTTGAGAAACACTTAATAGATTGTGTTTTAATCCATCAACATAAAGAGTGTTTTTTGATTTAAGCTTCTCTTTCCCAATAACAATTAAACCAACTCCTTTAACTTTTAGTGACCCATCATTTATGAAGGTAACTAAGCATCCATTTCATTTTTCAATAGATTTCAATGTTTTTAAATCTTTTATCATGTGATCAGAACATCCACTATCCATGATCCATGGACTTTCCCCTTTGGATACTTTAGGTGAAACTTCAACAACTAAATATTTCTCTTTCACTTTTATATTCTTCTTTTGAGGATTTTGAGGATTAAAATGAATTTTTTTTCACGATGGTATAATGATGAGGCATTCATTTTCATCATTAATAGGATGTTCACACCTTCCATAGACCTATTCAAGAATATCAAACATGTTCTGTGATTTCTATATAGAATTTACAATATGTTTCTAACTTTTATTCCTTTAAAGGGGTTGAAACCCCCAAACATTGATTCTCAATACACCCAAGTATATCATGGTGTCTATTTTAAAAAAAATATCTTTTCCATATGAACAAATATTCAAAAGTTCCAATAGAATCCGTAAAAAGTATATCTTTTAAGAATCATGTTGTACAAAATTTGTAGGATACCTTGAAACATTTTTTCAATATTAATTACAAAACATTAAAGTTATACCTACTCTATTTTCATTGAATGTTTTATTCCTCATCAAATAACCCCTACCAAATAATCTATAAAATTATAAATTCATATTATTAAAATTAAATTTTCTTACCATGTGTATAATGCCTCTATATCTATAAAGGAGTATTTTACATTGAAATTCTCTTTTTTATTCCCCATCAATGACCACTTGGGAGTGTCTTTTTTAACTTTTTTCTTTAGTTTACATCTCAAGGTAGAGCTTTTTTCCCTTTTTCCTACTTATTCAATCATGGACTCCTCCTGTCATTAAATATGTTCTTCTAGCTACTAATATTCTTTGATTAATTTAATAATAAAATTGATTGTAATGAATTTTTTAAATATGATTTACATTATTGATTGAAGGATAATTTTTTTTTCTGTTATAGAATGGATAGAAGCTGGATGTATTGTACCAATTAGATTTCAACCAAGTTTCAAAATAATTTGGAGAATTTTTTAGATTTTTCATTTAATAATGCATCATATGGAGGTTGTATATAGTGTCGCTTCTATAATTGTGTTAGAAGACCATGGTTAAGACCAGAAGAAGATAGTTACGGGAGTTCGGGAGGAGTTTTGTGGAACAAGTTATTTTTGGAGGAGTTTTGGGAGTTCGTCTAACAGTCTTGGAGGGTCTCGGTGGATTCCAACTAGTGTGCGCCATTGGTTATGTGGCTTGGGGCTGGTGATGAAGGTCGCATCAGCAAGGCTATTCGAGGAGGTCGTTTTTGAGTGATTGTGGGTTGGAATGATTGGCGGTGACCGGACGAGGATTCGGTTCTGGTGATATTGCAGTGGCATCGACAGTTGTGGTTTCGAGAAGCAATATGATGAAGGTGAATGGATGGTAGTGATTATGATGATCCGATGTGAAGGCGGTGGTTGTGACGAGATGATAAGGTCAGTGAGGTGATGATGGATACGATGGTAAAATGGCGTCTCTCATTTTTCACAGGTGGTTTGTTTGCTCTCTTTTTGAAATTGAATTTTCAATTTTAAATGTGGGTTTTCATAATGGTGGTAGATGCATGATGTTTTTTTAAGAGGGAGGTGCTTCAATCTGGTTTTGAGTGTCTGTAAGGTTCCCACTCACCCAAAAAGTGGTTTATTTTAGAAAATGAAAAAAAATGATTTGGAGATAATGTTTGGTTTCACCATGGAGAGATGAGTCAATCTTCGACTGTTCCTAAAATAAATGAATGAAATGACATGGATAATTTGATATTTGATCGGTTTCCATATGTGCATCATTCTGAGAGAGATAGCATACTAGTGAAAGAAGACAATGATATCAGTACACATGAGGAAAATGATGAAGAAGATGATGTTGATAGAGTGAAAAATTAATTGGATGATTCCAGAACTCCAGTATATCAAGAATGCACTAAAATGATCATGTTAGAATTTTTAATGTGGTTATATTATGGTAAAACCATGTAAGGGATTTCTAATACCGCCATTTATTATATTCTTACATTTTTGAAGGACTTGCTTCCTGATGGTGAAGATATTCCCTCAAATCATTACATGGAATAGAAGTTAATTAATCATCTTAGATTTACTACTAATAAATTCCATTCTTGTCCAAAATATTGTAGTTTATTTTTTTAGGAAACAACTGATCTTAATGACTGTAAAGAATGTGGTAAATCTTGATGGAAGAAAAATTCAGATGGAACACCATCTCTTGTGCCACAGAAATTCATGTGGCACTTTCCATTGATTCCCAGACTTCAAAATCTATTCATGTCTCCAGAAATCTCAATCACTATGCGATGGCACGATGTTGAGAAAATTAAATGTAATGATGAGCTAGTACATCCCACATATGGATTATCATGGTGGACATTTGATGCATAACATCCTGATTTTGTAGTTGAGGTGCGTAATGTTAGATTGGGGCTATCATGTGATGGTTTTAATCTGCTTGGTCTGATGCATACTGCTCATAGCACGTGGCTGCTTTTTATTCATGTCTATAATCTTCCTCCGTGGATGTGTATGAAAAAACCTTTCAATTTCTTGAGTATACTGATATCTAGACCTTCAGATCCTAGTAATGATATAGATGTCTACTTGCAACCTTTAATAAAAGAGTTGAAATAACGTTGGTATTTAGGTGTGCAGACATTTGATTCTTCTTCAAAGAATACGTTTCAGATGCGTGCTGCCCTTCTATGGGCCATAAATTATTTCCCGGCCTATGAAATGATGTCTGGGTGGAACATGAAGGGAAAACTATCATGTCCCATTTTTATGAAGAATACACAATCAAGAAGGCTTAAATATAATCATAGTTTCAGTTTCATGGGGCATCGCCAATTCTTGACAATGGATCATCAATACAGGAAGAATCATCAGAGGTTTGATAATACTATTGACACTAAAGAACCACCTCAACGTATGTGAGGAAGTGATGTTCTTAATGAATTGAAAGATTTCAGTTTTTCATTAGGGAAAGGTTGGTTGAAATCTCAAAAGAGGAAGAATGATTATACTGAAGTCACTTACAATTGGAAAAAGAGAAGTATTTTTTTGTGTTTCCATATTGGTCTACTAATTTATTACATCATTGTTTAGACATAATTTATATTGAAAAAAATATATGTGAAATTTTTCTTGAAATTCTTTTTAATATTAAGAGGAAGACCAAAGATGACTTCTGATCTCGTCGGGATTTATTGGATTGGCGTATTTGACCAGAACTAAATCCTGTTTGTATCGGTGAAAATTAATAGAAAGTTCCATATGCTTCTTATGTAATGACACCAGCAGAGAAAGATCAATTTCTGGCAATATTGGATAATATCAAGGTTCCATATGTCTATTCCATCAACATATCTAAACGAGTCAACAAAAGACATTTGAAATTGAAATCCCAAAAAAATCATGATTATCACATCCTTCTTGATGAATTGATTGCAATATCAATTTGGCATTTTCTATCCAATAATGTAAGGGTGGCAGTGATTCAGTAGTGTCATTTTTTAGATACCTTTGATCTAAAAGGTTATCCAAATCATTGTTGATAAAAATGCAGCAAGAGGCACCGTTAATTATGTGTGAGTTGGAAAAAACTTTTCCTCCATCATTTTTCACTTGCATACTGCATTTAACAGTTCATCTTCTAACTGAGACACTTCTTGAGGGACCGATCGTTGTTCGGTGGATGTATCCCACTAAAAGAAATATGTGCACAATGAAATCATATGTCTGAAATAAGAATTATCCTGAAAGTTCCATTGTGAGGAGTTATCTGGCCCAAAAATGTATGGATTTTTGTTCAATGTATTTGTCTTATGTGAGAAAAAGACATAATCGACCAATGAGAAATGAAGATGAGCAGTATGAGGAAATTCAGCCCTCATTTCCATCTCTTCCCCAAACAGGTTGAATTGTTGGGTCATATACATTGGTTACATTGTGATTTGAAGAGCGGAATATGGCACATCATACAGTCTTGTTTAATTGTGGTTTGTTCGATGCCTATATCAAGTAAGTAATTTGAATATATATATTTTATCTCATACAATATCATATCACATATACCTTATAATTTTATTGTCATTTTATGTAGAGAACATTAACAAATTATAAGTAGAGTTCATCGGTCTTTCCCGTTGAGAAAGAGAGAGGCTATGCATAGCCAAGAGTTCCCAGCATGGTTGAAATCAAAGGTATGACCATTAAATTAAATACCTTAATATATAGATATATATTTAATTATATTACTCATATGTATTCCAGGTATTGAGTTTACCTGCTGACTTCATTTCTCAAGAATTAAGAGCATTGGATTTTGGACCCAATTCTTTGGTTCGTGACTGAAAATATTTAATAATCAATGGATATAAATTTTTTACAACTAATAGAGTGTTGAAAATGAGAACACAACATGATGAAGTCATGTTAACTGCAAGAACGAATTGTTATGTCAATGCATCGAATAGTCGACCTCGATATGAAGATGTGTGTTGTTATGGACTGGTTGAGAAAATATTGTTATTGTATTACTAATCTCAAGGTTAAGTCACTATGATGAAATGTAAATGGTTTGATTAAATGATGTGACATGGTACATTTATTGATGATTGTGGATTTATAGTTATTTACATGAGTCGATTACTGCTACCGATGAACCATAAATTTTGGAAGCAATGGAAAAAAGAAGTGTTTTATGTGAAAGATCAACTGAAACCTGATTATAGTGTCATTAATGAAGTAATCCCAAGAAATATTTTTCATGATGCTAGGGATGAAATTGTCACCATTGAAGCCCCCATCGGTGTTAGCCAAAATATTGTATTTGATGACACAAATTGTCCCATTGTGAGAGATGATGTTAAACCTGAGGTAGTGGAGGGTAATATATAAAAGCAACCATATATATTCAGAGTTCATTCAGTTTACCTTGACGTGAGTTTCTATGGTTGGTAATAATGTAATTACTTTAATTTAGTTTTAGTTTGGAATGATATGTCAGTTTTAGTATTGTTTGGTTTCGTTTCATTTAATTATATTTATTTCAATTCAAAAAACTGGGATTAAAATGTGGTTTTAAAAATTGTATAACTTGGTTGTAAATTATAATTACTAAAAGATGTTATGACATTTTTTGTCTTCTTTGGTTTCTTAGTTTTATGTATGATTTGTAAAAATTGTTGCTAAAAAATATTTATTTCATTCTTATGAATATTATGAAGAAAACTACAGAAGCTCACAAGAATATATTATTTGATGTTGATCGTGTTAGACGTGAGCATGATTTTTCTTCAGCGAGTATAATAATTCTAATATTTATCTTCTGCATTACATATAATATCAAGTTCATATTTTTGATCAAATTTTTTTAGGGATATATAACTACAGAGTTTCCTCTTTCCAGTATAGGACAGAGCAGGGATCCTCTTAGACCTAGGCGGAGCTCCCGTCTTACCACCCCCCACACTGACCCATCAGTGGACATCCCATCTACCACACATGTCCACCCTCCACTTGAGACCCATGGGATGTTCCCATACATTCCACCATCATCATCCCATTTACCCTCTTTTCCCATTCCATGTTCACGTCGACTCGACCGATGTTCTCACATGCACAATTTCAATATCCATTCATTTACCCCCAGACCTACTACGTATATTATGACATGTTTACACCACCTCCTTTTACTACCATCTATCCTACACATATTGAGTATGTTCCATCAGTTTCAACACCTGTTCATGATGATTAGCTGGAGCGTGCTGTGGAACAGATACTTTCTTCGGAGGATGTTGATCCAGCACAGTCCACAGATTCCTCACAACCTATTCAGGAGCCCACATCAGGTTTTTTTATTATAAATATTTCAAATTATAGAATTTCACTTTAGTCTTATTGTATTGTCACTTAACTCTTCTATTTTCACCTCTTATCTTATTTAGTGGGATCTTCTAGTAGGCAATGTGGGCGCACTCAAATGCGGGATTCCTAGAATCGTGAAACTCAGATTATGGTGGATTACAATTCTCAAAATCAAAGGGTAGGTAAAAATGCTAAGGAGTGTAGAATTTTCATGGCTACTTTATCCAAATATCATGATATCGTTCTGGTGGAACCGATCTCATGGAGACATATCAGTGTTGACATCAAGGATAGGGCATGGGCGCAGATATGGGTACAGAAATTTTATAAATTTATATTTATATTAGTGATGTATTTATATGACTTAACATATTCATTGTAGAGTTGATTTAACTTTCCTAATGGTGAAGCTGTCAAAGCTGCTAGGTTGAGTGATCTTGGAGAGTTTTGGCGGTCATACAAGTATGATTTACATATTGGTTGGAGGAGCATAGTGGTTACTGAGTAAGAGGGTGTACCCACAAACCCTGACTGTCCAAAAAGTCAATATCAAAAAATGATCACACATTGGAAGACTGAATAGTATAAGGTACTACCCATATTTAATGGTTTTTATATAAAATTTAATTCTTATTACTTTGGTTTTTTGTTTCTTAGGAAGTTTTAGAGAAAAGAAAATAAACAAAGATGAAATGACATATCTACTCACATTGGGGCGCACTATAATGCTCGGGCATGAGAAGTGGCTAGTACATTCATATGAATTAAAATAATTTCATTATTTATAACATGTCATCATAACTTATTCATTCCTTCCCTTGGTTAGTCCATGAATCCTGGAAATTACATCTTATACTAGGAGATGGATTGTCTATTTTTCCTAAACAAGTAGTATATTTTCTTGAAATCCACTTCAGAAAAACATTTCAAAAAACCACCAATCGGTTATGACTGTCATTTACCTCAATGTTTGTAGGTATTTGTTGAAACTCACTTCAATCCAATTTTTTTCATTTATCAAATATGGTTGTAATCCAAATTTGTGCATTTCTCACATATAGCAAGTTGTATCCGGCATTGAAGGTCTTGTACCTCGTGCCAAATTATTCTGCTTCTGTAGGAACAAAAAGATGGAACTGTAGTAAATTCAAAAAAACAAGATAAAATTGTATGTTTTTTATTTATATTTCAAAAATTTATACGAAATTCATAATTTAATATGTTTATAATTTCAATAGTCTTCCTTGTAGGCCATGGATGAGAAGGAAGCTAACATCTTAGGGCCAAATGATCATTTGAGTCAGGTGTTAGGTGTGGAGCATCCAAGAGGAGTCTATTGTAGACCAGCCAAAAACATTGTCCCCTCTAAGTATTGTTCATCATCAGACTCCTCTAAAGCCTCTAAGGCCTCTGAGTTGGAAAGTGCATGTGTTGAATTAGCTATGACAAAGAAAATAGTATTATAGGAGTGTGAAAAAGTTATCTAATGAATGAACCTTTCTTGAAAGCTATGTTAGTTTTGAGTCAGTCACTACCATAGAGGTTGGTTCCACTTTTCATTCATGTATGGCATCAATGTGCTCTTTGAATAATGCCTCAGGTGATTCCCATGAGGGTCCTAGTGGTGATGATGGTGGTGGAGATAGAGCTATAAAGGATGTTGATGATGTTGTTGTTGGTGATGAGATTGCTACTGATGATGTTGATGGTGCATTTGGTGATGATGTTGCTACCGATGTTGCTGCTAATGATGATGATGTTGGACATGGGTATGATGATGATGGCGATGGGGGGATATTAATTCCCTCCATTTTTGACTTAGCAGAGAGACTTGTGTTGGAGTTTTAATTTTTTTTGTATTGGTGGACTGCTTGTATGTGAATTTCTTTATGAAATGAAATTCATTTTGGATTATGTTTTCATCAGGGGTGTTATTTGAAAATTCTTTAGGTAATTTTCACATTCCATATATTTTTTTTATGGTTTATGTGTTCATTATTATCTCGCCATCTAATCTTGGCCTTAGCAGTGGAGGGGAGGCTTGGGATGGGGGGCTGCAATGGATGGCTGGGGGGCTGTAGTGGAGGTTTGGGAGGGGGTGGGAGGGGGGTGCAGTGGAGGGATAGGAGGGGAGGGGGCTGCATTGACTTAATCTATCTTCCATATACTCGACATGCAGAGGATGTTCATCAGGCGAGTATGACTGTGTCCTCCACTTTGAAGTAGAAAATCTCATCTATTGAGTGCATTGAGAATGTTTAGTTGCTTATGATCTTTTTCATTAAACATAAAGGCACTGATTTGTAGTTCCTGGAGTGATTCATATTTTTTGTGTTTGGTTTCTTTCTAAACAGTGGCCTTACGAAGCTGCTGAAATTTCTTTTGAGGCAATACCTCAAACCTTGGCACAAAATTGTGGTGTTAATGTGATCATTACTATGATTTATCTACAAGGAAATGCAAGTAACATGCGTTCATTTCCCCTTTCAGTCATCGATTTATGATTATATTGTTACGCAGTCCAGTCATGACACCAAAAACTAAAACACTTTCCCTGTGTATTTTATTTTCCTAAAAAAACTATATGACTTGGGATGTCAATGAATCTCATCTTTGATTGGTATAAATAAAATATGGGGTAGGGGGAGGGGATAGGCAGGGGGATGGGGAGGAGGAGGGGCTGGGCAGGGGGGATGGGGAGGAGGAGGGGCTGGGCAGGTGGGGAGCTGGGCATGAGGGTGGGGGAGGGGGAGGGGCTGGGCAGGGGGGATCTCAGCATGAGGGAGGGGGGAGGGGATGGGAATGAGGGAGGGGGAGGGGGAGGGGCTAGGTAGGGGGAGCTGGGCATGAGGGAGGGGGAGGGGTTGGGGTTGGGAATGAGGGGAAGCTGGGCATGAGGGAGGTGCTGGGCAGGGGGGAGCTGGGCATGAGGGAGGGGTTGGGTAGAGGGGAGGGGAAGGAGGAGGGGGAGGGGAATTTTTTTGGTAGGGGTGAGATGAGGAGATGATTTTTTAATCTTGATAACGCTAACAAGCCTTGAATATTGATAACATTTTCTGTTTATGGTGGATACTTTGTATTTATATTTATTTTTGAATGACATTTCCATATATGTTTGTGTATTTTATTTCATGTGTTTTTATCCAAAAATGTTCTCTAAATATGTCATTTTACATGACTGATTTGTATGTGATCTGACAGTTATATGAATATTCAGAGTTGACTAACTGGTTTAGATGTTTCATATGCTGTTTGTGGTTTTTAGCTTTCCTTTCTCTAATTTTTTAATGTGTTTTTTGTGTTTTAGGAAGACTCCAAACATGAAAGAAAAAGCGTGTTCAGTGGAATCTGGATTCATGTTTTAATCCAACTTTTTAATTTTAATATTCGGATGTAGATTTGTGTATGTTTTGGATACATTGAACTGTCATCTTATTGGAAAAGGCTCGGGATGTTATTCAGAAATCATGGATCACAGTGTACTTTTAGGAGGTATGCACCCTTATGATTTTTCTTTATTTTTTAATCTTTTAACATGATCAAGTCTTGAATATTGATAACATTTTTTGTTTATGGTGGATACTTTGTATATATATCAATTTTTGAATGACATTTCAATACATGTTTTTGTATTTTATTTCATGTGTTTATTATCCAAAGGTTTCTCTAAATATTCCATTCTACTTGACTGAGCAGGGGGCAGGGGCTGGGCAGGGGGAGGAGGAGGGGGAAGGGGAGGGGAGGGGAGGGGGAGGAGCTGGGTAGTGGGGAGGGAGGGGGAGGTGCTCGGCAGGTGGGGAGGGGGAGGGTTTGGGAAGTGGGGAGGGAGGGGGAGGGGCTGGGGAGGTGGGGAGGGGGAGGTGCCGGGTAGGGGGGAGGGAGAGGAGAGGATCTGTGCAGTGGGGAGGGAGGGGGAGGGGCTGGGCAGATGGGGAGGGGGAGGGGTTGGGTAGTGGGGAGGGAGGGGGAGGGGCTGGGCAGGGGGGAGGGGGAGGGGCTGGGCAGGGGGGAGGGGGAGGGGATGGGTAGTGGGGAGGGAGGGGGTGGGGGAGGGGAGGGGGAGGAGTTGGGTAGTGGGGAGGGAGGGGGAGGGGCTGGGCAGGTGGGGAGGGGGAGGGGGAGGGGCTGGGTAGTGGGGAGGGAGGGGGAGGGGCTGTGGGAGGAGCTGGGTGGTGGGACCTCTTTTATTGAATGTGCAACAAATTGAAATGCAACCTTATATGCTAGCATATTCTTCTTCATATATGAAATATTTCCAGTAACCTTCTATATCCAACATAGTTTCTCTTAAAACATTAGCTTTTCCTTGTTTCATTTCCTCATAAACAACATTTTGTTCTTTAATTAGATCTCTATTTTTTCTCGTGCAATTTTGAACAGATTTTATACTTCTTATTTGACTCTTCTAATGTTTAGAAATCATTGGAGACTTCTTTTGGATATCTCACTTTTATATTTCTACATTATGGTATTATTCCTATTTCTCATAGAATTTATTATTCTTTTTCTTGGATTAATCCCATAGATTCATTCTTGTTCTATGTTAATCATATGTTCTTATAATAATTGAAGTATATGTGCCAAAAAATCCCACAACACAAATAGTAACCCTTGAATCTTTGATCTTAGAACATATTGGTGACTGTGTACAAGAAAATATACTTTCTGTCTAGGAATCATGTAACCTATATTTAGCCTTCTCCCAAGGGAGTATTCTTGGTTTTCTTTAACTTCAATTTTTCATTATGTTATAGTAACATTATCACATATTATTTTATCCCAACACCATTTTTTGTCTTTAGAATCTATATTTTCAGAGAAATCACATTCAGTGTGATTTGAAACATTAAGATTTTCATACCTTTCCCTTTGGGCTATTCTTCTTTGAAAACATCTTCGTTTAGCCCAAACATCATTTAATTTTTCTCCCTTTGCGCTATTATTCTTTGAAAACATATTCCTTTAGCCCAAACACCATTTGATTTGTCTTCTTAGATGTTACAGAATAAACTATTAATCTTATGTATCACTACAAGAATTCATTCAATGTTTTTAAGATATTTTATTTTCTAGTAAAGTTTTATGAACTTTTTCAAGGTTGTCTCTTTTAGCTTCCATTGATGCCTCTACTTCTAGTGATTTCTACTTTATCTTTTGGATAAAAAATATATTTTTTCTAGGAATCATCTTTTGAAAAAGTATCTGCATTCTTTCTTCATTTTAATATATCTTCTAATCATGCACCTTCCTCCATCTATTATTATCTACAATGCTTCATCTGTAGAAACCCAGTGCAGGATGTCTGTATTTTTTTTACAGATCATGGATCTAGCACTATCCAAAGTATATACTCTAGAATTTAATTTCAATTATGTTTTGGTAAGACAATTTTCATTTGTAATGTAGGTTCAGTTTTGGTTTTTATCACACTTTCTTGTAGTTTTCATTAGTTATAAAAGTTCAGTTTTGTTGTTTTGGTATTCTATTCTGGTTTGTTTTTATGGGTGCAAGATGGTTGGAAGAAGGAAGCAGGAAGGCTGCGGGCTATAGCATCGACATTTGGGAGAAGAATCTATGCCAACAGTTCAATGAACCGTGGGTATATTAGTATTGTTGTTGTCTATGAAGCATCTATACCCACGGTTTATTGAACTGTGGGTATGTTATATTATTGTGAAAATCTATTCCTACGGTTTTGAAAACCGTGGGAATAGATTTATACCCACGGTTTAACCAAACCATGGGTATTATGAAATTTCCATGGGATATTCCCACAGTTTAGTAAAAACTTTGGGTATAGGGCTATACCGACGCCACTATAGCCCACGGTTCATGAAACTGTGGGTATATCCTATACCCACAGTTTAAAACTATGGGTATAGGTGATATTTCCAGTAGTGAATGATTATAAGTATTTTCTTAGGATTTTTATAGTTTTATGAATTTTGAGTGTTTTAGGGGTTTTCAGGGTATTTTGGGGGTTTTTAGGATTTTAGGAACTTTTTGGGGTTTTTTGGGGTTTTTATGAGTTTTTTAGGTTTTTAAAGGCTTTTTAGAGTTTTATTATCATTATGGGTTTTTAAATATTTTAGTCAGTTTTTAGGATTTTTATGGGTTTTAGGGTTTTAGGGTTTTTTAAGATTTCTAGGTGACTTATGGTTTTCAGTACTTTTCAGGTTTTTTTGGGTTTTCTATGTTTTTAGTTAGTTATAGTTATTTTTTAGTATTTCCATGGTTTTTAGGATTTTTAGGTATTCTGCGGGGATTCGGGTTTTTTAGTGTTTTATGGTTTTAAGGTCTTTTTGGGTTTCTCAGTTTTTTTATTTTTTTAGGGTTTTAAGTCTTTTTAGAGTTTTTTAACATTTTTAGGGGTTTCAAGAGTTTTTAGATTTTTAATGGATTTGTAGCATTTTTATGGGTTTTAGTTTATTTAAGCTTTCTAGGTGTTTTAATGGTTTTTTGGGTTTTTTGGGTTTTTATGGATTTTGACAAGTTTTAGGTTTTTTATAGATTTTGTAGGGGTTTTCAGGGTTTTTAGGTCTTTTTGGGTTTTTAGTGTTTTTTTGAGTTTTTTACGATTTTTTGTTTTTTAAGGTTTTTTAGGCTATTTTAATGTTTTTAGAGGTTTTAAGGGTTTTTAGATTTTTAGCGGGTTTTTAGGGGTTTTTTGGGTTTTATTATCTTTTTATGGGTTTTATGGTTTTCCGTAGTTTTTCAGGTGTTTTTACGTTTTTATGGATTTTTAGGATTTTTTAAGGGTATTTATGGTTTTGTGAGATTTTAGGAATTTTGAATGGGTTTAGGGGTTTAGGGGTTTTGAGGGTTTTGAGGGTTTTTAGATTTTTTTTTGGTTTTTTTTGGGTTTTATGATTTTTTTGAGTTTTTATTTTTTAGGGTTTTTAAGGTTTTTTAGAGTTTTTAACATTTTTTAACGTTTTTAGGGATTTTAAGGGGTTTTAGAGTTTTAGTGGGGTTTTAAGTTTTTATTGGTTTTCAGGGTTTTAAAAGGTTTTTATGGTTTTTAGGGGTTTATAATATTTTTTAGGGTTTTTATGTCTTCATGTATTTTTATGGGTTTCATGGTTTTTAGGGTATTTTGTGGGTTTTCAAGGGGTTTTAAAGTTTTTAGGAGGTTTTAGGGTTTTTAGGGATTTTAGGGGTTGTGATTTTTATAGGGTTTTTAAGGTTTTTAGAGTTTTTATCACTTTTAGGAGTTTTAAGGGGGTTTAGAGGTTTTAGTGAGGTTTTAGGTTTTTTATGGGGTTTTTAGGGTTTTTAACATTTTTAAGGGGTTCTGTGGTTTTCAGGGCTTTTCAAGTTTTTTAGGCCTTTTTATGTTTTTGGGGATTTTTAGGTATTTTTTAGGTTTCTTATGATTTTTAGAGATTTTTAGATTTTATAGGGATTTTGTGGGGTTTTAGGGTTTTTCAGTGTTTTTGAGGGTTTTTATTGTTTTTTTATCATTTTTAGGGGGTTTTAGGGTTTTTAATGTTTTTAATGGGTTTTAGGATTTTTATGGGTTTTAGGGTTTTTTATAGTTTTTAGGGGTTTTATTGTTTTCAGAGATTTTGAGGATTTTTAAAAAATTTAGGGGTTTTTATGGTTTGTAGGGTTTTTAATGGGGTTTAGGATTTTTATGTGTTTTAGGTTTTTAAAGGTTTTTAGGGGTTTTATTGTTTTCAAGGATTTTTAGGGTTTTTAGGGTTTTTACGTTTTCCAGGAGTTTTAGGAATTTTAGGTCTTTTATAGATTTTATGGTTTTGGGTTTTTTAGGGATTTTGAGGGTTTTTTGGGTATTCCATGGTTTTTATGGGTTTCAGGTATTTTCATTGTTTTTATGGTTTTTTTGGGGGGGTTTAAGTTTTTTCAAGATTTTAAGATTTTTTAGAGTTTTTTTAACATTTTTAAGAGTTTTTAGAGGCTTTAGAGTTTTTAGTGGTTTTAGGTTTTTATGGGTTTTAGGATTTTTAAAGGCTTTACGGTTTTTTTGGTTTTCCAGGGTTTTTACTATGTTTTTACATTTTCATGGATATTTAGGGATTTTTTGGATTTTATGGTTTTTTGGGGGTTTTAGGGTTTTTTTGGGGTTTTAATTTTTTTTGGGTTTTTAAGGTCTTTTTGGGTTTTTAGAGTTTTCTTTGAGTTTTTAGGGATTTTAAGTTTTTAGAGCTTTTTAACGTTTTAAGGGGTTCTATAGTTTTTAGTGAGTTTTTGAATTTTTATGGGGTGTTAGGGAATTTTAGGATTTTTAGTGTTTTTTTTTATTTTCAGGGGTTTTCAAGGGTTTTTAGGGTATTTTATTTTTTCAAGGATTTTTGGGGATTTTTTAGGATTTGTATGGTTTTTAGGGGATTTTTGGGTTTTTAGGGGTTTTTAGGGATTTTTAGGGTTTTTAGGATTTTTCAGGGTTCTATGGTTTTTAGCGTTTTTTAGGATTTTTAGGGTCATTTTGGGTTTTTAGGGTTTATTGAGTTTTTTAGGGGTTTTAAGGTTTTTAGAAGTTTTTAACATTTTTAGGGGTTTTAAGGATTTTATAGTTTTTATTGATTTTTGGGGGTTTTAGGGGTTTTAGGGGTTTTTAAGGTTTCTAGGGGTTTTTATGGTTTTTGGGGTTTTTTAGGAGTTTTAGGGTTTTTTATGTTTTCATGGATTTTTAGTGCTTTTTTAGGATTTTTATGGATTTTAAGGTTTTTAGGGTTTTTATGGATTTTGAGGGTTTTTTGTTTTTTTCATGGTTTATTTTGGATTTTTAGGTGTTTTAGGATCTTTTGGGGGTTTTAGAGTGTTTTTGAGTTATTCATGGGGTTTAAGGTTATTTTGAGTTTTTTTAATGTTTTTTACGTTTTAGGGTTTTTAAGGGTTTTTAAGGATTTTTAGGGTTTTTAATCATTTTAGGGGTTTTATGGATTTTAGGAGTTTTGCATGGTTTTTAGGATTTTTTAGGTTTTTTAGGTTTTCTAGGGTTTTTTGGGGATTTTTGGGTTTTTTATTGTTTTTAGGTTTTTTGAATTTTTAGTGTTTTTAAGGGTTTCTAGAGTTTTTTAACGTTTTTAGGGGTTTAAAGGGGTTTTAGAGTTTTTAATGGGTTTTTTATGGATCTTAGTGTTTTTATTGTTTTACGAGGGTTTTAAGGGTTTTTTACGTTTTTAGAGATTTTAAGGGTTTTTTAGGATTTTTATGGTTTTTATAGTTTTTAGGGGTTTTATGGGGTTTTAGTGTTTTTCATGGTTTTTCATGGTTTTAGCAGTTTTCAGAGTTTTTTTGGTCTTTTTGGGTTTTAGGTTTTTAAGAACTTTTATAGTTTTTTCATTTTGGGGGGTTTAAGCGTTTTTAGAGTGTTTGGTGATATTTTAAGGATTAATGGTTTATTAGATTTTTAAGGTTTTTTGGGTTTTTTATGATTTTTAGTGGGTTTTCTGAGGTTTTAGGGTTCATTAGATTTTTAGGGTTTTTAGGGATTTTTTAGGATTTTTATTGTTTTGGGTGTTTTTTGTATTTTTAGGGATTTTTATGGTTTTTATGGGTTCTTAGTGTTTTTTAGGGTTTTTAAGATTTTTCATGGTTTTTAAAGTATTTTTGGGTTTTAGGGTTTTTTTTGAGTTTTTTTTGGGGTTTAAGTGTTTTTTAGAGTATTCTAATGTTTTAAGGGTTTTATGGGTTTTTAATGTTTTTTGTGGGTTTTAGGGTTTTTATGTATTTTTATGGTTTTAAATGGTTTTTAGGGGGTTTTATGGTTCGTAGGGGGTTTTCATGAATTTTAGAGTTTTTTTTATGTTTTTAGGGATTTTTTATGATTTTTATGGTTTTTAGGGGTTTATGGTTTTTAGATATTTTAAGGGATTTTATGGGTTTTTAGGTTTTTCTAGTGTTTTAGATTTTTTCAGGGGTTATAGGGTATTTTTGGGTTTTTAAGATTTTTGACTTTTTTGGGGTTTTAAGGTTGATAGAGTTTTTATTGTTTCCGGAGGTTTAAAGGGGTTTTTAGAGTTTCTAGGGGTTCTATTGGGTTTTAATGTTTTATAGTTTTTATGGGTTTTATGGTTTTTAGGGGGTTTTCTAGGGTTTATGGTTTTTTATGTTTTTAGGGATTTTAGAGCATTTTTTTGGATTTTTATGGTTTTTAGGTTTTCTTATGGTTTTTAGAGATTTTGATGGTTTTAAGGGTTTTTAGGGGGTATTTAGGTTTTTAGGAGTTTTTAGTTTTTTTAGTCCTTTGGGGTTTTTAGGTCTTTTTTGAGTTTTTTAGGGTTTTAAGGTTTTTAGAGTTTTTTAACATTTGTAGGGGTTTTAGGGGTTTTTAATGATTTTAGTGAGGTTTTAGGGTTTTTATGGGGTTTAGGATTTTTAAGGTTTTTAGGGGATTTTATGGTTTTAGGATTATTTCAAGGTTTTTAGGGATTTTTAAATTTTTAGGGATTTTTAGGGATTTTTAAGGATTTTTCAGGGTTTTATGGTTTTTACAGTTTTTAGGGTTTCCCATGGTTTTTAGGGTTTTACAGGATTTTTGGGTATTTTAGTGTTTTTTGTTTATTTTTTATTTTTTAGGGGTTTTATGGTTTTTTAGAGTTTTTTAATGTTTCTAGGGGTTTTAAGGGTTAATAAGCTTTTGAGCTTTTTTATGGATTTCTTGGTTTTTTCAGGGTTTTGAGGGTTTTTTTTGTTTTTAGGGGTTTTTAAGAGGTTTTTAGAGTTTTATGGATATTTAGGATTTTTAAGGGTTTTGGGGGTTTTATTGTTTTTCAGGGGTTTTCATGATTTTTAGGGTATTTTATGTTTTCAAGGATTTTTATTTCTTTTTTAGGATTTTTATTTCATTTAGTGGTTTCTAGGGATTTTTGGGATATTAGTGTTTTTACATTTTTCAATATTTTTAGGGTTTTTAGGGTTTCTTAGGGGTTGGGGGGTGTTTTGGGGTTTATAGGGTTTTTATGAGCTTTTAGGTGTTCTTAGGTTTTTAGATTTTTTAAGGTTTTGAGGGATTTAAATGGGTTTTAGAGTTTTTACTGGTTTTTAGGGTCTTTCTTGGGTTTCTAGGGGATTTATGGTTTTTAAGGGTTTTATGGTTTTTAGGAGTTTTTATATTTTTAAGGATTTTTACCTTTTCATGTATTTTTAGGGATTTTTTAGGATTTTTCTAGTTTTTAGGATTTTAGTGATTTTAAGTGTTTTTAGGGGTTTTAGGGTTTCTAGGGGTGGATTTAGGGTCTTTTATGTTTTCCAAGTTTTTTGAGTATTTTAAGGTATTTAAATTTTTTAAGAGTTTTTAAAGTCTTTATGGGTTTAAAGTTGTTAATAGTTTTAGTGATTTTTTAGGGATTTATGGGTTTTTTGTGTTTTGACAGTTTTTAGGGGTTTTTATTTGTTTCAGGGGTTTTTAGGGTTTTTTATGTTTTCATGGTTTTTTTGGGACTTTTTAGGATTTTTATGGTTTTTAGGGGTTTTTAGGGTTTTAGGGATTTAGAGGGGTTTTATGTTTTTTTTAGAGTTTTTAGGGTTTTTAGGGGGTTTTCCGTGTTTTTAGGGTCATTTTTTATTTTTTGGGTTTTTTTGAGCTTTTTATGGATTTTAAGAGTTTTAGATTTTTTAGTGATTTTTTGGAGTATTTTATAGGGTTTATAAATATTTTTATGGTTTTAGTGGGTTTTTAGGGATTTTAGGGTTGTCACGTCCCAACCCTACCCGGGCTCAAGCCGCAACTACCCCAAGCCCACCTCCATAGGCCAGGGGCTGGCAATAAGCGCCGAAGGCTAAACAACTCGGGGAGACCTTTGCCTAAGTACCTATAGACACACACACAGCCCACTCAATGTAGAAGTGTAGAGTAAAAGGAAAAGTAAAGTACTAACTGCTATAAACAACCACAAAAGCGCATCGACCTCTAAATAGTACAAAGTAAAAGCTGAAGGTAAACTGAAAATAAAAAGGGAAAAACACATTCCCAACCAAAAAAGTGACACAACCCAGCAATAGGTAAACAAAAGTAAACAGCTGGGAGAGTCCCACACCTGGAACCTGACTACGACCTCCACACGCGGTCAAAGCTCCCGAACTCCTAAGCTCCACTGAAGTCACGACCAACCTATCCGTCGTCTGCAAGGGAACGCCAAGTACAGGCAAATCCCAAGCAGGGGTGAGTATAAAAATACTCAGTAGGATGCCATGAAGGCTCGAGGAAGCAGAAAAGGAGGTATTGAAGAGGTGAGCAGTAGATCAAACAGGGAAACGTAAAGGAGTACAACTGAGAGTGCAGTAAAGAGTATAGCTCAACCCAACAACAGGAAGGAAGAAGACTCTGTCCTATCACAAGGAGTTAGAAATGGTGAGAAGATGAACTTCCATCGAGTCTTCACTACCTATAGTAAGAGAGTAGACTCGTCCAACCACGAGAGGCTAGACACGGAAAGCACATGGCATACCCCGCGCGTCTTCGCCTCTCCTGGAAGGAGAGTCGCTAAAACCCAAGGGGTGGGTACTGGAACAAGGTATATATATATACATGTTCCGTTAAGAAACCCGAACAAGATCTTAAGGGGATCTCTGTCCCTTAGCTCAGCCTAAGAAAGTGAGTAGCCAAAAGTCCCAGAAGTAAACACCATAGAGGCCCAGTATCCCGCATGTCTGCCCTAAACTGCAAGTCAAGGGGCTCAAATCACCGCACCTCGACAGTATCCTCTTTGGGCGGCACTGACTCACTCACAAGGTTTTAGGTTGCATCACAAGGACACATCTTGGTGGGGAAAGTGCCCCTCAAACTTGAGAGTTCTAGGGAAATTCAAACCACACCTCGTCACTATCACACAGTCAAGAGGTCTTCTCAATGTCGATGGGTTCCCACTGCCCAGCCCCGAAAAAGGGTAATCTGGTGGAGGGAGATTCTGAAAAAGTCATCAACAGGTCCCAATGCCCAGCCCCTTCAAAGGGTGATCCGCTGGAGGGAGGCTCGGAACCGTCATCAGGGACCACTTCCCAGCCCCGCTGGAGGTAAACCAGGATCTGCTATGGACATCCCTACTGGATGGTACCCCACTAGCCATCCTTGCTGGATGGTACCGCACTGGCCATCCCAGCTGGATGGTACAACACTGGCCATCCCTACTGGATGGTACCTCACTGGTAACCGGAACACATAGCGGGAAACACATCACGATAGATCGCAGAAAGAAGATATGATCTTGATACACAACTAGGGAGTTTGCACCCAGGGATCACTGGGGGTTCCGTACCCTACTGGAAACAACCTCTTGGGTAGAGGATCGGTGCCCGCATAATGTGTTGGTCACACCGATACCCAAAGAACCCTACCAGGGAACATAAAGGGACGTGAGGATCTCCTCGGGCCTATCGGGGTGATACATGCTCCAGTCCGCTGAGTCTACTATCGAAGTGGACCGAGACAACTCACTCCAGAAAGTTGGAGCACACCCACACTGTATGAACGCACGTAGCCGTAAAAGATATCACAGTCCGGTGAAAGGGAAACAACACTGAAAACCCCCTCAGCTGAAAGAACAGGGGAACCAAAACAACTCTTCCAATAAAACCATCGATAACAGGAGGACCCTCTATGTCACGAGGGGTTAAAGGTACGTAGAGTATAACACGACACACACAGGGGGCCCACACGAGGTGTGGCCCTAACTCATATCCAAACCAAGCGCACAAACGTTCTCAGGTACAAACTACAATATGTACCTCCAAGCATTCCCATATACTCCCAGATTATGCCACATTTCCAGCCCAAGGGCTATCATGCACACGTCACCCAACGTCAGCACGAAGTGAGAAAACATAATTTCGCCAAACTATTTCCTCCACTACCTTAGCACGACCATCCGTATCTCTTCAAACATCAACTCCACCCACACGAGAGTGAACGCGGTCACATGCCAAGGGTTCGCTTCCAAACATAGCAAGAAGAACTGTCACCAGAGCACCTCTCATGCTTCCTCACTTAATGAGATCTCGAAAGAGACTCTGCACATCCAAAGGGATCGTACCATTGTAATCCTCATGGAAAAACATGTGAGATCGACTATTTTCTCGCCTCCAATGGCTATCCGACGGAAAAGTTGCCAACACCACTTTACGCCCAAACATTGTCCCATGATCCCGAGCCTTGGCCTCGAAAATATTCGGGTGCATCGCACCATAGTGATCCCCTTAGAAAATCACATCAAATTGACAGGTCACTTGCATGGAATGACTATCCGGAGAAAAATATGTATTTCATGGTACCGCATACGAGTGGTGCTTCGTGGGACCCGCATGTCGGTTCTGAAGCGCATCAAACAGATCGCACTATTGCGATCCCCTCGAAAAAGTACACAAAGTTGACTATCCACTTGTCCAAAATGGACACCCGGTGATAAAGATGGAAAACACCGCCAACTCCCAAAACAACCCTCATGGGGCCCGCACCACCGTGCAGAATTAAAGCGGGCGGATTGCGCCATTGCAATTCCCTCGGAAAAACACTTATAAATGACTGCTCGCATGCCCCGAACGGACATCCGATGAACAAGTTACAAAATGCTGCTCATAACATAAAGGACGGGCCATGGGGCCCACGCCTCAACTTCGGCTTCAATGCCCAAAAAAATCCTTGGAAATATTCGTCTTGACTCCAGGGTCACAAATCCACTAAAAACATTCAAAACGGACTCCAGATGCATCTGCCCCATCCAAAACAACAACCCCCTGAAAAATGCCAAACTACTTAATGTATGTGTCACGCCACCGAGCCCCTCTTCTCGAGAATTAAAAATCCCCGAGACTATCTCAAAAAGTTTGTCTCAACTCCAGGAATGTGTCGCCACATACGGCATGCAAATCCGACCCCTGGTTTGTAATTTAAGGCGTTTTAATGTTTTTAACAGGCCGAAACGGTGGGTCGGGCCGGTTCGTCCGGCCCACCCTTCCTGAACCGGCCCGCGGTCGCGCGGGCTGACCCGCCTCGCCCGGACTAGCTCAGCCGGTCCGGCTGAACTCCCACTGGACCCGCGTGTTGTGGGTACCTATCCCCAACTGGTGTCTGACGACCCCGATCTTCCGCGTCAATCCGGCCGGCAAAGCCGGCCGGTCTTCCCGCGGCGCGCACCCCAGCTGGCGCCCCCACTGCCCGACCTCCACGCTCTCACCGAATCGTCGGTGCCGCTCTGCCTCAGCCATCTGCCAATGCCCATAGCCACTGCCTGCCATCCCAGCTCGCCCACAGCACTGCACTTCCACCTGATCCAAGGCTACCGCTGCTCGGAAGATCTGTGCCGCCGCCGTCCGCTTGCCGGACTGGCCAAGACCTCCGGAAACTCCCCAAAAACCCCCCGGAACTTCTCTAGAATGTTGCGGTCACCTCGAGACTCGGAAATTCAAACCGAAATAAGAATTTGAAAGCTCGGAACATGTAATAAGCATTTATGGGCTTCTATTGATGTTCAAAAAGCAATTCGACACATATTTATGGATTCAAAGGAGGTGCAAAAATTAAAAAAAAAAGAAACTACAATGATCATACCTCTTTGGGAAATGCCCGAAGCTTTGCGAGGGATCCGCCGGTGCCGGATCTACAACCGCCTTATTGGGAAGAGGAGAGGAGCTTGAGGGATGGGAGGGCTTCCTTGATTGAGATCTCCTTCTGCCAGAGGATGCAAATAGAGAAGGAGGGTGGGGGTGGTTATGTTTAAATAAGGAATTTCATTTAACTCTTAATTAATTTTAAACACCCCTCGAACTTTCCTGCATCCGAAACTCTCAACGGGGTCGAGATTAAGCCTCTACTAGGGTGAAAACCACCTACTGAGCACAACAAAGATTTCAGAATTTTAATCTGAGGCTATGTTTGAAGGTTATAAAATTTAACGCCCGGAGCTTCTAAATTACAAAAACACCCCTGGTGCCATTTTTCACAGGAGGCGCGTGCCCGTGAAAATTACACCCCTAATAGGGTAAAAAAACGCTCTGGACTCAATGGTTCCCATGGTTTTCTGATCCGAGCTACCTCTTAGGAGATACTTTAGTTTAACCATTAAATGAATAAATTAATTATCTTATTTTTCCGTTTAACATTCCAGCAACGGGCGAGGGTTCCCAACATCCCGCGCCGACATGTTCTATGTCGTTCCTATGGTAAACAAGCCATTTAGGACCCATATTTACTCTCATAATTAGGATCCGAATTACCGTTTAAGAGTTATCCCATTTATTTTTTGTGCCTAGTGTGAACGCACTGAAAATTTAATTTCGGCCACACCGGGGCTCGGAATCGCACGCCGTCTGAAGGCGCTGCTCTGGAATAAAATCAAGAATATTTCTAAGTCTTTTATAGCCAAAAAACAGGTTCTTAAATCATTACCTCCTTCAATATTTTCATCCCCGAAAAGCAAATCCAGGGAACAACTCAGGGTACTAAGCCTGCACCTGGCTCTTCCGTACTCATAAGAACTCATGCACAATTCAATGCCACCGCACACAGACCAAAGGATTTGATCAGTTCATGCGAGGTCTACCCTTGACGATGACATGCATAGAAGCACGCACACATCTCCTCAAGTATGCCACATAGGAGACAGCGTGCACCCACTCCCGACCATGGTGTTAGGGCAAGGCAGTAGGGAACCTCGCCATCCTTTTTCACGGTCTTAAACGGCCCGAAGGATCTCAGGGGTAGCTCACCTCCCTGACCAAACTCCTACATTAAATGCCGCGACTGGAGTCACCATTTGGACCTGGGAAAAAGCTCGGTGATTCCCTCTTTCAGAATATCCATATGGTTAAACACCCAAGGATATCTGTTCACGCAAGATTTCACAGTTGATGTCCCATGAACTAGACTCTCTTACCCGCTTGAAGAGCGAAGGAGTCGACACCATCAACTAAAGAGAAAGGTTCCACGCCTTCTATTGTAATAACACAGGGTTACACCGACGCCTCGCAACACTTAGGTAACAACTCTAGCAAGAAGTAGGGAGATAAGAATTTCACACACAGAGTCTAACAATTCTACTTGAAAAAAGCAGAAGAGCTGGAGAGCGTACCTCTTATCACCTCATGCTCTGCAGAATTGTAGACATCCCAAGCTTGCGGTTGTCCGTGGTCCCAACTATCTGCTCCTGGAGCCTGACGTGGACCGCCTGGTGGTGATGGGAAGACCTCATAATGTTTTCCCTCGCTTCCAGCTCCTCCTACTCCTCTGTTAGAACCACCTCTCTGGGTACCACTCTGATCACATCGTTGCCTCTGTCATGGCGGTGCACCCGATACCTGCCTGATATCTTAACGCGCCTGGTCGGGCAGTCTCGCGCCAGGTAACCACACCCATCGCAAGCATAACACGGAATCTCTCTAAGCTACACTAGTGCGCTCCGGTGCCACTGTGGTGTATGACCACTCCCCTGAGTCTGGTTATTGGAAAGCCACCTGCATCGAGGTTTTGTCAGCCGACGCCCGCTAGCTATGGCAGACGTCTCAGCTCCATCGTGCCTACTACCACCACCAACTGTAAAGCGTGGTAGAAAACTCTCAGTCACCAACGTCTTCTCTAGAACCCCAAAATAAGTAGGAATGCCCAAGGGTACTATGATAGCACAAATTTCTTTGCGGAGACCCAGCTCAAACTTTCGTACTTGGATGCTGCCGTCATGGACCAAGTCTGGGTAAAAACATGCACGGTCTGCGAACCTAGTTTCATACTCCATCACCGTCATCCGTCCCTGCTAAAACTGCAGGAGATCCTGGATCAGAATGGAGCGTAAGAAAGAGGGGTAAAACTCCTCATGGAACAACATCTGAAAGTCGTCCCACGAAAGTGACGACTCATCAAGTAACTGAGTCACCAGACTCCACCAACACCCCACACCTCCATGGAAAAGTCTGGCTGCCAAATCCACCATCTGATCTGTCGGTGTCGACGCGAGCCTGAAGAGGAAAACCACTGTCTCGAGCCAAACCTCTGCTGCCTGAGGGTCTGTCTCACCACTGAACCTCAGCGGTCTCTGCTGCTGGAACTCATGGAGTGCGATCAACCTGTGCTCAAGATCAGTCTACTCTGCTGAAGCTGTCTGCTGCTCACCAGGTGGGGGTGCTGCTACCGGCCCACCCGGAGAAAGGGACTCGCATGATGATTCTTGGACAGAGGCCTCATTGCTCACAGGGTCGTCATCACAAACTAAAGTGGGTATCCTAGCTGGTTGTATTCGCAGAGACATCCTAAATGTTATCAAGGAGTGTTGTGGTAAAATGAGCATATATATATATAACAGTAACAACAATGGGGAGCTAAATCAAGAAGTATAGTCAAGACTCAATCCTATGTGATGCACAAACCAATTTCCCTGCAACAAGTGTCTCAGCATGCCGAGTCGACAAGCGGGTTTTCGGGGTTCTAATGAATGGATACATCGGCCGCCACACCATCACTGGACTTCCTGGCCTGAGATCCCCTCTCGAGACACGTCGACATTGTTTCCCTAAATCCCAACCAATTCCTTTTTAGGGACGTCCACACAATGTCCCAAGGAACGAACCACCTCTAATACCAATTTGTCACAACCTGACCCTACCCGAGCTCGAGCTGCAACTACCCCAAGACCGCCTCCATAGGCCAGGGGCTAGAGACAAGCGTCGAAGGCAAAACAAATCGGGGATTCCTTTTTCTGAGTACCTGTACACACACGCGTAGCCCACTCAATGCAGAAGTGCAGAGTAAAAGTAAAAGTAAAGTACTAACTGCTATAAACAACCAAAAAAGTGCATCGACCTCTAAACAGTACAAAGTAAAAGTTGAAGGTAAACTGAAAAGAAAAAGGGAAAAACATGTTCCCAACCAAAAAATTGCCACAACCCGACAACAGGTAAAAAAAAGTAAACAGTTGGGAGAGTCCCACACCTGGAACCCGACTACGAACACCGCACATGGTCCAAGATCCCGAACTCCTAAGCTCCACTGAAGTCACGACCAACCTGTTCATCGTCTATAAGGGCACACCAAGTGCGGGCAAATCCCAAGAAGGGGTGAGTATAAAAATACTCAGTAGGATACACCAAAGGCTCGAGGGAGCATCAAAGGAGGTACTGAAGAGGTGAGTAGTAGATCGAACATGGAAAAGTAAAGGAGTACAACCGAGAGTGTAGTAAAGAGTACAGCTCAACCCAACAAGAGGAATGGAAGAAGACTTGTCTTATCATAAGGAGTTAGAAACAGTGAGAAGATGAACTTACCATCGAGTCTTCACTACCTATAGTAGGAGAGTAGACTCATCCAACCATGAGAGGCTAGACACGGAAAACACGTGGCATACCCTGCGTGTCTTCGCCTCTCCTGGAAGGAGAGTCGCCAAAACCCAAGGGGTGGGTACTGGAACAAGGTATACATATATATATTCTCTATCGAGAAACCCGAACAAGATCGTAAGGGGATCACTGTACCATAGATCAGCCCAAGAAAGTGAGTAGCAAAAATTACAAGAAGTAAACACCATAGATGCCCAGTATCCCGCACATCTACCCCCAACTTCAATTCAAGGGGCTCAAATCACCCCACCTCGACACTATCAGCTTTGGGCGACACTGACTTGCCTGCACAGTTTTAGGTCGCATCACAAGGATGTGTCTTGGTGGGAAAAGTGCCCCTCATACTTTAGAGTTCTGGGGAAAGTCAAACCACACCTCGTCACTGTCACACAGTCGAGAGGTCTTCTCAAAGTCGACGGGTTCCCACTGCCCAGCCCTGCGAAAGGGTAATCCGCTAGAGGGAGACCCGGAAAAGGTTGTCGATGGGTCCCAATGCCCAGCCCCGTCAAAGGATGATCCGCTAGAGGGTGGCCCGGAACCATCATTAGGGACCACTTCCCAGACCCGCTGGAGGTAAACTCGGATCTGCTCTGGCCATCCCTACAGGATGGTACCCCGTTGGCCATCTCTGCTGGATGGTACCGCACTGGCCATCCCAGATGGATGGTACACCACTGGCCATCCCTGCGGGATGGTACCTCACTGGTAACCAGAACACGTAGTGGGAAATACGTCACAATAGATCACGGAAGGAAGATATGATATCAATACACAACTAGGGAGTCTGCACCCAGGGCTCACTGGGGGCTCCGTACCCTACTGCAAACAACCTCCTGGATAGAGGATCGGTGCCCGCATAATGTGTTGGTCACAACGATACCCAAAGAACCCTACCAAGGAATGCGAAGGGATGTGAGGATCTCCCTGGGCCTCATGGGGTGATACATGCTCCATTCTGCTGAGTCTACTGTCGAAGCGGACCAAGACAACTCACTCCAAAAAGTGGGAGCACACCCACACTGTACGAACACACGTAGCTGTAAATGATGTCGCAGTCCAGTGAAAGGGACACAAAACTGAAAACCCACTCAATTAAAAGAACATGGGAACCAAAAAAACTCTGCCAGTCAAACCATCGAGAATAGGAGGACCCTCTACGTCACGAGAGGTCAAAGGTACATAGAGTAGAACATGGCACACATAAGGGGACCACATGACATGTAGCCCTAACTCATCTCTAAACCAAGCGCACAAACGTTCTCAGGTACAAACTACAATATGTACCTCAAAAAATTCCTATATACCCCCAGAGTATGCCACATTTCCTGCCCAAGGGATATCGTTCACACGGCACCCAACATCAGCACGAAGGGAGAAAACATAATTTCACCAACCTGTTTCCTCCACGGCCCTAGAACGACCATCCGTATATCTTCAAACATCAACTCCACTGACATGGGAGTGAACGCGATCACATGCCAAGGGTTCGATTCTAAACAGAGCAAGAAGAACTTCCACCCGAGCACCTTTCATGCTTCCTCATTTAATGAGATCTCTAAAGAGACTCTGCATATCCAAATGGATCGTACCATTGTAATCCTCACAGAAAAACATGCAAGATCGACTATTTACTCGCCTCCAACGGATATTCGATGGAAAAGTCACCAACACCACTTTACGTCCGAACAACGTCCCATGATCCCGAGTCTCGGCCTCAAAAACTGTCGAGCGCATCTCACCATAGTGATCCCATCAGAAAATCATTCCAAATTTACTGCTCATTTGAATGGAATAGATATCCAGAGAAAAAGATGTATTTCACCATACCGCACACGAGCGGTGCTTTGTGGGACCCACATCTCGGTCCCAAATCACATCGAATGGATCGCACCGTTGTGATCCTCTCGAAAAAGTACACAAGGTAGACTATACACTTGTCTGAAACGGACACCCAGTGATAAATATGGAAAACAACACCAACTCCCAAAACGGACCTCATGGGGCCCGCACCACCATGCAGAATTAAAGCAGGTGGATTATAACAATGCAATTCCCATGAAAAAACACTCAGAAACGACTACTCTCACACCCCGAATGAATTTCCGAGGAACAAGTTACATAACGCTGCTCACAGCTTAAAAGACGGGTCGTGGGGCCCCCATCTCAACTCCAGCTTCAATGCCCGAAAACTTCTTTTCAATGTTTGTCTTGACTCCAGGGTCACAACGCTGCTGACGGTGCTCAAAACGGACTTCAGATGCGTCCGCGCCATCCAAAACAATAACCCCAGGAAAAACGCCAAACTACTTAATGTACACATCACGCCACCGAGCCCCTCGTCTCGGGAATTAAAAACCCCTGAGACCATATCAAAAAGTTCTTCTCGACGCCAGGAACACGTCTCCATATACATCATGCTAATTCGACCCCTGGTTTGTAATTTAGGGCGTTTTAATGTTTTTAACAGGCCAAAACGGTGGGTCGGGCCGGTTCGGCCTGCCCACCTTTCCTGAACCAGCCCACGGTCGCGCGGGCCGGCCTGCCTCGCCCGGACCGGCTGAGCCGGTCCGGCTGAACTCCCATGGGACCCGCGTGTTGTAGGTCCCTATCACCAGCTGGGGTCCGATGACCCAGGTCTTCTGCGTCAACCCGGTCTTCCTGCGGCGTGAGACCCATTGGGTGCCCCTGCTGCCTGGCCTCCAAGCTCGCGCCTAGTCGCCAGCGCAACTCTGCCTCAGCCATCTGCTGATGCCTGCAGCCACTACCTGCTGTCCCAGCTCACCCGCAGTGCCACGTCGCCGCCTGAGTCGAGGCTGTCGCCGCCTGGGATACCTGCGCTGCCGCCGTCTGCTCGTCAGACTGGCCAGGACCGCCAGAAACTCCCCAAAACCCCCAGAACTTCTCTGGAACGCTACGGTCACCTCAAGAATCAGAAATTTGAACCAAAACAAGAATCATAAAGATCGAAACATGTAATATGCATTTATGGGATTTTCTCGATGATCAAATAAAAATTACATGCATATTTATGGATTCAAAGGAGGTGAAGAAATTAAAAAAAAAGAAACCGTAATGATCCTACCTCTTTGAGCGTAGACCAAAGCTTCACGAGGGATCCACCGGTGCTGGATCTGCAACCACCTTATTGAGGAGAAGAGAGGAGGTTGAGGGATTGGAGGGATTCCTTGATTGAGAGATCCTTCCACCAGAGGATGCAAATGGATAAGGAGTGTGGGGGTTGTTATGTTTAAATAAAAAATTTCATTTAACTCTTAATTAATTTTAAACAACCCCAAACATTCCCTCATCTGAAACTCTAGATGAGATCAAGGTTAAGCCTCCCCTAGGGTAAACACCACCTCCCGAGCACAACTACGATCTTGGAATTTTAATCCGAGGCTCCGTTTGAAATTTATAAAATTTAACGCCCGAAGCTTCTAAATTAAGAAAACGCCCCTGGTGCCATTTTTCACAGGAGGCCCACGCCCATGAAAATTACACCCCTCCTAGGGTAAAAAGCATGCTCTGGACTCAACAGTGCCCTCAGTTTTATGATCTGAGCTACTATTTAGGAGGTACTTGAGTTTAACCATTAAATAAATAAATAAATTATTTTATTTATCCGTTTAACGTTCTGGAAACGGGCGAGAGGTCCGAACATCCCGTGCCGACATGTTCTATGTCATTCCTAGGGTAAACACCCCATTTCGAACCCATACATACTCTAAGATTTAGGATCCGAATTACCATTTAGGAGTTATCCCATTTATTTTGTGTGCCCAGTGTGAACACTCTAAAAATTTAATTCCGACCACACCAGGGCTCGCAATCGCACGCCATCTGAAGGAGCCTCTCTGGAATGACATAAAGAATATTCCAAAGTCTTTTATATCCAATACAAAGGTTTTTACAGAGGTCTTTTAGGTTATTTGGTATTTTTAGGGTTTTTAGTATTTTTATGGTTTTTTGGGGTTTTATGGTTTTTAGGGATTCTGAGGGGTTTTAGGGGTTTTCAAGGTTTTTTAGGGTTTTTACGGGTTTCAGGGGTTTTAGGGTCTTTTTATGTTTTAGGGTTTTTTTGAGTTTTTACAGTTTTTAAGGTTTATGGAGTTTCTAAATGTTTTTAGGGTTTTATAGGGGCATTTAGATTTTTAGTGGTTTTAGGGGTTTTATGGGGTTTAGGGTTTTTGTGGTTTTTATGGTTTTTAGGGGGTGTTTAGGGTTTTTAACTTTTTAGGTATTTTTAATATTTTTATGGTCTTTATGGTTTTTTAGTATTTTTAGGGATTTTTATGGTTTTAAGGGGTTTTAAGGTTTTTTATGATTTTTAGAGTTTTTAGGGGTTTTAAGTATTTTTTTGAGTTTTTAGTGATTTTTAGAGGGTTTTATGTTCTTTGGGTTTTTAAGGGTTTTAAAAGATTTTAGTGAGGTTTTAGGGGTTTTAAGGTGTTTTAGGATTTTTATGGTTTCCATGGGTTTTATGGGATTTCAAGGTTTTTAGGGGTTTTTATGTTTTAAGGGATTTTTAGGAATTTTTTAAGATTTTTATGGTTTTCCATGGTTTTAGGGGTTTCAGGTGTTTTTAGGGTTTTTAGGATTTTTAGTGTTTTTTTTATTTTTGAGTTTTTAGTAGTTTTACAGTTTTTTGGAGTTTTTTAACAATTTTTGGGGTTTTAAGAGTTTTGAGAGTTTTTAGTGGTTTAAAGGGTTTTTATGGTGTTTAAGGGTTTTTTTTTGGTTTTAAGGGGTTTTTTGGATTTTAAGGCCTTTTCAGGATTTTCAGTGGTTTTATGTTTTTAGGGATTTTTTTGTTTTTTTAGGAATTTTATGTTTTTAGGGTTTTTAGGGTATATAGGGATTTTGAGGGTTTTAGGGGTATTCAACATTTTTTAGGGTTATTAGGGTTTTTTATGTTTTTAGGGTTTTTTATTTTTTCATGATTTTTATTACATTTATGGGTTTTTAGAGTTTTTTAGGTTTTCAGGGGTTTTTATGGTTTTTATGAGTTATTAAGTGTTTTTAGGTTATTTTACATTTTCCATGATTTTTATTTCTTTTTAGGATTTTTATGGTTTTTAGTGATTTTTATGGGTTTGCGAGATATTAGGTTTTTACAGTTTTTTGGTTGTTTAGGGGGTTTTGGGGTTTTCAGGGTTTTTATGTTGTTTTTGGATTTTAGGGGTTTTTTTGAGTTTTTTAGGGGTTTAAAGGTTTTTATATTTTTTAAATTTTTAGGGGGTTTAAGGTTTTTTAGAGTTTTTAGCGGTTTTTAGGGTTTTTATGAGTTTTTAGTGGATTTAGGTTTTTAAGGGTTTTTAGGAGTTTTACATGGTTTTTAGGGATTTTTATGTTTTTAGGGATTTTTTTATGATTTTTATAGTCTTTAGGGGTTTTAGGGGTTTTCAGGGTTTTAGTTTTTTTGAAGGTTTTTTTGGATTTTTGGGTTTTTAGGGTGCTTTTTTAGTTTTTTAGGGGTTTTGAGGTTTTTTATTGTTTTTTCGTCTTTATGGATTTAAAGGGGTTTTAGACTTTTTGTGTTCTTTTAGGGTTTTTAGAGTTTTTTTTAGGTTTTTAGGGGTTTGTATGGTTTTAGCGGTATTTGTGGTTTTTATATTTTCAGGGATTTTTTGGGATTTTTTTGATTTTTATAGTTGTTAGGTTTTTTATGGTTTTTAGGGATTTTGAGGGGTTTTATGGTTTTATGGAGTTTTCAAGGTTTTTATTATGTTTTTGGGTTTTTTGAGTTTTTTAGGTGTTTAGTGGTTTTTTAGAGTTTTTAACATTTCTAGGTGTTTTATGGGTTTTTAGAGTTTTTAGTAGTATTAGGGTTTTTATGGATCTTTAGTTGTTTTATGGTTTTTAAGGGTTTTATGGATTTAAAGTGTTTTTCATAGTTTTTAGTGTTATTTTACGGATTTTTCATGATTTTTATGGTTTTTAGGATTTTTTATAATTTTGATAGTTTTTAGGGGATTTCAGTGTTTTTTTGGGTTTTTTTGTTTTCAAGTTTTTAGGGTATTTTGGGTTTTTAGGGGTTTTATGTGTTTTTAGGGTTGTAGGGGTTTTTATTATTTTGAGGAGTTTTTAAAAAAATTTAGGTTTAGTTACTTTTCCAGGGATTTTTAGGATTTTAATGGTTTATATAGTTTTTTAGGGATTTTAGGAATTTGGAAGGGTTTTAGGGACTTTCATGGATTTTAGGGGGTTTTAGGGTCTTTTAGTTTTTATTGTTTTTTAGTTTTTTATCGTTTTAGGGGTTTAAGGGTTCTTATGGGTTTTAGGGTTTTTTAAAGTTCTTATGGGGTGTTGGGTCTTTTCCTGTTTTATGTGTTTTTATGGATTTTAGGGGGTTTTCATGGTTTTTAGGGGGTTTTAAATTTTCAAGAATTATTAAGGATTTTTCATAATTTTTATGGTTTTTAGGGATTTTTAAGATTTTTAAGTATTTTGATGGTTTTTACGATTTTTACAGGTTTTTATAAATTTTTAGGGTTTTGGTGTTTTTTTGAGTTTTTAAGGGTTTAAAAGTTTTTTAGAGATTTTTTGACATTTTTAGTTGGTTTTTGGGTGTTTTATGGGGTATTAGGGTTGTTTCGGTATTAGGGGGTTTTACCATTTTGTGGGGTTTTTTCTGGGGTTTTAGGGTTTTTTGATTTTTAAGGGATTTATTGGGCTTTATTTTGGGTTTTTGTAGTTTTTTCGAGTTTTTAGGACATTTAGGTTTTTCAGGGTTTTCAAGGTTTTTAGTTTTTTTTGGGTTTTTATGGTTTTTTGAGTATTGAGGGGTTTTAAGGGTTTTTAGAGTTTTTAAACATTTTTAGGGAAGGGTTTTTTGAGTTTTTAGTTGTTTTAGGGTTTTTTAGGGTTTTAACGTTTTTAGAGGGTTTTATGGTTTTCAAGGGGTTTCAGGGTTCTTAGGGTTTTTTATATGTGTAGGGATTTTTATATATTTCTTAGGTTTTTTATGGGTTTTAGGGTTTTTAGGGATTTTGATGGTTTTTAGACTTTTTCTGGGTTTTTAGGGGTTTTACGGTTTTACAGTGCTTCTGTGTTGTTAGGGGTTTTTGATTTTTTAGGGGTTTTAAGGTCTTTTATAGTTTTTATGATTTTTAGGGGTTTTATGGTTTTTAGTGTGTATTTAGGGGGTTTTAAAGTTTTTATAGGTTTTTATGGTTTTTAGGGTTTTTAGGATTTTTAGTGTTTTTATGGATTTTGAGGCGTTTTAAGGGTTTCCATGGTTTCTTATGTGTTTTAGGGTTTTCAAGGATTTTTGGGTTTTTGGGATTTTTTGTGTTACTTAGGGGTTTTAAGGTTTATTATCATTTTTTAAAATTTTTAAGGGTTTCAAGGGTTTTTACAGATTTTAATGGTTTTTATGTTTTTATGGGTTTATATAGTTTCTTAAAATTTTAGGGGCTTTTGGGTTTAAGGTAATTTTCAGGGTTTTTTAAAATTTTAGTGTCTTTTAGGGCCTTTTTATGATTTTTATGGTTTTTTGGGTTTTTAGGGTTTTTTTGGGATTTAAGGGTTTTGGGGGGTTTTCATGTTTTTAGTGACTTTTTGAGGTTTTAGGGATTTTTGGATATTTTTAGGGTTTTTAATGCCTTTTAGCATTTTTTTACCATTTTTACAATTTTTAAGGATTTTTATAGTTTTTAGTGGGTTTTATGGTTTTATGGTTCTCAGGGTTTTGTTTATGTTTTTCTATATTTATAGGCATTTTTTAGGATTTTTATGTTTTTATAGGGTTTTAGGGTTTTTTAGATATTTTGAGAGTTTTTAGGGTTTCCAAGGTTTTTAGGGTTTTTATAGATTTTCTAGGTTTAAGGGTTTTATAGATTTTTAGGATTTTTTTGTGTTTTTTAGGGTTTGTAGAGTTTTTTTAACGTTTTAGGGGTTTAAAGGTTTTTGTAGTTTTTAGTTGTTTTTAGGGTTCTAGAAGTTATTAGGTTTTTTAGAAGTTTTTATGGTTTTCAAGGGGGTTTCTGGGTTTCTAGGGTTTTTTACATTTTTAGGGATTTTCTAGGATTTTTATGGCTTTTAGGGGTTTTTATAGATTTTGAGGGGTTTTATGGGTTTCAAGGTTTTTAGGGGTTTTAGTAGTTTTTAGGGTTTTTATGGGTTTTTTTAGTTTTAGGTCTTTTAATTTTTTTTAATGCTTTTCATGATTTTAAGGATTTTTAGGGTTTTTTTGTTGTTTTTAGGGGTTTTATGGAGTTTTAGGGACTTTTACGGTTTTTAGGGGTTTTATGAATTTTATGGGGGGATTAGGGTTTTTTATGTTTTTAGGTATTTTTAGGACATTTTTAGGATTTTTTTGGTTTTTTGGATTTTAAGGGTTTTAATTTATTTTGATGGTTTTTAGGGTTTTAAGGTTTTTTGGGGGTTTTTATGATTTTAGGGTCATTTGGGATTTTATGGTTTTTTTGGATTTTTTCAGGGTTTTAAGGTTTTTAATATTTTTAATGTTTTTAGTGTTTTTTTGAGTTTTGAGGGTTTCTAGAGTTTATAGTGTTCTTCTAGGGGTTTATGGCATTTTAATGTTTTTTAGGTGTTTTATGGTTTTGAGTGTTTTTTAGGGTTTAAGGGTTTTTAATGTTTTTAGTGATTTTTAGGTATTTTTTAGGGTTTTTATGGTTTTTATGGTTTTTTCGGGTTTTAGGGGGTTTGATGGGTTTTAGGGGTTTTAGGGTTCTTCAAGGTTTTTAGGATCTATTGGGGTTTTATGGGGTTTTTTGAGTTTTTTTAGTTTTAAACGTTTTTAGGGGTTTTAAGTGTTTTTAGAGTTTTTAGTGGTTTTTAGGGGTTTTATGGATTTTTAGATTTTTTAATGTTTCTCAGGGGTTTTATGGTTTTATGGGGTTTTTTAGGGTTTTGAGGGTATTTTAATTTTTCAATGATTTTTAGGGATTTTTTAATATTTTAGGAAATTTTGAGTTTTTTAGGGAATTTGAGGGATTTTCATGATTTTTAGGGTTTTTATGATTTTTCAGGGTTTTAGGGTATTTTTGGGATTTTAGGGTTTTTATGAGTTTTAGTGTTTTAAAGGTATTTAATAGTTTTTTACTTTTTGGGGGGATTTAAAGTATTTTAGTTTTTTAGTGGTTTTTATGGGATTTTAGGGATTTTTTAGGGTTTTTAGGGTTTTTTACATTTTCAGGGAGTTTTGGGGATTTTTTAGGATTTTTGTGGGTTTTAGGGTTTTGAGGGATTTTAGGGGGATTCAGGGTTTTTAGGGGGTTTTAGGGGTTTTTCAATTTTTTTGGGTCTTTTCGGGTTTTAGGGATTTTTTTAGTTATTTAGGGTTTTTACTGGGGTTTTGGGGTTCTTTGGGGTTTGAGGGTTTTTTATGTTTTTTTTGGGTTTTATGTTTTTTAGAGGTTTTAATGGTTTTTTATGTTTTCAGGGATTTTTAGGGATTTTTAGGATTTTTATGGGAATTAGGGTTTTTCTGGATTTTGAGTTGTTTGAGGGCTTTTAGGTTTTTATTTTTTTTCTGGTTTTGGGGGTCTTTTTGGGTCATAGGTCTTTTTTTAGTTTTTTTTTTGGTTTTTAATGTTTTTTAGAGTTTTTTAATGTTCCTGTGGTTTAAAGGGTGTTTAGAGTTTTAGTGGGGTTTTAGGGGTTTAATGGGGTTTTAGGGTTTATTTTGAAGTTTTTTTGAATTTTTATGATTTTTAGGGGTTTTTCAAGGTTCATTGAGTTTTTTTATGTTTCTATGGATTTTTAGGGATTTTTTATGTTTTTTATGGTTATTATGTATTTTGAGGGATTTTAGGGTTTTCTAGGGATTTTAGGGGTTTTGAGGGTTTTTAGTTTTTTAGTTTTTTATGGTTTTTATGATTTTTTAGAGTTGTTTCAACCTTTTTAGGGGTTTTAAGTGTTTTTAGAGTTTTTTGTGGTTTTAGGGTTTTATGCATATTTCAGTTTTTCAACTTTTTAGGGGTTTTTATTGTTTTCAGGGTTTTTGGTGTTCTTAGGGTTTTTTACATTTTCATGTATTTTTAGGGATTTTTTTGGATTTTTATGGTTTTTATTATTTTTTGGGTTTTTAGAGATTTTTAGGGTTTTTAGGGTTTTCAGGGTTCTTAGAGACTTTCAAGGTTTTTAGTGCCTTTTGGGTTTTTTGGATTTTTTTAAATTTGTTAGGGTTTTTATTTTTTTATTGTTTTCGAACATTTTTTAGGTTTTTAAGGGTTTTAAAGTTTTTAGTGGGGTTTTAGGGTTTTTATGGTCTTTTAGGCTTTTTAAGGTGATTTGAGACGCATGGGGTGGCCCAATCTTCATAGCGTAGGGTGGCGGTTGAAGTATGTAGTTTGGCGAAAAGTGGCGGATGATGGGTGTGCATAGCGGATGCATGTAGTCAATAAACATTATAAGGAGCGTGGCCTACTACTTAGACACAACACTCAATAAAGGGACGTGATAGTCAATCCACACAACAATGCACTTGGGATGAGGCACGAAATCGAGGGCTTTGTGATCTTGGATCACCAATCTAACTTGTACATTGATAAGTCAATAATGCACAAGAGCAGAGGGAAAACCGAGAAAATCCTCACACAATGGAGAGAAAAAAAGAATAAGTTCTCAATAAAATCTTGAATGAAAATACAATTCCATGGGGTTGATATTTATAGCCAAGGGGTGATACAATAGTCAAGGGTCTAATACCCTAATATTTATAAAGTCTAAATCTACCTTTCCCTCTTAAAGTAAAAAAGATAAAGTCTAACAAAGACTTTTGGAAAATTTATAACATGCCTTTCCACCCATAGCCTACTGGATTTGACTTTGAGTACCTAGAACACCGAATTTGACTTTTGTGCCCAAAGATACCATTCTAGAATTCTCCATGTGGGTAAGGCTTCTAAAATTTGTGCAACCATGTGGGCCAAACTTTAAACATCATATTTGGGCTTGAATAAGTGATATAATAGTCCCATTTTCTCCATAAATGGAAGGAAAGATCCATTGGGCCTTTAATGAAGTGAGATGGTCACCCTTTGTTGCATTCAACCTCTTTAATCTCCCACACATCATCGGGCCTTGCAAATCCAACTCCTCCACCTGAGAAATTGACTTGGTGCCTTAAATATGGTTCTCATCATCCTCCCCCGATTGAAAAGGATTCATCATTGACTCTTCATCCTATGCACCCAAAAAGGAGAAAGATCAAAAACATTGAAAGTGGCACTTACACCCCACTCACTTAGAAAATCTATCTTATAATCATTGTTGTTAATATTCTCGACCACTCAAAATGGTCTATCTCCTTGTGGCATGAGTTTTGATTTCTTATTTTCTGTAAATATATCCTTTCATATATTAATCCAAACCAATCCCCCTAGCACGAACAACAATTGTTTTTTACCATTGTTTTCATGATCAACATATTTATGGGTCATTTTCTTGATATTTTTCCTTGCCTTTTCATATAGTTGTTTGATGAAATCTGCACGCCCTTTCGCATCCATATTAGTTTATTCCTGAAAAGGTAAAGGAACTTGATCAATAGGGGCAAGATGGTTAAAACCATAAACAATTTAAAATGGAGAATATTGTATATTGGAGTTCTTGGCACTTTTATATGTGAATTTCATATGTGGTAGACACTCCTCCCAATTCTTGAGATTCTTCTTGACAATTGTTTGCATAAGGGATGATAGTGTCTGATTCATCACCTCCATTTTCCCATCATATTCCGGATGGAATGTAATGGAAAATAGTAACTTTCTACCTAGTTTTCTCCACAAGGTCTTCCAAAAGTAACTAATGAATTTTTTGTCTCTATGTGACAAAATTATTCTTGGAATTCCATGGAGTTTGACTACTTCCTAAAAGAAAAGTGTTGCAATGTTAGTAGCATCATCTATTTTGTGATAAGGAATAAAATGTGCCATTTTAGAAAACTGATCCATCACAACAAAAATTGAATCTATCCCCCTCTTGGTCCTTGGTAACCCCACAATAAACTCCATTGATATATCCTCCCAAGGGTTTTGGGGATTGGGAGAGGAGGACATAATCTATGCGGGTTCAGTTTCGATTTGGATTTATGGAAAACAAAGCAATTTCACACAAAATTTTCAACATCTCTAGATATCCTAGGCCAATAAAAATGCTCACTAGGAACACTTAAAGTTTTTTCAACACCAAAATATCTCATTAACCCACCAGAATGTGACTTTTTTAGTAAAAGTAAACGAATAGAGAAATCTAGAATACAAATCTTATCAATCTGGAATAAGAATCCATTAGGTAAATAAAACTTTTCCCAAATAACTCCAGGTTTACAATGTCCATATGGTTTACTAAAATCACTATCTTTAGAATATAAATCCTTAATGAATTCAAAACCAAGGTGTTTTGAATCCAAAAATGATAAAATATAATATCTATGTGAAAGTGCATCTTCTGCAATATTTTCTTTACCCTTTTTATACTTGATGACATATAGAACTGATTCAATGAATTTCATAAATCTAGCATTTCTTCTATTTAGTTTATTTTGGCACTACTGGAAAATAGGTCTATACCCACGGTTTTGCAAAAACCTTGGGTATAGGGAATGTATGTGAACCTATACCCACGGTTGTTCCAAAAACTGTGGGTATAGTTTTCTTTTATGACCTATACCCATGGTTTTGGAGAAAACCATGGTCATAGGGTATTTTCCGAAGACCTATACCGACGGTTCTTCAAAACCGTGGGTTTTGGGGTTTTTTTTGAGGACCTATACCCATGGTTCTCCAGAACAATGGGCATATATTTCCCGCGTTATGAAGGGGAAAGAAAATTAGGCGGGACACGAAAAAAATTGGCGAGGAAGAAATTTTTTCACGGTTTAGATTAATATATTTACTATAATATAGATATATAATTTCAAAAGTCTTTAGTTAGGCTGGTAAAGCCTTCTGGGTGGGTTTTGTAGGTCACAGTTTTGAATCCCTCTGGCAGCGTTTTTTGAATTTAAATACTGCACCGGATTATATTAATATATAAACGTGGATACATGCATATATAGCAGTTAAATGTCGCAGATCGGTTGGTCCGTTTGTGTGGTGCGCCTGTGAAGTGCTTTATGAGACGCGGGTTTGATTCCTTTGGTCCGCGTTTTTTGAAATTTAAATACCTTGGTGGGTTATATTAATATATATACGTGAATATATGGTTATATAACAAATAAGAATTGTAGATTGGTTGGTCGGTTGGTGGGGCGCGCCTGTGAGGCGTAGCGTGAGGTGAGGGTTCAATTCCCCCCAGGGCCGAAATTTTTGGATTTAAATTCCCCACGGTTTGAAAACCGTGGGGTCAGTTGTGTGCCACACTGTAACAGTGTTGTGCCACATCTGACTCCCCTATACCCACGGTTCTCCAAAAACCATGGGTATAGGTTAAGACCCCTATACTGATGCCTTTCCATCCCATGGTTCCCAAAACTGTGGGTATAGGCTATAACCACAGTTTTGGGTTCTATACCCATGGTTTTGAACCGTGGGTATAGGTCGTTTTTTCAGTAGTGTGGATCCTATGGTACTTAAGAGCCTTGTGATTTTAATGGATCACAAATTATTTAGGCTAAAGATAGTGCTGACATGTCTCTAGTACTCTAAATAATGCATACAAATCTTTATCATATGTTGCATAGTTTAGAGTTGGGCCTTTTAACTTCTCACTAAAATAAGAAATAGGCTTACCTTCCTGCATGAGTACTCCACCAATACCAATTCCACTTGCATCATATTCAATCTAAAAGGTCTTACCAATGTCTGGGATTGCATGTAGAGGGCTGTGGGTGAGTCGATCGTTGAGAGCATGGAAAACCTTCTCTTGAGTTATCCCCCATTTTAAAGGAACATTCTTCTTTGTAAACTCATTCAATGGTGCTGCTAATGTGATGAATTCCTTTACAAATCTCTTGTAAAAACTAGTAAGCCCATGAAAACTTCTTACCTATCTAATGGATGTTGGAGTTGGCCATTCTTGTACTGCTTTGATCTTCTCAATGTCGACTTCAACTCCATTACTACTTACAATGAATCAAAGGAAAAAAATCTTATCGAGACAAAATTCACAATTATTTATGTTTCCAAGTTGGTTTTTCTTCCATAGCACCTCTAGTACTTTTCTAAGTGATCTACATGTTCATGAAAGGTCCTACTGTAAACCAAAACGTTGTCAAAGTAAACTACCACAAATTTTCCAATATATTTAGTTAAAAGATGATTCATTAACTTCATAAATGTACTATGTGAATTAGTGAGACCAAAGGGAATGAATAACCATTTATAAAGTCCATGTATTGTATTAAATGAAGTTTTCCACTCATCTCCTTCTTTCATCCTAATTTGATGGTAGCCACTTCTTAAGTCGATTTTTGAGAAAATTTTTGAGACATTTAATTCATCTAGAATATCATCTAACCTTGGAATAAGATGAAGATACCTGACTGTGATATTATTGATGGATCTGCAGTCAATGCACATTCTCCATGTTTCATCGTTCTTTGGTACTAGAAGCACCGATACGACATAAGGACTAAGGATCACTTTGACATATCCCACACCCAATATCTCTTGAACTTTTCTTTGAATTTATTTTGTTTTATCTAGGTTGGTGAAATATATAGGGCAGTTCAGTAGTGATGCTCTAGGTTTGAGGTCAATTTTATTCTCAATACCTCTAATGGGTAGGAACCATGTGGCACCTCTTCGAGAAACACATCTTCAAATTCCTGCAACAAAGACTCAACAACATGTGGAAAAGGAGATGTTATATTATTACTGTTCAACATTAATTTTTTGTATATAAGTTATAAAAGGTTTTTCCATGAAATCAAATCTTCCTTAACCTCACTCTTTTTTTACAAAATCACACTTTTCTCTCCTCTCAAATCTTTTCCCCCTCTTGATTTTTATTTTTTCTCCATTTTTTTCTTCCCTCATTTTATATTTTTCCCTTCTTCTCTCCTTTTTCATTTTCACTCTTTATTTACTCATCACTAATTTTTTTATTTTCTCTCAAAATTTTATCTTCCATAATTTGTTTTGGGGTCATGGGGTTGAGGGTTATAGGTTCCCCTCATATTAAAAAAGAGTGATGGTTCAAGAAACCATCATGAGTAACATGCTAATCATACTACCATGGTAGACCCAACAACAAGTGGCATTCCTTAATAGGAACAACATCAAACAATACCTCATACTTGTATTTAAAAATGAAGAAGAATACCTTCAACTATTTGGTAACCTTCAGATCTCCAAAATCATTCAACCACTGAAGTCGATATGGATGTTTTTGCATCAAAGTTGGAAGTCCCAACTTCTCCATCAATTCAGTGCTTGATACAATACTACAACTTCCTCCATCAATAATAACACTACATACCTTCCCATTGATATTTCACTATGTATGAAAAAGGTTCCCCCACTGCTCTTACTTTCCTATGGTAATTTGTGTGCTTAGAACTCTCCTAGTGATAAGAATATCACCATCTTTCAAAAATTCTCCATTATCAATTTCGGTGGATTATTCATCTTCCTCCTCCAAGATCTATTAATCAGTCTCCCATTCTTCATACTTTTTGATGGTCATGGAGCACTAATTTGGGAATTAACTAGTGATGTGACCCCTTATTTGACATTTGAAACACCAAATATTCCGATTACTTGTTTGGTTAGTTTCAAAACTAGGTTTCTTTGGTGGAAGAATTACCTTGTCACTTTTGCGATCAATCACCTCTTTAGCCTTTCCTAGTCCTCCAATATCATTATTTGGATTTCTCTTTGGAGTGAAAGGGGTAGTGGGTTTCCTCATGTTTCTCCTCCTTTTGATTTGTTTCTAGATCTTGGTGGCTTGATAAATCATATCTTGTATTTCCGCATGGTGGTACATCTCTTATTGATCAACAAACTCTTGATTGAACCCATATAAAAACCCTTCCATGGTTGCCTTCGGATCCTCCTCAATGTTTTCCCGATTCATAGAAATTTTCATCTCCATATAGTAATTTTCAACGGTCTTACTCCCTTTGGTGAGTCACTGAAGTTTTTTGTGGACACCTCTATGGTAGTGTGAGGGAACAAACCACTTCATCATGGAAAACATCATGTCATCCAACGTTTGGATAGTATGTCCTCCATATTAGGCTCTCTACTTTTGAACTTGATCCCACCATATTAATTCGTAATCAATGAATTCAAGGGCTTAAAGTTTTGGCTTTTTCTCCTCGGGATAGGTATGACATGAAAACACATGCTCAATCCACATCTCCCACTCCAAGTATGCTTCTGGATCGCTTTTCCCTTGAAATGAAGGGACATTCACCTTGATCCAACCAAGATGGTCATCATCATGTGGAATCCTTTGGCCTCCTCTAGGTTGTTAGTATAACCTCCTCCTTTGTAGGACATCCTCAAAATAGGCATTAAGGTTTTCTATCTCCTCCTCAGTGATGTGGGGGCGACGGGGGGCCAGACCTCACTGTGGGTTATCATGGATCATCCTTGGGATTAATTGATTTTCTAGGTTATCAATCCTCTCATGTAGCACCTCCAACTTCTGATCAAGAAACCAATCAAAATGTCTAACCAAAGCTAGCATTTAGAGTGGTGTAGCTTCGGGTACATGGGATCTACTTTGGATTCCTTCATTACTAGCATGAGTAATTCTCTTTCCACATTCTTATGCCATGATACAAACACAAACACACACGAAGACACACACACACACACACACACGTGCAAGGATACATAGACACACACACATACACATGATATTTACACACACACACACACACGCAATATATACACACTCACACTCACACAAACAAGTTTTACACACTCACAGACACACACAAGGATACACACTCACACACACAAGATGTACTCACATGCATACCCAAGGATACACACTTATGAATGTTTTTTTGCTTATTTATCTCCACTATTAACACTCAATATAAATACCAAGATCTTATGAAATATAATACCTTGTTTAGGGTGATCACATGCCACCAATCCTTTCCCAATCAAGATTGTGTTTGGGTCTGGTTTAACGTAACCCGCTTGAGTGGTAAAGGGTTTAAAAATGGAAAAGGGTTAAAGGAGGGTAGAAAATATGCGTAAAAAGGTGAAAAAGTGGTAGAAGGGTGGTATGTTGGTTTTTCTTGATTGTGAAAGAAAAGAAAAATTAATAACAATATGAGCCAAATATGATATGGTGATGAGGTAAAAATGATGGAAAGTGATGTATGGAAAATGAAAGTGCTAATAATTTAAAGCACGAGGAAGAAGTAATTATATCCAATTTTTTATTATCTTTTTTTTCTTCATCAAAACTCCCCAAAAAGTGTTGTTATTAGAGTTTTAAAGCACAATATAATGAATGAAGAGTAAGTTTTTTTTTTGAAATCTCTCAAATAAAGGATGTGCTTCATTTGAAAAAACATAAAATGATGAGTTGAGAGAATTTTTTTGTGTTTTTTAGATAAAAATCACATATAGAGAATTAAATGCAAAAAGAAGATGGATGAATAATTTACACAATGTAAAAATATTTCAATATTTTACAACAGAGGCCAATTATGAAGGTTTTCAAAGAAAAAGGGGGTTTTAATGGGTGGATAATAAGGAAAAATGAGAAGGTTAATGGAAAAAAGTAATGTAAATTAAGGGATATATGACTACCATGTCAACTGGAGCTCTGATATCGACTAATGTGAGACACACAGGGTGGCCTGATCTTCACGACGTAGTGCGGCAGATGAAGGATACAGTTTGGGGAAAATTAGAGGATGATGGGTATGGATATAGGATGCAAGTAGCCAATCAATGCTATAAAAGGCATGACCTATAATTAGACTACACTCTCAAGATAGGTATTTGATAGAAAATCCACACAACAATGCACTTGGTTTGAGGCACATAATTGGGGGCTTTGTGATATTGGATCACCAATCTAACTTGTAGATTGACAAGGTAATAATTCACAAGATCAAGGGGAAAAACCGAGGCAATCCTCACACGATGGAGAGAAACAAATCATAAGCTCTCAATAAAATCTTGAATGAAAATACAATCCCATGGGGTGGCTATTTATAGCCAAGGGGTGATATAATAGTCAAGGGTATAATACTCTAAATTCATAAAGGCTAAATATACCTTTCCCCATTAAATTCAAAAAGATAAAATCTAACAAATACTTTTGGGAAAAGTAGCACATTCCTTTCCACCTATAGCCCACCAAATTTGACTTTGAGTACCTAGCCCACCAGATTTAACTTTCGTGTCCAAAGATGCCATTCTAGAATTCTCCATGTGGGTAAGGCTTCTAAAATTCATGCAACCATGTGGGAAAAAATTTAAATGTCATATTTGGGCTTGAGTAAGTGAGATAATAGGCTCATTTTCTCCATCCATGAAAGGCAAGATTCATTGGGATTTTAATGAAGCGAGATGGGTGCCCACTGTTTCATTCAACCTCTTTAATCTCCCATGCATCATAGGGCCTTGAAAATTCAACTCCTCCACCCGGGCAATTGACTTGGTGCCTTTTATATGGTTCTCGTCAAAATATTTTCAGGGATTTTATGGTTTTAGGGGTTTTCTGAGTTTTTCAGGGTCTTAAGGGTTTTTTACATTTTCAGGGATTTTTTGGGCTTTTCTAGGATTCTTGTTATTTTTTGGGGTTTTTATGGTTTTTAGCGATTTTGAGGGGTTTTAGGGGTGTTCATGGGTTTTATGGTTTTTTTTGGTTTTTAGGGTCTTTTTGGGTTTTTAAGGGCTTTTGAGGTTTTGAGGTTTTCAAGGTTTTTTAGAGTTTTTTGAATGTTTATAAGGGTTTTAATGGGTTTTGCAGTTCTTAGTAAGTTGATAGGGTTTTTTGGGTTTTAGGATTTTTATGGTTTTTATGGTTTTAAGGGTTTTTTAGGGTTTTTAGGGTTTTTAGGGTTTTTAGGGTATTTTACTTTTGTATGGATTTTGAGGGAATTATTAGGTTTTTTATGGTTTTTAGGGTGATGGGTTGTAGGGGTTTTTAGGGGTTTTAGGGTTTTAGGGTTTTTTAGGGTTTTTCTGGTCTTTTTGGGTTTTTAGGGTGTTTTGAGTTTTTAGGGGTTTAAATGTTTTTTAGGGTTTTCTATAATTTTTAGGGGTTTATATGGTTTTTAGAGTTTTTAATTGTTTTTTAGGGATTTATGGATTTTTATGCATTTTTTAGTTTTTTAAGTGTTTTATGGTTTTTAGGGTATTTTCATATTTTTTTTGGGTTTTGTACATTTTCCTTGATTTTTAGGGATTTTTTAGGATTTTAAGGTTTTTAGGGGGTTTTGGCATTTTTAGGAATTTTGAGGGGTTTTAGGGTTTTTCAGGGGGATTTATAGTTATAGGGGTAATTATGATTATTTGGTTCTTCTAGGTTTTTTGGGTTCTTTTAGTTTTTTGGGGGATTTAAGGTTTTTTAGAGTTTATTAACATTTTTAGGGGTTTTAGAGTTTTTAGTGGTTTTTAAGGGGTTTATGGGTTTTTAGGGTTTTGAGATGTTTTAGGAGTTTTTAGGGTTTTTAGGGATTTTCAGAGTTTTTAGGGAGTTTTTTAGGTTTTTAGGGATTTTTTATTTTTTTAGGGTTTTAAGGTTTTTTTGAGTTTTTTAATGATATTTGGGGTTTTAAGGATCTTATATTTTTTTGTTATTTAGGGTTTTTGTGGATTCTTAGGGTTTTTATTATTTTTATGGGTTTTTATCATTTTTAGCGGGTTTTTAGGGTTTATAGGGTTTTTTACTTTTTCAGGGATTTTTTAGGATTTTTATGGTTTTTAAGGGTTTTAGGGGTTTTTAGGGGTTTTTATGGTCTTAAATTCTTGTCAAGGTATTTCGGGTCTTTGGTTTTTTTGGGTTTTTTTTATTTTTTTAGGTTTTTAAGGTTTTTTTGTGTTTTTAATCATTTTTAGGGGTTTTAAGGGTTCTTGTTGTTTTTAGTGGGGTTTTAGGGGTTTTATGGGTTTTAAGGTTTTTAGTGGTTTTTTATGGTTTTCAGTGTTTTTTATGTTTTGAGAGATTTTTAGGTTTTTTAGGGTTTTTAAGGTTTTTAGTGACTTTTTGGGGTTTTATGGTTTTTTTAGATTTTTTAAGGCTTTTAGGGGTTTTAATGTTTATAGCGTATTTAGTGGGTTTTTATTTTTTTATGTGTTCATAGTGTTTTTAAGGATTAATGGTTTTTTATGGGTTTAAGGGGTTTTTTAGGTTTTAGGGCTTTTTTATTTTTTTATGGCTTTTAACGTTTTTACGGATTTTGAGGGTTTTTAGAGTTTTTCAAGATTTTTAGGGTTTTCGGGATTTTTTAGGGTTTTTAGGGTTTTTTATTATTTTTTATTGTTTTTTTGAGTTTTTATGTGTTTTAACGGTTTTTACTATTTTTATTGTTTTTAGTGGTTTTAATAGTTTTTATAATTTTAGTGGGTTTTAGTGGTTTTATGTGTTTTTATGGATTTTTATGGTTTTTAGGGGTGTTTTTGGTTTTAAGGGGTCTTTTGGGGTTTTAGGGTTTTTTATGTTTCAAATGTTTTTACGGATTTTTAAGAAGTTTTATGGTTTTTAGGGTTTTTTAGGATTTTTAGGTATTTTGAGAGTTTTTTGAGATTTTTGGGGTTCGTTGAGTTTTTAGTGGGTTTTAGGGTTTTTATATTTTTTTGGTGGTTTTGGAGTTTTTTTGAGTTTTTCAGCGGTTTTAAGGTCTTTCAGAGTTTTTTTAACATTTTTAGGGGTTTGAGGGTTTTTAGAGTTTTAGTGTGTTTTATGGGCTTTATGGTCTTTTAGGGTTGTTTATGGTTTTAGGGGTGTTTATGGTTTTCAAAACATTTAGTTTTTTTATGTTTTTTTGGATTTTTTAGGATTTTCATGCCTTTTAGGGTTCTTTAGGTTTTTTTATAGTATTTGATGGTTTGGGCTGGGGTTAGGATTTTTTGGGTTTTTAAGGGGTTTTAGGGTCCTTTGGGATTTGGGGGGGGGGGTTAAGATTTTTATGGGTTTTTTGGGTTTTTAACGATTTTTGGAGTTTTAGGGGTTTTTACATTTTCAGATATTTTTAGGGATTTCTTATGATTTTTAGGATTTTTAGGGTTTTTTTGGATTTTGAGGGATTTTCAAGTTTTTTTGTTTTTTGGGGTTTTATGGTTTTTTGGGGTTTTAGGGGGGTTTTTTGTTTTTAAGGGTTTTATGGTTTTTTAGAGTTTTTAACATTTTTAGGTGTTTTAATAGTTTTCAGAGTTTTTAGTGGTCTACAGGTTTTTAGGGTTTTTATGGTTTTTAGTGGATTTATAGTTTTCGGGTATTTTTTAGGGGTTTTCAAATTTTCAAGGATTTTTAGGACTTTTTTAGGATTTTTAAGTCTTCCTTAGGATTTTAATGGTTATAGAGTTTTTAGGAGTTTTATGGATTTTGAGGGTTTTTATGGTTTTTTAGGATTTTGTAGGGTTTTTTTGTTTTTAGGGTTTTATAGTTTTTCATGGTTTTTTGGGTTTTTTTTGAGATTTTTATTGTTTTAATGTTTTTCAGAGTTTTTTAACATTTTAGGGGTTTTAATGGGTTTTAGAGATTTTATTGTTTTTAGGGTTTTGGGGGGGGGGGGTTAGGTTTTTATGTTTTTTAGAGGTTTTTATGGCTTTCAGGGGTTTTCAAGGTTTTAGAGTTTTTTAAATTTTCTAGGATTTTTAGGGTTTTATTTGGAATTTAAAGGGTTTTTGGGTTTTTTAGTGTTTTTAGGGATTTTGAGGGTTTTTAGGGGTTTTCAGTTTTTTTTTGTGTTTTAGTGTTTTTTTGAGTTTTTTAGGGTTTTAAAGGTTTTTAGAATTTTTTCAACATTTTTATTGGTTTTGAGGAGTTTTTAGAGCTAGTGGGTTTTTAGGGGTTTTATGGGTTTTTAGGGTCTTTTATGGTTTTAAGGCTTTTTATGGTTTTCAAGTGTTTTTCAAGGTTATTAGGGTTTTTTAATTTTTTAGGGATTTTTTAGGTTTTTTATGGTTTTTAGGGTTTTTAAGGATTTTTTGGATTTTGAGGGTTTTTAGAGTTTGGGGGTTTTTTATGGTTTTTCTAGTTTTTAGGGTCTTTTAGGGTTTTTAGGAGTTTTTTGAGTTTTTTAGGGTTTTTTTAGATTTTTTAGAGTTTTTAACATTTTTGGAGGTCTAAAGGGTTTTAAATGTTTTTTATGATTTTTAAGGTTTTTATGGGTTTTTAATATTTTTATGGTTTTATGGTTTTGAGGGGTTTTAGTGTTTTTTTGGTTTTTAGGGATTTTTAGGGATTTTTTTGGATTTTTATGGTTTTTAGAGTTTTTTTATGATTTTTATGGATTTTGAGAGTTTTTAGGTTTTTTAAGGTTTTTATGGTATTTTTGGGTTTGTAGGAATTTTTTGTTTTTCTTGAGTTTTTAAGGTATTTTAGAGTTTTTAACATTTTAGGTGTTTAATGGGAGTTCATAGTGGGTTTTTGGGTTTTTCTGGGTTTTAAGGGGTTTTTATGTTTTTAGAGGTTTTTATAGTTTTCTAGGGGTTTTCATGGTTTTAGGGTTTTTAGGGATTTTGATGTGTTTTAGGATTTAATTTTGTTTTTAGGGGTTTTAGAGTTTTTTTAGGGTTTTTAGGTTTTTTTTTGTTTTTTATCTTTTAGGGGGTTTTATAGTTCTTTAATTTTTTCAGGGGTTTTATAGTTTTTTTATGGTTTTAGTGGATTTAGAGGTTTTTAGTGTTTTTAAGGTTTTTAAGGGTTTTATGGTTTTCACGGGCTTTTCAAAGTTTTTAAGGGTTTTATGATTTGATGTGAGTTGGTCGGGGTGGCCTGATCTTCATGGCGTAGGTAGGAAGATGAAGGACATGATTCCATGTTAAGTGGTGGATGAAGGGTGCGAATAGTGGATGAAAGTAGTCAATCAATGTTATAAGGAGCGTGACCTACTACATAGACAATACACTCAAGGGAAGGATGTGATAGCCAATCCACACAACAATGCACTTGGCTTGTGGCACAAAATTAGGGGATTTTTGATATTGTATCACCAATCTAACTTCAATATTTACAAGGTTATAATGTAAAAGTGCAAGGGGGAAATTGGAACAATCCTCACACAATGAAGATAAATAAAGCGTAAGCTCTCTATTAAAATATTGAATTCCATACAAGTACCATGGGGGTGGCTATTTTACCCAAGGTGTGATGCAATATCCAAGGGTCTAATACCCTAAATTCATAAAGACTAAACCTACTTTGTTCCCTTAAATTCAAAAAGATAAATTCTACCAAATAATTTTTGGAAAAGTACAACACAACTTTCCAATTATGGCCCACTGGATTTGACTTTGGTGTCCAAAGATTCCAGTATATAATTTTCTTTGTGGGAAAGGAATCAAAAATTTGTGCAACCACGTGGGACAACATTTAAACATCATGTTTGGGATTTAATAAGTGATATAATTGGACCATTTTCTCCACCCATTTACGGCAATATCCATTTCACATTTAATGAAGTGAGATGGGCTCCCATTGCATCATTCAACCTCTTTAATCTTCCTTGCATCATCGGGCCTTACAAATCCAACTCCTCTATCTGGTAAATTGAAGCAGTTCCTTCTATGTGGTTCTCATCATCCTCCCACTTTTGAAAAGGATTCATTCTAAACTCTTCATTCTCTACACCCAAAAAAGGGGGGAAATCAGAAACTTAAAAGTGGTGATTACACCATACTCACTTGGAAAATATATCTTGTAAGAATTTTTATTAATTTTCTTGAGCACTTGGAATAGTCCATCTCCTCATGGAAATTGTTTTGATTTATGATTTTCAGGAAATCTAACCTTTCTCATATAAATCTATACCGAGTGACTGGGCTCGAACAACACTTTCTTCCAGCCCTGGTTTTCATGATCATTGTATTTATGGGTCATTGGCTTGACATTTTTCATTGGATTTTCATGGATTTTATTGAGGAATTCTACAAGCCCTTTCAAATCCATAATATTTTATTCCTACATAGTTAAAGGGACTAAATCAATAGAATCAATGGGGTTAAATCCATAAATAATTTTAAATGGAGAATATTGAGTAGTGGAATGATTGGCTCTATTATATGAGAATTATACATGTGGTAGATACTACTCACAATTCTTTTGATTCTTCTTATCAATTTCCCGCATAAGCGAAGATAGTGTTCAATTCACCACCTTAGTTTTCTGATCGGTTTGTGAATGAAAAATAGTAGAGAATAGTAATTGTGTACCCATTTTTCCCCTTGAGGTCTTCCAAAAGTAGCTGATAAATTTGTGTCTTTATCTAATACAATCATCTTAGGGATTACATGGAGTTTGACTAATTCTTAAAAGAAAAGTGTTGCAATGTTAGTGTCATCATCTTTTTTTGAAAAGGAATAAAATGTGACATTTTAGAAAACCGATCCACCATAAAAAATGGAATCTCTCCCCCTCTTATTCCTTGGTAACCCAACAATAAATTCTATTTATATGTCCTCCCAAGGAGTGTTGGGGATTGGGAGAGGAATATAGAATCCTTGTGGGTTCAGTTTAGATTTGGATTTACAAAAATCAATTCACTTTTTCCCAAGTTTTTGAACATCTCTAGACATCCTAGGACAATAAAAATGCTAACTAATAACACTTAATGTTTTTGAACACCAAAATTTCCAATTACCCACTAGAGAGTGACTCCTTTAGTAAAAGTAAACAGATAGAGCAATTGGGAAATACAAATATTATCAATTCAGAATGAGAATCCATCATGTAAATGAAACTTTTCCCAACTAACTCCATGTTTACAATGACCATAAGGTTCACCAAAATCTATATCAGTGGCATATAAATCCTTATTGTATTCAAAACTAAGGAGTTTTGAATCCAGAAATGATAAAATAGAATATCTATGTGAAGGTGCATCAGCCATAGTATTTTCTTTACCCTTTTTATTCTTGATAACATATGGAAATGATTCAATTAATTTCATCCACCTATAATGTCTCCTATTTAGTTTGTGTGGCTCCTAAGGTATTAAAGAGCATCTTTATCAGAATGGATCACATATTCTTTTGGCCAAAGATAATACTACCAAGTTTATAGTACTTTAAACAATGCATAAAACTATTTATCATATATAGCATAGTTTAGAGTTGGGTTATTTAACTTGTCACTAAAAAAATAATTAGTCTTAACTTCTTACATGAGCACACATCCTATGACAATTACTCTTGTATCACATTCAATTTCAAAGGTCTTATAGAAGTTTGTGAGCACAAACAGGGGTGCGTGGGTGAGTCTCTCTTTGAGTTATTTGAAATCCGTCTCTTGATTTGTCCCCCATTTGAAAGGAATTCCTTCACAAATCTCCTATAAAAACTATCAAGCCCATGAAAACTTCTTGCATGTCCAACGGAGGTGGGAGTCGGCTACTCCTAAAAGGACTTGATCTTCTCAATATCTACCTGAACTAAATCTCATCTTACCAAAAACTCAAAAAAAAACAATAAAATCCCTAAAAACCATAAAACCCTTAAAAACCTTAAAACCCCTAAAAACCCACCAAATATATAAAAATACTAAAACAAAAAAAAACTATAAAAATCCTAAAAAACACCGAAATATCACTGAAAGCATAAAAAAGCCTAAAAACCCTGAAAAACCCCTAGAAACCACAAAAACCTTCCATAAAACCCTAAAAACCCATTAAAAATGATAAAACCCCTTAAAACCGCTAAAAACATTAAAACTCTAAAAAACATTAAAAAAAATGAAAAAACTTAAAAAAAAATCCATAGAAAACCAAAAAAGACCCTAAAATCCCTAAAAAACCATAAAACCCCTAAAAACCTAAAAACTCCAACAAACCCTCAAAATACCTAAAGACCCTAAAAACCATAAAAATCATAAAAAATCCCTAAAACACCAAAAAAACAAAAAAACATAAAAAACTTAAAACCCACTAAGAACTCTAAAAACCCTTTAAACACCTAAAAATGTTAAAAACTCTAAAAACCTTTAAACCCCAAAAGATTCTAAAAACCATAAAAACCCCTAAAAACCCCTAAAACACCTAAAGACCCTAAAATCCATAAAACCCCTCAAAATCCCTAAAAATACTAAAAACCATAAATATCATAAAAAATCCTGAAAAATACATGAGAACATAAAAAACCCTGAAAACCCTCTGAAAACCATAAAAACCTAAAAACATTAAAAATCATAAAAGCCCATAAAAACCCTAAAAACACTAAAAATTCTAAAACCATTTAAACCCCTAAAAACATTAAAAACTCAAAAAACCCTAAACCCCCAAAAAACCACAAAAACCCTAAACACATAAAAACCCTAAAAACCATGAAAACCCCTAAAACCGCTCAAAATCCCTAAAAACTCTAAAAACCATAAAAACCATAAAAATCCAAAAAAGTATTGAAAATACCTGAAATTGTAAAAAAAACCCTAAAAACCTTGAAAACCCCCTGAAATCCATAAAAACCCTTAAAACCATAAAATCCCCTAAATCCCCATAAAAACATAAAATCAACTACAAAAATCTTAAAAACTCTAAAAACCCTTAAAACCCTAAATGACAAAAAAACCATGAAAAACCCAAGACCCTAAAAACCTTGAAAACCTCTAAAAACCCTAAAAATCCCTCAAAACCCCAAAAAACAATAAAATCCATAAAAATCCCTTAAAATGTAAAGAAACCATAAAAACCTAAAAACACTTGAAAACCATAAACCCCCCAAAAATATTAAAAACAATAAAACCCATTAAACCTTAAAACCCACTAACAATTCTAAAAGCCTTTAAAACCCTTAAAACCCCTAAAAACGTTAAAAACTTTGAAAAACCTTAAAACCCTAAGAAACTAAAAAAACACTAAAACCCAGAAAGACCAGAAAAACCCAAAAAATCCAAAAAAACCCTAAAAACCCTAAAAACCCTAAAAACCACAAAACCCCCTCAAAATCCTTAAAATTCCTAAAAACTATAAAAACCATAAAAATCCTAAAAAAGTTCTAAAAAATCTCTAAAAACGTAAAAAACCCCAAAAACCCTAAAAAATTCATGAAAAGATTGAAAACCCCTAAAAACCGTCAAAAACCATAAAGACCACTCAAAACTCTAAAAACCCTTTAAACCCATAAAAATTTTAAAGAACTCTAAAAAATATTTAAAACCCTACAAAAATAAAAAAAAACCCTAGAAAACCCCTAAAATCATAAAAAAACCCTAAAAACACCTAAAAAAAATTCAAAATCACAAAAACCATAAAATCCCCTAAAACCATAAAAATTCTAAAAATGCCCTAAAAATCCCTTAAAACATAAAAAACCCTAAAACCCCTCACAGGTGTGATGTATCTCGCTTCTACCTCTTTCGGTGGAGCTTCAACATCCATCTAAATTATGACTCCCCACTGGTGGCAATCTGGGTAAGGTTTTTTGAACTCCCCCTACCCTTTTAAAACTTGTCAATTATTACTATGATGGGAAATTTGGTTGGAAGGTTTTTGTGTGTGGATAGTAGAACCGGTGCCCTTTTCCATCTAGTTTCCCTGAGAGTTTTTGTTGAAATTGATGCCTCTAAGGAACCAGTTGAATTTGTCTAGATTGAAATTGGTGAAGAGCTTCGGTGGAGCCGGAGGGATAATAGGGTGGAGGAAGGTGGGTCTTCATCCCAGTAGGTTGCTGAGGAACAAAACTTTGTCAAGGAAATTTTCAAGCGAATCAAGGGTGATTTTGGACTGGGGAGTGATGCCCTCCTGTAGTGGGGGGGGAGGACACTCCTGGTGAAGTTGGGGTCGTGGCCTTATAGACTGACCCTGGTAGGGACGCGAGCATGGCCTTAAGATCATCTTGCCATGGGATGGAGAAGGAGGCTTCGACATGCCCTCCAGTAAGTGGTCATGAAAGTGGAGATGACCTGGTCTTAATCTCGAATCGGTTCAATGCCCTGGAACCTTGGTCTCTATGAGAATTAAAGAAGGGGGTCTGGTGGGATAGGAATTGCAGGAGGTGGAGGCCAAATTTAAGGACCTCTAGGATGCATACCTTCTTTCCTCTCATGATGGTCCAAGGGTCCGGGGAATGGAAAACCCCACGCCCTCTATGTATTCGTCGGAGCAAGTGTCGTTTGATGCTATTGTACCAGGAATTGGTATGAATGATACCCCTCAGCCCGAGCAGCAGTTTGATAATCTTTATGCTGATAGGAGGAGCATTGAGCATCCTGAACCGAGCTCCACTCTTGTTATGTTTGAGAAGTTTCCCCCTGTGTTAATCTATCTGAACCGATTATGTTGGATTGCTCGGAAATCTCGCTTGAGCAGCATGTAAAAGATATCTTCCAAAATCTCGACCTGCAATCGGTGGTCTTTCTTAGGGACGAGAATGATGAAAACATTAGGATAGGAGAAGTATTTGGGGACTGTGATGACCTTCTGTACGCCAGCTTGGATAGGATCAAGGATCAGACGATGATGGGTCCTCCTGGTTCCTCTAGCTGTAATCAAAAGAGAAAGCCAAGATCTATTCTTGAATGTGGCAGACAGGGTGGCACGATTGTGCCTATTGATATAGCCCTCAGTAGGGCCAAGGGGATGAGTGATCCTCCAGTGAAGCGGAGGGCAATGAGGGACTATTCCTCCCTGCCTAGGCCAATGGCTACTAGAGAGGCTTCCAAGGCCCGCAATGGTGAAGGGGATGAACATGGTAGGAAAGATCGGGCTACCAAAGTGAAGCCGGATGCAGAACTTAGGAAATACTGTATGGCCTTCCTCAAGCAATATGAATCTTCTGAATGGGAGTCAGTGGACTAGGATGCTTCTTCAGGCTATGGTGTTGATGGAGACCCCTATGGGGAGGGTGAATTTGGTCTGTAACTATCTTCCTTGTTGCTTTTTGGGTCTTTTGGAATTTCTTGTGTGGGGGTGTCTAGGGTTTTTGGTGTGGGTTGATTGACCCCGCCCCTCCCTCATCTGTTGTACTTTTATTTTCTAATGATTTGGGGGGCCAGGGATAACCTGGTCTCTCACCTTCCTTGCCCTTAAAACCCCTAAAACATTAAAAAAAAATATAATATCTTAAAAACCCTAAAAAATAAAAAAACTCTAAAACCACAAAAAACCCTAAAAATCCAAATAAAACCCAAAAAAACCAAAAAAAACCCCGAAGAACATAAAACCCTCAAAATCCTTAAAATCCCTAAAAAACTTAAAAACCATGAAAATCCTAAAAAATCGCTAAAAACATAAAAAACCATAAAACCTTGAAACCCACTTCAAACCCATAAAACCCCCAAAAAACCTTAAAAACCCATAAAAACCCTAAAACCCATGAAAAAATATAAAAAATGTTAAACCCCTAAAACATTAAAAACTCTAAAAACCCTTTAAAACACTAAAAAACTAAAACAAACCATGAAAACCCAAAAGACAACAAAACCCTAAAAACCCTAAAAAACCTTGAAAAGCCCTAAAACCCCTCAATATCCCTGAAAACACTAAAGAAACCCTAAAAATCCTAAAAATCCTAAAAATACTTCAAAATAAAAAAAACCCTAAAAATGAAAAAACCTTAAAAAACTAAAAAACTAAAAAAACTAGAAACCCAAAAAGGCACTAAAAACCTTGAAAAAACTTTAAAATCCCTCAAAATTCCTATATACCCTAAAACCATATATTTCCTAAAATATATCTAAGCATCCCTGAAAATGTAAAAAACCCTAAAAACACAGAAAACCCCTAAAAACCATAAAAACGCATAAAATCTTAAAACCCTAAAATCTAATAAAAACCCAAAAACACCACTAAAAACTCCAAAAAACCAAAAAACCCCTAACATGTTAAAAACTCTAAAAGACCTTAAAACCTATAAAAAACTCCAAAAACCCTAGAAAACTGAAAACATTTAAAAAACACTAAAACATTAAAACCTCTAAAAATACCCAAAAAAATATATTTAAAAATCCAAAATACTATAAAAACCCTAAAACCCTAAAAACCTTTAAAATCCTTAAAACCCCTAAAAACCCTAAAACCCATTAAAATCTTAAAAATCCCTAAAAAGGACTGAAAACGTAAAAAACCCAAAAAACCCTGAAAAATCCCTCAAAACCATAAAAACCCCTAAAAACCATAAAAACCCTTAAAACCACAAAAAACACTAAAAACCCTTAAAACCCTAAAAATGTTAAAAACCTCTAAAAACCATAAAAACCCTAAAAAAATTTAAAAACCCTAAAATGAAAAAAACCATAAAACCCCTAAACCCTAAAAACCATAAAAAACCCCTGAAAACCCCTAAAACCCCTTAGAATCCATAAAAACCATAAAAAAACTTTAAAACCATAAAAATCCTAGAAATCCCTAAAAACCTAAAAACCCTAAAAACCCTAAAAAACCTTGAAAAACCATAAAACCTTTAAAAACCTAAAAAACAATAAAATGCATAAAAACCTAAAACCCACTAAAAACTCTAAATTTTTTTAAAATCCTTAAAAATATTTAAAAAAAATATAAAAAACAGTAAAAATCCTAAAAAACAAAAAAACCTTAAAAACACAAAAGACCCAAAAAACCCTGAAAAACCCTAAAAACCTTGAAAAACCCTAAAACCCCTAAAAGCCATAAAAATCTTAAAAGACCCTAAAATTCGTTAAAAACGTAAAAATACTAAAAACACAGAAAACCCCTAAAAACCATAAAAACCCCTAAAAATCTTAAAAAATCCATAAAAAACCTAAAATCGACTAAAAACTATAAAAACCATTAAAGCCACTAAAAAATTAAAAAACTCTAAAAAACCTTTAAAACGCTAAAAAAACTCAAAAAAAAACCCAAAACCCTATAAGACCCTAAAACCCCTAAAACCCTTCAAAATCCGCAAAACCACTAAAATACCATAAAAGGCATAAAAATCCTTAAAAATCCCAAAAATTCCCTAAAAATGAAAAAACCCTTTAAACCCCAGAAAACCCCTTGAAAATAATAAAAACCCCTGAAATTATTAAAACCCCAGAGAATCCATAAAACCCTAAATAACAACTAAAAACTATAAAAACCCCTAAAATCCCTTAAAAAGTAAAAAAACTCTAAAAAACATAAAAATCCGAAAAAACTCAAAAAACACTGCAAACCCAAAAAGACCCAAAAACCCTAAAAAAACGTAGTGATACTAAAAAACCATAAAATAACCTAAAAACCTCAAAATCCCTAAAATCCCTAAAATCATTAAAACCATAAAAATCCAAAAAAAATCCCTAAAAATCCCTCAAAATGTAAAAATACACTAAAAATCATGAAATCCACCATGAAACACATAAAACCCATAAAGTCCATAAAATTTCTAAACACCATAAAAACCCAAAAAACCCACTAAAAACTCTAAAAAACTTAAACACCCTAAAAACATTAAAAAAAATTAAAAACATTAAAACCCCTAAAAAATAAAAATAACCCTAAAAACTCAAAAACACCCTTAAAACCGTGAAAACCATAAAAACCCTAAAAACACTGAAAACCCCAAAAGCCCCTTAAAATCCCTAAAACCCCTAAAACACATAAAAATTAAAAAAATCCTAAAAAAATACCTAAAAATCATGAAAATATAAATAAACCATAAAAACTTTGAGAAAACCATAAAAACCATAAAAATCTATAAAATCCCTAAAAATTCATAAAACCATAAAAATCCTAAGAAATCCCTAAAATTCCATAAAAACTTAAAAAACCTTAAAAACCATGAAAACCCCTTGAAAATCATAAAAAACCCCTAAAAACCTTAAAAACCCCCAAAAATCCCATATAAACCCTAAAAACTCAAAAAATCCTAAAAACTAAAAAAGACCCTAAAATCCTGAAAACCCCTAAAAACCATGAAAAAATTTTAAACCCCTCAAAACCCCTAAAACACTAAAAAACCATAAAAATCATAAAAATCATAAAAGCCTTAAAAATCCCTAAAAATACCTAAAATAAAAAAAACCATAAAAACCCTGAAAACCAGAAAACCCCCTAAAAACCATAAAAACCCTAAAACCCCATAAAAACCTTAAAACACACAAAAAACTCTTAAAACCCTTAAAACCCATAAAAATGTAAAAACACTAAAAAACCTTAAAAACATTAAAAATTCAAAATAACCCTAAAAACCAAAAAAACAATAAAACCCCCCAAAAGTTTTAAAAAACCTAAAATCCCTAAAAACCATAAAAAACCCTGAAAACCAAAAAAATCCTTAGAAAGACCTAAAAATCCCTAAAAATGTAAAAAACCCTAAAAAAACCGAAAAACCCTAAATCCCCTTAAAATCCCCAAAACCCCTAAAACACCTAAAAATTAAAAAAATCCTAAAAAAGTCCTAAAAATCTTGAAAGTATAAAAAACCATAAAAACTCTGAGAAAACCCTAAAATCCATAAAAATCCCTAAAATCCCTAAAAACCATAAAACAATAAAAATTCTATGAAATCCCTAAAATTCCATGAAAATGTAAAAAACATTAAAAACCCTGAAAACCCCTTGAAAATCATAAAAACCCCTAAAAACCTTGAAAAACCTCAAAAAAACCTATATAAACCCTGAAAACCCACTAATACTAAAAAAACCTTGAAACCACTAAAAATGTTGAAAACTCTAAAATCCCTTAAAAACATTAAAAAATAAAAAAAACCTTAAAACTGAAAAGTCCCTGAAATTCTGAAAACCCCTAAAACCCTAAAAAACCCAAAACCCCTCAAAATCCCTAAAAACACTAAAAACCCTAAAAACCCTAAAACCATACAAGATTAATAATCCCGAAAAACCCCTAAAATAAAAAAACCTTAAAACCCTCGAAAGAACCCTAAAAACCAGAAATCCCCCTAAAAACCATAAAAAACATAAAAACCCATAAACCCCTAAAAACTCACAAAAAAACTCTAAAAACCTTAAAACCCCTAAAAATGTAAAAAACACTAAATACATATAAAACACTTAAAACTCAAAATAATCCAACAAACCCAAAGAAACATAACCCCAAGCTATAAAAAACCTTAAATCCCTAAAAACGTTAAAAAACCCTAAAACCCATAAAAATCCTTAGAAATCCCTAAAAATCCCTGAAAATGTAAAAAATCCTAAAAACACTAAAACCCCCTAAAAACCATAAAAACACCTAAAAAATTCAGAGAACCATGAAAACCAATAAATAACCTCAAGCCCTACTAAAAAAATCTAAAACCCCTCAAACCCCTATAAAAGTTGAAAACTATAAAAACCTTAAAACCCCTAAAAACCTAAAAAGACCTTAAACACCTTGAAAACCCCTGAAAAACCCTAAAAATCCTCAAAATTCATAAAAACCCTAAAAAGCCTAAAAACTATAAAAATCCTAAAAAGGGCCTTAAAAATCCCTTAAAACATAATAACCCATAAAACCCTGGAAAAACCCTAAGAACCCTAAAAATCCCTAAAAACCATAATAAACATTTAAACCCCATAAAAACCCTAAAAATCACTAAAAAATCTAAAAACCCTTCAAACACCTAAAAAGTTAAAAAAACTGTAATAACATCAAAACCCAGAAAAACCTAAAAAACACCTAAAACCCAGAAAAACAAAAAAAAACCCTAAAACCCCTAGAAACACTGAAAACCACAAAAACCCGTCAAAACCCTTTAAAACCCTAAAACCCCATAAAAACCATAAAAATCCTAAAAACGCTAAAAATCCCTAGAAAAGTAAAAAACCCTAAACACCCATGAAAAGTATAAAAAACCCTATAAACCCTAAAAACATATAAAAACCCAAAACCCACTAGAAACTCTAAAAACCTTAATCCCCCAAATAACGTTAAAAAAATTTAATAAACCTTAAAACCCCTAATGACTAAAAAAACAAGAAAACCCAAAAGGCCCCAAAATCCTTGAAAAACCCTAAAAACCCTAAATACCCCTGAAAAACCATAAAACACTCAAAATACCAAAAAACTCAAAAACCCTAAAAACCATAAAAACCCTAAAAAATCCCTGAAAATGTAAAAAAAATCTCAGAAAACCCCCTTAAAACTATAAGAAACCCTAAAAATAGTACAAATTCATAAGTACACACAAAACCATAAAAACCACTAATAACTTTAAAAAACCCTTAAAACCCCTAAAAAACTAAAAAACCCATAAAACCCCCAAAAAACCATAAAAACCCCCAAAACCTTGAAAATTCTCAAAAACCTAAAAAATCCCTAAAAACCCTATAAATGATAAAAATAAAAAATAATCCTAAAAATCCTAGAAAACGTAAAAGACCCTAAAAACCCTGAAAAAACATTAAATCCATAAAACCCCTAAAACCATAAAAACACAAAACCACTAAAAACTCTAAAAACCCTTAAAACCCTACAAAAAATTAAAAACCTCTAAAAACCTTAAATACCCAAAAAACTAAAATAAAACCTAAAAGGACCCTAAAAACCCTAAAAAATCATAAAAACCATAGAAACCCTTAAAAACATTAAAAAGCCTCACATACCTAAAATCCCTAAAAACTATAAAAATCATAAAAAAGAAATAAAAATCCCTTAAAATATAAAAAACCCTTAAAACCCATAAAACCTCCTCAAAATGAAAAAAACCCTAAAAATATTAAAAACCCAAAAAACCCCATAAAATAATAAAAACCCACTAAAGCACCAAAAATCTTATAAAACCCTAAAATGTTAAAAACACTAAAAAACACAAGAACCCCTAAAAAACTCAAAAAAAACCCTTGAAAACCCAAAAGGACCCTAAACACCCTAAAAACCATAAAAACCCCCCAAAAAACTCTCAAAACCCTCAAATATTTAAAAACAAAAAAATCCATAAAAATCCATAAAAATTTCTAAAAATCGTCTAAAAATCTAAAAACCCATAAAACACTAAAAAATAAAAAAAACCCTAAAAACCCAAAAAGACCCTCAACACCCTAAAAACTGAAGAAACCCCTAAAAACCCTCAAAATCCCAAAAAATCTTAAAAAATCCTAAAATCCATAAATGTCCTAAAAACCTAAAAAATATCGGAAAACTTAAAAACCCTAAACCCCCCCTGAAAACCATAAAAACTACTAAAATTCTTAAAACCCATAAAACCCAAAAAACCAAAAAAACTCTAAAAACCCTTAAAACCCCTAAAAATATTAGAAAAATCTAAAAGCCTTAAAACCCTAAAAATATTTAAAAAAGTATTAAAAGTACAAAAGACCCTAAAAATCCTTAAAAACCCTAAAAACACTAAAAATCCTTAAAACCCCTAAAACACCCAAAAAAGCATAAAAATTCGAAAAAAAAATTCCTAAAAACCGCTGAAAACATAGAAAACTCTAAAAACCCTGAAAACCCCTTAAAAATCATAAAACCCCTAAAAACCTTTAAAATGCCTCAAAACCAATGAAGATCCTAAAAAACACAAAAACACTAAAAACCCTTTTAACCCCTAAAGCATTAAAAACTCTATTAAACCATAAAAACCAAAAAAATTAAAAAAACACCAAAACCCATAAAAATCCCTACAAACCCCTAAAACCCACAAAATCCCTAAAAAACCCTTAGTGCTCTAAAAATCATAAAAATATAAAAAAAATCCCTAAAAATCACTGAAAATGTGAAAACCCCTAAAAACCTAAAACCCCCATTAAAACCCCTTTAAAACCATAAAACCCCTAAAAACCCAAAAAAACCCATTAAAATCCTAAAAACCACTAAAAACACTAAAAACCCTTAAAACCTCTAAAAACAATAGGAAACACTAAAATGCTTAAAAACCCTAAAAACAAAAAAAACACCAAAATCCCAAAAAACCACAGTAACCCCAATACTATGAAAAACCATAATACCAATAAAAATCCCTAAAACCCCTAAAAACCATTAAAATCGAAAAAAACCAAAAATACTTAAAAAGGCAAAAACCCTAAAACCCCCGGAAACTCCCAAAGACAAAAAAAACATTTAAGACCTAAAAACCCTAAAACCCAATGAAAACATTAAAAACCACTGAAAACTCTAAAAGCCCTTAAAACCCCTAAAAACGTTAAAAAATATAAAAACCTAAAAATATTAAAAAACCCCAAGAAACCAAAAAACCCTAAAAAATTTGAAAACCCCTAAAAACCCTTAAAATCCAAAAAAATCCAAAAACCAAAAAATTCCTAAAAAACCACTAAAAATCCCTAAAACATAAAAATACATAAAATACCTAAAAACCATAATACCCCCTAAAACCCTTAAAACCCATAAAACACTAAAAAACTAATAAAAAATATAACCCCCCTAAAAAGTTAAAAAATTCTAAAAACCCTAAAAACTCAAAAAAAACCCTAAAAAGCCCAAAAAACCATAAAATCACTAAAAACCTTGAAATACACTAAAAAAATCTCCAAATACCTAAACCCCTAAAAAAATAAAAATCATAAAATCATAATAATACCCTAAAAATCCCTAAAAATAAAAAAGCCCTAAAACCATGAAACCCCCCCCCTAAAACCCATAAAACCCCAAAAATCCCAAAAATCCCCTAAAACCACTAAAAACTCTAAAAACCTTAAAAACCCTAAAAACATTTAAAAGCTATAAAAATATTAAAAAAGCCTAAAAACTCAAAAAAAACCCCTAAAAGACACAAAAGGACCCAAAATATCTTGAAAACCCCTAAAACCCCTTAAAATCTCAAAAAACCCTAAAAACCAAAAAAAATACAAAAAATCACTAAAAATTCGTGAAAATATGAAAAAATCCTAAAACCCCTGAAAAAAATGAAAACTCCTAAATACCTCAAAACCCCTAAAAATGAAAAAAAACCCTAAAAACTACAAAAAACTCTAAAATCCCTTAAAACCCCTAAAAACTCAACACTACATTAAAACCCAAAAAAACTCAAAAAAACATAAAATCACTAAAAACATCAAAATACCTAAAAGCCAAAAAATCTAAAAATCATAAAAATCCTATAAAATCTCTAATAAAACAAAAACCTTAAAACCCCCTAAAAACCATAAAACCCCTAAAACCTTAAAAATCCGTAAAAACCCATAAAAACGTAAAAACCCACTAAAACTCTAAAAACCCTTTAAACCCCAAATAACTCCAAAAAAACCCTAGAAAACCCAAAAACACACAAAAACCCCTTAAAATCCCTAAAAGTCCAAAAAACCATAAAAATCATAAAAAACTCTCAAAAAATCCCCTAAAAACAATATAAACCCCTAAAAACCTTTAAAAACATAAAAACCCATAAAAACCCTATAAACCACTAAAAACTCTAAAACACCTAAAACCCGCAAAACGTGTTAAAAATTATAAAAAAGTTTAAACCCCCCAAAAAACTCAAAAAACCCCATAAAACCCCAAAAATCTATAAAAACCCTAAAAACCCTCAAACCCTCTAAATCCCTACAACTCTAAAAACCATAAAAAAGAAGAACAATCCTAAAAGCTCAAAAAATCCTTGGAAACATAAAAAACATTTAAACCTGTAAAAATCCCTTGAAAACCATAAACAACTAAAATACTTAAAATAACCATAAAAACCCTAAAAACCTATAAAAAACAGTAAATCCCCATAAATCCCCTAAAAACATAAAAAACTATAAAAAAAACCTTGAAAACCCCCAAAAGACCTTGAAAACCCTTAAAACCACAAAATACCCTAAAACCCCTCAAAATCCTTAGAAACCATAAAAATACAAAAGAAGCTGAAAAAATTCGTAAAAACGTAAAAATACCCAGAAAAACCCATGAAAACCATAAAAACCAGCAAAGCCTTAAAAAATATTAAAGTCCCATAAAACCCTAGAAGACCACTAAAAACTCTAATACCCCTTAAAACCCTTAAAATGTTAAAAACTCTAAAAAACATTAAAAAACGTAAAAAACTCAAAAAAAAACTCAAAAAAAAAACTCAAAAAAACCCACTAAAAACCCAATACAACCATAAATTACCTAAAAACCCTAAAAATGATCCCAATCCAAAAAAACCCAAGAAAACCCCAAAACCATAAAAATCCTAAAAGGGCCCTAAAACCCTGAAAACATAAAAAACCCTAAGAACCCTAAAACCCCAGAAAACCATAAAAACCCCTATAACATTAAAAACCCTAAAAATCCATAAAAACCCTAAAAACCAGTAAAAACTCTTAAAACCATTAAAACCCCTGAAAAAGTTAAAAAATTCTAAAAACCCTTAAAAACGCAAAAATCCCTTAAAACCCAAAAGACCCTAAAAACCCAAAAAACCAATAAAACCCCTCAAAATATAAAAAACACTGAAAATCCTCAAAATCCCTAAAAACCATAAAAATTCAAAAAATCCCTAAAAAACCATGAAAACGAAAAAAACCTTAAAAACCCATAAAACACTAAAAGCCCCCTAAAAATATAAAAACCCTTTAAACCCCTAAAAACGATAAAAAACTCTAAAAATGTTAAAAATGTAACACTCAAAAAACACTTTGAAAACCCAAAAGACCTTAAAACCCCCCAAAAAACAACCCAAAAAACCCTCAAAATCCCTAAAAACACTACATAACCCTAAAAATTATAAAAATCATAAAAAATACCTAAGAATACCTAAAAAGAAAAAAACCCTAAAAACCCTTAAAAACCCCATGAAAACCATAAAAACATATAAAAACCTTAAAAACCCTAAAAACCCACTAAAACTATAAAAATCACGGAAATCCCTAAAAAATGTTAAAGACTCAAAAAAACCTTAAAACCCTAAAAACCCCAAAAAACCCAAAAAACCCGAAAAACCCTCAAATTCCTTAAAACCCATAAAAACCCCTTAAAATCATAAAAATCCTAAAAAGCCCTAAAAATCCAAGAAAATACAAAATACCCTAAGATCCCCTAAAAACCTCTAAAACCCCTAAAAACACATAAAACCCTAGAAATCCACTAAAAACTCTAAAAATCCTTTAAACCCCTAAAAAAATTAAAATTTATAAAAACCTTAAAAACTTAAAAACATCACACCCTAAAAACCCTAAAACACTAAAAAACCCTAAAACCCTAAAAAACACTAAAAATCCCAAAAACCCCTAAAAAATCCAAAAAGCCATAAAAATCCAAAAAACTTCCTAAAATTCCCTTAAAACCTAAAACACCCCTAAAACCCTGAAAAATCTATAGAAACCATAAAACCCATAAAAGTCTTAAAAATACATAAAACCCAAAAAAACTAAAAAAAAACCTAAAAACCCATTAAACCATTAAAGACATTAAAAACATTAGAAAACCTTAAAACCCTAAAATACTCAAAAAAACACTAAACCCCTAAAGAACTAAAAAACCCAAAAAAAATACTTAAAAGTTTCTAAATTACCTAAAAACCCTAAAAACCATAAAATCATAAAAACCCCTAAAAATACCTGAAAACATAAAAAACCCTAAAAACCTTGAAAACCCCATGAAAACCAAAAAAATCCCCTCTAAACACATAAAACCCATAAAAACCCTTATACCAGTAATAACCCAAAAAAATCCTTAAAAAACACTAAAAAATGTTAAACCTTAAAAACCCTTAAAAATAAAAAAAGACCCTAGAAAACCTAGAAGACCCTAAAAACCCTAAAAAATCCAAAAAACCCTCAGAATCTAAAAAACTCTAAAAAACCCTAAAAACCATAAAAATAAAAAAACACTAAAATTCCATAAAAACGTAAAAACCCTAAAAACATTGAAAACCCCTGATAAACATAAACACCCCAAAACCTTAAAAAACTAAAACCCCATAAAAACTATTGAAAATGTTAAAAAACTCTAAAAAACCTTAAAATCCTTAAAAACTAAAAAAAATCCTAAAAACCCAAAAGGCCTAAAAAACCCTAAGAACGCCTAAAACCCTAAAAAACAACAAAAAACTCAAAATCCCTAAAATCAATAAAAATTCCTAAAAACCATAAAAATCCTAAAAACCCCTGAAAGAAAAAAAACTCTAAAAACCCATGAAAAACATAAAAACCCCTAAAATTTTTAAAAAACCATAAAAACCCATAAAAACCCTAATATCCACTAAAAACTCTAAAAACCCTGGAAACCCTAAAACATGAAAAAAAAATATAAAACCTTAAAACAGCTAAATAACTAACCCCCCCCCCCCCCCAAAACACCCCAAAACCCTAAAAATCCCTGAAAAACAAAAGAAACCCTCAAAATTCAAAAAAAAAATATAAAAAACCTAAAAAACCAAAAAACCCTAAAAATCCATAAAATCCCTGAAAACATAAAAAAACCTAAAAACCGAAAAAAAAAACCACTAAAAACCTTAAAAAACCCTAAAACCCATAAATACCCTAAAAACACTAAAAACTATAAAACCCCTTAAAATCCCTAAAAACATTAAAATTTATAAAAAAATCTCAAAAATCATACAATACTAAAAAAACCCAAAAAACCCAGAAAGACCATAAAAACTCTGAACACCCCTAAAATGTATGAAAATCCTAAAAAATCCTAAAAACCCCTAAAAACCATTAAAATCCAAAAAAATCCTTGAAATATATAAAAACCCCCAAAAACCTGAAAAAACCCTTGAAAACCATAAAAATCCCTAAAAATATTAAAAATCCCTAAAACACTACAATAACCCCAAAAACACATCAAAAACTCTAAAAATCCTATAAAACTCTTAAAACATTAAAAACTGTAGGAAACTTTAAAACCCTAAAAACTCAAAAAATACCTAAAAACCCAAAAGACCCTAAAAACGTCTAAAAACCCTAAAAACCTTTAAACCCCCTAAAAACCCTAAAAAACCTTCAAAACCCCTAAAAACCCTAAAAAACATAAAAATGATCAATATCCTTAAAACTCTAAAACACCCTAAACACCATAAAAATCTTAAAACCCCCTAAAAATCCCTAAAAATTTAAAACCATAAAAACCATGAAAACCCCCTGAAAACCAAAAAACACCATAAAAACATTAAAACCCATTAAAATCCTTAAAACCTTAAAAACCACTAAAAATAACAAAAACTCTTAAAACCTATAAAAATGTTAAATTTTTTAAAAAACTTTAAAAACCCTAAAAAAATTCAGAAACCAATAAAACCCAAAAAATCACTAAAACCCCTAAAAACCATAAAATCCCTCAAAATACCTAAAAATACTAAAAACGAATAAAAATATAAAAAATTCCAAAAAATTGTTGAAAATGAAAAAAAACCACAAAAAAACCCATGAAAACCATAAAACCCCTCAAAACATTTAAAATCCAAAACACCCAAAAAAACCCTAAAAACGTTAAAAACACTAAAAAACCTTAAAACCCGTAAAAAACTCAAAAAACCCTAAAAACCCAAAAATTCCCTTTAAAGCGTGGAAATCCCTAAAACCCTAAAAAACCCTAAAAAACCCTAACAACTGTCAAAATCACTAAAAACCCTAAAAATTATAAAATTCCTAAAAAAGCTCTAAAAATATCTAAAAACATAAAAACCTTGACCCCCCATGAAAACCATATAAACCCCTAAAAAGTGGAAAAAAAACCCCAAACCCCCATTTAACCCCTAAAAAATAATAAAAACTCTAAAAACCCAAAAAACCTCTAAAAATGATAAAAGCTCTAAAAAACCATAAAACCTTAAAAAATTCAAAAAAACCCTAAAACCCTAAAAAACTGTGTCTACAAGAGCCTCCTGCAAGGCTAAGGAAAATGCCTCTGGAAGGGTCCGAAGGACTGTCAAGGTGCAGTATAATGTGAATCAAAAACAGCTTAGGGAGTACTACTCTAACTTTCTCAAGAAATATGAATCATCTGAATGGGAGACTATGGATTCTGATGCTTCCTCTCAGTATGGTGCTGATAGGGATCCATATGAAGATGTTGCAGCTTATGGATATAATGCAGAGAGTTCCCCCTATGGCACTACCATTTATGACTTCGGTGTCAATGTTGACTGACTTGTTTTTCTCTTGGGTCATTTCTTTTTTCCTTCTTTTTTATTTTTGGGGTGGTTAAGGGTTCTCGGGTGTGGGTTGATTGACCCCCCTTGTCTATTGTGTCTCTTTTTTAAAATAAATTTTGGGGGGTTTAGGATTAGCCTAGCCCCGCACCTTCCTTACCCTTAAAAAACCATGAAAACCTTAAAAACCCTCAAAATCCCTTAAAACCCTAAAAAGTACTAAAAAACATCAAAAACCTAAAAAAATCCCTAAAAAACCAAGAAAAAATAAAAAACCCTAAAATACTAGAAAACACCATAAAACTCATAAAACCCCCTAAAACCCTTAAAAACCCTAAAACTACTAAAAACTAAAAAAAAACCCCTTAAAGCCCCTAAAAACATTAAAAAAGCTCCTAAAACATTAAAAAATTTAAAAAACTCAAGAAAACCCCTAAAAATCCAAAAACCCAAAACACCAAAAAACTCTAAAAATATTGAAAAACCCTAAAAACCCTCAAAATCCATAAAAAACCTAAAAACCATAAGAATTCTTAAAAATCAGTAAAAATCCCCAAAAAATAGAAAATCCTAAAAACCTCAAAAAATCCCCCAAAACCCATAAAAATTGATAAAAAACTTAAAAACCATAAAAACGCAAAAAAACCAAAAAATCACTTAAAACTCTAAAAACCCTTAAATCCACTAAAATAGTTAAAAATTCCTAAAAACCCTAAAAACCCTGAAAAACTCTAAAACCCCACAAATCCCTAAAAACCATAAAAAACCTAAAAACCCTAAAACCCATAAAAATCATAAAAATAATCCCTAAAATCCCTAAAAAATAAAAAACATTTTAAACCATGAAAACCATAAAACCCCCAAAAAATCTATTAAAACCCTAAAAACCCATAAAAACCCTAAAAACCAATAAAAACTCTAAAACCCTTAAAACCCCTAAAAACAAAGAAAAACAAAAAAAAACCTTAAAACCCCCTAAAAAATAAAAATATCACAGAAAACACTAAAAGACCCTAAAATCCATGAAACACCCTAAAACCTATAAAACCCCCATAAAAACCCTAAAACCCCTCAAAATAACTAAAACCCTAAAAATACTAAAAACATTAAAATCCATAAAAATCCATAAAAATCTTTGAAAACATAAAAAACCTTAGAAACCCTAAAAATCGATCAAAACCATAAAACCCCTAAAAACCTTAAGAAACCCAAAAAACCTAAAAAACCACTAAAAACTCTGAAAACCCTTTAAACCCCTATAAACATTAAAGAACTCTAAAGACCTTAAAAATCCTTAAAACTTAAAAAAACCCCAAAACCCCCAAAACACTATAAAAACCTTTAAAATCTTTAAACCCCTAAAATCCCTAAAAACTATAAAAATATTAAAAATCCATAAAAATCATTAAAAACATAAAAAATACTAAAAACCTTGAAAACCCTCTAAAAATCGTAAAACCCCTAAAAACATTAAAAAATCCAAATAACCCATAAAAACCACAAAACCACTAAAAACTCTAAAAACCATTAAAACCCAAATAACTTTTAAAAACTCTAAAAAACCTTAAAACCTTTAAAACCTCAAAAAAACCTAAAAATACAAAAAGACCCTAAAAACCATGAAACTCTAAAAAACCCTCAAAATCACTAAAAAAATCTAAAAAACCCCAAAACCCATAAAAATCCCTACAAATCTAAAAGACCCTAAAAACCCTAACCCCCCTAAAACCATAAAAACACCCAACCCCCTTAAAAACACTAAAAACCACTAACAAGTTTAAAAACACTTTAAACCCCTAAAATCGATTAAAAACTCTAAAAAATTAAAACCCCTAAAAAACTCAAAAAAAACCAAAAACCCCAAAAAAATCAGAAAACACATAAAAACCCTGAAAACCCTAGAAAACCCTAGAAAACCCCAAAAAAATCCTTAAAAACCCGAAACCCCTAAAAATCATAAAAACCCTAAAAAATCCCTATAATCTCTAAAAACGTAAAATATCCTAAAAACCATGAAATCCCCATATCATGGATAAGCCTATTACTCTTAACTCTATGAATGATCTTACATATAAAGTCATAATTCTATTGGTTACTTGTCGGTGGGTATTTCTTGCGAAGGAGATCCTTCTAGGTTGGACCCTTCTTGTCTTCCTCATTCTGTTTTGCCTAAGATCCCTAAAGGAATAGATCTCAAGTTTGTTTCTTATAAAGGCTCTAGTACTAATTTAGTTCCTACTATTTCTCCTTATCTTATTTTCTGAAATGGTTTTGGTGAATCAGTTCCAGCTCCTGCATCTATTTTGTGGAAGGTATTTGATGATTCGATTACTGATTCTAGGCCTGTAAATTCTGAGTTGAATCCTTCTGATTCTAGGGAGGTTGGGTCTCTTCCTCCAACTTGATTTTTTTTCGAGATTGCTTTGATGATGTTCTGGTTCCTACTATCTCCTCTTCTACTAGTTTTTAGAAGGTTTCTAATGAATCAACTCTTGCTTTTGGGCTTGTGAAATCCAGTTTGATTCCTTCTGATTCCAAGGAAGTTGGTTCTTCCCCTCCAATCCAGGAATTTACTAATTAGTTTTGTCCTAATTATTCAATTTTGAGTGATAATCCCCTTAGGAACAAGCTTCTCCGGGTGGATGAGTGTGACTTAAAGAGGCCACCAATCAAACTGGGTCTAGGTTCTAACAGATTTTTCCTTCCCTTAAATTCCAATGTTTAATTTTAGAGGCATGAGACCTCATCATTACTCATAAGATAGCTTGTATGTGTCTTGTTGAATCCCAAATTAAGAGTGGTAATCTAGATGCTATTATGTGGAATATTATGCTAGGTTGGAGTTTCTCTACTAAATTTTCCTCTTTTTTTCTCTCGTATCTTTGTATTGTGGAAACTGCATTTGTTGATTGTTGAACCTCATTATGAATCTTCTCATATTGTTGAATTCCTTTTTAGGGCTGTCAAAGTTGATTATACTTGCTTGATATCCTTTATTTATGTTTCTAATTCCATTCATGAATTATGGGTTATTTGGGAGGATATTGCTGGGAGGGTGTATCTTGGTATTGAGACTCCTTATATTTTTCTCTGAGATTTCAATGTAGTGAGATTCTCAGAGGATATATGTAGTGTTTTTATGCATTGGATCCACTATATGGAAGAATATCATTCAGGAATTGTGTATTCTAACTTATATGATCTTTGATGCTTTGAGTTGAGGTTTTCTTGGAGGAAGGGTAATTAAAGGGTGTTAAGTAAGATGGAAAGGGAATTGGTCAACTCTTCTTGGTTGTCCAAGTTTCCCTCTTCTATAGATGACTTTATTCCCTTTAGGTTCTCTAACCATACCCCTATTATTATCACAACTATAGAAGGTATTTTTTCAGGCAAATTGCCTTTTAAATTTTTCAACCATTGGGCTAATTATGAGCTCTTCATTTCTTCGGTGTCCATTTCTTGGAATGCTGAGTATTCAGGCTGTAAGATGTTCCAAATATACTAGAAATCAAATAAGGTGAAGTAGGCTCTTTGTAATCTGCTTTCCCGGGTCTCTGCCCAACATTCCTCTAATTTTTCTTTACTTAGAATAGAGATGAAAGAGTTTCAGTAATCCCTTTTTCTTAATGGTATATATGAGGATTTAATCTGTAAGGAAGTTAGGTGCAAGTAGAGGATTAAATCCTTAACCTTAATGGGTGTTCTCTCATCCAAAGAAAAGAGTATGATCCAATTTCTTAAGGAGGGGGGGCTCAACTCTTCATTCTTCATTAATTTCACGAAATCTAGATTCATATCATCAAATTTGGTCCTTCTTTGTAGAGAAAATGGAATTGTTATTGTCACGACCCGTCCTCGGGGCCCGTTCCATGACTACCCCAAGCCCACCTTCCATAGGCCAGGGGCTGGCGACTAGCACCAAGGCTTAAATCCCACTAAAAAGGGAAGGCATTGCCTTTGTAAAGTAAACAAACACCACAGAGCAAGCAAGAAGAGGAAGTAAACACTAAGAAAAGCTGGGTACAATAGTAAGTGCGGAAAAGTAAATGGGCCAGAATACAAACCCAAAACTGAAAGTAAAGTACAACTCAAAAGGGAAAACAGAAACTAAAAGTAAAGCCACAACATCGATCCGCCCACTGGAAGTCCCACCTGAAGGGTGAGTACAGATAGCCTCCACAACTCCTTGGGTCCAATCGTTCGCTCTGAGTACGTCCCGCCCATTGGTCCACCTCCAGGTACCGTCCTGCTCTGCAAGCCTCAACCACGATCAGAGATGTCCATCGTCTGCAACCAACACAATGTGGTGCAGGCATAGCCCGTGCAGGGGTGAGTATAAGCTACTCAGTAGGGACCCCGAGACCCCCGAAGGTCTCCCAGAATCCACAAAGGATAATCCAAAAAGGAAATATTCAATCACGAAGTAACATCTGACACTGCTTAGGTATATTCCCATACATATACCTAAGTCATCAATTCCAGTACGCTTCAACCTCCGAGCCCAAGTACAACCCAGTCCACACAGGAAAACACAACCCAATCCACATAGGAAAGCAAAACGTAATCCACACCAGATAGAACAACACAATCCACAAAGGAAAGAAAAACGTAATCCACACAGGATAGCATAACACAATCCACAAAGGAAAGAAAAACAGGATTCAGCTCACACAGGTATACTTCTTCGTATGACGATAGAGATGATCAGATGTAGCCACTGATTCATCTAAGCCGTCGGACCCACAAAGGATCGATATGTACTAACCCCCACAATGATCCACAAAGGATCGATAGGTAACTAACCCCAGCAAAGACCCACACAGTATCTGTAGGCGCTGGCTCACACAGAACCGCTGAGCGCTGACCCACACAGGATCGGACCCACACAGGATCGGACCCACACAGGATCGGACCCACACAGGATCGGTAGCACTGGTCCACGTAGGATCACTGAGTGTTTTATTCATCGTCATCGAATAAACTGAGGATCTCTATACTGTCGTCGTCGTCGTCGCAGTCGCAGCCAGCTCTAGGGTTCCCGTACACAGCAAACTCGTTCGGGAGGGTCTGCTCCACGAGCTGAGAGGCTGATACATCAAGTGACACAAAGTCTGGAGTTGATGTATCCAAAAGTTCTGTATTGTCAACAGGAACTCAACGTCACAGACGGCGCGTCAATCAGACGCCCGGTCTGGAAGTTATTGGCTTTTTCGTTCCCGGGGCCCGGTTGTTTTTTAAGTCGAAATCAACCCGACCGTACTCCACATGCGTCCAAACCTCGGGCATAGTAAGCCAAAAGATCTGTCTCACTAAGAGGAATCCAACGAAGTCGATGGCACGTCAATCGGACGTCCGAAGCTCAAGATATGAGTGGTTCCGCTCCGAGGGCCCGGTTGGTTTCGTGTACGAACCAACCTGGCCGAACCGAAAGTATTACAAAACCTTGAGTGCGATATATCGAAACGATCGTCTCGATCCAAGGATTGTATCTCAGCTGACGGTGCGTCGATTGGAGGCACGTAGCTCATGACATGTGCAAAAGACCGAAGAGGGTCCGAAAATGGGGGTTTCGGGCCCGGACCGACCAGGCCCGAGACCCCCTAGGTCGGCCGGGCGCGCGGCGCCAGGTGGCTCGACCGAACGGCCGAGCCGTTCGGATAGAAGGGGGGGTGCTACCCCCCGCGGTTTGTAACCGTAGCCCCCCTTAATGGGATCCGCTCAGCTGGCCGGCCGGGGGCTTGAACCCCCGGCTTTTCCCTTGTCCGGCCGGCCGGTTTCCACCACCACGAGACCGGCGACGACTGGTCCCCTCCCTGCTCCAACACTGGTGGCCCGTTCCGGCCGCCGGTTCCCACGCTCCACCGTGGCCCGGTACCGGCCGCGGCCTTCATTCATCCGATGCGGCGCGACGGCGCCGCACCCCTCTGCCGCGGCCCTGCTCCGGCCGTGGTGCTTTTGCAGTTCTCCGGCGTGGCGCGACGGTGCCGCGACTTGGTTCAAAAATGCGGCGCGACAGCATCACGTATCCTTTTCGTTCGATCCCTCGGGGTGCGACGACACCGCGTCACTTCCCTTCATACCACAACAACAAGAAAATAAAAAGGGAGGGGTCGGCCGTGTTTGTGCAGTCCGGCCTCCTCCTGTAAATCGATAGCATGCAGTCCAATTATACGTGGATAAAGAATGGGAGTAAATCAAGAAAAGAAAAATCACATAATCTCCTACCTCGAGTGTAGCTTGAACGGAGGTTCTTCAAACGAGGATTCGTCGTAGAAAGAGATGTCGCGAAAGAAGACGTCGTCAGCGTCACGGTATACGGCGTCGCGTAGTCAGTTTCCGAGGACTCGACATTCTTCATCGGAGATCGATGCGTTCTTCGTATTCTTCGTCGAAGAAAAAGAAGTTCCTCAAGTTCCTTAGCCTTTTCTCCCAAACTCCACAACAAGAATCCAACCCATAATAAAATAATCCCACACTAAATTTATTAACTTGACATAAGTTTGAAATTCAAACACTCACATTAAACTCACTTCATTAATATCATAAGTTATTAAAACTTAAGTTATCAAATTAAATAGTGAGTTGAGGGAGTTAAGGAATGTGAATGGGTGGGGTTCGTGTGGACCCCACCACTCCCATAACCTCCCATGGGAAGTTGGGTAGTTATCCAACTTCCACCCAAAGCATAAATCCACTTAGAGAAAATAAAAATTGTAGTTAAATTTTTATTTTAACTTTCACAAATTTAAACAACCTCTCTCGTGAAAACGCAACTCTGGAAAAGGTGTTCCTAAGCAATTACCGGCGCTGCAATTCCATTGGTTCCCTCAGAATTCGATTCCGAGCACCGGTTCAAGAGTTAGAAATTCCCGCTCATTCGTTCACTGAACGTACCCGAGCTAAACTTCGGATAGAAATTCCGGGCACACCGGGCCTCAGAATCAAGTGTCGTTAGAAACTGTGTTCTTGTAAAATGCCAAAGAAAATTAAGAAAAAAATTTCCTTGAATTTTGCATGTCTTTACATTAATCCCACCTCAGGGCTTTACGTCCTCGTAAAGATACATCGAAAACTAGGGAAACAAAAGTGGGTACTGAGCACGCATCTGAGCCTCCCGCTCCCAAGTGCTCTCCTGGAGATTCTCGTGATGCCATCTGATGCGCACTAGAGGAATCGACCGTCCACATAGGAACCACTCTTTTCAATACTCAATCTCTACTGGGACCTCCGTAAAAGTCTCCCCATCATCAATGTCCAGCTCCCCATGGTCAATGATATGCATAGGGTCGTGCACGTATCTCCTTAGCTGAGATATGTGGAAGAAGTCGAGCAACCGGTGCAACTGAGGTTGTAGAGCCAGACGATAATACACCTCGCCAATCCTACGGAGGACCTGGAATGGTCCGATGAAGCGTGGAGATAACTTGCCACCTCAGCCAAATCTCTGTAATCCACATCAAGGTGAGACCCACAAGAAGACGTGGTTTCCATCCTCGAACTCCAGTGGCCTCTGCCTCCTATCAGCATAAGACTTATGCCAGCTCTGAGATGTCCTCATCCACTCCTGGATGATCTGGACCTTCTCTGTTGTGGCCTGGACCATCTTCGGTCCCACAAGTGCTGACTCCCCTGGGTCTGTCTAACACAAAGGAGATCTTCAAGGTCGATCGTACAATGCCTCGTATGGTGCCATCCTGATGGTGGAGTGGTAGCTGTTGTTGTACGGGAACTCCACCAAGGGTAGATGGTCCTCCTAGCTACGACCAAAGTCGAGGACACATGCGTGGAGCATGTCCTCGAGAGTCTGAATGTTCCTCTCTGTCTGACCATCCGTCTGAGGGTGAAAGGCAGTGCTCAGACGTAGTTGTGTCCCGAACACCTCCTGCAACCCCTTCCGAAGCCAGGAAGTAAAGAGAGCATCTCAATCAGAGATGATAGATGATGGAACACCGTGAAGCCGTACAATCTCCTGAATGTAAAGACGTCCCACGCTCTCTACTGATCCCTGATCTCTGATGGGTAAAAAGTGCGCCGACTTGGTGAGTCAATCGACAATCACCCAAATAGAGTCGTGACCTCTGGAAGTGCATGGAAGTCCAGTCATGAAGTCCATAGATATCCCGTCCCACTTCCACTCAGGGACCTCCAAGGGCTGTACCAAGCCTGCTGGTACCTGATGCTCTGCCTTCACCTGCTGGCAGGTGAGGCATCGAGAAACAAACTCTACCACAACCTTCTTCATGCCTGGCCACCAGTGCTGTCGTCTGAGATCCTGGTACATCTTCGCCACTCCAGGATGTACCACCAAAGGGGAAGTGTGATACTCTCTCAGCACCTCCTCTCTCAAAGTAACTGGTACCAAGGTACGTCCTCTGAATAGAACGTCGTGCTCTCCTCCTAATGAGAAACCATCAGGTGCCTGTCCTAAGGATATCTGCGCACGCCGCGTCTCACAGTCTGCATCCCCACGCTGTGCCTCTCTGACCCGCTGTAGTAGTGGAGGAGTGACTGTTAGTGACTGAAGGAAAGCTGCTCTATCTCTATCCACAAAGGATATCCGCAAAGCGGCTAGCTGCTATGTCGGCTCCCCAAGTAGTTGAATGCTCGTCCTCCTGCTGAGAGCATCGGCTACCACGTTCCCCTACCTAGGAGTATAGACTATATCAAAGTCATAATCCTGGAGGAACTCGAGCCATCGCCACTGTCTCAGATTCAGGTCCTTATGAGAGAATATGTACCTGAGACTCTGATGGTTATAAAAAACTGTAAAGCGCTCATCCATCAGATAGTGTCGCCACATATTCAGAGCGAAGACCACTGCTGCTAACTCCAGGTCATGGGTAGCGTAGTTCTGCTCATGTGACCTCAACTGACATGATCCATAGGCAATCACTGCCTGTTCCTGCATTAGGACACATCCGAGTCCGGTCCCTGATGCATCGTAGTAGACTACGTACCCTACTCCCTCCTCCGGCAACCTCAAGATAGGTGTGCTGGTCAATTTATGTCTCAGCTCCTGGAAGCTTTGCTGACATCTGTCTGACCACACAAAGGATTTCCCCTTATTCGTCAAGGTTGATAGTGGTGCTGCAACTCTGGAGAAGTTTGGCACAAATCTCTGATAGTATCCAACTAGACCCAAGAATCTCCGCACCTCAGTCACACTTCTGGGTGGCTCCCAAGCTAGTACTGCCTCGATCTTCGTGGGATCCACCGCAACTCCCACCTCAGAGATGACGTGTCCCAAGAAGTGGACCTCGCGTATCCAGAACTGACACTTTGAGAGCTTTCCATAAACCTGGTGCTCTCGGAGCGTTTCCAGTACAACCCGTAAGTGGTAGGCGTGCTCCTCCTCAGTGGTCGAGTAAATCAAAATGTCGTCGATAAAGACCACGACAAATCGATCGAGGTATGGCTGAAAGATCCTATTAATGAGGTCCATAAACACTGCTGGAGCATTTTTCACGCCGAAGGGAATAACCAAGAACTCATAGTGGCCATACCGACATCTAAAGGTCGTCTTCTGCATGTCCCCATCCCGAACTATGAGCTGATGATAGCATGACCTGAGGTCTATCTTTGAGAACCACTGTGCTCCCTTGAGCTGATTGAAGAGGTCATCAATCCTAGGTAGCGGATACTTTTTCCTCACTGTCACCTGGTTCAGGCGACGATAGTCGACACAAAGTCGCAAGCTCCCGTCCGCCTTCTTGGCGAACAATATCGGGGAAGCCCAGGGTGAAACACTGGGTCGGATGAATCCCTTGCCCTGCAAGTCCTCCAACTGTACCCGTAGCTCTAGAAGCTCGGTGGGAGTCATCCGATATGCTGGAGTGGATATCGGGGTTTTCCTGGGGTACAGATCAATATAAAAGTCTACCTCTCTGCGAGGGGGTAGTCCTGGAACGTCGTCGGGAAAGACGTCCGCATACTGATCCACCACAGCAGGAAAGCTAGGACTCCGTACGTCAACTGCTCCTAGGATGAGGCTAGCTAACTGATGAGTGATGGACTTTCCTCTCCTCTGCGAGAGTCCATCCTGTGCTGTGAAGGACCCCTTCTCGCCAGTGAAGGTGAACCTGCTCCCGTTGGTGTGTACACATAGCACCTAGCGCCTAATACAGTCGATCTGAGCATGGACTGTAGATAACCAATCCATGCCCAAGATGATGTCGTAAGGCCTCGATGCTTCTACAAGAAGATCCCAGCCAAAGCTCTCACCTCCTAGAGTAATCTCACACTACCAGAACCAGTGCGTAATCATCAAGTCTGCGCCTGTAGGAGTCTCTAGCCGTAAGGATCGAGCCACCGGCTCTATCGGAATCTCCGAGCTCCGAACAAGGGTAGCGGCTATCAAAAAATGACTCGCTCCTGTGTCTATAAGAACTGCAGCAAGGGTGTAATAGACACAGATAGTACCTCGAATCATCTTGGGCACGCCGTGGTTGTAGGCCTCCGCTGCCTGGAGTTGTGCATGTCTCTGCCCGCCAGATCCCTGTGGTCGGGGTGGACCTCCTGGTGGTGGTGGTGGTAGAGCCTCAAAGCATCTCCCACCACCTGCTTCTCGGCCAGCTCCTCTGCCTCGTCCGCCTACTCCCTGCGGACCGCCACGGTCGACCCTCTGCCTCTGCTTTGGTGGCCCCTCAACTGTCTGCTGCTCCTCAGCATGGCAGGTCGGGCAGTCACGAGCCATGTGGCCCTGCCCGCCGCATGCGTAGCACTGCCTGCCTCTCGAATGACTGGCCCCGCGCTGTGTGCCCCGCACAGTTGAGCCAGTGTCCTAAGGTTGTCTGCCTGAGGGTCTGGTCTGCCTGGACCCATGAGTCATCCGTCGACTGTCTACTATAGAAGACTCTGCTACATGCCGCCCTGTGGTGGGTCTCGCCACTGATGAAGGCTCATCAAGAAAGCTCTCGATCAAAAGGGCTCGCTCCAGTACTCCTGCCTGGGTCCGAATGTTGAGGGAGATCAGCGATGACCTAATCTCATGCCTCAATCTCAGCTCAAAGGTCTGGGCCCGGAAGAATGGGTCCCGTACCATGTTTGTCGAGTAACGCGAGAGATCGGTAAATCTCGACGAGTACTGGGTGAATGTCAAGATGCCCTGCCGTAGTTGTAGAAGCTCTTGGATGCACACCACACGGAGGGTGGCTGGGATGAACTCCGAGCGGAAGAGGCTCTCAAAGTCTGTCCAGAGAAGAGATGCCTCGTCGTGCACCTGGAGCATCAAGCTCCACCATCTGCCTGCTGCCACGTGTAGTAGGCTCACTGCGAGGATCACCATGAGGTCTTATGGTGTCCTCACTAACCTGAAAACTCATACCACTGCCTCCAGCCAATCCTCGATTGCCTGGGGGTCCATCTCCCCGTGGAACCTCGGCTGTCGCTGGCGCTGAAACTCATGCAGTGCACTAAGGTGACGTGCATCGTCAGCGGCTGGGGCTGGTAGCATCGGTGGCTCGGTGGGTAGAGGTATTGTCGGTGCCTCTGATGTCAAAGGGCCTTGTACCGAGGCCTCGTCGCTCGACGAGCTGTCATCATGCTCAACTCTTAGAACCCTAGTTGGCTTCCATCGTGGGGATATCCTGAAAAGAAACAGGTGTGGCACGATCAAATAGTATACCTAGTGAGCTGACATAAAGTAATCACAAAGAAAATTTGAAACACACATGAAATCGATGTTTTCGTGCATTAAGTCAGAAATCAGAATTCAGGGTCCTGGTGTATGGATACGTCGGCCGCCGCACCAACACTGGGATCCCTGGACTGATAACCACACTCAATACTCTTAACAATATTACTTCACATAGAAAAGAAAAGATCAGAGTCCAAAGTTCTGCGGTAGAACCGAACTCCTCTGATACCAATTTCTCACGACTCGTCCATGGGGCTCGTGCCGTGACTACCCCAAGCCCGACTTTCATAGGCCAGGGGCTAGCGACTAGCACCAAGGCGTAAATCCCGCTAAAAAGGGAAGGCATTGCCTTTGTAAAGTAAACAAACACCACAAAGAAAGGAAGCAGAAGAAGTAAACACTAAGCAAAGTTGGGTACAATAGTAAGTGCGGAAAAGTAAATGGGCCAGAATACAAACCCAAAACTGAAAGTAAAGTACAACTCGAATGGGAAAACAACAACTGAATGTAAAGCCGCAACATCGAGCCGCCCACTGGAAGTCCCACCTGAAGGATGAGTACAGATAGCCTCCACAGCTCCTCAGGTCCAACCGTTCGCTCTGAGTATGTCCCGCCCAGTGGTCCACCTCCAGGTACCGTCCTGCTTCACAAGCCTAAACCACGATCAGCGTTGTCCATCGTCTACAACCAACACAATGTGGTGCGGGCATTGCCCGTGAAGGGGTGAGTATAAGCTACTCAGTAGGGACCCCGAGACCCCCAAAGGTCTCCCATAATCCACAAAGGATAATCCACAAATGAAAGAATCAATCACGAAATAACATCCGACACTGCTTAGGTATATTCCCAAATATATACCTAAGTCATCAATTCCAGTATGCTCCAATCTCCGAGCCATGTACAACCCATTCCACACAGGAAAACACAACCCAATCCACACAGGAAAGCAAAACGAAATCCACACAGGATAGCACAACACAGTCCACAAAGGAAAGCAAAACGTAATCCACACAGGATAGCACAACACAATCCACAAAGGAATGAAAAACAGGATTCAGCTCACACAGGTATACTTCTTCGTATGATGATAGAGATGATCAGATGTAGCCACTGATTCATCTAAGCTGTCGAACCCACAAAGGATCGATAGGTAATAACCCCCGCAATGATACACAAAGGATCGATAGGTAACTAACCCCCGCAAAGACCCACACAGGATCGGACCGACACAGGATCTGTAGGCGCTGGCTCACACAGAATCGTTGAGCGCTGACCCACACAGGATCGGACCGACACAGGATCTGTAGGCACTGGCTCACACAGAATCGCTGAGCGCTGACCCACACAGGATCAGACCCACATAGGATCGGTAGCACTGATCCATGTAGGATCGCTGAGTGCTGTAGTCGTCGTCGTCGAATCCACTGAGGATCTCTGTACTGTCGTTGTCGTCGTCACTGTCGCAACCAGCTCTAGGGTTCCCACACACAGCAAGATCGTCTGGGAGGGTCCACTACACGAGCCGAGAGGCTGATACATCAACTGACACAAAGTCCGGAGTTGATGTATCCAAATGTTCCGTATCGTCAACAGGAACTCAACGTCACAGACGGCGCGTCAATCGGACGCCCGGTCAGAAAGTTATTGGCTTTTTCGTTCCAGGGGCCCGATTGGTTTTTAAGTCAAAACCAACCCAACCATCCTCCACCGCAATCCAAACCTCGGGCAGAGTAAGGAAAAAGATCCGTCTCACTAAGAGGAATACAACGAAGTCAAAGGCACATCAATCGGACGTCCGGAGCTCAAGATATAAGCGTTTCCACTCCGAGGGCCAGGTTGATTTCGTGTACGAACCAATCCGGATGAACCCAAAGTATCCCGAAACCTTGAGTGCGATATACCAAAACGACGGTATCGATCCAAGAATCTCATCGCAACTGACGGTGCATCGATCTGAGGCTCGTAGCCCAAGATATGGGCAAAAGACTGAAGAGGGTCTGAAAACAGGGGTTTCGGGCCTGGACCGACCCGGCCCCAGACCCCCTGGGTTGGCCCGGCTGGGTGCGGCCCGACCCGGTGGCCCGGCGCATGGCGCCAGGTGGCTCGGCCGAACGGCCGAGCCATTCAGAAAGCGGGGGGGGGGGGGGGTGCTGCCCCGCGCGGTTTGTAACCGCGACCCCCCTTAATGGGGGCCGCTCAGCTGGCCGGCTGGGGGTTTGAACCCCAAACTTTTCCCTTGTCCGGCCGGCCCACCCCGGCCGGCCGGTTTCCACTGCCACGGGACCGGTGATGTCCTGTCCCCTCCCTGCTCCGACACCGGTGGCCCGTTCCGGCCGCCGGTTCCCACGCTCTGCCGCGGCCCGGTACCTGCCGTGGCCTTCATTTATTCGGTGCGGCGCGACGGCGCCGTACCCCTCCGCCGTGGCCCCGTTCCGACCGCGGTGCTTTTGCGGTTCTCCGGCGCGGCGTGACGGCACCGCGACTTGGTTCAAAAATGTGGCGCGATGGCATCACATATCCTTGTCATTCGATCCCTCATGGTGCGACGGCACCACGTCACTTCCCTTCGTACCGCAACAACATGAAAATAAAAAGGGAGGGGGTCAGCCGTGTTTGTGCGGTCCGGCCTCCTCCTATAAATCGATACCATGCGGTCCAATTATACATGGATAAAGAATGGGAGTCAATCACGAAAAGAAAAATCACATAATCCCCTACCTCGAGCGTAGCTTGAACGGAGGTTCGTCGAACGAGGATTCATCACGGAAAGAGATGTCGCGAAAGAAGACGTCGTTGGCGTCGCAGTATACGACATCACGTAGTCGGTTTTTGAGGACTCGGCGTTCTTCGTCAGAGATTGATGCGTTCTTCGTCGAAGACAAAGAAGTTCCTCAAGTTCCTTAGCCTTTTCTCCCAAACTCCACAACAAGAATCCAACCCGTAGTAAAATAAGCCCACACTTAATTTATTAACTAGACATAAGTTTGAAATTCAAACACTCACATTAAACTCACTTCATTAATATCATATGATATTAAAACTTAAGTTATGAATTTAAATAGTGAGTTGAGGGAGTTAAGGAATGTGAAGGGGTGGGGTTCTTATGGGCCCCACCACCCCCATAACCTCCCATGGGAAGTTGGGTAGTTACCCAACTTCCACCCAAAGCTTAAATCCACTTAGAGAAAATAAAAATTGTAGATAAATTTTTATTTTAACTTTTACAAATTTAAACAACCTCTCTCGTGAAAACGAAACTCCAGAAATGGTGTTCCTAAGAAATTACCAGCACTGTGATTCCATCAGTGCCCTCAGAATTCTATTCCAAGCACCGGTTCAAGAGTTAGAAATTCCCGCTCGTTCGTTCACTGAACGTATCCGAGCTAAACTTCGGATAGAAATTCCGGGCACACCGGGCCTCGGAATCAAGTGCCGTCAGAAATTGCGTTCTTGTAAAATCCCAAAGAAAATTAAGAAAAAAATTTCCTTCAATTTTACGGGTCTTTACAGTTATCTCTAACCTGGATACTATTTCTAGTAAGAGTATTGAATTTTTTCTGTCTTTGATTAGTACTTCACATACCTCGGACTTTATGAGAAGAAAGAGTCCAGATCCTTTTTTGTATTTTTCTATTGGTCATCATAACTATTATTTGTTAGATAAAATTGTAGAACCTGAGTATGTACAACACATTCTATTCTCTTTGTACCCTAACAAATCTCCAGGGATGGATGGTTTTAATGCCTCTATCTTCTTTAAGTCCTGGTCGATGGTTGGATAAAACATGATTCATACGGTTCTAGAGATTTTCAGATTAGGAAAATTAATTCAGGAAGATAATGGTTTAATCATTTATCTGATCCCAAAGGTGCCTAATGCGAGTTCTCTTTCAAATTTCAGGTCCATTTCATGTTTTAATACTATTTATAAGTGAATCTCCAAGATTCTAGCAGACACATTGAGAACAGTTCTTCCTAGTTTCATTAATAAGGTTTAATCTACTTTTATTCATGGGAGGTGTATTTCTGATAATATTTTTCTTTTCAAGTAGCTGAGGTAGGGTTATCATCTTGATTTGGGCCCCCCATTGTACCTTAAATATTGATCTATATAAGGATTTTGATTCTATCAGATGAGATTTTTTATGGAATCCTTGGACCTTATTGGCATTCATATTAGGTTTTCCTCTTGGTTTAATTGGTTCATTTCCTCTACTATATTCACTAGGAATATTAATGGTTTCTTGGAGGGTTACTTTCCTAGGAAGATAAGGATGTGGCAAGGTGATCCCCTCTCTCCATTTCTCTCTGTGATTTGTATGGAGGTCTTATCTCATATTTTGGAATCTTTTATTTCAAATTCCATCTCATTTAAGTTTCATTAGAGATATAGTAAGAATTATATTTTGCATATTTTCTTTACAAATAATCTCATTTTTTTTCCTATGGAAATATGGAATCTGTTTTGGTTCTTATACAGGAATTGAATATCCTTTTCCCCCTTTATGGCTTGTGTATCAATTTTTAGAAATCTATGATGTTCACTGATGGTGTGTCCAGTGGGGCAAGGGACGGTATTGGGGCTATCATGGGTATTTTTATAGGTTCGTTGCCTCTTTTTTATCTGGGAGTTCCACTTATTACTATGAAATTAAGGGTAATGGATTATTCCATTTTGGTTGAGAATATTGTTAAGAGAACAAAGGCATGGATGAATAATTTCCTTTCCTTTACATATTGGCTTCATCTTGTTCAATATTTTTTGTTCTCTATGAAAGATTACCAGTGTTTCCATTTTATTCCCCCTATAAAATTGATCCAGTCTATTGGGGCCAAGATTATATTCTTTCTCAAGAAGTGGCTTTCCCTTTCTATTTTGGGGGCTAAGGGGGCTTGAAACATGGTTTCTAGGCCTAAAATGGAAGGGGGTTTAGGGATTAAGTGTGCTAGTGATTGGAATAAAGATATTATTATTATACATTCTTAGGATCTTTGTACCCCATCCTTTTATTCAGATTGGGTGGATTGGACTTATATCTTTCTTTTTGGCCACTCCTAATTTTGGGTTTCCAAAGTCCCATGGAATAGCTCGTAGACTTAGAGGAAACTTTTGGGGCTTCATGAGTTTCTTAGGGACCATATATCCTTCTCAATTGGAATTGTCTGGTACATTTCCGTTTGATTTGACTGTTGGATTCGATGGGGGTATATATGTTCCTATATCAATGATTGTATTATCTATGACTCGGGGATCCACAAGTTCACATCAGTTTATGACATTATATTTGATAGTGCTTGGTATATGCCACTTGAAGTTTTTCCATGTTTTGGGATATCATACAAGATATTCTCTTAGTTCCTTATCCTAGTGGTATTGATGATATCATTCTTTTGAATAGGTAACCTGAGTTTCCCACTCATTTGGTTTGGGAGGATCTGAGGATGAAATTTTCCTCTACACCTTGATTTTCCTTGGTCGGGAATTGGGTTTCCCCTCCTAGGTTCTCCTGTATCTTTTGGATTATGGTTCTTTAATTCCTAACTACCCATGATAGATTGCAACATAGGGGCTTGGCCTTTCTTAACCATTTTTTTCTTTATTAGTATGACTTGGATAAAATTGATCACCTCTAATTATGATGTGATTTCTCTTAGAAGCTTTGGTCCTCTTTTATAAATCTCTTGAATGTTGATTGTCCGACATGTTTGAACCCCTCTTTCTCCTCTATCATTGACTGGTGTTCTAGTAGCTTCAATGGGGATTCTATGTTGAGTGTACTGGGAATACTTGGTTTATCTTCTTATTGTATCTTATTTGGAAGAATCATAACTCTCATCTTCATGGATGTTCCTCTCACAATGGAAATTTTTTGGGATCAAGTTTGACTTGATTATTCATTCTTAAATCCTTTCTCACAAACCTTTTCCCAATACCAATGAAAATCATGGATTAGTTCAAGGATGGAATTTTCTTAAGGCGGTTCCTAAATTTGGGGAATGTGGGGTTGCATCCAGCTTTTTTCTATTCTCTTGTTGATGGATATCTATTCTAGGTAAAACCTTGGGGGATTGTTGTTTCCCATTACATGTTTTCTTCTTGTGTTACGGTTCTATGGTTGTAGAAGCATTATTCGGTGTGTTTTAAATGTTTTTAGACTTTCAGGTCAGTTGTTACCCCATAGGATGGTTTGTATCTTCTTCTGGATGGTTGCGGGGTCCTTTTGGGTGTGGCTCGACTTGGGGTTGTGGGTTTCTGGTGGTGTTTTGTTGGGTGAATGGGTAGCTCTCTAGATTTTATGGTTCTGGTGGTGCGGTGGGATTCTTGTTTTTTATTGGTGGTGCTGCTTGTGGATCAGGTGTGGGTTGTTTGTGGTGGTGTTGTGGCTAGTCTATGGTCTATTGTAGTGGTTGGGTGGTGGCATGAAGCTGGGTTCAGTTGGATGTTATCTAGCTGGTTTATGGTGATTCCCTTTGTTGTGGTTGTTGTTCGTGTTGTAGAGGATAGGATGGGTTGTTGTGGGATTGTATTGTTTGTGGGTTTGGATGGGATCTCTTTTAGTCTTATTGAATGGGGAATGTTGTTGGTTGGTAGGGTCTTACTATTGGTTTCCATTACTTTTCTAGGTGTTTGGCTATTGTTGCTTGCTTTGGGTTGTGATGGGGGTTATCTTTGTTTGGTTGGTTTGTGCTGGTTGTTGGTTTGGGTGGCTAGTGGGATGAATTTTTTTGGTACAGGTGCATCGCTTTGATTTGGGGTAACGATGGTTATAGTGGTTTGGTTGGGAGGTCTTAGTGGTCTTGTCTGTTCGGGCTATAGGTGCAACAGATGCGAGGTTGATTACTATAATAGATAGTCTAGTGGTTTGTTTTCTAGGATATCAGGTGGTCTTGGACTAAAGGCAGTTCTTTGGTTATTTTTTCTGGTAGTTCTTGGGATTTTGTTGGATGGGATGTGAAGCTGAAGTCCAGGTGGAGGCGTATACAACTATTCGGGTTTGGCTGTTCGGGCTTGTTGGTTTGTGAAGATGGTGGGAGGGCTTGGTTGAGGGATAGTTCTATTTGCATATTCTTTTTATAGGGACTATTTGGTAGGCTTGGCTTGTTGTTTTACAGGAAGACTAGTGTTGTTGAACATGGGTTGCTGGTTGTGTCTTGGAGTAGGTTGTTTTGGTGTTTCTGGGATTAGAGGTTTCTTTTTGTGTGGGCGGCTTGTATGAAACCTTTCCTATTATAGGTGGATGGTTTTGGCTATGGTGGGTTGGTGGAGGTTACTATCTTCGATTGGCTAGTTTGGTCTATTGCAGGTGCTGGTGCTGGTGGCTGTAGTTATAGGGGTGTGGCTGGGTGGGCCTGGTTGTGCTTGTGTGCATTGCTATTTACAGGGTCTTTGGTGGTTTTTGTTTTGGTTCTTGCTGGTGTAGGGGATTTTGGGGCTCGTTTGTGTGGCTCTTATTGCATGCATGTGTGCCTGTATTCGATGTGTGTGTGTGTGTGTACATGTATGTGCAGGTGGTGCATGCATTTTTGGGTGTTTTTGGGGTGTTTCCATTCATGGAATCTCCATGTCGGGGTTTTTGTTCCTCAGTGTGCCTGTGGGTCTTGTGTTTGGGAGTTGTTGTTGTCATTGTTGTGGTTCCCTCTACAAATTAAGTGGGGCTTCATGTGCTTTGAGTTTGGGTTGTTGGCTGTTGTTTGATGTTTTTCATTGTCTTCTCTTGGGCTCTGCTACTGTACCTTAGGTGTTGGGATCTATTGTGGGTCCTTTTGGATGCGGTGTTCGTTACTACAAGCATTTTTGGGTTTGACGTACCCTGATGGTTGGCTATTTCTTTGTAGCTGGTGGTGCACTGCTTGGTCGATGATGTTGTGACGACATGGTGGTGGAACTTTCTTGTCTTCTGGATGTTGTCTGGTAGGCTCCACTAGGTTCTTGGGCCTTTTCAGTCTACTTTTTTGTTTTTTTTTCTTCTGTGCCTTCCTTGGTGCTCCTGTGTTTGGGTTGGTCTTGGAGCCTTTTTTCCTGAAGCAACTTTCGTTTTCACCTTTGGGTGATTTGTTTTCAATTCATCTTTCTTCTATATATGCATTCAATTTTCCTTGAAAAATGAATCTCAGGTAAGATAAAAAAACCCTAGAATCTCAAAAGACCCCATAGAAACCATAAAACCCATAGAAACTGTAAAAAAAACCTACAAACCCATAAAACCCTAAAAACCCACTAAAAACTCTAAAAACCCTTTAAACCCCTAAAAACATTAAAAAAATCTAGAAACACCTCAAACCCCTAAAAAAAGAAATCCCAAATACACTAAAAGACCCTAAAATTCCTGAAAAACTTAAAGACCCTAAAATACTTACAAACCCAAAATAATCCTAAAAACCAAAAATTCCTAAAAATGCTCGAAAAATACAAGAAAATGTAAAAAACCCTAAAATAGTGGAAAACCATAAAAACCCTTAAAAACCATAAAAATCATAAAAACTCATAAAAACCCAAAAAACCACTAAAAACAATAAAACCCCTCAAAACCCCCAAAAACATTAAAAAACTCTAAAAAACCTTATAAACCTGAAAAACTCAAAAAAAAATCTAAAACACAAAAACACCATAAAACCCTAAAACCTGTAAAAGACCCTGAAAACCCCTAAAACCCCTCAAAATCATTAAAACCCATAAAAACCCTAAAAACCAACTAAAACTCTAAAAACCCTTTAAACCCCTAAAAATGTTAAAAAAATGTAAAAACCTTAAAAAACCTAAAAACTCAAAAAAAACTAAAAGACGCTAAAAACCCAAAAAACCATAAAAACAATGAAAACCCCTAAAAACCCTCAAAATTCTTAAAAATCCTAAAAAATACTAAAAACCTTAAAAATCCTAAAAAAGTTCCAAAAAACCCTAAAAATGTAAAAACCCCTAAAACCCCCTAAAAATTTAAAAAATCCTAAAATCCCATAAAACCCTAAAAACCACTAAAATATTAAAAAATCCTTAAAACCCCTAAAAATGTAAAAACCTCTAAAAAATATTAAAAATCCTAAAAAACTCAAAAAAACCCGAAAAACCTAAAAACTCCATAAAAACCCTAATACCCTAAAATCCCCTAAAACCCTCAAAATTCCTAAAATCCCCTAAAACCCCTTAAAATCTCTAAAACCCCAAAAAATCCTCAAACCCAAAAAAAATCCTAAAAAATCCCTAAAACCCCTGAAAATCATAAAAACCCCTAAAGACCTTAAAACCCACTAAAAACTCTAAAAACCATTAAAACCACTAAAAATGGTAAAAACTCTAAAAATGTTAAAAACCCTAAAAAAATACCCTAAAACCAAAAGACCCTAACAACCTGAAAACCACCTACAAACCTTGGAAAACCCTAAAACCCCTAAACACCCTCAAAATCCCTAAAACCCCTAAAAACCATAAAAATCCTAAAAAACACTAAAAATACCTGAAAACATAAAAAACCCTAAAATTTCTGAAAATACCCTGAAAGCTATAAAACCCCAATAAACTTAAAAACCCTAAAAACCCAAAAAAACACTAAAACTCTAAAAAACCCTTAAAACCCCTAAAAAGTAAAAAAAACTCAAAAAACCCTTCAAACATCTAAAAAATCTAAAAGGCCCTAAAAACCCCAGAAAATCATAAAAACCCCTAAAACCCCTCAAATTCCTTAAAAACCCTAAAAAACCTGAATACCATAAAAATCCTAAAAAATCCGTAAATATCCCTTAAAACATAAAAACCCATAAAAAACAGGAAAACCCCTTGAAAACCACAAAATCCTAAGAACTTTAAAAAACCATAAAAACCCACTAAAAACTCTAAAAACCCTTAAAACCCCTAAAATGTTAAAAACACTAAGAAATTTTTTAAAACCTAAAAGCTCAACCCCCCCATAAAACCCAAAAAACCATAAAAACATAAAAATCTAGAAAAAGAAAGAAAAATCCATAAAAAGGTAAAACCCCTAAAAACAGTGAAAACTCTTAAAACCCCATAAATAACTTAAAACCCCTAAAAACCACAACAAGATTAACACCACTAAAAACTCTAAAATCCCTTAAAACCCCTAAAAACTATAAAAAACTCTAAAAAGCCTCAAAACCCTAAAAAACTCATATAAACACTAAAATCCAAAAAGGACCCTAAAAACCCTGAAAAACCATAAAACCCATAAAAATCCTAAAAAATCACTAAAAATCCCTGAAAACGTAAAAAAATCCTAAAAAAATGAAAAATCCTTAAAACCATAAAAACCACTAAAAACCTTAAAACCCCTAAAAACCCATAAAAACCCTAAAAAACTAAAAACAGTAAAAACTCTATAAACCCTTTAAACCCCTAAAAAATGCTAAAAATCTCTAAAAAGCCTTTAAAACCCAAAAAAACTCAAAAAACCCAAAAAACCCAAAAAACCAAAAAAGACAATAAAAACCTGAAAACCCCTAAAACCCTAAAGAACCCTAAAACCCCTAAAACCCCTCAAAATCCCTAAAACCCAACAAACCCCTAAAATCCATAATAATCCTAAAAAATCCCCAAAAATCCATGAAAATATAAAAAAACCTTAAAACCCTGAACAGACCACTAAAACCCCTAAAACCCCCTAAAAAGAGTGAGAACCCTAAAACCCCTAAAATCCACTAAAACTCTAAAAACCATTATGACCCCTAAAACATTAAAAAGCACTAAAAAATATTAAAAAATAAAAAAAACCCATAAAACAATAAAATACCCTACAACCCCTGAAAACCCTAAAAACCCTCAAAATACATAAAAACCCCAAAAAAACCCTTAAAAATAATAAAAAACCTAAAATAGACCTAAAAATCCCTAAAAACGTAAAAAAATGAAAAACCTAAAAATCCATTGAAAACTATTAAACCCTTAATAACATTAAAAAACTATAAAACCAATAAAAACCCTAAAAACCACTAAGAAATATAAAACCCCATAAAACACCTATTTTTTAAAAAAAACTCTAAAAAACATTAAAAATCCTAAAAAGCTAAAAAAACCCTAAAAACCCAAAAGACCCTAAAAATACAAGAAAACCCTAAAAACCTTAAAAATACCTAAAATGATAAAAATAACTAAAACCCCTAAAAATCCTTATAGACCATAAAAATCCTAAAAATCATTTAGAACATAAAAAACAAAAAAAACAATGAAAACCATAAAAAACCCTAAAAATGTTAAAAAAACCAAAATACTCAAAAAACCCTAAAACCACTAAAAACTCTATAAAACCCTTTAAATTGATAAAATAATTTAAAGAATCTAAAAAATATTAAAACCCCTAAAAACTCAAAAAATCCATGAAAACCCAAAAAATCCAAAAAACCCCTAAAAACCGTGAAAACCCCTAAGACCCCTCAAAATCCCTAAAAACCTTAAAAACCTTAAATATCCTAAAAAGGCCCTAAAATTACCTAAAACATAAAAAACCTTAAAAACCTTGAAAACCCCATGAAGACCTTTAAACCCCTAAAAACCTTAAAAAATCACTAAAATCTCTTTAAACCCTAAAACATTAAAAACCTTAAAAGACCTTAAAACCCTAAAAACTCAAAAAAATCAATAAAAACAAAAAATATCCTAAATCCCCTACAAAATAATAAAACACTTAAAAACCCTAAAAACCATAAGAATCCTAAAAAATCCCTAAAAGTATTTTAAAACACAAAAAATGTAAATTTTTTTTGAAAAACCCCGTAAAACCCTGAAACCCCCTAAAAAATTTAGAAAGGCCTAAAACCCCTAAAAACCATTAAAAACTCTAAAAACCCTTAAAACCCCTAAAAACGTTCAAAAAATCTACAAAAAAAATTAAACCTTAAAAACCCTTAAAAACCCTAAAAACATTGAAAACACCTAAAAACACTGAAAATACATAAAAAAACTAAAAACCCTAAAAATCCCTAAAAATCCCTAAAAATGTAAAACACACAAAAAAACCCCGAAACCCCCTGAAAACAATATAATCTCTAAAAACCATAATACCCTAAAAACCCATAAAACCCATAAACCCATAAAAGCACTGAAAACTCTAAAAATCCATTAAACCCCTTAAAATTTCAAAAAAACCCAAAAAGCCTTAAAAACCATAAAAACTCTAAAAAAACCCTAAAAACCCAAAAAGGCCCTAAAAACCAAAAAAGACCCTAAAACCCTGAAAAACCCTGAAAAACCTACAAAACCTGAAAAACCAAAAAAAACCATAAAAACCATTAAAATACTAAAAAACCCTAAAGACCCAGTGAAAAACATAAAACCCCTAAAAACCCTAAAAACCCATAAAACCCCATAAAATACTAAAAAGCATTAAAAACCCTCAAAACTATTAAAACCCCTAAAACGTAAAAAAACACTAAAAAACCTTAAAACTCATAAAAAATCAAAAAATACCCTAAAACCCTAAAATACCCTAAAAACCATGAAAACCCTAAAAACACTAAAAAATCTAAAAATTCCTAAAAAACCCCAAAATCCCTAAAAACCCTAAAAACACTAAAGGTGATAAAAATAATAAATAATCCCTGAAAATCCCTGAAAATGTAAAAAACATAAAAACCATAAAAACCCTATTAAAACTGGAAAATCCCTCAAAATCCCTAAAAACCCTAAAAACCCTAAAAAATATGAAAACCATAAAAATCCTAGAAAAGACTAAAAATAATTGAAATGTGAAAAACAATAAATCTCAGAAAGACCCCTAAAACCAAAAAAACCCTAAAAACATTAAAAACCCATAAAACCCTGAATACCCATTAAAAATCCAAAAACTTTTAAAACCCCTAAAAACAGTAAAAAATTTAAAAAGCCTTAAAACCACTAAAAACTAAAAAAACCATAAAACACTAAAAGTCTTGAAAATCCTTGAAAACCCATAAACATCCCTAACACCCCTAAAAACCATAAAAATCGTAAAAATCCATAAAGATCCCTGAAAATGTAAAAAACCCTAAAACCTGGAAAGACCCCTAAAAACCATAAACACCCCTAACACATTAAAAAACTCTAAAAACCCATAACAACCCTGAAAACCCATTTAAAACTATAAAAACCCTTTAAAACCCTAAAAATTTAAAAACACTAAAAACCATTAAAACCATTAAAACCATTAAAACCATTAAAACCCCTAAAAACTCAAAAAAAACTCAAAGATACTAAAAGACCATAAAAACTGTGAAAAATCCTAAAACCCCCGAACAACCCTGAAAACCCTCAAAATCCCTAAAAACCATAAAACAATAAAAATACTAAAAACCCCATAAAAATACTTGAAAACCATAAAAACCCCTTAAAAACTTAAAAACCCTAAAAACCACTAAACACTCTAAAACCCCTTAAAACCACTAAAAATGTTATAAAACTCTAAAAAACCAGAAATTCTCTAAAAACTCAAAAAAAACCCTAAATCCCAAAAATACCCTAAAATCCCTAAAAACCATAAAAATACAAAAACAATCCCTAAAAACCCTAAAAATATAAAAAAACCCTAAAAACCCTAACACCCCTAAAAGCCATAAAAACCTCTAAAAATATTTCTAATCCCTAAAACCCCATAAAAATCCTAAAAAAACTAAAAACTCTAAAATCCCTTAAAACCCCTAAAACACTAAAACTTTAAAAATTCTTAAAGCCCCTAAAAACTCAAAAACCCTCCCCTAGAAACCCAAAAACCCAAAAACCATAAAGACCCTAAAAAACCCAAAAAATCCCTAAACCCCTCAAAATCCCCAAAAACACAAAAAGACCACTAAAATATCTAAACATCCATAAAAATCTTACAAACTTTAAAAACTCTACAAAACCTTTAAATCCCTAAAAAATAAAAAAAACCCCAAAACTATAAAGGAACCTAAACCCCCCTAAGAAACCTAAAGAACCATGAACATCCATAAAACCCTCAAAATCCATAAAAACCCTAAAACCCAAAAAAAACCTAAAAATCCTAAAAAATTACTGAAAACATAAAACCCCAAAAACCCTAAAAACCATAAAGACCCTAAAAAACATAAAAAACACTAGCCACCCATAAAAACCTTAAAACCCACTTAAAATTCTAAAAACCCACAAATCCCCTAAAACATTAAAAACCTCTAAAAACCTTAAAAATATGAAAAAGTTCAAAAAACCATAAAACCAAAAAATTGCCCTAAAGTCCATGAAAACCCCTAAAACCTTAAAAATTTCTAAAAAACCTCAAATCCCTAAAACCCTAAAAACCATAAAATTCATAAAAAAATCCGCAAAACCACTAAAAACATAAAAACACCCTAAAACCCCATAAAAATTCTAAATACCCATTAAAAACTCTAGAACTCTTAAAACCTCTAAAAAAGTTTAAAAACTCTAAAACCCCTAAAAACCCTAAAAAACTCAAAGAAACCCCTAAAACCCACAAAAGACCCTAAAAATCATAAAAAACACTAAAAATCCTAAGAGTAAAAAAAAACCCTAAAAAACCATAAAAACCACCATAATCTATAAAACCCTAAAAACCATAAAATTCATAAAAATCCTAAAAAACTTAAAAATCTTGAAAGAAGTAAAAAAACCCTAAAACCCCTGAAAGCCCCCTGAAAACCATAACAGCCCCTCAAAACCCATAAACACCCAAAAACCCACTAAAAACTCTAAAATCCCTGAAACCCCTAAAAATGTTAAAATTCTCCAAAAAAAACCTTTAACCCCCCAAAATCCCTAAAAACCCTAAAAACCATAAAAACCATAAAAATACTAAAAAATCCCTAAAAATCCCTAAAAATGTAAAAAACCAAAAAAACCCTGAAAAACCCCTAAAATCCTTAAAACCCCAGAAAAATCATAAAAACAAATAAAAACTATAAAAACCATTTACACCCCTAAAAATGTTAAAAACAATAAAAAACCTTTAAAACCCTAAAAACTAAAAAAGCCTAAAAACAAAAAAAGTCCCTAAAACCCAGAAAATAATAAAATACCTTGAAAACCCATAAGAATCCCTAAAAACCCTAAGAAAACCTAAAAACCATTAAAAACATAAAAATCCTTAAAAATCCTTCAAAACGTAAAAAAACCATAGAAACACATAAAACCCCAAAAACCCATAAAAACCAAATAAAACATTAAAACCCACCTAAAAACATTAAATTGCTTAAACCCTCAAAAAATGATAGAAAATATAAAAACCCTAAAAACCCCCAAAACCCCTAAAATAATTAAAAGACCCTAAAAACTCAGAAAACCTGAAAATCCCTAAAAACCCTAAAAACCACCCAAACCCCTCAAAATCTCAACAACCATAAAGACCAAAAAAAATCTAAAAGAGCCCTAAAAATCCTTGAAAATATAGAAAAATCTAAAAGTCAACAAAACCCCTAAAAACTGTAAAAACACCAGAAAAACCTTAAAAATACTAAAACCCCCAAAACACCCTAAAACCCACTAAAAACTCTAAAACCCATAAAACACGTAAAAATTTTAAAAAACTAAAAAACCCAAAAAAACCCTAAAAATTTTAAAAGGCCAACAGCTCAAAAGACCGGAAGAACCTTGAAAACCCATAAAAACCCTAAAACCCCTAAAAACCATCAAAATCAATAAAAACCATAAAACCCCTAAAAACCTTAAAAATTAAAAAAAAATCCCTAAAAATCCCTAAAAATGTTAAAAACCCTAAAAACCCTGAAAAGTCCCTAAAAACCATAAAAACCCCTAAAAACCATAAAACCCCTAAAAACGATAAAAAGCCTAAAACCCCACTAAAAACTTTAGAAATCTTTTAAACACCTAAAGCGTTATAAAACTCTAAGAACACCTAAAAGACTAAAAAAAATTAAACCCCAAAAGACCCTAAAAACCTTGAAGAACCCTAAAAACCCTAAATACTAGGAAAAAAATACAAAACCCTCAAAATCAATAAAAACACTCAAAAACTATAAAAACCATAAAAATACTAAAAAACCCCTAAAAATACCTAGAAATTTTAAAAACCCTAAAACCCCATAAAAACACTAAAAACCCACTAAAAACTCTAAAAACCCTAAAAAAATTAAAAAAACTCTAAAAGAAACTTTAAACCCTTAAAAACTAAAAAAACCTAAGAACCTAAAAATCTATAAAAATATTAAAAACTAAAAAATCCCAAAAAACCGTAAAAAACCTGAAAATCCTTAAAAACCCAAAAAATCCCTAAAAACCTTAAGAACAATAAAAATATTAAAAATCCTTAAATAGCCATAAAAATCCATGAAAACATAAAAAACCGTAAAAAACCAAAAAAAAACCATAAGAACCATAAAAACCCCTAAAAACCTTAAAAACCACAAACACCATAAAAACCCTAAAAATTCACTAAAATCTTTAAAAACCCTTAAAAAACCTAAAAACATTAAAAAAAACTATAAAAACCCATAAAACTCTTAAAAAACCCAAAAGACCCTAAAAACATAGAAAAAACCCTAAAATCCCTAAAAACTAGGAAAAACCTAAAGACCCTCAAATTCCCTAAAACCCCTAAAAACCATAAAATCCTAATAAAGGAGTAAAAATAAATAAAAACATAAAAACCCAAAAAACGTGAAAACCCCAAAAAACCATAAAAACCCTAAAAATACACAAAAACTCTAAAAGCCACCAAAAATCTAAAAACCCTTAAAAATTAAAAAAACTATAAAAACATTAAAACCCCTATCAAACTCAAAAAATCCTAAAAACTAAAAAAACTCAAAAAACCCCAAAAACCCCTAAACATTCTAAAGCCCCTGAAAATCCCTAAAAACCCAAAAAAACTCTAAAAAACCTAAACCCCCCTAAAAGCCATAAAAATCCTAAAAATTCCATAAAAATACATGAAAATGTAAAAAACCCTAAAATCTCGGAAAACCCCTAAAATATATGAAAGCCCCAAAAAACCATAAAAACCCCAAAACCCCATAAAAACCATAAAAACCATAAAAACCAATAAAACTCTAAAAACCCTTTAACACCCTAAAATTGTTAAAACTATAAAAAACCTTAAATCCCTAAAGAATAGAAAAAATACCCTAAAACAAAAAAATACCCTAAGAAAACCCACAAAGATGGATCAAGGAAGGGGGCTTGACGGTGATAGAGATCCCGTCCGGCCTTTGGTTGTTCCACCCCCAGCCGGCAAGGTGGAGCCAGCTCCGGCTTCGCTAGAGGTCTATGGGCACAACGAGCTCTTCCAATTATCTAATTGATCATCCTCTGGTATTCACATGATGGGTGGCACACTAAAGGCTTCGGGACTGAAGATTAACTTTGCGAAGGCGGTGAAATCCACGACCTCACTTACCTTTTCTGATTTTGATCTTCCTCCCCGGGTCGGGTCATTCGGAAGGGGTGAGTGGCCCATGTTTCATCTAATCGAGAGGTAGTGGAGGAAAGATGAAATCTTTGTCGATTCTCCATTATTTCCAGGGTATTGACCCCCAAGGGTGAGTGGCTCTGGAAATTTTCTGATATCACCAATCAAGTCATGGAGATTTGGGGATTCTCCGAATGGCGAATGGCTTCTATGGGGAGAGGATAATTTCATACTGTCTTCCCATCAGATGAATGAAAGTGACGAGCCTGGTGCTTCAACTCCCTTAACTTGAAACCCAACCTCCTAAGGATCCAAGAGTGGGATCAGAATTTTGACCCACTGAACGTCAAGAACACCTCTACACAGGTATGGATTCACATTTGTAAGCTCATCTGGCTCTATTGTCACCCTCAGATCCTATGGGACATTTCCTCCTTAGTGGGTTATCCTATACACATTGATAAATAGAATGAAAATCTAAAGTACGGGCACTATGCTCATGTCCTTGTTGAAGTTGACCTGGCCTCCACACTGATTGAGGAAGTGGTGCTCAACACTGATGAAGAAAGCTTCACGCTGGAGATTCTCTATGAACACAAACCTCGGTTTGGAATTCATTGTTATCTATTTGGGCACCTTATCTATGACTCTCAACGTCTGAAAGTGTGCACCAAGTGCAACCTTAAAGGGCATTCCGCTGAATCCTGAAACAGGAAATCATGAGCTAGAGCGGGGACAAAGGCCCCTGGCCAAGCACATGTTCCCTCCCAGCCTGGTCCTGTTGTGGTTGGATGTCCTATGGAGCATCCTTTATAAAGGAGGGCACTGTAGTCTGGTGATAATTTCTTCCAAGAGATGCCCTCCCACTTATATGAAGTCATTGTTGGGTCTAAACCTCCGGATGAACAGCTGGCTGCCTCAGATCCTATTGTTTCCACCCTCGGCCTGCATGTAGTCATGGTCAAGCCTGGCCGGACCTCAGAGCCTGCTGCTGGTCAAGAAGTCATGGCTGAGCCCAGCCAGGCTTCCAAGCACTCTGGTCCTACTATGGTGGCGAGTCATGACTACTTCCAGGGAGCGTCCCCTCCCATCCAGGAGGTGGATGATGGGCTGGTCTACCTTGCCATTATAGGGCCACCTTTCATCCTTGGCCCTGAGAAGGACTGCCCACCTCTAGCCCTCCCATCAGTTTCTGATGACTCCTTTATGGTTGTGTCCTCTAGCAAGGCTGCATGACGAGACACGGCTAAAAGTGCCTCCCATGTGACACTCTTTCCTATGAACAGGTTCACCCCTCTCAGCGGTAGCTTCTGGGCTGATGATGCTGAATAACAGAATGATGAGGAGGAAGAAGGGTCTTCCAGACCGGTTGACAAGAACCCCCCACATAAGGTTGGATCTCAACCTCTCAATGACCCGAGAATCAAATATAGGCTCACTAAAGTTGATCCTTCCACTAAGAAGAGCCCTATGGGAAGGCCCAAAAGGAAGGGGGAAAAGGAAAAAGCGAAGGAAGCACCTATGAATGCTAACACCAGCCCTGTTAAAGGGGCGATTTCTACTTAATTTGATGCATATCCTTTTTTGAAACTGCTAGGGGATTGGGAATCCTCCCACTACCTTTGCCCTTATGAATTTCCTCACTTCCCTGAGGCCTATGATTATTGGTATTGCTGATCCAATGATCTCATTCAATAACTGGACATGTTTCAACTGGGGAAACCTTGGATAATCCTGTGTTTCCAAGACTGCTAATGAGAATGTTTTGGACGTCTTATGGGTGATAAAGCATGACTGCATTCAGTTGACATATGTGGACGTCAGTTCCCAGGTCATCACCTTGTATGCCATTTACAATGCTACCCCTCTCCCTGTCCTTTGTGTATGAATCTTTCTTCTACATGAGGAGACATGCACTATGGGAAAAGTTGATTACTCTATAAGGGATGATCAAGAATAGAGGGATTGTGATCATAGATTTGAACACTGTGTTGCGCCCAGATGAGAAGATTGGCTCCAACTTCTGTCGTTTGGCTGCAGAGGACTTCTCCTTCTACCTTGATAGTTGTGATCTCATGGAAGTACCTATCTATGGAGCCTCCATCACTTGGGGGTGCTTCACTGTTAATGGAAGGCATGCCAACAAGTTGGAAAATTGCTTTTATAGGATCAATGATGAGAGTCCTCCCCTTGATGTTTCAGGCTTTACCCTCCCTAAATTCCATTCGGATCACAATCCTTGGGATGCTGATTGTTCCATAGGCTCTCCAAGGTCATCACCTCTGCCCTTCAATTTCAATAATTGCTGGTTCACGATCCCTGGATGTAGGGAAATTTTCATTATCGGCTAGATTGAAGACCTCTGGGGTAGTCACTACTATAGGCTGGTCTCTAGGCTCCAAAGAATCAAAGCCTCACTCAAAGAATGGAGCAGGAGCTGCTTCACCAGTCTGGATGATGACATTCGAGCTGCTGAGCAACAACTCGCCTTCCATCAAGACTCTAATAAACACCTAGACCTGCCCTCTCAGGAGGAGTTTCAGCTCCACTCCAAGCTTGATGATCGTCTGGATCTTAAAGAAAAGCTGGCCAAAAACTAGTTCAATGTTATATGGCTCAAAGATGGATATCACAACTTGAAATTTTTCCATCAGTTGCACAGGGAGAAAAAGGAAAAAAAGTGTCTAAAAGCTCTTCGTATCTCGGGCTCTACCTTAAACTCAGAGGATGATATTGTCGCTGCTGTTATCAATCACTTACAAGGGCTTTACTCGGATGATGGTGGGAATTACAGCCTCCCTTTGATGGATTCTATCCTACCATGCGTTGAAGAGTGAAAAAATAGGGCTCTAATGATTCCCCACCTCACGGAGGAAGTTAGGGCTGCTTTTTTCTCTATGAACATTGACAGTACAGTGGGAATGGATGGCTTCACTAACATGTTCATCATGTCTTACTGGGATATCATACATGATGGAATCACCAGCGCTGTTAGAGAATTTTTATCTCTCTAGTGTGTTCCCACATGGGGTCAATTCTAATTTCATTTCCCTAATTCCCAAAAGGGAAATTCCATTGACATCGGTGACTTTCAACCAATGTCCATTGGAAACACTACCCCTAAAATCATCAGTAAGATTTTGGTCATGTGAATAGAGAAATTTGTGGGGAAAATTATAACCCCTAATCAGTTCGAGTTTGTCTCAGGGAGGAACATCCCGGAATTCCTTTTAACGGCCTCAGAGAGCATCAACATTATGCAGAAGAAGTCCAAATAGGGAAACTTTGTACTTAAGATTGACATCTCCAAGGCTTTCAACACTATTAAGTGGAGATTTATCTCCTAGTTCCTTTACAAGTATGGGTTTTGGAATAGGTTTATCAGGATAGTTATGTCCATACTAAGAAGCGTATAGGTCTCTGTTCTCTTAAATGGATCCCCAAAGGGGTTCTTCCCCTGTTCCTGTGCGGTCTGATAGGGCGACCCGCTTTTAGGAATCCTCTTTGCGATTTCAAAAGATTACTTGAGAAGGTGCCTCATTGACCTTTTCCAGACTGGTCTCTTCAATCCTATTAGGGTAGGGAGGGATCTTCACATATCTTCCCATCTGTTTTATGATGATGATAATATTCTGTTTGGGAAAGCTGACAAATGGACCTTGGAATCCATCTGTATGATCTTTCGGCATTATGAAACTGTGGCGGGGCAATCTATCAGTTAGAGTAATTCTTTGATCATCTTTGGGGAGGGGGTCCCATGGTCCCATCATATATCCATTGCAAGGTCCCTTGGTGTCAAGAGAGGGTCACTTCCTTTTAACTACCAGGGTGTTCCTATTTTTTGGGGACGTGTCAAACATTGTCCCCTTGAGAGTATTGCATCCAAAATTACCCCAACAAATGGTGAAATGGAAATGGGAATCCCTCTCGCAAGCCGTAAGGGTCTGTATTATCAACTCGGTGATCACTTCTATGTTCACTTATGATTTCTCCATCTACAGATGGCCGGTTAATCTTATTAAGGACCTGCAAGAAAAGATCAGAAATTTTTCCTAGACGGGGTGTATAAGCCAAAGGAAATTGGTTACAGTGGCCTGGAAGGACTACACCAAACCAATTCAGCTGGGAGGGCTTGGTATCAAAGACCTTAGATGATATAATGACACTCTTCTTGATAAATTCAATTGAGGGATACTTAATCCTAGGGGTGGGGAACAGGTTTTTATCAGGAAAGATTCATGATCAAACTTTGTGATGAATATGCAGTTTACTTTCCCTCTTCTATTTGGCCAGCAATTTGTGTTTCGTACAAGGCCATTATTTCTCACTCTAAATGGATCATTTCAAAGCACTCAGAATTGAATGCTTGGTCCACACCTTGGCTTGACAGGCCCCTGCAAGAATGCATGAATCCCCCTCTGATCCTTAAGAGATTGCCCATTGCGACATTCATTCCGCAGTTGGAACAGATTGAGGCCCTCCTATCAACTAAATCCTTACTTCAAATCCAGCATTATGCCTTCGTCGACTCTGAAATCTTGATCAAGAAACCCAACCTGGTAGGGTGATTAACTGCTATGTATTATTATCTGTACAACTGTGCCAGGGGATCCCCTCCCCCATCCTGGCTCTCCAAATTTAAGAGGAATTTCATCCCTCCAACCAGCCATCTCCTTCTCTGGAAAATCTGGAAGAATCGGCTGCCAATGTTGAACCAGTTGCAGAATGTCGGGCATAGTCTTGCCTCTGTATGTCTCCTATGCCTAGGTGCATAAGAAAATATTCAGAACACCATCCTCCAATGAAGATTTACTGCAAAACATTGGGGATACTAAAAGCAGATTTTTGGGTTCCCAACTGTCCTGGACAGGCCTCTCTTCGAGCTCTTGGCTGACCTGTCAAACTGGGATTACAGTGAACAGGTCCGCAACCTCCTGTTGGTCACTGTTGCAACCACTATCTCTTTTATCTAGACCACTCAGAATGTAGTTTCCTTCAATAAGAAACGACTTTCCATTCATGGTGGTGTGGTGATGATTAACAGGGCTATTTATGCTGTTTCCCGCATTTAGACATGCCATATGGTGAACGATGATAGCGAGCTCATCATCCTTCGGTTTCTTGGCGTCTCTGGAAGGGAAAAAACAAATGGTTCCCAAGTTTATTTGATGGATACCTCTACTCCCCTCCTGGTATAAGGTTAACGTGGATGGTACGGCCCTAGGTGTGTCAGGTCCTGCTGGATGCGGTGGAGTTTTCCGCACCTATCGGGGCTTTGTCAAAGGATGTTTCCAGCACTTCATTGGTGATGGTTGTGCCCTTGGAGCTGAATTATGGGCCATGATAAAGGTGACTGATTATGCCATTAGTTTTTACTGGAGCTTCATGTGGCTTGAGTTTGAATCCATGCTTGTTGTGAATGCTTTTAAAACTACATCAAGGTGTGTTCTCTGGAGGACCCTCACCCAATGGATGTAATTCCTCACCATGTGTCAAAGGATGAATCTTACTGTGACACATGCCTATTAGGAGGCGAATGCGGTTGCAGATGTTCTCTCCAAACAGGCCATTGTGGAGAGGTGCTTGTTGTGGTCCTTTGTTGCCACGCCCTCCAGATCCTCGCTTGTGGATTCTGACTTGAAGGGTGATTTTCACACCCAGTTATGTAACCTCTTTTTGTAGCACTCTGTTTGTTCTTTCCTTTTGGTATAATTTTTTGGGGGACCAGGCTTGACTGGTCTCGAGCCTTCCTTGCCCAAAATCCCCTAAAAACCCTAAAAATACCTAAACCCCCAAAAATCCTGAAAATAAACCTAAAACCCCCTAAAACACTAAAAACCCTAAAAATCCATAAAAATCTCAAAAGAGCCGAAAAAATCCCATAAAATGTAAAAACCCCTAAAACCCCAAAAAACTCAGAAAACCCCTAAAAACCACAAAAATGCCAATAAACCTTAAAAAAACATAAAAATCCAAAAACCCAAAAAAACCACAAAAAACTCTAAAACCCTTAAAAGCCCTAAAAACGTTAAAAACTCTAAAAAACTTAGAAACACTTAAAAACTGTAGAAAACCCCAAAAAACACTAAAAACACTGAAAACACTAAAAACCCTGAAAACCTCTAAAAGTACTCTAAATCCTTAAATCCACTAAAATCCATTAAAATCCTAAAACACACTAAAAATCCCAGAAAACATATAAAACCCTAAAAACCCTGAAATACCACTGAAAACAACAAAAACCCCTAAAAACCATAAAACCCCTAAAACTCTTAAAAACCCTAAAAACATCCAAAAAATATAAAACCCTTAAAATACCTAAATGTTAAAAAACTATAAAAATCCTAAAATCCCCTAAAAACTAAACCCCCCTAAAAATCCAAAAAAGACAATAAAAACCCTAAAAACCCCTAAAAAACCTGAAAAACCCTAAAAACAATCAAAATCCCTGAAAACCCTAAAAAACCCTAAAAACCATTAAAATATTAAAACCCCTAAAAATCCCTGAAAACATAAAAAACCTTAAAAACCCTAAAAATAATAAAACCCACTAAAATCCTTAAAAACCATGAAAATCCATAAAAACCCTAAAACCCAGTAAAAACTCTAAAAACCCTTAAAACCCCTAAAATGTTGAAACATTCTAAAAATGTTAAAAACCCTAAAAACTCAAAAAAAACCCAAAAAACACTAAAAGAACCTAAAACACTAAGAAACCTTAAAAAATAAAAATAATTATGAAAACCCCTAAAACCCCTCAAAATCCTAAAAAACCAAAAAAATCCTAAAAACCTTAAAAATCCTAAAAGAGCCCTAAAAATCCTTGAAAAACATAAAAAACCCTAAAACCCCTAAAAACCCTTTAAACCCCCCAAAAAACCATAAAACCCCAAAAAACCTTAAAAACCCTAAAAGTCCATAAAACCCCTAAAAACAACTAAAAACTCTAAAAACCCATAAAACCCCTAAAAACATTAAAAACACTAAAAAGCCTTAGAAACCCTAAAAATACCCTAAAATCCCTTAAAACCCGGAAAAAAAACCTCAAAATCCCTAAAACCCCTAAAACCCATAAAAACCATAAAAATCCTAATAAAACACTAAAAATCCTTAAAAAACATAAAAAATATTAAAAACCCTGAAAAACTCTAAAAAACCCCGGAAAACCATAAAAACCTCCTAAAAACCTTAAAAATCATAAAATCCACAAAACCCATAAAAATCACTAAAAACTCTAAAAACCCTTAAACCCACTAAAATTGTTAAAAACTCTAAAATACCTTAATAAATATGAAAATCTTAAAAACCAAAAAGCACTAAAAGACCCTAAACCCCAAAAAACCACAAAAAAAAACCCAAAAAAACCCCAAAACACTAGAAACCATAAAAAACCTAAAAAATACTTAAAAATATCTGAAAATGTAAAAACTCCGAAAAACCCTGATAAACCTCAAAAAACCATAAAACCACTAAAAAATAAAACAACCCAAAAATCCCATAAAAACCCTAAAAACCAATAAAAACACTAAGAACCCTTAAAATAAATCCTGCTGAAAACTAAGAACCCTTAAAACCCTTTAAAATATAAAAAAACTCTAAAAAAACCTTAAAACCCCTAAAAACTCAAAAAAATAATCAAAACCCAAAAACACCATAAAAATCCTAAAAATCATAAAACCCGATAAAACCCTAAAAACTCACAAAATCCATAAAACCCCTAAAAACCCTAAAAACCCTAAAAATCCTAAAAGAGCCCAAAAAATACAAGAAAACTTTAAAAACCCATGAAAACAATTAAAACCCTTAAAAACCTCAAAAACACTAAAACCCAATATAAATCCTAAAAAACCCTTAAAAACTCTAAAAAAACTTCAGACCCATAAAAACATTAAAAACCCTAAAACTCTAAAAAACTGAAAAAAAACCCCAAAAAACCTAAAAAGAACCTAAAAACCCTATAAAACCCTAAAAACCCTCAAAATCCCTAAAAACACATAAAACCATTAAAACCCATAAAAATCCAAAAAATCCATAAAAATATCTGAAAACATAAAAAACCCTAAAAACCCTGAAACACCCTATAAAACCATAAAACCCATAATAAAATTTAAAACCCTAAAAACCATCAAAAATCTAAATAAAAACTAAAAACCAGAGGTTTCCAGAACCGACCCAGCCCGATGGGTTCGACCCGACCTAACCAGGTTGGATCGGGTCGGGTCCGGTTACACAGAAAAAAGCTCAGGTCGAGTTTATAATGGTTTGACCCATACATGGGTTGGATCGGGTCTCAGGTTAATGTCATTTAGAACCAACCCGACATGTGACCTGATGGGTTCCAGCCAAAAAACCCAAAATATATTCTCCCTCGGATGAGTCACATCACAGCCCCCATGCCTCGTACATTCTCCCCCGACCCCTCCCTTCCCTCACATGGTGAAGGAACCCTACTACCTCCTTCCCTTATGATCAACAGGTGATTAAAACCCCTCTCCTCCTTCATCCTCCTTCTATAAGATTCCCCAACCCCTCGCGACTTCGGTTCTCTCTGCTCCTTCCCTTGAGAAAACCCCCCCTTTCCATCCTCCTCTCCTCTTGCCTCCTTTTTCACCTCCGAACCCACCCATAAAAGGTCTCTTTACTTGCCTCCTCCCCCTAAAGACACCTTCCCATCAATCGGGTTTGGGATTAGAGAGAAATCCCTTGGATCGGGTCGCCTCCTCCTCCTACCTACTATTGCGCATGGGTCTGGCATGGTAGTAACTCATGGTAAGTAGTTGATTTTTTATCATGTTATTTTAAATTATGTTTTCCCTTATCACACCTCAATTTTGTTTTTATACTCCTGTAAAATTCTAGTTTATTCACAGATGGACTGTTTACCTAGTTCGACTCAACCTCTACACCTTCTGCTCAAACTATTTCACTGCACTGGGCACAATTCTGGTTTGGTGATGTTGGCTTTGTGGGAATTTTAGGATGTGTTTGTTGAGAATCCACCAATTTTACATGAGGCATGACTAGTATTGGGTTCATTTCTTCCTTCGGGTTTCATTTTTCCTTCAATGGTGGTAGTTTTGGGTTTCCTTATTTACTACTGGTAGTCTTGTGATTGTGTTGGGCTCAAGGCATGATGCAACTTATAATCATTTAAAAAAATTGGTTCTTAAAATTTTTATCATTGATTATCCTTGTATTTTTTTTAATTTAAAATCTATATATTGGTTTTAAATTTTATTCTCCTCATTCTGCCAGGGGTGTGTGAGCCACAGATGACAACAACTAGTGATTTATTGAAGGTGATAAAATAAGTGGTTTTAATCCTCTATTTGTCGTAGTAAGCCAAAGTCAGATGGGGTCTACTCCAACTACACATTCAATAGAAATATAGGGGGGGTAGTTTTATACTATTTGAAGAAAGTGAGGGTAATAGGTCTCCTAATAATAAGGTAATAATTCATAAACCTCCTGGTTCTATAATTTATCAATCTTGGGATCATTTTTATAAGAAAAATGGAAGGGTTGTTTGTAATTATTGTGGAAAAGATTATGCTTGAACTTCTAGACAACACGGAACTAGTAATTTGAATAGGCATTTGATAAGTTGCAATAAAAATCCACACAAAAATCATGAAAAATGTTAAACCAATCTTGGTCTTACAAAGAAGTGTAAAGATGAGAATTATGGGACAGTTAAAATTTTAGTAGCTCATTTTAACCAAGAAGAGTGCAGAATAACTCTTTCTAAAATGATAAACATTGATGAGTTATCATTTAAATATGTCGAGAATCATGGTTTTAGAGAATTTATTGAAGTTGTTCAACCTGAATTTCAAGTTCCACCTAGACAAATAGTTTTTAGGGATTGATTTCAGTTATATTTGGTAGAGAAAGAAAAATTGATGTCTATGTTTGATATGTTCTCTCACATGGTATGTCTTACTATCAACGCATAGACTTAAATTTAGAATCTAAATTATATGTGTGTGACTGCACATTTTATTGATGATAATTGGATCTTAAATAATATAATCATCCGGTTTTTTCTTATTGCGGATCCTAAAGGGGAAACAATTGGACGAGTATTAGAGTAGACATTGAAACAATGGTGGATTGAAAGGATTAATATTGTTACTGTGGACAATGCTAGTTCTAATAATAAAGAAATCAATTATTTGGTGAGGAGGGATAATGATTGGAATGGGTATATTATTAATGGAGGGTATATGAATATGATATGTTGTGTGCATATTTTAAACCTTATTGTTAGTGATGGGATAAAGGAAACATCAACATCAATTTCTAGAATTAGAGTTTCCTACAAATTTGTGAGAAGTTCACCATCAAGATTGGCTCTTTTCAAGAGCATAGCCGAGGAGTTAAAAATTACTAGTAAACATTCCATAATTATTGATGTGAATACTAGGTGGAATTATTGTTACTTTATGTTGGATATTTCATAGAATTTTGAGAAAATATTTATTCACTTTGAGGAGGAAGCAATTTTTAGGATTTATCTTGTCTGTGAAGGTAGGGATCCTACAACATATGATTGGGAGCATGCTCGTGTATTTGTCAAGTTATTAAAAAAATTTATTATTGAACTATTGAGTTTTCTAGTTCTATTCATGTGACATGTCACACTTTATTTCATACTCTTTGTGACATATATAGAAAAATCAATAAATGGATGAAGATTCATGATATTTATATAAGTGTAATGGCTATTGCAATGGAGCTTAAGTTAGAAAAATATTGGGGTATTAGTTCAAATTTTAATTCTCTCTTACTTGTGGAAGTTGTTCTTGATCCCTGATATAAATTAGAATATGTTAGGGATAGTTTTGAAATGATATTTGATGATGAAGAAGACAAAAATTAGTTGATCGGTAAATTAACAGAGGTTATGAATAATCTCTATGAGTTTTACTAATGTAAATATCCCATTCTAATTGTTGATAAATGTAAGTCAAGTTCTCATGAAGAGTCACATATTCATGATGCTTGTACCGATATTGAGGATAATGAGAAATGGAAATATGCATATAAATTAAAGAAAAGGAAAAGGCAATTGACACAGCAATGGAATGAACTAGAGAGATATCTTGAGATTGATTATTGTGAGGATGATTTCGAAAGGATTTGATATTTTAAGTTTGTGTAAAGGAAAGGAAAGAAAATATCATGTTCTCTCATGCATTTCTAGAGATATTCTAGAAATTTCTTTAACTACAATATCTTCAGAGTCCGCTTTTAGTATAGGAGGATGAGTCCTTGATCTTTTTCATAGTTGTTTGAATCCCAACACTGTTGAAGCATTAATTTTCTCGCAAAATTAGTTTAGAAATATTAAACCAATTGATATTCAAAATAAACCAGAAGAAGTGGAATCGATTGAATCAGGTACAATTAAAAATATTATGATTTTTTTATCATTTTTCATTTGTCAATTATAAAATTTTGTTTGAAAAATTAAAATATTGACATGTTCTTTATTTTGTTGTGTTTTTTAAGATATGCCATCATCCAACACCGCAATTCATGATTAGAGTTTCACTACTATCTAAAGTAGAATAAGCATGGACGATGGATGGAGAACTCTTTAGTAAGGTATAAATTTATGATTGATTTACAAATTCTTTTCATAATATTTTCATCACATACATAGATCACCCCCAAATAATATATAGTTTCATCCCATGAATTTATTCCTCATGTGAATTTGTTTCATCTATCCCAGTTTTCAAGGAATATTTTGTGGATGAATCCTCATGAACTACAACCACATGTTTTTATTTGTTCTTCTAATTTCCTTATTCTTTATTAATTTTTTTAGTCTTTTCCAATTGATCAGGCCAAACTAAAAACTCTTTCTTCTATTTTATTCCCTTCTTTATTTTGTTCTTAAATTTTCAAAAACATTGAACTTATATAGGGTGAAATATGGTGGAGTCTCTACTCTCAAAATCTTGGATGCTGGATAATATCTTATATCTACATGTTTCCTTACCTATACTACATAGCATACACATTTTTTGAATATAAATGAACTTCTGAATCCGGATATGAACATTTCCTTATTGGAATCTAGCCTAATTAGATTCTATTTTTTGTCTGGGATATGTGTGTGTGACTACATGTAATAATTTTTAAGTAAATAAAGCTTTGTGTGTTCATTGTTGGGTCTGGTGGTCTAGGGAAGGAGTATGGTGCAGGGGGGAGGAGGGGGCAGTGTGGTGTGTAGGGGGAGGGGTGAAGGCGGGTGTGTAGGGGAGAGGGGGGAAGGCTGGTGTAGGGGGAGTAGTGTAGGCCGGGTGTGTAGGGAGAGAGGAGTGGGGGAGGCTGTTGCAGGGCTGCGGTGTAAGGGTGTTGGGGGATGTGGAAGGCTGAGGTTGATGTGCACTGTAGGGGGAGGGGGTTGGTGCAGTAGTGGGGGGGGGGGGGTAGGGGGATGGTGGTGGGAGGGGGATGGATTGGTGTAGGGAAGGGGGAGGGGGAGGAGCTGGTGTAGTTGGGGGGCTGGTGTAGCAGGGGGGTAGGGCTGGTCTAGTAGGGGGAGGGGGAGGGGCTGGTGCAGCAGGGGGGTAGGGGTTGTGGGGGGGGGGGGGAAGGGGAGGGGTTGGTAGAGTAGGGCAGGTGGAGGGGAGAGGGGTTGTTGTAGGGAAGGGGGAGGGAATGTTGTATTAGGGGGTTGCAGGAGGGGATGGTGCAATGGTAGGGGAGGGGGGAGGGGTTGTGTAGGTTGGGGGTTGGTGAAGTAGGATGGGGGGGCTGGTGTAGTAGGGGGGATAATGGGCTGGTGTGGGTGTAGTGCTGGGGGGAGGGGGAGGGGGAGGGGCTAGTGCAGTAGGCGGATAAGGGGATAGTGGGGGTGCAGTGATGGGGGAAGGGGAGGGGATGGGCTGGTGTATGGGGGTAGGGGGCTGGTGCAGAGAGTAGGGGGATGGTAGAGGGATCCTAGTATAGGGGGCTGGGGGCTGGTGCAGTGGGGGAGGGGTGGTCTAGGTGTGGGGCTAGGTCTGGGGCTGGTGTAGTGGGGGGTAGGGGGTTGGTGGGGCGAGGGGGATGGGCCGGTGTAGGGTAGGGAGAGGGGATGGTTGGGTGGGGGAGGGGCTGGTGCAGTAGGGGGGAGAGGGGTTGTGCAATGCAAGTGGGTTAGTGTAGCAGGGCAGGGGGAGGGGGAGGGGCTGGTGTAGTAGGGGGATATGGGCTGGTGGGGGTGCAGTGCTGGGTGGAGGGGTAGGGGATGGTGTAGGGGGGAGGGGGTGGTGTAGAGGGTAAGGGGATGGTGGGGAGCCTGATCTAGGGGGTAGAGGTTGGTGTAGTAGGGAGGGGGAGGGGTGGTCTGGGTGGGGGCTGGATCTGGGGGCTGGTGCAACAGGGGGTAGGGGGCTGGTGGGGGGAGGGGGATGGGCTGGTGTAGGGCAGGGGGAGGGGCTGGTGTGTTGGGGGAGTGGCGGGTGCAAGGGCAGGGGGGGTAGGGGCTTGTGTAGTAGGGGGAGGGGAAGGGGTTGTGCAGGGAATGGGGGGCTTGTGTAGTAGGGTAGGGGGAGGGGGAGGGGTTGGTGGTGTGGTTGGTGCAGTGCAGCAGGGGGGATAGGGGGCTAGTGGTGGTTCAGTGTAGGGGGGAGTGGAGGGGCTGGTGCATGCAGGTGGTAGGGGGACTGGTGTAGAGGGTAGGGTCTTGTGGGGGAGAGCCTAGTCCAGGGGGCAGGGGGCAATGCACTGGAGAGGGGGAGGGGTGGTCTGGGTGGGGGGCTGGGTCTGGGGGGCTAGGTTCGGGTCCATCAGGTTAGGTCGGGTTGGGTCGGGGTCAGGGTCGGGTCAGGGTCGGGTCGGGTTGGGTTTACACATTGAACCCGACCCGAACTGGCCCGACCCACAGATGGTTGGGTTGGGTTGGGTCCTTTGGCCATGCATAGAGTAACCCAACCCCAACGGGTTAGGTTGGGTCGGGTCAGCTGCTCATGAAGCATATGACCCAACCCCATGGACACCCCAACTAAAAACTCTAAAAACCCTTAAAACCACTAAAAATGTTAAAAAACTATAAAAAACCTTTTGAACACTAAAAACTCCAACAAACCCCCCAAAACCCTAAAAGACCCTAAAACTTTGAAAAACAAAGAAACCCTAAAACCCCTCAAAAACCCTCAAAATCCTAAAAATCCCTAAAACCAATTAAAACCCTAAAAATCCATAAAAATCCCTAAAAACGTGAAAAAACCCTAAAAACCCTGAATACCACCAGAAACCCCCAAGCCCCTAAAAACCACAGAAAGCCCTGAAAACCCAAAAAACATAACAAAAACCCTAAAAACTCTTTAAATCCTTAAAATGATAAAAGCTATAAAAAGAACTTGAAAACTATAAAATCTAAAAAAACTATAAAAATAAAGAAAATGACCTTGAAACCCCTAAAAACCAAAAACACCAAAAAACCCTAAAACCCTAAAACCCTAAAAAACTACAAAGAACTCTAAAAATAATTAAAACCATTAAAAATGTCGAAAAACACTAGAAAACTCAAAACCCCTAAAAACAAAAAAACACCATAAAACCCTAAAATCCCTAAAACCCCCCTAAAACCCATTAAAATTTCAAAATACCCCAAAACCCATAAAATCCTAAAAACACCCTAAAAATCTACAAAAACATAAAAAATTCAAAATATCTTGAAAACCCCCTTAAAACCATAAAAAACTCCTAAAACCTTAAATCCCCAAAATAACCCTAAAATCCACTAAAACTTTAAAAACCCTTAAAACCGCTAAAATGTTAAAAAATCTAAAAAACCTTAAAACCCCGAAAAACTCAAAAACAATCCAAAAATCCTAAAACCCCCTAAAAATGATCAAAATCCAGAAAAACCCTAAAAACCATAAAATCCTAAAAACCCCTAAAAATCAATGAGAATGTAAAAATCCCTAAAATCCCTGTAAAACCCATGAAAAGCATAAAAACCATAGAAAATCCTAAACTCATAAAAACCCTAAAAACCAACAAAAAACTCAAAAAACCCTCAGAACCATTAAAAACATTAAAAAATTCTAAAAAACCATAAAAAACTCAAAAAACCCTAAAAACCCCAAAAGACCATAAAACCATAAAAAAACGTTAAATACCGTAAAAACCCTGAAAGCCCATAGAAACCCTTAAAATCCCTAGAAACCCTAAAAACCAAAAAACCCGAAAAAATCCCTAAAAATCCACGAAAACATAAAAAAACCTAAAACCCCTAAAAACCATAAAAATTCATAAAACCTTGAAAGCCATAAAAACCCATAAAAACCCTCAAAAACCACTAAAAACTCTAAAAACCCTAAAAAATTTAAAAAACTCTAAAAACATTAAAACCCTAAAAAACTCAAAAAAACAGTTAAGACAAAAAATACCCGAAAAACCAAAAAATAAACTAAAAATCCATGAAAATGTAAAAAAACTATATAAATCCTAAAAAACCATAAAAATCCTAAAAAACCCCTAAAACCAATAAAATCCTCTAAAACTGTTAAAAACCCTAAAAACCCATAAAACCATAAAAAAACATTAAAAACTATAAAAACCCTTTAAACCCCTAAAAATTTTAAAAAACTCTAAAAAACATTAAATCCCCTAAAAACTCAAAAAAATCCTAAAACCCCAAAAGGCTTTAAAAACCCTAAAAAACCCTAAAACCCACTAAAAACCCAAAAAATCCTCAAAACCCCTAAAAATGATAAAAAATATAAAAAACATAAAAACCCTTAATTATACTGAAAACATAAAAAACCTTAAAATCCCTAAAAAACTGTTTCCATAAAATCCTCAAAAAAACTTTAAAAATCCTAAAAACCCATAAAAACCCTAAAAAGCCAACAAAAACTCTAAAAACACTAAAAATCCTTAAATTTTTTAAACAAATCTAAAAACCATAAAAAACAAAAAACCTCAAAAAACCCTATAAAATAAAAAAATGGTAAAAACAAGTAAATCCCCAAAAAAATATTAAAACCCCCTAAAACCCTAAAACCCCTCAAAATCTAAAAAAACCCCAAAAAAACTTAAAAACCATAAAAAACCTAAAAACCCCAAAAAAATCCCTGAAAAGTTAAAAACCCTAAAAAACCATAAAAACCCTTAAAATCATAAAAACTCAAAAGAACCTAAAACCCCTGAAGAACCCTAAAACCCCCTAAAATCCCTCAAAATACCATAAAATCCCAAAAACCCCTAAAAACCATAAAAATCCTTAAAACCCCTAAAAAACCTTAAAAACCCTGAAAACCCTTAAAACCATAAAAAAAACCCTAAAAACCTTAAAAACCTGTAAAAACTCATAAAAAAACTAGGAAACAACAAAAAGTTTAAAAACCCTTAAACCCCATAAAAATATTAGAAACTCAAAAAACACTCAATAACCCCAAAAAAATAAATAAAAACCCAATAAACCCTAAAAGACCCTAAGAGCCTAAAAAGCCCTAAAACCCAGAAAACACTTGAAAACCCCTAAAACCCCTCAAAATCCCTAAAACCAAAAAACAAACCCTAAAACCCATAAAAATCTTAAAAAATCTTAAAAATTCATGAAAACATAAAAAACATAGAAAACCCTGAAAAACCATGGACAACCATAAAACCCCTAAAACCTTAAAAAAACCCTAAAACCCCAAAAAAATAATAAAAACTCTAAAACCCTTAAACCCCCTATAAATGTTAAAAAACTCTAAAAAAACTTTAAACCCCTAAAAAACACAAAAAAACCTTAAAACCAAAAGTTACTATAAAAACCCTTAGAAACACTAAAAAACCCTAAAAGATCGTAAAAACCCTCAAAATCCCTAGAAACAAAAAAAACCCTAAAAACCCTAAAACTCTTAAAAATAACTAAAGATCCATGAAAATGTAAAAACAATCAAAAGCCAAAAAAACCCTGAAAATAATAAAAACCCCTAAAAACCTAAAACCCCCTAAAAGCCTAAAAACCACTAAAAACTCGGAAAACCCTTAAAAACCTTAAAAATGTTAAAAAACTCTAAAAACCCTAAAAGATCCTAAAAAACTCAAAAACCCCTAAAAACTCAAAAAGACACTAAAAAACCTTGATAAACCCTAAAAATCCCCAAAATACTTAAAAAACATAAAAATCCCTAAAAACCAAAAAATACCAAAAAAACCCCTAAAAGCCATGTAAAATATAAAAAACCCTAAAAATACTCTAAAAACCATAAACCCTAAAACCCATTAACACCCTAAAATCCCACTAAAATCTCTAAAAGACCTTAAAACCCCTAAATTTTTTAAAAATATCTAAATACCTTAAAAATTCTGAAAAGTTTTAAAAAAACCTAAAACCCAAAAGACCCTAAAAACCCTAAACCCCTCAAAATCATTAAAAACCCTAAAAACCAAGAAAGTAATAAGAAAGTACTAAATATCCCTAAAACATAAAAAACCCCTAAAAATATGAAAGCCTTCAAAAACCATAAAAACTAGTAAAAACCTTAAAAATCAATGAAACCCAATAAAGACCCTTAAAACCACTAAAAACTATAAAAACCCTTTAAACCCCTCAAAACATTAAAAAACTATAAAAAAATTAAAAACCTAAATAACTCAAAAAAAACCCCAAAACATTAAAAGACATAAAAACCCAGAATACCCCTAAAAACCCTAAAAAGTCTCTAAATACCTAAAAAAGATAAAAAAATCCTAAAAGAGTCCAAAAAATCCATGAAAATGTAAAAAATCCTAAAAACCCTGAATACCATAAAAATCCCTAAAAGCTTAAAAACCCTAAAAACAAAATAAAACCTTGAAACCCCACTAAAAAATACTAAAATACTTAAATCCCCTAAAAAAATTAAAACTATATAAAGACCTTACAAATCCTAAAAACTCAAAAAAAAACCCTAAAACCCAAAAAAAAGACCCTAAATACCTTTAAACCCTCTTAAAACCATGAAAACCCCCCAAACCCCTCAAAATCCCTAAAACCCTAAAAAACCTTAAAACCAATAAAAATCCTAAAAATCCCTAAAAATATATGAAAATGTAAAATACCCTAAAAACCCTGAAAACCATACACCCCTAAAAACCTTAAAAACTCCTAAAACCCTATAAAAAACCCAAAACTCCACTTTTGCGTAGTCTAGGTTTTGCTTGTCTAGTTTATATCCTTTATAATTAATGTAATTCTCATATGAATGGTTCTCGCACCATTATGTTTTTTATTTGTGGATCAAGTCTACGTTTACTATATGCTCAAGATTCTCTTTTTATAAGTAGTTCCCTAATTCCAAGGCTAATTAGAAGATAGTTTATGGTTGGAATTTTCTGAGTTCTTTTATTAGAGGTTGTTATTGATCTAGTTTATCTTTGTTGGTACGAGGGTCATGGTTGTTCTCTGGTTTATACAGTCTATAGGAGTGGATGGTTGCTATACGGATTTTTTTGGGAGGCTTACTGTGGCTGGGTGGATGTTGTTGCAATGGCTGGTGTTGTTGGGTTCATTGGTGTAGTTTTTCAGTGGATGGGGGTAGCTTGAGGGTCTTTTCATGAAAGTCTGTTAGGGTGAAGTTTGGGTGTTGTGGTTTTGGTAGAGGTATGTCTAGGGTTGCAGGTTCTTGGTTTGGCATGGTTCTGTGCTCTAATGGTGGATTGGTGTTGTTGTTCAAGTTGTTGGATACTATTTTTTAGGGTGAAAGGGTTTGGGTATGTGGGATGACAGTGTTTTTGTTTTCAGGTTGTAGGAGAGGCTTCATTTCTGGTGTCATTTTTTGTCTTTTTTGGGCTATTGGTGGATTATTGGGTGGATGGTGGATTCTTGGGTGGCTGGTGGTGACCATGAAGGTTGGTGTTTTTTTTGCTGTTAATGGGACTTATAGCTTTTGGCAATCTGCTGCTGGTTTGGAGTTGGGGTGTTCTAGTGGTTGTTTCATTGTGAGGTTCATTACACTAGTTGTTGGTCGGATGAAGGGGTGGTTGGGTGGTTGCTTCTCCATGTTGGTGCTTCTTATGGTTGTGGGTTGCCTCAGTTTTGTGGTTCTGTTGTGGTGGGTTGAAGGGGGGCTTGTTTTGATTTCTTTATAGTCATTTTGGTGATTTACTTTACTGTCATAGGGGGTCTGGGTGCCGGTATGGTTGGATTTTGGGGGATGCTGCTACACAATGGGTCTTGGCAGGCTGGCTTGGAGTGGATCATACTTGGAGGTTATGGGACCCTTTTTTCAGGATAATTTTGGCATGATGTGATAGGGGGTTGGATTGGATGTGTAGGTTTTGGAGGGGTAGGATTGGGAGGATGTTTTTGGGTGTTGCAGTGCAGTTTTGTCTTCATTTTGGTGTGGTTGCTATGTTGGAAGGTTGTGGGTTGCTTGAGGTTGTTGTTGGCTTGGCTTGTTGGCATGGTGATGACATCTGACAGGGGTTTGCAAGTTTGGTTGGAAGTGGGTCCTTTCTTGGTGCTTGAGCAGTGCAGAGTGGGGTTGGATTTGGGTTGTGTTGTTATGTTGTTGGTTGCAGGTGGACTCGACTCCTTGTGTTGTGGATTAGAGTTGGTTTGGTGGTGGTTTTATTTATATTGTGGTTGGTTTCCTCTTGTATCTATATGGTCTGGTGATAGAGGTGTTTTGGAGGATCGTTGGGCTGTGGGGGTGGGTTTTTGGTAGGGGTAGGTTCTATTGCTGAGGTAGGTTTTGGCTCTAGTATCGGCTGGTTGTGCATTGATGGGGTGTGTTTGGGTTAGTGCATGTGTAAGGGTTGTGTGTGTGGGCAAGTGGTGGGTGGGTGGTGGTTCATGTGTGTGTGTGCATTAGTGGTTGAAGGTGTTTCTTGTTGCCGGTGTTAGCTTCTCCTTGGGTATTGTTTTTGTTTGGGCCTTTCCTTTGTCGTGTTGCACCTCGGAGTGCTCACTAGCTTAGTGTATGGTACTATTATAGATCGTTATGATAGATCCTTGAGGATTTAGGAAGGTATCATTTGCCTTTGGATATTGGTTTTTGTTCCTACTTTTGTTGTGGATGTTGGAATGATGGTTCTTCTCACAATGTTTTTTGTTATTGGCTTGTATGTTGGTCGTGAATCCTGTTTCTTTTTGTCGATGTTGCCTTAGTTTGTTTGGTGGTTTGTTGTCGCAATGGTGGTGTGTGCTTGCCTCTAGCTACTGAATGGGGGGGATTCAAGAGGTTCTCCACTCTCTGCTTCTGGGTCGCTTGATCGTGCTTAGTTGCCTTCTTAGGAGTGTCTGGTTTTTAGGCTTGTTTGGATGAATTTAATAGGTGTCTTGAGCCATTTTATAGGTTTTGGTTTTCTTGGATTCGTGAGGTTTCTCGGGCCTTTCTATTTCTTTTTTCCTTTATCCATCGATTGGTTCACCTTTTGGTGATTTTGTTTCACATCAATTTCTTTTATTTTATACTACTTCTATTTACCATGAAAAAACCCCTAAAAACCACTAAAAACTCTAAAAACCTTAAAACCCTTAAAACCCATAAAAATGCTTACAAAATCTAAAAAACCTTAGAACCTGTAAAAAAATCAAAAAACCCTGAAAACCCAAAAACGCCCTAAAAACCATGAAAAAAATCTAAAAACCCTAAAAAACCCTCAAAACCCTCAAAACCCCTAAAAACCCTAAAAACCATAAAAAATCGTTAAAAATCCCTGGAAACATAAAAAAACCCCAAAACCCCCTTAAAACCCATAAAACCCCTAAAACCTTAAAAAATCACAAAAACCCTTAAAACCCTAAAAACTACTAAAAAAAATCTAAAAACCCTTATCATCCTTAAAAATGATAAAAACTCTAAAAAACCCTTAAAACTGATAAAAAATCAATAAAAACATAAAAATCCAAAAACACCATAAAACCCTAAAACCCTTTAAAAAAATTGAAAACCACTAAAAATTCAAAAAATCCCTAAAAACCCTAAAAACCATAAAACCTCTAAAAACATTAAAAATGCTTAAAAACCCTAAACCCACTAAAAACCTAAAAACCCTTAAAACACTAAGAACGTTAAAAAACTATAAATAACCTTAAATAACCTAAAAAACTCAAAAACCCCTAAAACACCATAAAAAACCTGAAATCCACTAAAAAACCCCAAACACCTAAATCCCATCAAAATCCATAATAACCCTAAAACCCTAAAAACAATAAAAATCCTAAGAAAATCCATAAAAATTACTAAAAACATAAAAATCCCTAAAAAACCAGTAAAACATAACCCCCCCCCCCCCCCCCGAAAAAAAACTTTAAAGACCCTAAGAACCCACTAAAAACTCAAAAAACTATAAACCACTAAAAACCATAAAAAACTATAAAAAACACTCAAAACCCCAAAAAACTAAAAAAACCCTAAAACCCCAAAAAGACCCTCCCTAAAAACCCTGAAAACCCCTAAACCCCTGAAAACCTAAAAACCATAAAAACCCCAAAAACCACAAAATTCCTAAAAAAGTCTTGAAAATCCTCAAAAATGTAAAAAACCATAAAACCCCTGAAAAACCATTGAAAAACATAAACCCCAAAAAACTTTAAAAACCCATAAAATTCTAAAAATACTAAAAACTCTAAAAACCCTTAAACCCCTAAAAACATCAAAAAAAGTCTAAAATATTTAAAAACCCTCAAAACTCAAAAAAAATCCAAAAAACACTAAAAGACACTAAAAACCATGAAAACCGCAAAAAAAACCCTGAAATTCCCTAAAACCCTCAAAATTCCAAAAAAACACTAAAAAACTCTAAACCCATAAAAAACCTAAAAAATCCCTAAAAATCCGAAAAAATGTCAAAAAACCATAAAAACCTGAACACCTCTAGAAAACCATTAAAACCCCTAAAAACATTAACAACCACAAACCCCCATAAAAACCCTAAAACCAAATAAAAACTCTAAAAACTATTAAAACCCTAAAAACATTCAAAAAAATTAAAAAACCATACAAACCCAAAATGATTAAAAAATCATGAACCCCCAAAAGACGCTAAAAACTCATAAAAACTTTTAAAACCCTAAAATCCCATAAAAATGATCCAAATACCTAAAAACCCTAAAAACCCTAAGGACCACAATAATACTAAAAATTCCTTAAAAACCTTAAAAACATAAAAAATACTAAAATCCTAGAAAATCCCTCCCACTAAAAATCCTAAAAAACTGAAAAATACCACAAAAGCCATAAAAACTCACAAAAAATCTTAAAACCCTAAAAAAGACCCTAAAACCCCTAAAAACACTAAAAACCCTAAGAACCCCCTAAAAACCATAAAAACTATAAAAACCCTAAAAACCCTAAAAACCCATAGAGACCCTAAAATCCACTAAAAACTCTAAAAACCATCAAAACCCTGAAAAATGTTAAAAACTCTAAAAACCATCAAAACCCTAAAAAATGTTAAAAACTCTAAAAAATCATAAAAACCATAAAAACTCAAAAAAACCCAAAAAACACTAAAAGACCATAAAAACCTTGAAAATCCCTAAACCCCTAAAAATACCTAAAACCCTAAAAATCAAAAAAACAATAAAACCCTAAAAAATCCCTAAAACCCTAAAAAAATGAAAAACCCTTGAAAATCATAATACCCTTAAAAAACATAAAAACATTAAAAACCCATAAAAATCCTTAAAATCACTAAACCACTAATAAGTCTAAAAACCCTTCAAACACCTAAAATGTTAAAAATCTAAAAAACTCAAAAAAAACCCTAAAAACCAAAAATGACCCTAAAAACCATGAAATGTCGTAAAACCCCTCAAAATCCATAAAAACCCTAAAACCCTAAAACCCTTAAATATTCTAAAAGGCTCTAAAAATCCCTGAAAACAAAAAAAAACCCAAAAAACCCTGAAAAACCCCTGAAAATCATAAAATCGACTAAAAACTTAATATCCCTAAAAACCCACTGAAACCCTAAAACCCCACTGAAAACTCTAAAAACCCGAAAAATGTAAAAAAAATCTAAAGACCTATTAAAACCCTAAAAACCCTCAAAAATCCATAAAAACCCTAAAAACCATAAAAATCCTAAAAAAGCCGAAAAATTCCCTGAAAATGTAAGAAACCCTTAAAAACCCTGAAAAACTCCTAACATAACAAACACTATAAAACTTAAAAAACCCTAAAAACCCATAAAACCGTAAAATCCACTAAAAACATTAAAAAACCTTAAAACCCCTAAAATGTTTAAAAACTCTAAAAAATCATAAAAACCCTAAAAAACTCAAAAAAATCCCTAAAACCCAAAAAGACCCTTAAACCCAAAAAACCCTTCCAAACCATAAAACCCTGAAAACACTAAAAAACCCTTAAAACCATAAAAATCATAAAAAACCATAAATATCCATGAAAAATCAAAAAACCCTAAAAACCACTAAAAACCCTTAAGAGCCCTAGAAAACCATAAAGCCCCTAAACCCCCACAAAAACCTTAAAACCCACTAAAACTCTAAAACCCCTTAAAACCCCAAAAATGTTAAAAAACCTTAAAAACCTTAAAAACCCTAAAAAAATAAATAAAACCCAAAAAATAAAAAAACACCCTTAAAACCCTAAAACCCCTAAAAATCCCTACAAACCCTAAAAACCTTAAAAATCATAAAAACCCTAAAATTCCGTAAAATTACCTTAAAACACAAAACCCCTTAAAACCCCTAAAAACTCCCTTAAAACCATAAAACCCCCTAAAAATCATGAAAACACAAAACCCCATAAAATCCCTAAAAACACTAAAAATCTAAAAAACCCTTAAAACCCCTAAAAACATATAAAAACTCCAAAACTCCTAAAACCTTAAAACCCATAAAATTTTTAAAAAACACAAAAAGACTTTAAAACCCTGAAAACCCCCTAAAAACCTAGAAAACCCTTAAAATCCCTCAAAATCCCTAAAAACCCCTCAAACCCATAAAAATCATAAAAATACCTAAAAATCCCTAAAAACATAAAAAACCCAAAAAACTCTTAAAACCATAAAAACCCTAAAAACTCAAAAAACCTAAAAACACTAAAAGACCAAAGAAAACCCCTAAAAACTATAAAAATAATTAAAATCCATAAAAATCCCTAAAAATTTAAAAAAACCCCAAAACCCTGAATAACCCCTGAAAACAATAAAAACACTAAAAATCATAAAAAACCTAAAAATCATAAAAAACTGTAAAAACCCATAAAACCCCTAAAAAGCACTAAAAAATATAAAAACCCATAAAACCCCTAAAAACATTATAAAAATATTTTTTATGGTTGTTAGGGTTTTAAGGGTTTTTGTAGTTTTTAGTGGTTTTAGGGTTTTTATGGGGTTAAAAGGTTTTTAAGGTTTTTAACGGTTTTTTGGGTTTTTTTTTGTTTTAATGGATTTTAATGGTTTTTTTAGGATTTATATGTTTTTTAGAGTTTTTAGGGTTTTTATGAGATTTAGGTATTTTTTAGGGGTTTTAGGGTTATTTCAGTGTTTTAGGTATTTTTTGGGGTTTTAGGATTTTTTTTGAGCTTTTAGGGTTTTTGAGGTTTTTTAGAGTTTTCTAATGTTTTTAGGGGTTTAAAGTGTTTGTAGAGTTTTTTGTAGTTTTTAGGATTTTTTATGGGTTTTTAGTGTTTTTAGGGTTTTTATGGGGTTTTATGGTTTTCACGAGTTTTTCAGGGTTTTTTACCTTTTCATGGATTTGTAGGGGTTTTTTAGGATTTTTATGTTTTTTAGGCAAAGAGGGCTCGGGTCCAGGCTATTCCTGGCACCCCCCAAAATTTATTAAACAAAAAGACACAAACACTGCAGACAAGGGAGGGGAGGGTTCGAACAACCCACACCCAAAAACCCTTACAACCCACGCCAAAGAATGAAAAACAAGGAAAGAAAAAGGCACAGAAACAGACACAACCGCAGCATCATCACGTCACATCCAGCTAGTACCAGCATCCAACAGCACTACATTCAGCGTTAACCAGCATCCAGCAGCTCACAGTTAACCAACAACCAGCATTCAGACTACAGCAGCAAACAACATCCATCAGCAGCAACCAGCCAACCAGCATCCACAACAAACCAGCAACCAGCATCCTCATTTTCAGACAGCCAGCACCTCTTTCGACCACCAAACAGCTCCCAGCATCCCACTTCCACTCCAGCAGCACAGCAACAAAATCATCCACAGCAGCAGCAAATACTAACCAGCCAAACGTCATCCAGCATTCACCATACACCATCCACTCAAAATCAACAAATTACCCGCATCCAGCACCCAGTACCTTCTCACCAAGAAGGTCCATTTCCAACAGCATATAACAAACAATATCAACAGAACATGAATCATCGCCACCCAATAGAACCGGCAGCCAGCATCCACAACAAAGCCAAAAAACCAGCCAAAAATCAGAACCAATCCTTCTCCCCAACAATAGCTTTGGGGGAGGCCAGTAATGAAAAATCCAACCAAAGTCTAGCCGAAGCAGCAACACAAAACCCGTCCATCCACCAAACAAGAACACGCAAGCCAGCAAAATCAGTTGGACATAGGACATAGCGACTATACCTTCGTCAGTAGCAAGATCAATGAGCAAAAAGCCTGCACCTCTTCGGATCCGGATAGACAGCGTCGAACCAAGCGCAACGTCAATGCTCGCGCGAAGTAGATGCAAAGCCCGAAGAACCCATTTGTCACCAGGACGTGGCCATACCTCCCCCCGACACCCAAAAGGCTCGTCGCACCAAAAAAACCAGCAAGCCGAACCCTCCTACTCGGCAAAGAAACCATCTCATCGGCATTGACTTCACCGTCGACAGCTTCAGAATCGTCCAACACACAGGAAAATCATCTCTGCTACCACCAGAGAGAGAAGAATCCAAATCTAGCAACGCCGATCCAGATCGAAACGAAAAACCGCCATAACCTGAAACAACCCTCAAGATCTCAGCGCCGTCATCCATCCGTCGTGAAAACCGCCATCGCACCAAAAGATAACGCTTCCCGAACATCAATCCATCCGCATCGCAAAGCCTGAGGAGATCAACGAAGTCGCTGAAGGGGGTTCCTGGATGGAACCCTAGAGATCGCCGCGTCGGGAGAGACCCGGGAGAGAGCGGAGGCATCTTTTTTGTCTTTATCCTTTATGTTTTTTAGGGTTTTTTAGGGTTTTTAGGGGTTTTTAGGTTTTTTAGGGTTTCAAGGTTTTTTAGGGTTTTTAGGGGTTTTTAGGGAATTTAGGGTCTTTTGGGTTTTTTGAATTTTTAGGGGTTTTAAGGTTTTTAGAGTTTTTAACTTTTTTAGGGATTTTAACAGGTTTTAGAATATTTATTGATTTTTAGAGTTTTTTGGATTTTTAGGGGGTTTTATGGTTTTTTACATTTTTATGGTTTTCAGGGGGTGTTTGGGGGTTTTATGATTTTTATGATTTTTATTATTTTTAGGGTTTTTTGTTATTTAGAGGGTTTTTATGTGTTTTCAAGGTTTTTTAGTGGTTTTCAGGGTTTCTAGTGTCTTTTTGGATTTTAGGGGGGTTAGTTTTTTTTGTTTTTAAATTTTTTAAGAGTTTTGGAATATTTTATGCATTTTAAGGGTTTTTATAGTTTTTAGTGGTTTTTAGGGTTTTTATGGATTTTTAGGGTTTTATGGTTTTCATGGGGATTTCAAGGTTTTCTACATTTTTATGGTTTTTAGGGGGGTTTTAGGATTTTTAGGGTTTTTAGGGATTTTGAGGGTTTTTGATGTTTTTTTAGGGGTTTTAGGGTCTTTTGGGGTGTTAGATATTTTTTTTAAAATTTTTTAGGGTTTTAAATGTTTTTTAAAGTTTTATAACATTTTTTGGGGGTTTTAAGGGGTTTTAGAGTTTTTAGGGGTTTTTATGGGTTTTTAGGTTTTTTCGTAAGGCAAATAGAAAGTATATATAGATAAAACAAGTAGACCCAAAAATATGAGGTTCAAGGCCTGATCACATAATAAAAAAGGTACCAAAGAATTTCCATGTAGTACCAATGGATAAGTAGCAAAAAAAGCAAGCCAAGGACAATGAATACATGCCCAAGGCTGACAAGCAAGAATCCCAAGATATGGGAAGCCAGTGCCCCCAAGAGGAACTAGTGAGTAGGAACAAAACAAACCCATCAAGCATCACACAAGAAAAGAATATGGAAATTCGGCACCACAACTTAGAGAAACATCCAAGTTAGCATAAATCCCTATGACCAGAGGCAGTGGACAAAAAGTAGAGAAGACACCACTGTCCACCAGCAACAAAGACTGGAGACCAATGCCACCAAAATCCACCAATATCACATAAGCTAGTAGAGACACTAGCCAAAAGAGAAAAGTATAGAATATCAGCACACACTCCCCGAAAAAACCCATATAAGGATCCAACACCAAAGCACCAAGCCACAGGTTGAACGAGGAACACACACACACACCCCTACACACACACACTCTCTCACTCACATACCATGCAAGCTTGCACACCACATCCACATAGTCATTCACATTGACACGCACCATAACCCACATGAACGCACATACCGACACACTCCCATGCATAACCAACAACCCACCCTCTCAGAAATCCCACAACCAAGAGACCCCCCCCCCCCAACCCCAAACAACCAACCAAAAATACCCGAAAAAAGTGCCACCAAAACAAACCCCAACCATAAACTTTTATCTATCCAGAACACCACCAGAATAAACCCATGAACACCCATCTGAAACCACACTCCTAGATAACAGTCACCTTGAAAACCTCTAAAAAGTATCCCACTAAGAACCTATAACCAACTCCACAACCTGTTAAACCTCGAGCAGCACCAAACCCAAAAATATATATCTAAAACATCCACCACAACCAACATTCATATAGCTTGAAAAATAGCCCGAAGCACCACTAGCTCCATCACCATAAGACTGACCAACCATAATCCCTAAATAACAACCCAACTTCAGCACCCAAGCTCAAGCTAGAACCACCAGCAACTAGGACACCTGTAATAATCCAACCAGAACTAGAAGAACAAAAAAAGACCTACTAGATATCCAAGCACCCCAATAAGGCTCCTAAAGTCACAACTCTACACCTCCTACCTCAACACCAACACCAACCACTTTCAGCACCTGTAAGACAAACATTAATCATCCTAGCCTAAAAACCATGCTCAATCTCTTCAAAACACTGCTTCATAGCCTAACCAGCACCCTAAACATCCAAAATGCCTCCCTGCCCAACAACACGCCATCGTAGCCACCATAAAACCAAATCAACAACCCTAAAAGACACCAACAGACACCCAAAACACCAATAGCCAACCCCAATGCATTACCAACATCCTCGAACCATTATTCCTAAAAACACCCCGAAGCGAAGCTAAAAAAGTTGTAAAAAACCCTCTGCAAGCCACAAACAGCCATCAATGAAAGATCGAGGCAAGGAAAAACAGGTAGAGTCCACACAACCTGCAAAAACAACTGTAGCCCCAGCCATACTCCAACACCCATCCACAACATAACAAAACCACCATCTAGCCAACATCAAGCAATAAGGAACTTGGAAAGTTCCATCTCTAGAAAACTTCTTGATTAGTTCTAGTATTAGGAAACCACCTGTAAGAGAAGAACCATGACTGAATAGTATACTCCATCTTATGCCATAAGTTGATAACATTATGATGAGGGGATCCATAAAAATGGGAATTCCTCTCTTTCCAATTGAGATAGACAAGAGAGGACATTCCAAGTATTTCAAAGACATTAAAAATCAAATTACCATCAAAATAATCAATAAAATAGGTAATCACATAAAAAAAGGATGAGGTGGAGGAATTCAAACCTAACAGGATAAAAAAGGGCAGCCAAAACTTCCTAGAAAAGGAGAAATTTAAAAAAGATGATCCAAATCTTCATCATTCAATTAACATAAAAATAAACAGTTAGGAAAATAAATACCCATACATTGTAATCTATCATAATAATGTGACCGATTAAGAACAAATAACCACAGAATGAAAGAGAACTTGGTGGGGGTGATCCTATTTCAAACCAAGGAACTCCATGGGACAAAGTAAAATTTTGTCCTAATATCCTCCCAAACCATGCGAATGGAAAACTCAGGCTGCTTATTCTATATAATCCCATCACCATAACCTCTAGGCTGAGCAAGTTGGAGAATCTCCTAATGAAGTTCCCATAACTCAGTAGGGATATCTAAAAAAGGATTCCAAATCCCATCCAAAATAATGTTCAATAGCTTGGAAGCAGAAGGGTAACCTGAATGATAAATGATGCGATCATTAGCTTAGGATAAGATAGGTCCCCTAAGGTGTCAAGATTCAAACCAAAGGGAAATGCATGAGCCATTCCCAACCAAAAAAAAATATGTGGTCCTTAAACAAATCTCGAAGCCCCAATAACATCCTCTAATTCCATGAATAATTCCATAGAACTTTGGCCATCCAAAATTGAGAACATCCAAAAATAAAAGAATGTTCCCAATCCATTTAGATCAAAGAATAAGAAGGGTTACATAAATTCCACACATTTCTTACAATAATAGCTTTATTCCCATCCTCGATCCTCTTAATCCCAAAGCCTCCTTCCTCTTTAGGTCTCACCAATAAATCCCAAGCCACATTGGACCCAAAAATATTAAGAGAAGGTCACTTTCATAGAAAACAGCAAAACTTTGCCTCAACATAATTCACCACCTTTTAAGGGTATTTTATGATTTTTTAGGGTTTTAATGTTTTTTAGAGTTTTTAATGTTTTAATGGGTTTTAAGGGTTTTTATAGTTTTTAGTGTTTTAGGGTTTTAATGGAGGTTTAGTGGTTTTTAAAGTCTTTATAAGATTTTATGGTTTTCAGGGGTTTTCAGGTTTTTAGGGATTTTTATGTTTTCATGGATTTTAGGGGTTTTTTAGATTTTATAGTTTTTAGGTTCTTTGGGTTTTGGGGGATTTTGAGGGTTTTTATGGGGTTTCAAGGGCTTTTAGGTATTTTAGGGTTTCTAGGATTTTTATGGATCTTTAGGGTTTTTACAGTCTTTTTGGTATTATAAGGTTTTTTTTATTTTTTTGGGTTTTTATGGTTTTTAGAATTTTTTAATGTTTTTAGGGTTTTAAGGGTTTTTAGAGTTTTTAGTGCATTTTTAGGGTTTTTATGGGTTTTAGGGTTTTTATGAGCTTTAGGGTTTTTATGGGTTTTTAGGGTTTTTTATTGTATTTTTTGGGTTTTTTGGGATTTTATGGGTTTCAAGAGTTTTTTAACCTTTTTTAAGGGTTTTTATTATTTTTAGTGGAGCTTTTGGGTTTTATAGGTTATTAGGGTTTTTTATGGTTTTTAGGAGTTGTTATGGTTTTAAAGTGTTTTTCATGGTTTTTAAGGTTTTTTCAGAGATTTTTAAGGATTTTTTTGGATTTTTATGGTTTTTAGGGTTTTTAGGATTTTTAAGGATTTTGAGGGTTTTTCAGGGTTTTTTATGATTTTTAGGGGTTTTCAGGTTTTTTTGAGTTTTTAGGGTATTTAAGGGTTTTTAGAGTTTTTAACATTTTTATGGGGTTTAAGGGTTTTTAGATTTTTAGTGACTTTTTAGGGTTTTAATGGGCTATTACAGGTTTTTAATGTTCTTAGGGTTTTTTTATCATTTTTAGGGTCTTTTAAGATTTTTATGGTTTTTATAGATTTTTTGGGGTTTTCTGAATTAACAAGGATTTGAGGGTTTTAGGGGTTTTAGGGTTTTTAGGGGTTTTAGGGTCTTTGGAGTTTTTAGGGGTTTTTTATTTTTTTAAGGTTTTAAGTTTTTTTATAGTTTTTAATGTTCTTTGGGATTTAAAGGGTTTTTAGATTTTTTTAGTGGGTTTTATGGGTTTTTAGGGTTTTTAAAGGTTTTTAGAGGTTTTCTTGGTTTTAATGGGTTTTCAGGGTTTTTAGGGGGGTTTTAGGATTTATATGCTTTTTAAGGGTTTTTAGGGTTTTCTAAGATTTTTAGAGATTTTGAGGTTTTTTTATGTTTTTAGGGGTTTTATGGGTTTTTAGGGTTTTTTAAGGTTTTTTGGGGATTTTATTATTTTAGGGGTTTTTCAGGGTTTTTTACGTTTTCATGGATTCTTTGGGGTTTTTTAGTATTTTTATGGTTTTTGGGGGTTTTAGGGTTTTTAGGGATTTTATGTGTTTTTTGGGTTTATCAGGTCTTTTGGGCTTTTAGGGTTTTTTTGAGTTTTTTTGGGTTTTTAAGGTTTTAGAGTTTTTTAATATTTTAGGGTTTTCAAGGATTTTTAGAGTTTTTAGTGGTTTCATAGAGGTTTTGATGGGTTTTTAGGGGTTTTAATGTTTTTTTGGGAATTTTATGGTTTTGATGGGTTTTTTGGGTTTTTAGGGTTGTTTACGTTTTCATGGATTGTTAGGGGTTTAAAAGGGTTTTTATGATTTTTGGGGTTTTCATGGCCTTTGAGGGTTTTTAGGGTTGTTCAGGGGGTTTTAGGGTTTTTACAGTTTTCAGGGTGTTTAAGGTTTTTTTGGATTTTTATGGCATTTTTGAGTTTTTTTGGGTTTTTAACATTTTGTAGAGTTTTTAAGTGTTTTAGGGGTTTAAAGGGTTTTTAGAGTTTTTAGTAGGTTTTTAAGGTTTATGGGTTTTTAGGGTTTTTATGGTTTTTAGGGGGTTTTATGGTTTTCAAGAGTTTTTTAGGGTTTTTTTGTTTTCTTTGATTTTTAAGGGTTTTTTAGAATTTTATGGTTTTTAGGGTTTTTAGGCATTTTATGGATTTTCCGGGATTTTTTTGTGTTTTAAGGTATTTTGGGTTTTTTAGGGTGTTTTTGAGTTTTTCATGGTTTTTAAGGTTTTTTATATTTTTTTAATGTTTTGGAGATCCAAAGCTTCCAGGAAAAGGAACACTTGAAGAAGAGGTGATCTAAATCCTCCTCATCCAATTCAGAAAGAAAACAACGATTAGGGAAGGCATGACATCTATGTTGAAACCTATCCTAAGTTGGAAAATGGTTAATAATAGACAACAACAACATAAAAGAAAATCTTGTAGGTATAACTCTATTTTAGACTAAAGAACTCCAAGGGACTTTAGCAACCCAAATCTGAGAGTAACCAAGAATGAAATAACAAGGCCAATCCACCCAAATTTAAGAGTAATAAGGTTTGCATAAATTCCACATGTTTTTAAGTTTTTAGGGGTTTTTATGGTTTTTAGGGTTTTTTCAGAGTTTCTAAAGTTTTTTTACATTTTCTTGGAATTTTAGGAGGGTTTTAGGATTTTTTTGGTTTTTAGAGTTTTAGGATTTTTTTGTGGTTTTTGGGGTTTTTGGGGTTTTTTTGTTTTTAGGGTCTTTTTGGATATTTAGGGTTTTTTTGATTTTTTTGAGTTTTTAACGTTTTTCGGTTAGAAGGGTTTTTATAGTTTTTAGTTGTTTTTAGGGTTTTTATGGTTTTTTGGGGGTTTAAGGTTTTAGAGATTTTATGGGTTTTAGAGGTTGTTCAAGGTTTTTATTTTTTCATTGAATTTTAGGTATTTTAAGGATTTTTATGGTTTTTAGGGTTTTTTGGGTGTTTGGGGATTTTGAGGGATTTTAGGGATTTTCAAGGATTTTAGGGGTTTTCAGGGGTTTTTAGGGTTTTTAGAGTCTTTTAGGTTTTGTTTATTTATTTTTTTCAGTTTTTAGGTGTTTTTATATTTTTTTAATGTTTTTACGAGTTTTATGGGTTTTTAGAGTTTTTAGTGGGTTCTAGTGGGTTTAAGGGTTTTTAGGGTTTTAATGTTTTTAAGGGTATTTTATGGTTTTCAGTGGGTTTATAGGGTTTTTTGGGATTTTTTTCATTTTCATTTATTTTTATAGGTTTTTTTAGGATTCTTATAGGTTTATGGTTTTTTAGGGTTTTAGTGATTTTGAGGGATTTAGGGGTTTTCATGGGTTTTTAAGAATTTTCAATAATTTTACGGTCCTTTTGGGTTTTTTGGGGTTTTTTTAAGTTTTTAGGGGTTTTATGGTTTTTTAGTTTTTTTAACATTTTAGGGGTTTTAGTGTTTTTAATGGATTTTTAAGGTTTTTACATTTTCATGGGTTTTTAGGGGGTTTTTAGGATTTTTATGGTTTTTAGGGTTTTTAGGGTTTTTTTGGAGTTTTAGGGATTTTTAGGGGTTTTTGGGGTTTTTGGGTTTTTGGTGTTTTTCAATGTTTTAGGGTCTTTTGGGTTTTTTGGGTTTTTTTGAGTTATTAATAGTTTTATGGTTTTTTATAGTTTTTAACATTTTTTGTGGTTTTAAGGGGTTTTAGAGTTTTTAGTGGTTTTTAGTGTTTTTTTGGGGTTTTAGGGTTTTTTATGTTTTCATGAATTTTAGAGGGTAGTATTTTTATGGATTTTAGGGTTTTTTGGGATTTTGAGGGGTTTTAGGGTTTTTATGGGTTTTTATGGATTCTCAGGGGTTTTAGGGTTTTTAGGGTTTTTATGGTATTATTTTCTTTTAAGTTTTTTTTTTGTATTTTTAGGGGTTTGATGGGTTTTAAGAGTTTTTTTAGCATTTTTAATGTTTTTTTGAGTTTTTTAGAGTTTTTAGGGGTTTTAAGGGGTTTTAGAGTTTTTACCAATTTTTTAGGGTTTTTATGGGTTTTAGGGTTTTATGTTCTTTTGGATTTTTATGGTTTTCAGGGTTTTTATGGGTTTTTACATTTTCATGGATTTTTATGGGTTTAAATTATTTTTATGGGTTTTAGTGTTTTTTTGGTTTTTAGAGATTTTGAGGGTTTTAGGGTATTTTTGTGTGGTTTTAGGGTTTTTTAGGAGGTTTAGGGTTTTACGGAGTTGTAGGGACTCTGGGGGGTTTTAGGGTTTCTTTTGAATTTTTAGTGTTTTAAAGGTTTTTAGAGTTTTTTTAACATTTTTAGGGGTTTTAACAGTTTTTAGAGTTTTTAGGGGTTTTAAGAGTTTTTAGAGTTTTGGGAGTTTAAACTTTTTTTCTTTTTAGCGTTTTAATGTTTTTTTTACAAGGAAAATGAAATGTATGAAATAAAAAGAGGAATTGAAGTAAAAAAGATCTCCTAGAGGTGAAAACAAGTAGCTCGGGGCCAACAATTGTAAAAATGAAAAGAAAACGAAGGCCAAAGTAGTAAGGGAAAATGAAATCAGCCTGTCAAATCCTACAAGGAACAATGAACCAAGCCCATTAAGTCATCCAAATGTTAGTGGATGAAATCCAAAGAAGCATCAGCAGACAAGTCGAGAAACAACCCCAACAACCGAAGGGAAACAAGAAACCACCAAACACAAGCGCCAACAACAGAACCAAAGAAAGAAATACGTGAACCATATAAAAATAGCAGTTGACTGCATCAACTTCTGCAACATGCAGGTTAGACATGACTGCAACAAGAGATGAGGGAAGCCTCCACCCATCCAGAAACACCCAATCAACACCGGTACCACGAGACCTCCAAGATCATCAAAAAAACTCTCACACACACACCACGAGTGAACACACACACACACCATTGGACTCACATGAAAACTGACCCAATGCACGCCACGAACACTGAATCACACCTCCAGAAACCCAAGGAAGTAGTGGCCAAGAATCAACGCGACTAGCCCCAACAACACCAAATACCACCACCTGCTGCAACCCATATCTACAGTGATGCCAAACAGGCAGCTCGGTCCTCACCCAGTCGAAGAAGAAGTATCCAGCAATGAGTAAACCCTAACCTGCATAACACCTGCACCAGGATGAACCACTTGCATGACCCAAACCCTCAAATACCCAATCTCCAGTAAAACCCCATCTACATAGGCATCCAGATGCACTGAATTGAAAGAAAGTATCCCAAATATACACAAAGAAGACCATTCCATCACTCTAACCAAATAGCTGCCCCCCCCCCGCCCCAAGGCAACTGAAACAAACAAGAATCCCCAAAAATCCATTTCAACAACCTTATCAGGAGCCCCTATTCATCTAAACAGCCACCTGGTCTTCTAGTTGATCCCACATCCACCAAAAAGACAATTGCATCCTATACTAGAAACCCAGCAAGACTGCCTAACTAAAACCCCTAACCCCTAAAGATAGCCAAAAGTTAGAATAGAAAACCACTATCCCTAAGCTGCAGTTGGGACATCCAGTCGAACCGAAAAACGTAAGAACCAGCACCTAACCGAGCCTCAACCTATAAGCACCCTACCACCAATAGCCAAGCCCTAAAGCAGCTCCAGCACCCTTCAAAACTCCACCAGCATCTACCTTGAAAGAACCAACTCCAAATAGAAAATTTCACCACCAATAACCATAAAACAACAAAACAACACCAACAACATAGCCACTCAGTCTAGACAAATCCCAAGAACAACATCCATCACCCAAAACAATAGACCTCCATGTTCCCCTACCCATCCAAAGTCCCACCAAAAAACCAAGACATCCCTCTACCTGCCCATTCCCAACCCAACCAAAATAGTAGAAAAAGAACCCTCCAACACCCGCATAAACCCTCCTAGCAGAAAAAAATCAGTCATCAAGAATAAAGGAACTTGGGAAGTTCCATCCTTTGGCATATTCCCAGTTATAAGTGGTATTAGAGAAATTATTATAAGAGGAAGGCCTTGAATTAATGGTTGAATATAGAATATTCCACAAGTATCTAACATCATGGTGAGGTGATCCATGCAACCGGGAGTTTTTTCCTTCTAGGTGAGACAAACCAGAGATTCCATCCCCAATCTACCCAAGATTTCAGCATTGAATTTCCCTAAAAAGCATAAATACAACCATTAATAATAGTTGAAAAAGAAGTGTTTGACCTTGACCATTCCAAATTTAAAAAGTTCATAAAAGAGATCCAAAGCTTCCAAAAAAAGGAACACTTGAAGAAGAGGTGATCTAAATCCTCCTCATCCAATTCACAGAGAAAACAATGATTAGGGAAGGAAAGAAACCTATGCTAAAACCTATCCTGAGTGAGAAAATAGTTGAGAATATACAACCACAAAATAAAATAGAATCTTTCAGGGATAACTCTATTCTAGACTAAATAACTCTAAGGTGTAGAGTAAAATTTTGGTCTAAAATTCTACCAAGCCATACAAATGGGAAAAAATCACTCATGTTCTAAAGAATCTTATCACAAGTTCCTCCTTGATCAACAAGTTAAAGAATTTCCTGGTGAATATCCCATAACTCAACTAAGATTTCAGGAGGTGGATTCCAAAACCCCCTCTAAAATGATGTTAGTAACCATGGTCGAAGAGGGATATCCGAGTTCATAAATTATTTGATAGTCAATGGAGGAGAAAATAGATCCCCTAGGTATCAAGCATCAAACCAAAGAGAAACACATAACCCATTCCCAACTGAAAAAGTGATATGGTCTTTAAGAAGCTCCTGAAACCCCAAAAACTTCCTCCAAGTCCATGAGCTGTTCCAAAGGGACTTTAGCCACCCAAAACTGAGACTGACTAATAAGGAAAGAACAAGCCCAATCCACCCAAATTAAAGAGTAATAAGGGTTGCATAAATTCCACACATTTTTTTTCTATCCTATCTTTGTTCCAATTCTCATTCCTCTTAATCCCTTACCATCCCTCATCCTTATGTCTAGACACTAAACCCCAAGCTACCTTGTCCCATGTCATAGATAGAGAAGTACCCTTCTAAAGGAAACATCTAAGATTTTACTCAATAGATTTCACCACCTTTTTAGGATGAACAAAGTGATAACACCAGTAAGCCTATATACTAAATAGAATAGATTGAATAATCTAGAAATTACTAGAAAAGAAAAGAAAATTATTCATCCAAAGCATGATGATCCTAAAAATATTCTCTTATAAGATGACACAATCGAAAGCTCTAATCTTGGTATTAGTCAAGGGAAACCCAGGATAATAAAGCAGCAAAGATCCTTGACTAAAAACCATATCATCCCCAATACAGTCCCCAGCCTCAGAAAAAAATTGGTGAACATAACTGACTTCAAAATAGTGACCAACTTCCTAGACGTGGAAGAAAAAATATCCAGATCATGCTTTATCACTAACATAGAATCTAGATTTCCAAAGGAGAAGAGAAAAAGATCATCCACAAAATAGAGAGAAGTTATGTTTGTCTTACTACATCTCCAATGAATCATGTAACACCCTGAAGATGAAATAAACAAATCCATGATAGGGGGAATCCTCTATACACACAATAAAAAGATAAGGAGAAAGCAGGTCCCCTTGTCTTAGCCCTCTCTTCCCTGGAAAACATCCATGATGACTTCCATTACTATTGATAGAAAACATAGAATAATAGACACACATCTTTATCCAAGATGAGAATCTGTTAGTAAATCCAAGAAGATCCAAAGCATCCCATAATAATTCCCATCTGACTGAATCAATGTCCTTAAAAAATTTCTATTTTTAAGGCACACCAAGAAGCATCAGAATCTATATGATAACCATGAAAAAACTCTTGAGTGATTAAAATATTATCAGAGATATTTATTCCTTTATTGAAAGTTGATTATGCCTTATTGATGCAGTTTGGAAGAATCCACATCATTATTTCCACAATAATCTTGGAAATAAACTTGTAAATAATGTTTCACCATGAGATGGGCCTAAAATCTGATAGAGATCTAGAATTTAGAACCATTGGGATTAGAGTAATGATAGTCCATTATATTTCTATGGTATCTTCCAAGATCTGAAAAACTCTAACACTTCCTCTATCACATCTGGCCTGATAACCGACCAAGCCCTATGAAAAAAGTAAGAATTGAACCCATTTGACCCAAGAGCTTTGTTTGGGTGAATATAAATGATATCCTTGTGTACATCCTTAGAATTCAACAAATTTCAAGTATAACACACAAATTATGATCAATGGAATTAATAAAAAAGAATGGAAGGATGATCTCCTAGCATAAGGAGAATCAAGTGGGGATCAAAATAAGGAATGAAAATAGTCGACAACATCACTAATAATAGAACCCAGGCCAGTGATGATTTTTAATGGTTTTAATGGTGTTTATGGTTTTTATGGGTTTTTTTAGGTTTTTAGGGTTTTTTACGTTCTCATGAATTTTTCAGGGGTTTTAGGATTTTTATGTTTTTGGAGGTTTTGTGGTGTAACGCCCCGACCCTAGTTACCCAGAGTCGGTGCATTATTACGTAACATTGGAATGATCACAAAAGATCAAGTCTCGAAAGACTGATTAGTTTAGTAGCCTTGGAAAAACTAGATACATTCATAAATGTTACATTACATCATAAAGTGAAAAATCACAATAACGTAGTCTCCATAGTCCATACTTCTATCCCCTTCAAACTATCCCTGTAGGTCTGTCATAAAATATTTCTTCACATCCTAGGAAAATAAAACATAGAAAGGGGTGAGCTCAGATGCTCCGTAAGGATAACAATACAGTGGAAAATTTCATAAATAAACATTAACATTTAAGGCAATGTATAACTAAAAAAAAGCCTTTTAAACTTGAACTTCATCATAATATGGAAAAAATAAAATGAAATAAAACCATTTACTTATTCACATGGATATTCTACTAGTTGAATAATCACATGAAATATCAATAACCACTTTCATAATGATGGAATGCATAATGCCAGACTATCATAACCACATATCCAAGGCCTTGTGCCAAGACTACAAATAAGATTTTTTCACTGCCTCATGCCAAGACACTAGTTTGTCTCATGAGACCTACCGATGCATCGAGGAGCTATAGCGGGCTCCACCCGTCACTTATTAAGTCCAATGCATTCCTCATATGAACAAGTTTAAACATATCATAAACCATAACGTAATAGTATCACATAAAACATGCATAAAGGAAACATAACATTTCCATATTTCAATAACAATATATCAATAGAACACATTGATATAATAAAAACATTATCAAAACAATTTTCAATACCAAAATAAAATAAAATTAAAACTTTGTATTTATTTTTCATTTTAAAAAAGTTACCCGAAAAGTTCCAAAATTTCACCCTAGGCTAAATTCGATATTCTGAATCCATAAATAAAGTCCATTTTGAAAGATAAAATTTATAAAATTTCAAAAAGTAGGTATTACTATTCATAACGGCTAGTTTGATTGGTTGTGGGGTGTTAGAATATTGAAGTTGCGTACAATGAAAGTTATTGTATTATTGAAAGAGATGTGTACCATGGAAGGTTTGGGTGTTACATTCTCCCCTCCTTCAAATAATTGCGTCCTCGCAATTTCAAAATGTTCTTCGAAAATAAAAGGTTGAAAATAGAAAATACCTTTGTGGAAAACCCATATCAGAAATAGGGTTAATAAAAATATAACTTTAAAAGAAAGAAAGAAAAGTATAGTGGTCACCCAAGATAGCCCATACTAGGATTCTATGAAAACATAGATATGGAGGAGAAACAAACCATCAAGGTCTGATGGAGAGTTGTAGAAAACAGGATTAGGAGAAAGTTAACTACAAGAAAATCACAAACTTGTGATTGGTTAAACGATCATTGATTCCCCAAAAGGAAAAGTTAACCGAAAAAGTTTTTGTTTTAAGTTATCTTTCATAAAGTTGAGTAATTTATTTAGGAGATTTACTAAGAATGTAAGGAAATATACATACTTGTCATGTAGACTTTCATTCTTTAATAAATTTTTACCACAAACCAATCTTTCACTCAAAAAGATAATAGAACTCAAAAATATTATATTTATCTTAATCGTACAAGGTTCTAAATATTAACACATGCCATTTAAATTAGGAAAACTATTTTTTAATAACCAGGTAATTTCTGTAGGCTAGTGGTAGGTAATAAATGCATGTCGCACTATGGTTGTGGGTTCGATTCCTACAGCTTTGTCCGATGTGATGGGTTATCCCACGACCTGCAGGTTGTCCTTTTTCTAAAACTATAGTATTATAATATTATATAAAAAATCTTAAGAAATGTTTTAACCTTAAGCCATACTATACAAAGTTCAACTTAATCCATTCCAACCTTTATAGTTATCCAAAATACTTCTGTCCAAACTCACAGTCCAAATTTTATAAGAAAGGTAAACACAATGAAGATCCTTTTTGCCGCATAATAACATGTGAACACCTTCATCGTGTATTCTTTTAAAACACTGCAACAGCCTAAATTACCATAAATCCTTCATGATCCCTTATTCCTTATAGAATAATAGATATACTCCTTCTATCCAAAAATGTATACAAATCATTAATCAGTTTCAAGGAAGTCAAGAATATCCAATATAATTTATCCAAATCAATCATGTATTATTCCAAAATCACTATCTCGATATCAGAACCATATTATGGTTTATCTTTCTCTCAACCATATATTTTCCAAAAATTTAACCTTGTATTGAGTCACTTTTATTGGTTCCACACAATCTCAAGTCCTTGATGAAATAGTACTGCAGTACAATCCTTATATATATTTCACATTATTCTTATAACCATAATATAGGTCTTGAGTCCAAAAACACAAATAAAATAATAATTCAACTTCATCTGTAGTAACAGCATAAACTTTTCCTTGATCCCTTGGCCTTTTCTGAGGTAAGTTTCCATGACTCTTAGGACATTCATTTGTATAATTCCCCATTTCTCTACAATTGTAGCATTCAAAATTGATAGCCTATTTCTTTCCCTTGCAATCACGAGCCTTGTGACCTTTTTCTCCACATTTATAAAAAACTCCCATTCCTTTTAGGAAAGTACCGGGTTGATTCTTCCCACAATTATTGCATAATGGAAAATCATTCTTTCCCTTTTTCCCTTTATCTATCTCTAGTTCCACCATTCTCTTATTCTCTTGGTTTACTTTGTTGTCATAAGACTTAGAGAATTCCTTTTCTGTCTTGATAGCACACGAGACTATATCTTTGTATGTTGAGAAGGATTGTCATACAAATTCTCAACGAAGAAACGGTTATAACCCATGAAAGAAACGATCAATATTACTTATTGGGTTACGTATATAATCTGCAACATACCTTGTAAGGTTGGCCTCATACTTTGCGACATTCTCATCCTCCTTTTGCCTGAGACATAGAAATTTCCTTTCCATATCTGCTCGATGATCACAAGGAAATTATTTTTCTAAGAAAAGATCTTTGAACTCCCTCCACTCCAAATTAGATACATCTTCATCTTCTTTCATGTTTTGAATCAATGACCACCATTGATCAGCATCTCCAGTGAGGCGGTAAACTGCCATGATAACTTTTTTCCTTTCATTACTCCCGAAGGCATGGAATATTTTCTCTAGGGAACTTATCCATTGCTCAGCTACTAATGGATTTATACTCCCATTGAATGTTGGTGGTTGCTGTCTCATGAAGCAATCTAACATTGATCCTCCACGCTATGGATCAGGGTGCTCCATACGATTAAGTTTATTATTCATAACCTGAGTGAGTTGTCCCAGTATGGTGATAAGCTGATCAGCACCAGTTGTATCACCAAATCCATTATAATTATCTTGATTAGGAGGGAAATCCCTACATGGAGTGTGTGCATTGATACAATTTCCATTCCTTCCACTATGCGCCATTTCTAAACAATGTCATAAAATATATTTGTTTATGAATCGAAATACATAATAACAAACTTGAAAAACACTTAACATAAATTGAACTATTTATGGATATAATCCATAATCATAGAAATGTTTTCTTTGAGTAAGTATATACTCATAAACCCTTCATAATGGTTTGTAAAGAAAATGAGAATTATCCTAAGCATATCCCCTGAGAGTGTCGTAACCAAGAGTGCAGCAAGGCCCGTTGTTGTGCACTAGTTCCCGTTAAAGTCTAGCTCAAAGCGGTGTTTTTGATTTTTACCCTTAGGTACATCTTTTCCAGAGCCGCCTCTACCTTCTCGTATCCAAACAGGGATGTATTGCTTGGAAAACTCACAAAATATCTATAATACCAAAATTCTAGGAAGTTCTTCTATACTAATCCTCAAAGTCTATCTTAGGGATATGTGCTCTAATCAGAGTTTATCTAAATCTAGCTTCCAAGGTTAGTACTAAAATGTCTCTGATACCAACTGTAACGCCCCAACCCCAGTTACCTAGAGTCAGTTCATTATTGTGTAACATTGGCATGATCACAAAAGATCAAGTCTTGAAAGACCGATTAGTTTAGTAGCTTGAGAAAAACTAGATACATTCATAAATGTTACATTACATCATAAAGTGAAAAATCACAATAACATAGTCTCCATAGTCCACACTTCTATCCCCTTCAGACTATCCCTCTAGGTCAGTCATAAAATATATATTCACATCCTGGGAAAATAAAACATAGAAAGGGGTGAGCTCAGATGCTCAGTAAGGATAACAATACAACGGAAACTTTTATAAATAAACATAAACATTTAAGGAAATGTATAACTAAAATAAAAGCCTTTTAAACTTGAACATCAGCATAATATGGAAAAAATAAAATGAAATAATTCCATTTACTTATTCACATGGATATTCTGCTAGTCGAATAATCACATGCAATATCAATAACCACTTTCATAATGATGGAATGCATAGTGCCAGACTATCATAACCACGTATCCAAGGCCTCGTGCCAAGACTACAAATAATATTTTGTCAAAGCCTCGTGCCAGGACATTAGTTTGTCTCATTAGACCTACCGATGCATCGAGGAGCTATAGCGGGCTCCACCCGTCACTTATTAAGTCCAATGCATTCCTCATATGAACAGGTTTAAACATATCATAAACCATAAAATAATTGTATCATATAAAACATGCATAATAGAAACATAACACTTCCACATTTCAATAAAAATATATCAATAAAAAACATTGATATAATAAAAACATTATCAAAACCATTTTCAATACCAAAATAAAATAAAATTAAAACTTGGTATTTATTTTTCATTTTAAAAAAGTTATCTGAAAAGTTCCAAAATTTTACATTATGCTAAATTCAATATTCCAAATCCAAAAATAAAGTCCATTTTGAAAGATAAAATTTATAAAATTTCAAAAAGTAGGTATTACTATTCATAACGGCTAGTTTGATTGGTTGTGGTGTGTTAGAATCTCGAAGTTTCGTACAATGTAAGCTATTGTATTATTGAAAGAGAAGCGTATCGTGGAATATTGGGGTGTTACATGTGGGGTGTAGGTGGTTTTGTGGGGTTTTCAATGTTTTAAGGGTCTTTTGGGTTTTTAGGGTTTTTTGTGAATTTTTATGGATTTTAAGTTTTTATAGGTTATTATTGTTTTTACGGGGTTTTAAGGGTTTTTAGAGTTTTTAGTGATTTTTTAGGGTTTTATGGGTTTTAAGGATTTTTATGGGTTTTAGGGGTTTTATGTTTTTTAATGGCTTTTCAGGGTTTTTCTAAATTTTCATTAATTTTTAGTGATTTTTTAGGGTTTTTAGGGATTTGGAATTTTTTGAGTTTTTGGGGGTTCTTATGGTTTTTAGGATTTTAGGGTATTTTATCTTTTTAGGATTTTTTGAGTTTTTAAGGGTTTTTAGAGTTTTTTAAAGTTTTAGGGGTTTAAAGGGTTTTTAGAGTTCTTAGTGCGTTTTTAGGGATTTTATGGTTTTTAGGGTTTTTTAATGTTTTTAGGGGTTTTTTGGTTTTTAGGGAGTTTTCTATGTTTTTAGTGTTATTATGTTTCATGGTTTTTTAGGGGTTTCATAGTATTTTTATGGTTTTTAGGGTTTCTAGGGTTTTTAAGTATTTTTTGCGGTTTTAGGTTTTTTTGGGGGTGGTTTATGGTTTTTTTGGGGTTTTTAGGGATTTAGGGTCTTTTTTAGTTTTTAGGGGATTTTTTATTGTTTAAGGTTTTTAATGTTTTTTTATATATTTTTAAATTTTTTATGGGTTTAAAGGGTTTGTATAGTTTTAGTTTATTTTTTTTGGTTTTATGTGTTTTTAGGGTTTTTAAGGTTTTTGGGGGTTTTTTATGGTTTTTTTGGGGGTTTTAATGTTTTTAGGGTTTTTTTTAATTTCCATGTATTTTTAGGATTTTTTGTATTTTTCTAGCATTAGGATTTTTAGGGGTTTTAGGTATTTTGATGGTTTTTAGAGTTTTGCAGGGCCTTTATAGGTTTTTGGGGTTTTTTTAGGGTTTTAGGTTATTTTTGGATTTTTAGGGGGTTTTCGAGTTTTTTTGTTGTTTAATGTTTTTTAGTGTTTTTTAAGGTTTTTAGGGGTTTTATGGGGTTCTGATTTTTTAGTAGTTTAGGATTTTTAAGGGTTTTTAGGGGTTTTGAGGTTTTTTGGGGTTTCACTTTTTAGTGGTTTTTCCCTGGTTTTTAGGGTTTTTTACATTTTCATGGACTTTTAGGGTTTTTTAATATTTTTTTATGGATTTTAGGGATTTTTAGGGATTTTTAGGGATCTGTGGGGGGGGGGGGTTAAGGTTCTTAGAGGTTTTTATGGTTTTTAGGGGTTTGGGGTATTTTGGGTTTTAAGGGGTTTTTTTGGTTTTTAGGGTTTTTAAGGTTTTTAGATATTCTTTTAAAATTTTAGGGGTTTTTGGAGTTTTTAGGGTTTTATGTTTTTTAGGGGTTTTTAGGTTTTTTGGGGTTTTATGGTTTTTATGGGGTTTTCCGGGTTTTTAGGGCATTTTTTTCATGTGTTTTTGGGATTTTGGAGGATTTTTATGGTTTTTAGCGTTTTTTTGGGTTTTTAAGGATTGGGGGGTTTTATGGTTTTTCTGAGGTTTATAGGGTTTATAGGGTTTATAGGTTTTATGGGTTTTTTATGGTTTTTAGGGGTTTTGAGTTTTTAGGGATTTTAAGGATTTTTAGAGTTTTTAACGTTTTTAGGGATTTTAAGGGTTTTCAGTGTTTTAAATGGTTTTATGTGTTTTTAGGAATTTTATGGTTTTTAGGATTTTTAAGGTTTTTTATATTTTCATTGATTTTTAATATTTTTTTGATATTTAGGGTTTTTTTGTAATTTTGAGGGTTTTATGTTTTTCAGGTGTTTTTAGGGGTTTTTGGGTTTTTTGTGTCTTTTTGCGTTCTTAGAGTTTTTTTGATTTTTATGATATTTAAGGTTTTTTAGAGTTTTTAAATGTTTTTATTGATTTTTAGTATTTTTAGAGTTTTTAGTGGTCTTTAGGGTTTTAATGGGGTTTAATGGTTTTTCAGGTGGTTTTATGTTTTTCAGGGTTTTTAGGGTTTTTAGGATTCTTTAGGTTTTCATGGTTTTTTATGTTTTTTAGGATTTGTATGGTTTTTAGGGTTTTTTAGGTTTCTTAGGGATTTTAGGGTATTTATGGTTTTTTAGCAGGGGTTTAGGGGTTTTAGGAACTTTTTGGGTTTTTAGGATTTTTTTGAGTTTTTTTTAGGTTTTAAGGTTTTTTAGATTTTTTTAACATTTTTAGGGGTTTTAATGTTTTTTAGAGTTTTTAATAGTTTTTAGGGTTTTTAGGGTTTTTAGGGTTTTTAAGGTTTTTATGTTTTTAAGGGTTTTTCATTGTTTTTAGGGTATTTTTACGCTTTCATTGATTTTAGGGGGTTTTTTTGGATTTTTATAGTGTTGAGGTTTTTAGGGAATTTTGTGATTTTTTGGGGTTTTCTACGGTTTTTAGGGTTTTTAGGGTTTTTTAGGGTTTTAAGGGTCTTTTGAGATTTTAGGTTTTTTTGGAATTTTTTTAGGGTTCTTAAAGGTTTTTAGAGTATTTTAAAGTTTTTTGGGGTTTTGACGGTTTTTAGAGTTTTTAGAGGTTTTTAGGGTTTTTAGGATTTTTAAGGTTTTTTTGGTTTTCAGGGGTTGTTTAGAAATTTTCAAGTTTATTACGTATTCATGGATTTTTTGCGGATTTTAGGATTTTTATAGTTTTTTTTAGTGTTTTTAGGGATTTTGAGGTTTTTAGGGATTTTTAGGGGTTTAGGGGTTTTTGGGCGTTTTTTGATTTGTAGGGTCTTTTAGAATTTTTTGAGCTTTTTTTTATGGGTTTAGTTTTTTAACGTTTTTAATGTTTTTAGGGGTTTAAAGGGTTTCTTGAGTTTTTTGAGTTTTTTGGGTTTTTTTGTGTTTTAGGGGTTTTAAGGTTTTTAGGGGGTTTTAGGGGTTTTTTAGGGTTTTAGGGGTTTTATGGTTTTATGGGTTTTCAAGGTTTTTATGATTTTTTATGTTTTCATGGATTTTTATGTTTTTTTAGGATTTTTATGGTTTTTAGGTTTTTTAGGGATTTTGAGGATTTTAGGTTTTTTCTGTGTTTTTTAGGGTTTTTTTAGGATTTTTAGGGTCTTTTGGGGGTTTTTATGTTTTTTTTGTGTTTTTAGGGTTTTATGGGTTTTTAGAGTTTTTATCGTTTTTAGAGGTTTAAATGGATTTTAGATTTTTCAGTGGTTTTTTGGGTATTTAGGGGTTTTCTGGTTTTCAGGGGTTTTCTGGGTTTTACAGTTTTACGTTTTCATGGAGTTTTATGGGGTCCTTTTGGATTTTTATGGTTTTTAGGGTTTTTTAAGATTTTTAGGGGTTTGGTGGGCTTTTTAAAATTTTTAGGGTTTTTAGGGTCTTTTTGGATTTTTAAGGTTTTTTTGAGTTTTTAGGGTTATGATGGAATTTTAGAGTATTATAATGTTTTTTGGGGTTTTAAGAGTTTTTAGAGCATTTAAGTGGGTTTTTAGGTTTTTTATGTGTTTTTAGGGTCTTTTAAGGTTTTTCAGGGGGGGTTTAGAGTTTTTTACATTTTCATGGTCTTTAAGATATTTTTTAGGATTTTTATTGTTTTTTAGGGTTTTAAGGATTTTTAGGGTTTCTGGGGTTTTTAGAGGTATTTGGGGGTTTTCATGGGTTTTAGGGCCTTTTGGGTTTTTAGGGTGTTTTGGAATTTTTAGGTCTTTAAGGGTTTTCAGATTTTTTAGTGATTTATAGGTTTTTAGGGATTTATATGGTTTTCAGGATTTTTATGGTTTTTTGCGTTTTAATGGATTTTAAGGATTTTTATGGCTTTTAGGGGTTTTAGGTATTTTTTTTAAAATATTAGGTTTTTCATGGATTTATAGGGGTTTTAGGGTTTTTAGGCTCTTTTTGGATTTTTAGGGGTTTTTTTGAATTTTTTAGGGTTTTTAAGGTTTTTTAATGTTTTTAGGGGTTTTAAGGGTTTTTAGAGTTTTTTGTGATTTTTAGGGTTTTAATGGATTTTTAATGTTTTAGGGGGTGTTTATGGTTTTCTGGGGGGGTTTCAGGGTTTTTAGGATTTTATAGGTTTTTATGGGTTTTTAGGTGTTTATTTAGGATTTTGTGGTTGTTAGGGTTTTATGGTTTTAAGGGGTTTTTATGATTTTTCAAAGTTTTTAGGATTTTTTTGGGTTTTCAAGATTTTTTGAGTTTTTTTTTGGATTTTTTCGGTTTTTTCGAGTTTTTAACATTTTTAGGAGTTTTATAAGGGTTTTAGAGTTTTTAGTGGTTTTTAGGGTTTTATGAGATTTTAGGGTTTTTAGGGTTTTTATGGTTTTTAAGGGTTTTCAGGGATTTAGGGTTTTTAATGTTTTCATAGATGTTTAGAGGGGTTTAGGATTTTTATGGTTTTAAGTGTTTTTTAAGGTTTTTAGGGATTTTGTAATTTTTGGGGTTTTTAGTGGTTTTCAAATTTTTTTAGGGTCCTTTTGAGTTTTTAGGGAGGATTTTTGAGATTTTTATTGGTCATATGCTTTTTAGAGTTTTTTAAACTTTTTTAGGGCTTTTAAGGGTTTTTTGAGTTTTTAGTGGTTTTTTGGGTTTTTAAGGTTTTTTGGGGTTTTTAAGCGTTTTAGGAGTTTTTCATGGATTTTAGGGTTTTTTACGTTTTCATGGATTTTTAGGGGGATTTTAAGATTTTTATTTGTTTTAGGGGTTTTTAGGGTTTTTAGGGATTTTTGAGCATTTTTAGGGATTTTAAGGCATTTTAAGGGTTTTAGGATTTTTTTTGGGTTTTTAAGGGGTTTTAGGGTTTTTTTTGATTTTTTAGGGTTTTTAATGTTTTTTAGAGTAGTTAACATTTTTAGGGCTTTGAAAGGATTTTAGAGTTTTAGTGGATTTGTAGGAGTTTTATGTGTTTTTAGGGTTTTTAAGGTTTTTATGGTTTTATGGTTTTATGGTTTTTATGTGTGAATGGTGATAGAACCAAAATTTACTCTATTACATGATCATTTATTTCTTCTCCATCTAGCGGTTCAGTCATACACTTGTAATATTTTTTGAAATTCAAAATGAGGGTTAGGAATTCATGACCCAATTTTCTTAGGTAGCTACAAAGAATTATTAAGGTATTTATATGATTTTCTATCCTAGGAAGGAACCCATAATAAAGGAGTATAACCATCATAGATCTCACCAATGATGTTCATGCTTACACATTATTTACTCTCTGATATATATCTCATGAAACAAACACAACTAGAAAATTCACCTACATGCACGATTTGGAACTGTGGTCGCTATCGTCGTGGCACTAGGCTCCTTATTGCCATGGTTAAAATGTGGAACTAGGACCCTACTTCCACGGTTAAAACCATGGCTATGTCATTTATATGGTGTAAAAAAATTAATTTGGTTCCCCCTAGTTCCCCACCCCCCTGCACCCCCAAGCCCCTGCAGCCCCATGCCCCCTAGACAACCCCCTGCACCCCCATTCCCCCTGGACAGCCCCCTTGCACAGCCCCTCTACACCCCCTAGACATCCCCCTTGCACCCCCTGGACAACCCCCCTGCACCCCATGCTCCCCTGGACATCCCCTTGTACCCTATGCTCCACTGGACAGCCCCCTTTCACCCCCTAAACAACCCCCTTGCACCCCTCGTACAGCCACCTTGCACCCCCATGCCCCCCCTTGGACAAGCCCCTTTCACCCCCTAGATAGCCCCGTACACCCCCATGCCCCCTGGACAGCCCCCTTGCACCCCCCCCCATGCCCACTGGACACCCCCTGGACAACCCCCCTGCACCCCCATGCCCCCTAGACATCCCCATTACACCCCTAGATAGTCCCTTCACCCCCTGGACAGCCCCCCTGCACCCCCATACAGCCACCCATGTGCACCCCCTGGACAGCCCCTTGCACCCCCTGGATAACATCAACCAAGAATACAAACCATGATGATCCAAATACTCTAACTTAATAAAACTAATCAAACCAAATTCATTCACTAAACTTAGAAGAACCAAAAGATATGAACTTAAACTAAACAAAATAGATGTGACCTGGTCCAAATTAAATAGAACATATAACTAATACTACTGGAGATGAGAAAACCAACCTAGTTTAAATAAAACCTAATAATACCTACAAGGCTCTAACTAAATCAATGTAATCCAACCAAATCGATTCACTAAAGTAAGAACCTAAAGATATAGACCTAAACAAAACCAAATAGATTTGGACTAATCCAAATTAAATCGAATTAAACTAAAACTAATAGAATCAAGACAAACCAACTTAAATTAAACCAATTATAATAAAAATTAAATGAAGTTACCTAAACTAAATCTTTAATCAAGCCAACAAACTCTCAAAACCAAGAATTATCCCTCTAGATTACATAATCCTTATAATCCAAAACCAAATAAGTAAAATGTATTTCCTAATAAAAAATCTAATTTTTTTAATAAAGATAATAAAATAATAATAAAATGTGTTCCTTAATATATATATATATATATATATATATATATATAATTTATAATACTATGATTTCACCCCACTTCCCCCTACACCCCCTGCCCCAACTGTAACCCCCCCCCCCACTTTCCCAAGCACCCCCACCCCCCACTCCCATTGCACCCCCTTCCCCCCACACCCCTCACTACAACCCCCACCCCGACTTCCCCCCTACACCCTCATGCCCCCCCACCCTTAATTATTTTCTATTAAGTTTTCCTTATTTAAAATTTTCCATCACTTGATCAAATCTAAATAAAACCACCTCTTTGATTTTGATCCATAGGTTGATAGAACCCTCCTAGCTTGAGTTATAAATTTAAGAATCATTTAGAATTTAGATCGAGTTTGTTACTATTTTATTAAAAATTCTTAATCCTCATATACTTCTATATTTTTACTAAATAGTGATAATATAGAAGATAACCTAGCTTAATTGAATCAACCAATTAGAGATTTGTGTGCACAAAATTTTAACTATTAAAATACTTGATAAGTGTTTTCGAATAATCAAGTAGACTTTGAGTTAAATCATGGTCTAATCCAAATGTTTCCTATTTTTCATTGTTTGGTAGGTGAAGACCCCAAAAAGAACTTGAAGTAATTTAGAACCATGTTCATTGAATTTAAAATGAGATAAATTTCATAAGATCAAATAAAATGGAAGGAATTACCATTCTTTATAGAGGTATCAACAGAGGAATGGATAACAGGGAGGTTGGGTGGTCGTGTTGTCGGAGGAGGATGGTCTCAATGTTGGGTGGTTGCATTGTCTTTGGAGGATTTTCTCAAGGTTGGGTGGTCGCGTCATCAGAGTAGAATCATTCTGAGGTTGGGTGGACACATCATCAGAGGGGTATAGTGGGAGGTTGGGTGGCAGCATCAGGCAATGAGGTTCGCCGATTCACGGGGAGGAGATATCATGACCAGGTAAGGGAAAAATGGGGGTGGAATTGTGATGAGGGTGGGGTTAGGGGTGTATTTCCATTATTATCTTATGACATGTGGCAGTATCCATGGTTTTTTTAAAATTTGTCTATATAAGTGTCTAGTTTTGAAAATGGCATGGTCATGTGCACGTAATTATTCACTGCTAGTTGATAGTATTTGATGTCTGTGGAGGTGAACCTGAGGTTTTGTTATGAACTTGCTTGGATTATATTGTTTTTATTTTATTTTGGGCATTAGGAATCAATATTATATTGTTTTATTTTTCTTAATATAGGTGGATAATTATATGATGATAGGTTTTTATTTTATAGGTGAGTCATGAACCCATCTCCAGTGGTAATTATAGGTTAAGAGGGTTATGAAATTGCACTTCTTGATTATCAATGTTATAGTTTAGATATTTACTCAAGTATGATGTGTTGATTTGATATTGTAATTTTTGGTTTTATGACTGGGACCATATAGGAAAGAGGATAGTGTACATTCATCATATGTGCCTTGTAGGATTCACATGACATTTATATTCTTATGTGTGAATGAATTTTCTAATGAAATTGGTTTTAGTTGTATAAAGTGTCCATAATGAGTTTTATATAGTTTTCCTATATAACTTGTTTGTGGAATTATCAATATGATTAATTATGATTTTTCCTCAGTGGATTTTTTAGTAGTTGTGTATAAATTTGATAAAGTCTCAAATTAAATGGTTGTATGGAACATATGAAGGCACTATGTTAATTATCCACATAACACTTTGTTTTCTGAGACTTATTACCACAATTGTACATGATCTTATACATTCATGTATAGTTATTCAAAGATATTTTGTCATAAATATAGTATTTTGTTGTCTTTTATATTAAGATTCTCATATAGAGTAGTGTGTCAATTATGGTTTCATATAAAGTAAACAATTCTCGTTTACTTAAATATATTTTCGATAAAACTTCAATCTTATTGAATTACTTTTTATGAAATGACATATAATTTTTTTTACAGAATGGATAGAAGTTGGATGTATGAAACCGATCAGATCTCAAGCGATTTTCAAAATAATTTGGAGAGATTTTTAGATTTTTTAATTCACAATGCTTCAGATAGTGGTCACATTCATTGTCCATGTTACAATTGTGTTGGAAGACCTTGGTTGAGGTGTGAATAAGTCAGCTACCACATAACCAAATATGGTTTTCAAGCAAACTACTCTGTGTGGTATCACAATGGGGAGAAAATGAAATCTCAAATTTGTTGATGATCCAAATGAGAGGACTGGATTGGAGAATTTCTCATATGATTGGTTTCCATTTATTCTTCATCATGAAAAAGAAAGGATTCAAACCCAAGAAGACTTTAATATGAGTACACATGATCTATCTAAAGAAAATGATGATGTTGTTAGGGTTAAAAAACTGAATGATGTGTTCACGACTCCGGTATATTGACAATGCTTTAAAATGAAAAAGATGGAATTTTTAATATGATTGTTTCATGGGAAAACTATGTTTGGGATTTCTAATACTTACATTGATTAAATTTTTACCTTTTTGAAGGACTTACTTCTAGATTATACAGATATTCCCTGAAACCACTATATGACCTGGATGTTAGTTGAGGAACATGGATTTTCAAGAAACAATATTCATGCTTGACCAAAAGACTTTATTTTATTCGGGGAATAAACCGTTGAATGAAATGATTTTATAAAATGTGGCACATTCCACTAGATGCCAAAAGCTAATGGAACACCATTTTGTGTGCCACATAAAGTAATGTGGCACTTTCCATTGATCCCCAGACTCCAAAATATTTTTATGTCTGATGAAATATCAATAAAAATGAAATGGAATGACATTGAGAGAAAGAATACTGATATTGAGTTGGTTCACCCTACAGATAGATTTTCATGGCAGAGATTTGTTGCTCTATATCCTAATTTTGTAGCTAATGTTCGTAATGTGAGGCTGGTTATTTCATGTGACAGTTTTATTCCATTTGGGCAGATACTTACTTCCTACAGCACATGGCCGGTTTTTATACACATTTATAACATTCCCCCATGGTTATGTATGAAAAAACATTTCACTTTTATGAGTATACTCATATATGGCCCTTCTTATCCTAAAAATTATATAGATGTGTACATGAAACCTTTAATAAAATAGTTGAAACTTCTTTGGGATGTGGGTGTGCGCACATACGATGCATTTTCAAAAGACATATTTCGAATGCATGTTGCTCTTATGTGGACAATCAATGATTTTTCTACTTTTACAATGATGTTTGGATGGAGCAAGAATGGAAAACAATCATGTCCTATTTTTATGAAGAATAAATGATCTATAAGATTGAAACATCACTGTAGTTTCATTTTTATGGGACATCGACGATTCTTTTCAATAGACCATCCATAGAGAAATAATCATTGAAGATTTGACAATACCATGGAGACCGATGATCCACCCTAGCGTATATCTAGAACTGATGTGCTTAATGAATTGAAAGATTTCAGTTTTATATTTGAGAAGGGTCAAATGAAATCTAGAAATAGAAATAATGTTTCCATTGAAACCTATTACAATTGGAAGAAGAGAAGTATCTTCTTTGATTTTCCTTATTGTTCAGCCAATTTGTTACATCATTGCTTAGACGTAATTCACATTGAAAAAAATATATGTGAAATATCACTTTTGATTCTTCTAAATGTTAAGGGAAAGACAAAATATGATTTACAGTCTCGGTGTGACTTGGTGGATTAGGGAATCAAACCATAATTGCATCCTATGCGTATTAGGGATAATAAATGAAAAGTTTCATGTTCTTCTTATGTGTTGACACCTATAGAAAAAAAGTCAATTTCTTGAAGTACTAGAGACTATTAAATTTTCTGATGGCTATTCAAGCAACATATCTAAACGTGTTAATAGAAGAGAGTTGAAGCTAAAATATTTGAAGACTCATGATTATCACATCCTTCTGAATGAGTTGATTCCAATATAAATCTTTCATAATTTTTCCAATAATGTAAGGGTGGATGTTATTCGGTTGTTCCATTTGTTTAGAGATCTTTATGCTAAGAAGTTGCCTATGTATTTCTTGCAAAAAATGTTGGAATATGCCCCATTAATTTTTTGTGAGTTAGAGAAAATATTTCCTTCATCATTTTTCACATGCATGCTGCATCTGACTATCATTATTCAAACTAAAATACTTCTCAGAGGACCTATTTATTTTCATTGGATGTATACAAATGAAATAAATATGTACACATTAAATTCTTATATTTTAAATAAGAATCATCCTGATGGTTCTATTGTGAACGGTTACTTGGTTCAAGAATGTATGGATTTCTACTCTATATATTTTTTAGATCTTACTACAAGAATGAAAAGACCAATGCGAATCAAAGAAGAACAGTCTGAGAAAATTGAACCAAGTTTTCCATCACTTCCACAAACAAGATGAATTCTTGGATCATGTACATTGATGACATTAAGCCTAGAAGAGCGAGAGCATCACACAGTTTTCTTCAACTGTGATTTGTTCGATGACTACATAAAGTAAGTAAATTAAATATATGTATATCTTACATATAAATCTATTAAACTATTCATATTTTTATCTATAGGGAACATAAAGCAATGTTAAATAGAAATCATTGTTCGTTATTTTTGAGAAGGAGGGAGACTTTTCATAGCAAAGTGTTTTCTGCTTGGTTAAAATTGAAGGAAAAAATATTACATTTTAAAATAACTAAATCTATATTTAATTAAGTTTAATATTCATTGATATTTTAGGTATTTAGTTTGACAGATGAATATGTCTCCGAGGAAATAAGATCTTTGGATTTTGGTCCTAAAATCATGGTTCATGAATGTAAATCAATTGTTATCAATAGGTACATATTTATTATCACTGAATGAGAAAAGAACATGAGAACAAAACATGGTGGTGTTATGGTTACTACCACAACAAACTATTATGCCATTGCATTAGATAGTATACTGCGATTTGAAAATGTGGGTTATTATGGAGTTGTTGAGAAAATAATAATATTGGATTATTATTCTCATGGAAGAGTCACGATGATAAAATTCCAATGGTTTGATTCGATGATGAGGTAGGGAACATTTATTGATGATTGTGGATTTTGAGTAATTTATATGACTCTCACTCTTTCTACCGATGAACCATATGTATTGGCATCAATGGAGAAACAAGTTTTTATGTCAAAGACCATCTTCGACCAAAATTTGGTGTTATTATTGAAGTAATTCCAAGAAATATTTTTGATTAAGGTGATAATGAAATTGACACCATCCCTACTTCCATTGGAAACGATCCATATATTACCATAGATGACTCCAATAGCTCAATTTTCAGAGTTGACTGTGAACCTGAAGTTTTGGTGGGAAATATATAAAATCATCCATCCATGTTCTAAATTCTTTTGGTTTAGATAAACTTGGGTTGTATAGGTTGGTAATACTCAAATTTATTTAATATTTATTACAAATATGTTGTATCCAACTTGACCATTATGTGAATTTTCAATGTTTATTGGTTTCAATTTTATTTGAATTTCATTTTCTAATTTGGAATTTAATTGTATTCAAACTACGAAACCAATATTTCTAACTTGGTGAAAATTTCAATGCTTTATTTAACATGTATAAAATTAGTATAACTCTAAGACCTCCCTTTAACATTTCACCAGATAATGAACATGATGGTTCTTCTTCTTCTACAAAACATTTATAAAAACCTACATCATCTACCTGGGCTAAATTAATTAAAATTTTCCTTAATTTTGACAAGTGCTTTACCCCTTATGAACATGATGATTTTTCTTCTTTGTAAATAACCATCCTACTAAAAATTAAATTTCTTTATTACATATTGTATGATTTATTGAGTTCATTATATATCTATTCAAGCTCACCTATAAAAATGGATAGTTAAATTATCCATGAATCCCCCTATTCCATCTCATTTATTTTGTTTTTTGGGTTACACATTAGTTATACTTTTCTAATTACTTCCATATTTGTTTTCAGATACAAAAAATGCAACCAATTGAAGAGGGGTGATAGAAAAAGATGATGGAAAACAATCGTCACATGGTTGAGATGGGAATTCCACCACTAGTGCCTGTAGTGAGTATTTTATTTCAAATATATATATATATAAATAATATATAATGTCATGTGATTAATTTTGTTTTAATCATTTTTGCAGGATCCACATCTTAGATGAAAATTATTTTATGAGAAACCTAGTAGTGGTCCCAGTACTCAGTGTGTTTGTACGAGGGGGGTGGTACGAGAGCTAGCCGATCTGGTCGGCGTACCTGATTAGACCCTACACTACCACTGACATACCATCTATCCCACATTCTGATCACAGTGTGTCGTTAGGGACACACATGATATTTAGTCCTTACATGTTTTCACCACCCTTTACATCTAAGTCTCCTCACCCATATTTACCATATTTGATGATGATTCCCACTCCCCATCTAACATTCAGCCAATCATCTGTGTCATCTTCTTTTACTTGTACTTCTTTCTCTCTAAGCTTTTATATTCCATATTCTTCGACTCCTGTTCTTCAAGAGACTATCCCTACGGAGCATACATTGGGACCCACTCCACCTACATAGGGTGTTTCTTTAGTTTCTTTGAATCCAGTGACGCCCATTGATCAGACTTCCCAAGGTATATTTATAGAACCCAAACAAGTTTTTATATCATTATTTATTTTTATTATAACAAGTATTGATAAAATATTTGTTTTTATTTCATAAAAGATACATCTATTGATAGTAGGTAGGGGCGGGGGTGTACACGCATGCGTGCAGTGTGGAACCGCCACATGTATTTGATGGTAGACTACAATGAAGATAGTCAAATGATTGAAAAATCAGGGCAGCAATGTCGGAGTTTTTTTTGTGACACTTTCCAAATACTCCGACATCATTTCTATCAGCCCAATTTCATGGACACAATTTCCAAATGAAGTCATGGATAATGCTTGGGCAGATATATGGGTAAAAAAATTCATTGTATTCAATGAAATATATTATTTTTTGTATTTATATGAATTAATATTTTGGTGTTAGCTTCGGTTTAATTTCCCCAGTGGTGAGGGTGCGCGACCAGCATGTATAAAGGATTTAGGTGAGATTTGGAGAGCCTATAAGAATAATTTGTATATTGGATAGTATGATAGAGTTTTCATAGAGTTAGAGGCAGTTTCTGTTGTTTATGACTTTCCGATAGAATAGTATCGGTAGATGATTACTCATTGGATGACTACCCGGTTTAAGGTATTAATCACATTTGAGGTATTTAAATGAAAAATTTAATGTTTTTTGTTAATAGTATCTTTTTAATTATTAAATTTTATTTAATAATAATCTAGAATAAATAAAAAACATTGAATCTAAAAAATATCTCCACACATTGGGATGCATTACGATTCCAGATCATCAGAGAAAGTAGGTATATCAGTTGTTTATAATTTTTCTTTACGAATTTCACTTTCTATTATTTCCTCCATAATTTATTTGATTGATAAAGTTGTTATATAATTTCAGTTATTAAATTAATTATTGGTAACCTATTTTTAATTATGGATTCCTATATTCAATGTCATTGTAGAGAGAAAATTAAATATTGAAGGATGGGTGCCTCGAGAAAAACTGTTTTGCTCAAGTCGAAGGAAGAAAGATGGAAGTGCGGTTAATGAACCAACTCAACCGCATATTGTAAGTTTTAATTTGTTGATTTAAAATTTAAATATCTGTTTTTTAACTTAATAATCTATTTATATTTGTAACAGGCTGCTTTAGAGGCCCTTGATGCCCAGGAACCTGAAAATTTTGGGCCAAATGATCACTTAAATCAAGTGTTGGCAGATGAGGACCCTGGTAGAGTACACTGCCAACCTGGGAAGAGTATAGTCCCAACGAGGTATTTTCCCTACTCAGGTATGAGTTGTAGTGCCACCGAGATCCAGCAGGTTAAGGCACAAGCAGAATAGACTGACAAAAGGGCCATAGAGATGGTAGAACAGCCTGCTAGGGCAAACACTACATTTATGAAATTGATGAAAGTTTTACATCCAAAACTTCCACCAGAGGCCAACAAAGCTTGTGATGAATATATTTTATCGATGAATTCTATATAAGGTTCACCAGGTGGCAATTCTAGTGGTGGTCAAGACGATGGTGAGGAGGAGGCTGAGGCGGAGTAGGAGAATTCCAATGAGGAGGCCGAGACGGAGGAGGAGGGCGAGGAGGAGGCTGAGGTGGAGGAGGAGGGTGAGGAGGATACTGAGGTGGAGTACGAGGGTGAGGAGGAAGGAGTTGATGATGGAGGGGATGATGATGGGGATGATGATGAGGACGAGGGTGAGGTAGATGATGATGGTGATGATAGTGATGGTGATGGGAGACAGATTGATCTGTTACATTTTTTACTGATATTACTGACATTTGATGTTTGATGATTTGTTGTGATTGAATATATGTGTTATTAGGTAGGTCAAGTTATCTTTATTTCTTTATCAATAAATAATAAAACTTGACTTGATGATTTTCTGTGATTGATTCACCCCTGCTCTGAACACCCCCACCCCCACCCCCTGGACCCTCCCCCACCCCCTAGACACCCCACCCCCTTGGACATCCCCCACCCTTAGACACCCCCCCCAGACACCCGCAAACCCCAGAGACAGCCACCCCAACCCCCTGGATAGCCCCCCAACCCCCAGACCCCCAACCCCCAGGACAGCCCCCACCCCCTGGACGCCCCCACCCCCTGGACACCCTCCACCCCTAGGACAACCTCCCCAACCACCTGGACACACCCTACCCCCTTGAATATCCCCAACCCCCTGGACACCCCCACCCCCTGTGGACACCACCCCACCACCTGGACAGCCCACCCCCCCTAGACACCTCGACCCCCTTGGACCGCACCCCCAACCCCTTGGACAACTCTACCCCCCTAGACAGCCCCTACCCCCTGGACACCCCCCCACCCTGAACAACCCCCACCCCCTAGACACCCCTACCCCCTTGGACAGCCACCCCAACCACCTGGAGATCCTTCACCCCACTGGACAACCCCATCCCCTAGACACCACTTACTTCATTGGACAACCACCCCAACCCCCTAGATAGGCCCCCAACCCCCTGAACAACCCCCACCCCCTGGACCCCATCCCACCGCATGGACAACCCCCCAACCCCCTGGACATCCCACCCCCACCCCATGGACACCACCCCACCACATGGACACCCCCACCCCCTGGACACCCCCTACCCCCTTGGACCCCCCAACCCTCTGGACAGCCCCCACCCCCCTGGACAGCCCCCAACCCCCATGGATAGCCACCCCCACCCCCTGGACAACCCCCACCCCCTGGACATCACCCCACCCGAGACAGCCCCCACCCTCTAGACAGCCCCCACCCCCTGGACAGCCCCCACCCCCTTGGACAGCCCCCACCACCCCTGGACAGCCCCGACCCCTTGGATACCCCCCTCCCCAACCCCCTGGATAGGCCCCCATCCCCCGGACACCCCCACCCCACTAGAAACCACCAACCCCCTTAGATAGCCCCCAACCCCTTGAACAGCCCACCCCACCCCCTGAACAATCCCCTCTCCCCCCTGACACCCCCAACCCCCTTGGACAAACCCTCAACCCCCCTAGACAGCACCCCCACCCCTGGATTCCACCCCACCCCCTAGACACCCCCTACCACTTGGACACCCCCCCCCCCAACCCCAAGGACATCCCCCAACCCCACTTGGACACCACCCCACCACCTGGACACCCCCCAGGACACCCCTACCCCCTTGAACAACACCCCCAACCCCCTGGACACCCCCTGGACACCCCCCATCCCCTGGACACCCCACCCCCTAGACACCCTCTACCCCCTTGGACGGCCACCCCAACCCATGGACAACCCCCACCCCCTAGATAGACCCACCCCTCGGACAGCCCCCCCCACCCCCTAGACACCCCCCGGACATCCCTTACCCCTTGGATATCCCCCCAACCCCCAGAAAACCCCCCACCCTCGGGACACCCCCAGTCCCCCGGACACCCCCACCCCACTGGACACCCCGACCCCCTTAGATAGCCCCCAACCCCCTGAACAGCCCCCACCGCTAGACACCCCAACCCCCTGGACACCCCCTGCCCCCTTGGATCGACCCCCAACCCCCTGGCAGCCCCCCACCCCCTAGACACCCACTACCTCTTAGACAGCCCCCAACCCCTTGGAAAGCCCCCCTTGACACCACCCCACCACCTGGACACCCCCACTCCCCTAGACACCCATACCCCATTGGACAACACCCCAACCCCCTGTACATCCCCCACCCCCTGGACACCCCCACCCCCTTGAACATACCCCACCCCCCCTCGACACCACCCCACGCCCTTAGAAATCCCCCAACCCCTGGACAACCCCCCCCCCCCCCCAGACAACACCCCACCTCCTTGACATCAATATCTTATTTCACTCCTCAACAATATATCGGGCCAAAATCATTGATAAAAATTACAATCCAATCAATATGAACATCAATTTACCCTTTTATTTGTTTTACAATACCAACAAAAAACTCTTATACCAATATGTTTGTATCTTTTCCCAAATTATTGATAATAAATACAAAAGATATATTGGGATCTTCTCATTTCATTTAACTTCTCTAAAAGATACCATCTTATCTGTATTTTACTCAAAATTACATCCTGCATCACCTTTTGATATAATGAAAGTTTCATTGACAAGTTACATAAGAGTCTTTGGTTAATCTACTTTATGTCTACATGGGATAACTCAGTATAGAAAATAAGAGATAATTAACCAATACATAAAGGTTGTACATTAATAAACTCAACATGTGATACCATTTTGAAATAACTCAAATTAGGGGTTGTATAACAGATCCCTCATAATTATATAGTCTACAGTCAACTCAACACACAGATTATAAAATTCAAGCATAAGAAATAATATAATATTTTAGGGTTTTGAAAGGGGGAGATCATTATAAACAGGAAGTTCATTTATATAACAGTGGTATAGAATGCTAGGTATTCTATATTCTGAATTATTTGTTATTATGTAAGTAAAATTCTAGGTATTTTGTATTCTGAATTTTGTGTTATACTGCAAGTAAATTCACAGAGGGAAGTTTCATGCTTCTAGATAGGGTGAATTGCAGGATCTATACCAATGGTTTCCAAAAAAATTAGTATAGAATTGAAAAACCCACACTTTACCAATGGTTTAAAACCATTGGTAAATGCCTGTTATACTCGATCCTTACCAATGGTTTTTAGAAACTATTGGTAAAGGTCTGTTAGTCTCAACCACTACCAACGGTTTTCAGAAACTGTTGGTAAAGGCCTATTATTATCAATCTTTACCAATGATTTGAAAACCATTGGTAAATATCTATTTTAGCGGTTTTTAAACCGTTGGGATGTATAATATGACTTCTGGATTCTTATCCCAACAGTTATTTTATAACCATTTCTATAAGCCTATCCCCATGGCTTGCTTGCCAACGGTTGGTTGAACTATTGGTATAAGTTTTACCAATCACTATACAGCCTTTACAAAGGTTTAAAACTATTGGTATATACTAAATTTCCAGTAGTGAATGTTTTAAAACATTTTTAGGGGTTTAAATGGTTTTTAGAGTTTTTAAGTGGTTTTAGGATTTTTATTTGTTTTTAGGATTTTTTAATGTTTTTAGGGGTTTTATGGTTTTCATGGATTTTCAAGGTTTTTTTTGTTTTCATGGATTTTAAGTGATTTTTTAGTATTTTTATGGGTTTTTAGGGTTTTATTCATTTTTAGATTTTTCAGTGTTTTTTCGGGGTTTTCAAGTGTTTTATGTTCTTTTGGGTTTTTGGGTTTTTTTTGAGTTCTTTGGGTTTTTAAGGTTTTTCATAGTTTTTTAACATTTTGAGGCGTTTAATGGGTTTTAAGAGTCTTCAGTGATTTTTTTGGGTTTTTATGGGTTTTAAGGCATTTTAATGTTTTTATGGGTATTTACGGTTTTTAGGGATTTTTCAGGTTTTTAAGGTTTTTTATGTTTTCATGGATTAATAGGGGTCATTTAGGATTTTTAGGTTTTTATGACTTTTTAGAGATTATGAGGATTTTTTGGGTTTTTTGGGTTTTTTTGGTTTAATTGAGGTATTAAGGTCTTTTGAGTTTTTAAATTTTTTTTATTATTTTTTTATAGTTTTTATTGTTTTTTAGAATTTTTTAATGTTTTCAGGGTTTTAAGGGTTTTAAGATTTTAAAGTGGGGTTTTACGGTTTTATTGGGTTTAAAGGTTTTTTTAATATTTTTATAGGTTTTTTATGGTTTTCATGGTTTTTAGGTTTTTTTAAATTTTCATGGATTTTCAGGGGTTTTTTAATATTTTTATGGTTTTTATGTTTTTAAGGATTTTGAGGGGTTTTAGGGGATTTCATTGATTTTTAGTGTCTTTTGGGTCTTTCCGGGTTTTTAGGGTCTTTTGGATTTTTAGGGTTTTTGTGTATTTTTAGGGTGTTTAAGGTTTTTTAGAGATTTTTTATTTTTTTAGGGGTTTAAATATTTTTTTGATTTTTTAGTGGATTTAGGGTTTTTATGGGGTTTAGGGATTTTTTAAGGTTTTTAGAGTTTTTTTGGTTTTCTAAGAGTTTAGAGTTTTTTACATTTTAATGGATTTTTTGGATTTTTATAATTTTCAAGGTTTTTTCGAGTTTTTAGGGATTTTGGGTTTTTAGGGTTTTTTAGGGTTCTTTTGGGGTTTTAGGGTTTTTTAGGGGTTTAGGGTCTTTTGGGTTTTGAAGGGTTTATTTATTTTTTTACAGTTTTTTACGGTTTTTAGTTTTTTTAATTTTTTATGGGGGGTTAAGGGTTTTTATGATTTTTATTGGGTTTTAGGATTTTTATGAGTTTTTAGTTTTTTCAAGGTTTTAATGTTTTTATGGGTTTCAAGGGTTTTCTGGGATTTAGGGTTTTTTATGTTTTCATGGATTCTTAGGGGGGATAGGATTTTATTGTTTTTACAGTTTTTAAGGATTTTGAGGGTTTTAGGTACTTTTAGGTTTTTAGGGGGTTTTAGGGTTTTTAGGGACTTTTGGGGGTTTTTTGAGTTTTTAGGGGTTTTAAGTTTTATAGTGTTTTTTAGTATTTTATGTGTTTTAAGGGTTTTTAGAGTTTTAGTGGTTTTCAAAGGTTTTTTGGGTTTTTTATGGTTTTAGGGGATTTTCTGGTTTTTAGCGATTTTAGGTATTTTGAGCGTTTTTATGGGTTTTCAAGTGTTTTTAGTGTTTTTTGGGGTTTTCAGGGGTTTTAGCATATTTTTGGGTTTTTAGGGTATTTTTAGTTTTTTAGGTTTTTATGGGTTTTTAGAGTTTTTTATTGTTTTTTTATGTTTAAATGGTTTTTAGAGTTTTTGGAGGTTTTTTAGGGGTTTTAAGGGTTTTTATGGTTTTCAAGGGGTTTTCAGGGTTTCTAGGGATTTTTACATTTTCAAGTATTTTTAGGGTTTTTTAGGATTTGTAGGGTTTTTTAGGGTTTATATAGATTTTCAGTGTTTTTAAGGTTTTTTTAGGTTTTTATAGGTTTTGGGGGTTTTTTGGGTTTTCATGGATTTTATGGTCCTTTGGTTTTTAGGGTTATTTTTGAGTTTTTTAGGGTTTTTAAGGTTTTTTAGAGCTTTTAAAATTTTTAGGGGTTTTAAGGGTTTTTAGAGTTTTTAGTGGATAATAGCATTTTTATGGGGTTTTAGGGTTTTCAATGTTTTTATGGGTTTTTATTGTTTTTAGTTGGTTTTCAAGGTTGTTAGGGTTTTTTACATTTTCATGGATTTTTAGGGGGTTTTAATGATTTTTATGGATTTTAGTATTTTTAAGTTTCTGTGGAATTTTGAGGGTTTTTATAGTTTTTTAGGGGTGGGTTTAGGGTTTTGGGGGGTTTTCATGGTTTTTATTGTCTTTTTTAGGTTTTAGGGATCTTTGGAGTATGTTATGGTTTTTATGTTTTTTAGAGTTTTTAAATGTTTTTAGGGGTTTGAGGATTTTTAGAGTTTTTAGTGGGTTTTTAGGGTTTTTATGGGGTTTTTGGGTGTTTCGAGGCTTTTAAGGGTTTTTATGGGTTTTAGGGGTTTTCGAGGATTTTAGGGTGTTTTATGTTTTCATGCATTTTTAGGGTTTTTTAGGATTTTTATGGTTTTTAGTGTTTTAGGGGTTTTAGGGCAAAAAAGGTGTAAGGCCAGGCTATTCCCGACCCCCTCAAAATTTATTTTAAAAAAGAAAGACACAACAGACAAGGGAGGGGAGGGGTCAATCAACCCACACCCAAAAACCCTTTACAACCCAAGACACAAAAGACCCCAAAAAAAGAAAAATCAAAAAAGAGAAAAAAGGAACAGAAAAATGACACAGCAGACCGAACAACCCAGCACTGCATCACGTGTCCTCCCATCCATAGGGATCCCCGTCTGTACCATACCCAGAGGAGGCCTCTGAGTCCACCATATCCCATTTAGATGACTCATAATGATTGAGGAATTTAGTAGAATACCTCCTGTGTCGCTTATTCTCCAGCTTCCTATCCACTCAATCCTGGGCAAGAGCATCCTCCACAGCTCTGGAATCCTTCAAGGAGGCCCTTGTTGCCATTGGTTTTAGAAGTGATGAATAGTCTCTCCTTTCCCTCCTCCTGGAAGGGGAAGCACTCCCCCTCCTCCTGCTTTGAAGAACATCATCAGCACTCACCACCTTGGGGCTCCCCTCCTGCATGGAATCAACAGTCGCGGGCTCAGACCCTCCTCTTAGATCCGAGTTAGGATGAACTGAGCCATCCATCAAGGTCCTCCTCCTCCAATTCTTGGGCGTGTTCACATCAATGAATTCATTACCATCCCCAAAGACAAAGTCATATTTAACATCCTCATCAATGTTATCGCAGTCAAACATCACCTTCAGTTTGGGATGCTGTAGAATCTCACATCGGTGTTTCTCAAGGGGAATTTCAGAACCGGCCAGCACGATAATCTCAACAAGTTCAACACAGGTAGGTAGCTTTTCAAAGACCACAAGCTCCATTCCTAAACTCTGTTGCACCACAGTCCGCGCAGCAGTAGAAGGGGCCACATCAAACAGCTCTTGTTCCAGCAAATGAACAGATGGGGTGGCCTTGGCACCACCTAAATCATCACCTAGTGTATTTAAGGACATCTCTTCTAAGTGGATGTCAGAGACCCACCGCTACTCATCAACCTAAGCATCATCCAATGACTCCAGACACTCCCCCTCCTCTGTATCAAGCATTGTAAATGGATTAAAAGTGATCACCGGGTCCTGTTCTAACTCTTGACCATTTGACTCAGCAGAAGCAGCTCTCGTCAACAACCCCTCCATCCTTATCCCCTCAGAACCTAGACTGGGAATGTCACTGCACACCCCACTCGGAACCATCTGCAAGCAGCCATCAACTACCATATCTTTATCAGGAACCACCTCAACCACCCTACTGGACTAAGGGGCATCACTTGCCCGTCCTAAATCAGCCTTCAACCAATTTAAGCAGTCCTTAACCAAGACCCCTGGGTGAAGCTCCCCCTAATTTTTATCAGGTCATGGTTCATCCCCACGGTCAGAAGCCAGGTCCAGCCTTGGGGGGGGGTATCGTAGACATCACTCTCAGAAACCAAGTGATCACTACCCCCATGATGACATACCCATTTCACATGACCAAGATTCAGACAAGATTCACAGCAGTTCACCCAGGATTCGAAAACCACAGGTTTCTTCCACCGCAGCTCTTCGCCAATCTCAATCCAGACAAAATAAATTGGTTTCTTGGAAACATCAACCTCAATACAGACTCTCGGAGCAACCGGATGATAGAGGGATCATGTTCGTCTATCCACACATAGAAATCTTCCAACCAGATTTCCCATCATTGTAAGAATTGACAAATTTTGGAAGGGAAGAGGGAGTTCAGGGAATCATACCCAAATGGAAACCAAAGGCAAGTCCCGACGTAAATGAAGATCAAAGCTCCACCTGAAGAGATAAAAGCGCACACCGTCACATCTGCGGGGGGCATCTGACCAGGCCTAGATAAGGTCCTCCTCAAAAGCAAAGCAGATCAAAATATGGGGGGGGGGGGTTAGGATTTTTAAGGTTTTATGGTTTTTAGTTTTTTTAGGGATTTGGGGGTTTTTAGGGGTTTTAGGGGGTTTTAGGGGTTTTAGGGGTTTTTAGGATTATATTGTCTTTTGGGTTTTATAAGTTTTTTATTAAGTTTTTAGGGTTTTTAAGGTTTTTTCTAGTTTTTAGCATTTTTAGGGGTTTAAAGGGTTTTTGGGGTTTTATGGGCTTTTAGGGTTTTTATGGGTTTTAAGGTTTTTAGACATTTTATGGTTTTCATGTGTTCTTAAGGATTTTTAGGGTTTCTTATGTTTAATAGATTTTTAGGGTTTTATTTGGATTTTTTTGGTTTTTATGGTTTTTTGGTGTTTTTATGGTATTTAGGTGTTTTTAGGGTTTTTTACATTTTCATAGATTTTTAGGGGTTTTAGGAATTTATGGTTCTTAGTTTTTTGTGGTTTTTGGTTTATAGGGTTTTGTTGAATTTTTTAGGGTTTTCCAGATTTTTTATAGATTTTCAAATTTTTAGGGGTTTTAAGGGTTATTAGATTTTTCATTGGGTTTTTATCATTTTTATAGATTTTTAATGTTTTTAGGGGTTTTAGGGGTTTTTAGGTTTTCAGTGGATTTTCAAGATTTTTAGGGGTTTTTACCTTTTTATATCTTTTTTGGGGTTTTCTGGGATATTTATGGTTTTCAGGGGTTTTTATTTTTTTAGGGATTTTGAGGGTTTTTGGGGTTTTCAGGGCTTTTATGGGTCTTAGGACATTTTTTGGTTTTAAGGTTTTTTTGAGTGTTTTAGTGTTTTTAAGTTTTTTTAGAGATTATAAAAATTTTTTGTGTTTAAATGTTTTTTAGAGTTTTCATGGGTTTTTTGGGTTTTTATGAGTTTCTAGGGTTTTTTAAGGTTTTAGGGGTTTTTATAGTTTTTAGGAGTTTTTTGGGTTTTATGGTTTTTTATTTTCTTTATGGATTTTTAGAGGTTTTGAAGATTTTTTTTAGGGTTTTTAGGGGTTTTAAGGATTTTGAGGGGGTTTAGGGTTTTTAGGGGTTTTTAGGGTTCTTAGGATTATTTAGGGTTTTAGGGTTTTTTTGAGTTTTTAGGGTTTTAAAGGTTTTTATATTTTTTTAACATTTTTATGGGTTTTTAGGGTTCATAGGGATTTTTAGGGTTTTAGGGACTTTTGGGTTTGGGGGGGAGGGTTTGAGTTTTTTATGTTATTTAATGGTTTTTAGATTTCTTTAAAAAAATTAGGGGTTTTAAGTGTTTTTATAGTTTTTAGTACTTTTAGGGTTTTTGGGGATTTTATGGGTTTTTATGGTTTTTAGGCGTTTTCTATTTCTCTAGGGGTTTCAGGTTTTTAGAATTTTTTACATTTTCATGGTTTTTAGGGGTTTTTTAATTTTTATAATTTTTTTGGGTTTTTTTGGGATCTCTAGGGGTTTAGGGATTTTTAGGTTTTTTAGGGATTTCAGGAGTATTTAGGGGGTTTTAGTGTTTTTAATGTCTTTTTTCGTCTTTAGGGCTTTTTTTATGTTTTTTAAGGTTTGCAGATTTTTTTAATGTTTTTAGTGTTTTAAATGGTTTTTAGATTTTTTTATAAATTTTTTAGGGTTTTATGGGGTTTTAGGAGTTTTAAGGTTTTTAGGGGTTTTTTGGTTTTCACGGGTTTTTCAGGGTTTCTAGAGTTTTTTAAGTTTTCATGGATTTTCTGTGGTTTTTAGGTTTTTTATAGTATTTTGGGTTTGTTAGGGTTTTTTGGGATTTTGAGGGGTTTTGGGTTTTTGGGGGGTTTTAATGTTTTTAGGGTTTCTTAGAGTTTTTAGGGTCTTTTGGGTTTTTAGGGTTTTTATGAGTTTTTTGGGGTTTTAAGGTTTTTTAGAGTTTTTTCACAATTTTAGGGGTTTTAAGGGCTTTAGAGTTTTTAGTAGTTTTTTGGTTTTTTTGGGGTTTTTAGAGTTCTTAATAGTCTTTAGGGGTTTTAGGGTTTTTTGGGTTTTTTATGTTTTCATGGATTTTAAGGTATCTCTGGGTTTTTATGGACTTTTTGGGTTTTTAGGGATTTTTTTTTCAGTTTTTTGGGTTATTAATGTTTTTAGAGTTTCTTAACATTTTTTGTGATTTAAAGGGTTTTTGGAGTTTTTTCCCGATTGTTTAGGGTTTCTATTGTTTTTTAGGGTTTTTAAGGTTTTTATGGGGTTTTATGGTTTTCAGAGAGTTTTCATGGTTTTTAGGATTTTTTATGTTTTCGTGGATTTTTTGGGGGATTTTAGGGTTTTAGGGTTTTAGGGTTTTTAGTGTATTTATGATTTTTAGGGGTTTTAGGGTTTTGGGGTATCTTTGGGTTTTTAGGGTCTTTTGGGTTTTTTTTTGGTTTTTTTTGAGTTTTTTAGGGGTTCTAAGGTTTTTAATTTTTTTTAATATTTTTAGGGGTTTTAAGGGTTTTAAGGATTTTTAGAGTTTCTATCAGTTCTAGGGTTTTATGGGGTTTTAATGTTTTTTAAGGTTTTATGTTTTTAAAAGTTTTTGAGGTTTTTTATGGTTTTTATGGTTTTTTACATTTTCATGGTTTTTTAGGAGTTTTTTAGGATTTTTATGGTTTTTAGGGATTTTAGGGGTTTTTGGAATTTTTAGGGTCTTTAGGGGTTTTCAGGGGTTTTTAGGGTTTTTGGGGTTTTTAGGGTTTTTAGGTTCTTTTTGGGATTTATTGTTTTATTTTTATTTTTTGGGGGTTTTAATGTCTTTATAGAGTTGTTTAACATTTTTAGTGGTTTTAAGGTTTTTTAGAGTTTTTAGTGGTTTTAGGGTTTTTATGGGTTTTTGGGTTTTTAAGGATTTTTGGATTTCTTATGGTTTTTAGGGGGTTTTAGGGGTTTAGGGTTTTTTATATTTTCATAGATTTTTTTGGTGTTTTTTAGGAATTGTATGGTTTTTTGGGATTTTGAGAGTTTTTTGGGGTTTTCAGGGTTTCTTTTTTTTTGGGGGGGGGGGGGTTTAAAGTTTTTAGAGTTTTTTGATTTTTTCAGGTTTCTTGAGTTTTTTAGGGGTTTTAAGGTTTTTTATAGATTTAACATTTTTAGGGTTTTTAAGGGTTTTTATTGGTTTTAGTGGTTTTAGGGTTTCTATGGGTTTTCAGGGTTTTAAAGGTTTTTAGGGATTTTTAGATTTTTCATTGGGTTTTTAGGGTTTTTTACATTTTTGTGGATTTTTCAGGGTTTTTTAGGATCTTTTGGGTTTTTAGGGTTTTGGGGGTTTTTAGGGATTATGAGTTTTTTAGTGTTTTTCATGCGTTTTAGGGGTTTTCAAGGTTTTTTGGCCTTTTTGTGTTTTTAGTGTTTTTTGAGTTTTTATGGTTTTAAATGTTTTTTAGAGTTTTTTAATTTTGTTAGGTGTTTTAAGGGTTTGTCAAGTTTTTAGTGGTTTTTGAGGGTTTTATGGGTTTTTAATATTTTTATGGTTTTTAGGGATTTTATGGTTTTCATGGGTTTTTAGGGGTTTCTAATTTTTCATTTACTTTTAGGGTTTTTAGGATTCTTATGGTTTTAGGTTTTTTAATGACTTTTAGAGTTTTAGGGTTTTAGATGTTTTTAGGGGTTTTTAATGTTTTATAGTTTTTTTGGGTTTTATTGGTTTTTAGGGTTTTTTAAGTTTTTTAGGTGATTTTATGGTTTTTAGGGGGTTTTCATGGTTTTGGGGGTTTTTTACATTTACATGGATTTTTAGGTTTTTTTATTATTTTTATGGTTTTTGAGTTTTTTTGGGGTTTTAGGTATTTTGTGGGTTTTTTGGGCTTTTTAGGGGTTTTAAGATTTTTAGAGATTTTTAGGGTTTTTATGGTCTTTTTGGGTTTTCAGGGTTTTATGAGTTTTCTAGGATTAAATGTTTTTTATTTGGTTTAAACGTTTTTAGGTATTTTAAGGGGTTTTATAGTTTTTAGATGGGTTTCTAGGGTATCTGGGTTTTTGTGGCTTTTTTTATGTTTTCATGGATTTTTATAGATTTTTTAGGATTTTTATGATTTTTAGAGTTTTTTGGGGTTTTATGGGTTTTGAGGGTTTTTATGGGTTTTCATGGGTTCTTAGGATTTCCATGGGTTTTCAAGGACTTAGGATTGTTTTGGGTTTTTAGGATCTTTTATGAAAATTTTATGGTTTTTTAATGTTTTTTAGAGTTTTTAACGTTTTTAGGTGTTTAAAAGGTTTTTAGAGTTTTTAGTGGCCTTTTAGGGTTTTGAATATTAATGGTTTTTAGGGTTTTTTTATTTACATGGAATTTTAGTGGTTTTTAAGATTTTTATGGGTTATAGTGTTTTTAGGGGTTTTGGGAATTTAAGAGGTTTTAGGGGTTTTTAGGGTTTTAGTGTTTTTAGGTTTTTTCAGGGTTTTTAGGGTTTTAGTGTTTTAGGTTTTTTTCAGGGTTTTTTAGTCGTATTTTAGGGTTTTAATGGGGTTTTAGGGTTTTTAAGGTTTTAGGGGTTTTATGGTTTTCAGGGGATTTTCAAGGATTTATAGGGTTTTTTATGTTTTAATGAATTTTTAGGGGTTTTTAGGATTTTTATGGTTTTTATGTTTTTTAAGGTTTTTTAAGGATTTTGATGGTTTTTAGGGGTTTTGAGGGGTTTTAGGGTATTTCAAGGTTTTTAGGGTCTTTTAGGGTTTTAGGGATTTGTTGATTTTTTTCGATTTTTAAGGGTTTTTAGAGTTTTTAACGTTTTAGGGGTATAAAGGGGTTTTTGAATTTTGGTGGTTTTTAGGGGTTTTAAAGGTTTTAATGGTTTTTATGCATTTTATTATTTTCAATGGTTTTTAAGGGTTTTAGGGTTTTTTACATTTTAATGGATTTTTAGGGGGATTTTAGGATATTTATGTTTTTTAGAGTTTTTTGGTTTTTCGGGATTTTGAGGGGTTTTCAAAGGATTTTAGGCGTTTTAGGGATTTTCAGGGTTTTTAGGGACTTTTTGAGTTTTTAGGTTTTTGGAGTTTTTTAGGGTTTTTATGTTTTTTAGATTTTTTTTAATGTTTTTACATGTTTTAAGGGTTTTTAGATTTTTTAGTAATTTTTAATGTTTTTATGGGTTTTTATGGTTTTAGGGGTTTTGTGATTTTTAAGGGTTTATCGTGGTTTTTAGGGTTTTTAAGATTTATAGATATTTTGAGGGTTTTTTGGGTTTTCTATGGTTTTATGGTTTTTTTGAGTTTTTTATGGTTTATAAAGTTTTTTTTAGATTTTTAGCATTTTAATGTTTTAAAGGGTTTCTAGTTTTTTTAGTGGTTTTTAGGATTTTTATGGGTTTTAAGGGTTTTTATGGTTTTTAGAAGATTTCATTATTTTCAGGGGGTTTTCAGGGTTTTTTACATTTTCATAGATTTTTTGGGGTTTTTTAGTAATTTTATGGGGTTTTTGGATTTTTAGGTGTTTTGAGGGTTTTTAGGTGTTTTTTTTGGTATTATGTTTTTATTGATTTTATATGGTTTAATGTTTTTTATAGTTTATGATTTTAAGGGGTTTTTAGGGTTTTTAAGGTTTTTAGGGTTTTTAGGGTTTTTTATGTTTTCATGGATTTTTAGGGGTTTCTTAGGATTTTTATGGTTTTTATTGTTTTTTGTTATTTTTGTGGTTTTTAGGGTATTTCAGGGGTTTTTAGGGTTTACGGGTTTTTCACGTTTTTAGGGACTTTTTGGGTTTTTAGGGTTTTTTTGGGTGTTAGGGGTTTTTAGGGTTTTTAGAGTTTTTTAATGACTTTTGGGGTTTTAAGGGGTGTTATGGTTTTGTGGGTTTTTTCTGAGTTTTTAGATTTTTTTACATTTTCATGGATTTTCATGGTTTTTTTGGATTTTTATGTTTTTAGGGGTTTTTAGGGTTTTTAGGGACTTTGAGGGCTTTAGGGTTTTCTAGGATTTTCAGGGTTTCAGGGTTTTTTGGGTCTTTTGGATTTTTCAGGCTTTTGATATTTTATGGTTTTATGGTTTTTTAGTGTTTTTAACATTTTTAGAGGGTTTAATATTTTTTAGAGAGTTTAGTGGGTTTTTAGACATTTTATGGGTTTTTAGAGTTTTTATGGTTTTAGGGGTTTTTATGGTTTTTAGGGGGTATTTATAGTTTTTACGGTTTTTTATGTTTTCATGGACTTTTTTTGGTTTTTTAGGATTTTTATGGTCTTTACATTTTTTTTAGGTTTTTAAGGGATTTTGATTGATTTTAGGGTTTATCAGGATCTTTAGGGGTTTTCAAGGTTTTTGGGGTCTCTTTGGGTTTTTATATTTTTTTTTTCAGTTTTTTAGGGGTTTTAAGTTTTTTTAATTTTTTATGTTTTTAGAAGTTTAAAGATTTTTTAGTGGTTTTTAAGATTTTTTTTTTGTGTTTTGAAGGTTCTAAATGTTTGTAGGGGTTTTTATGGTTTTTAGGGGTTTATCAGGGTTTTTAGAGTTTTTATGATTTTGTGGATTTTTAGTGTTTTTTTGGATTTCCATGGTTTGTAAATTTTTTACTGTTTTTATGGATTTTGAGGGGTTTTATGGGATTTAAGGGTTTTTAGGATTTTTTAGGTTTTCAGGGTCTTTTGGGGGTTTGGGGTTTTTTTTGAGTTTTTAGGGTTTTTAGAGTTTGTTAACATTTTTAGAGGTTTTAAGCATTTTTTACGGCTTTAATGGTTTTTAGGGTTTTAACAAGTTTTTAGGGGTTTTTACGTTTTCATGGATTTTTAGGGGGGTTAGGGTTTTTAATGATTTTGGGGGGTTTTTAGAGTTTTCTAGGGTCATAGGGGTTTTTTTTTTGCATTTTGGGGGTTTTATGGATTTTTAATGTTTTCAGGAGTTTTAAGGTTTTTAGAGTCTTTTGTGGGTTTTAGGGTTTTTATCATTTTTAGGTATTTTTAAGGTTTTTAGGGGTTTTTTTTGTTTTCAGGGTTTTTAGGGTTTTTATGTTTTCATTTATTTTTAGGGGGTTTAGGCAAGGAATATGTGGGGGTTTGGCGATTCTGACCCCCCCAAATTTATTAGAAAAAAAGACGCAATAGACAAGGGAGGGGGGGGTCAAAGGACCCACACCCAAAAACCCTTAAACCCCGAACCCAAAAAAAACCCAAAGAAAAAACCAAAAAAAAAAAAAAGGACAAAAAAAGAAGACAAACAGAATTTTCCCCATCATCACCTCCCAGCCAATCAGTATCCAGCATCTAGCAGCACCATAACCACCAGCAGCAACTTCATCAGCAATCATCAGCACAAAATTTGTAGCACCACAGTAAACCCCACCTCACCAAAACCATGTTTCAGCAACGTACCAAGTTCGGCAACCATCAACATATACTCGAGTCTTAGCTTATCAAAACTACACCATAGAACAACATCGCCCCTCCAAGATGCGCCCTTGACGACAAGATGAACCACCAAAACCATCCCAACACTGCCACATGCACTATCATACCAAACCAAAATTGAGTCTAGTGTGATGGGAAGGGTAGCAAGAGCAGAGGTAGGTGCACGAGTCAAAGGGAGTGACAACAGTGAGCATGTGCACCCCAGAATCCAATTCCAACAGTCACCCAGTAGATCATCCAAACACCGTGCATCAGCACTACCACCAAAAGCCTACTTCCAGCAGTAGTATCTTAGTTTCCAGAAACCATCACCTCTTATCCAATAAACTTCAAGCATTTTGCACCATGTATCACCTCCAAGAACACAAGGAAACCATCACCCATGCATAGAACCCATCTGTGGAACCCAAAGGCAAGGCATCATCCAGCACTAGTCAACATAGCCAAAATCCAGCACTCGAAACAAATCACAACCAGACCAGCCACAACACAAAAAACCACATTCCAACATAGCAGCCAAAACGCAACACAGCTTAACAAGCCCATCATCAACAGCATGAAACAAATTCTAAAGAGAGAAACTAGAAAAACGAACCTGCATCTTATCCACAAACCAATGCCAAGATGAGCTCATCTTCCCAAGAAAAAAGTGGCAGCCATCAACACACAAAAAAACAGAATCACCAATATCAACTTCATAAACATCACCTCCTCCAATCCAACCAGATCCTATAAAAAATCAGGTCAAAATCCAGCATCCAGCACATGCAAACCCATCATCTCCCAAGAGATCACAACTCAACATCCAACAATCAGGGCCTTCATAATGAACAACTTTCAGCATTCCACACCACACATCATAGCTTACAACTTACCACCAGAAATCGTAGCTAGTACAAAAACCCAACACCCAGCACCCCTTGGATAGAACAAGCTTACACAACATCACCAAAAATCACCTATCAAATATCAAAAAATTCAGTAACCAGTACCCATAGTAAATCATAACCACAACCACAACCAATAAACAGAAGATCATGAAAATCCATGGAATCCAACCAAATCTAGCATCAAAAGCGTGAAGTGGAGAAGAAGCCGAGGGACCATGTCGAACATGCACATGCATTTGCTTCGCAGATTGAAAGAAATATTAGACCATATCACAGTAAAAACCTTCTGCATCACAAGATCGAGACTCTGAGAACTGAAACAAGGAAGAAAAACTATTTCGTGATGATCCAAGCTGAACTGAAGCCACAACATACCACACAGCTTCCAGAGTCACCGAAAACTCGAGCAAACCCACCACTCGAAAAAAGGAAGCTGCCGAAGAACACCTTCCGCCTTTGGTTTGGAGAAAACTTTTGAGGTCTGTTGTCGCCGAGATCTCCCCCCATAAGCACAAGAGGGTAGGTCCATGAAGGGTGTCGAAACCTCGATTGGCGCCACTGCTTGGAAAACGTGAAGCCGCTAAAGAGCAATAGCTGCACTGAAGGACTCTGCATCATCCTGCTGCCGCCACAAACCCCTCCCACAAGGTCGAGAGGGTAGGGGAAAATATCTATCACCGCCTCCTCCATGGGAATCCGGAGGAAACTCTAGAATCCATGACAAGGGGGAGAGAGCACCAGGAGAGTGTTCCTCCATTCTCCGAGGGGGTTTTATGTTTTTTATGTTTTTTAAGGTTTTTAGGGATTTTTAGGGTTTTTCAGGTTTTTCGGGGTCTATAGGGTTTTCCTGGGTTTTAAGAAACATTTTGGGGTGTTAGGGAATTTTTGAGTTTTTTTAAGGGGTTTCAGGTTTTTTAGAGTTTTTAATGTTTTTAGGGGTTTTAAGGGTTTTTTTATTTTTAATGGTTTTTAGGGTTTTAGGGTTTTTAAGATTTTTAGGGGTTTATGGTTTTCAAGGGGTTTTTAGGGTTTTTAGTTTTTTTTCCATTCTCATGGATTTTTAGGGTTTTTTTAATATTTTTATGGTTTTTAGGGGTTTTATGGTTTTTAGTGATTTGGGGGGGTTTTCAGGGGTTTTCAGGGTTTTTACTGTGTTTTTTGGTTTTCTGGGTTTTAATTTTGATTTTTAGCATTTTAAAGGTTTTGTAGAGTTTTTTAATGTTTTTAGGGGTTTGGAGGGTTTTAAGAGTTTATAGTGATTTTTAGAGTTTTTATGGGAACTTAGGTTTTTTATGTTTCTTAGGGATGTTTATGGTTTTCGAGGGGCTTTAGGGTTTTTAGGGTTTTTTATGTTTTTAAAGATTTTTATGGAGGTTTTTAGGATTTCTATGATTTTTTTAGTTTTTTAGGGTTTTTAGGGATTTTGTGGGTATTTATGGGTCTTTAGGGGGGTTTAGGGGTTTTAGGGGTTTTTAGGGGTTTTAGGGTCTTTTGGGGGTTTTGAGGTTTTTTGAGTTTTTTAGGGTTTTAAATGTTTTTTAGAGTTATTAATTATTTTAGGGGATTTAAGGGTTTTTAGATTTTGTTGTGGGTTTATAGGGTTTTAGGGGTTTTATGGTTTTTTAAGGTTTTTAGTGGTTTTTATGGTTTTTAGGAGTTTTTAGGGATTTTTACATTTTCATGGATTTTTGGGGGTTTTTGAGGGGTTTTAGAGATTTTTTGGGTTTTAAGGAATCTGTGGGGTTTTTGGTTTTTTAGGGAAAGGAAGATTCGAGGGTCGGGCTATTCAGTGGTTTTTAGGATTTTTAGGGGTTTTCAAGGTTTTTTTGGGTATTTAGGATCTTTTGTGTTTTTGGGTTTTTTTAGTTTTTAGGGTTTTTAGAGTTTTTTAACATTTATAGGGGTTTAAAGTGTTTTTATAGTTTTTAGTGGGGTTTTTTTGCATTTAAATGGGTTTTAGGGGGGTTTTAAGGCTTTTATGGTTTTCAGGGGGTTTTCAGGGTTTTGAGGGTTTTTTCATATTCATATATTTTCAGGGTTTTTTTTAGGATTTTTATGTGGTTTGGGGGTTTTAGGGATTTTTATGGTTTTTAGGGGTTTTGGGGTTTTTTGGTTTTTTGGTTTTTGGGGTTTTTAGGGTCTTTTGGGGTTTTTTGAGTTTTTAGGGGTTTTAAGGTTTTTTTGATTTTTTTAATGTTTTTAGGGGTTTTAAGTATTTTTAGAGTTTTATGGGTTTTTAGGGGGTGTTAGGGGTTTTAAAGGTTTTTAGGGGTTTTTATGGTTTTTGGGGTTTTTTAGGGTTTTTACGGTTTTTAGGGTTTTTAGGGATTTTGTGTGTTTTTAGGGGTTTTCTGGATTTTTTAGGGTTTTAATGGTTTTGGGTTTTTTGGGGTTTTTTAGTTTTTAGGGTTTTTAAGGTTTTTTATAGTCTTTTAAAAAATTTAGGGGTCTTAAGGGTTTTTGGATTTTGTAGTTATTTTTTGGCTTTTTATAGAGATTTAAGGTTTTTATGGTTTTTAGGGGATTTTATGTTTTTCAGGGTTTATTCAACAATTTTATGGTTTTTTACTATTTCATGGATTTTTAGGGTTTTTTATTGTTTTTTGGGATTTAGGGTTTCTAGGGATTTTTGGGGTTTTAGGAGTTTTCAGGGGTTTTACTATTTTTATGGGTTTTAAGGATTTTCAAGTTCATTTAGGGTTTTAGGGTTTTTTTGAGTTTTCTAAGGTTTTTAATGGTTTTAGAGTTTTTAAACATTTTTAGGGGTTTAAAGTGTTTTATAGTTTTTAGTGGGTTTGAGGGTTTTCAGGGTTTTTAGGGTTTTTTTACAATTTTTTGGATTTTTAGGGGTTTTTTAGGATTTTTATGGTTTTTAGGTTTTTAGGGGTTTTAGGGATTTTAAGTGTTTTTTGAAATTTTCAGAGGATTTTTAGGTTTTTATGATTTTAGGGGTTTTAGTGTCTTTTTGGGTTTTTAAGGTTTTTAGGGTTTTTAAGGTTTTTAGGGTTTTTAACGGGTTTTAGAGTTTGTAAAAAAATTTAGTGGTTTTAATGGATTTTAGGGTTTTTAGTAGGGTTTTGGGTATTTATGGGGTTTAGGTGGTTTTATTGTTTTCAGGGTTTTGGGGGGGTTTTGGGTTTTTTAGGTTTTCATGGATTTTTATGGGTATTTTTGGATTTTTATGATTTTTAGGTTTTCTTAGGGTTTTTTGGGATTTTGATGGTTTTTAGAGGTTTTTAGATTTTAATTTTTTTAGTGTTTTTTATCCTTTTTAGGGGAATTATGGGTTTTTAGAGTTTTTAGCGGGTTTTTATGTTTTTAACGGTGTTTAGGATATTTTAATGTTTTAGGGATTTTTATGCTTTTCAGGGAGTTTCAGGGTTTTTTATGTTTTCATTGATTTTTAGGTTTTTTTAGGATTTTTATGGTTTTTAGGGTTTCTTAGGGTTTTTAAGGATTTTGAGGTGTTTTAGGGGTTTTCAAGGGTTTTTAGGTTTTTTGGGTTTTAGGTTTTTTTTTGAGTTTTTTATATTTTTATGGTTTTTTAGAGTTTTTTCGTGTTCTTAAAAGTTTTAAGGGTTTTTAGATTTTTTAGTCGGTTTTTTGGGTTTTTTGGGGGGGTTTTGGGTTTTTATGGTTTTTAGGGGGTTTTATGGTTTTTAGAAGGTTTTTAGGGTTTTCTACTTTTTCATTGATTTTTAGGGGTTTTTAGGCAAGGAAGATGCGAGGGTCGGGATATTCCCGACCCCCCCCCCCCCCCCAAATTTATTAAAAGAAAAAAGAGACACAGCAGACAAGGGAGGGGAGGGGTCAATCGACCCACACCCAAAAACCCTTAACGACCCAAGATAAAAGACCCAAAAAAAAGAAAAAACAAGAATGAAAAAAGAAAAAACACGCAAAACAAAGCAGCCACCACCATCATTCAGCATCAACCAGCATCCAGCAGCTCATAGCTAACCAACAACCAGTATCCGAACTCAAACAGCAATCCACATCCAGCAGCAGGACAACCATAAACCACAACTTCAGCACCTCCCATCCAAGCATCAACCAGCATCCAGAACCGCGAGCATCCAACATCACAGAACCACCAGAATCCAATATCACATAACCACCAGCATCAAAATCAAAAGCCTCATCATCACCATCATTTAGCAGTTCACCACCAAGTATTAGCCAACATCCAATCACACAAAGCAGTAACCAATTTTAGGGATTTTTAGGAATATTATGGTTTTTAGGGATTTTTAGGTTTTTAGGGATTTTGAGGGATTTTAGGGATTTTTAGGGTTTTTAGGATTATTAGGGGTTCTTAGGGTTCTTAGTGTATTTTTGAGTTTCAGGGGTTTTATGGGTTTTAGTGTTTTTAGTGGGTTTTTAGGGGTTTTTAGGTTTTTAGGTGTGTTTATGGTTTTCATGGGTTTTTAGGGTTTTTTACATTTTGATGGTTTTTTGGGGTTTTTAGGATTTTAATGGTTTTTAGGGTTTTATTTTTTTAAGCATTTTGATGGTTTTTAGGGATTTTCAGGGGGTTTGTGTTTTTAGGGATTTTCTAGGTTTTTGGTGGTTTTTTGGGTTTATAGGTTTGTCTTAATTTTTTAGTTTTTTATGGTTTTTTAGATTTTTTAATGTTTTAAGGGGTTTAAATGTTTTATAGAGTTTTTAGTTGTCTTTTAGGTTTTTTATGGGTTTTTAAAGGTTTTATGTGGTTTTTGGTTGTCCAGAGTTTTTCAATATTTTTAGGGATTTTTATGTTTTCTTCCATTTTTAGGTGGTTTTTAGGATTTAAATGGATTTTGGAGATTTTTTGGTTTTTTAGAGTTTTCAGAGGCTTTTAGGGTTTTGGGGGGTTTTCAGAGTTTTAGGGTATTTTTTGGTTTTTACGGGTTTTTTTTGAGTTTTTAGGGTTTTGAAGGGTTTTTAGAGTTTTTAGTGGTTTTTAAGGGTTTTATGGGTTTTAGGTTTTTTTAAGGTTTTTATGGTTTTCAAGGTTTTTTGGGGTTTTTAAGGGTTTTTATGTTTCATGGATTTTTAGGGGTTTTTAGGAATGTTATGGTTTTAGGGGGTTTTAAGTATTTGACGGTTTTTAGGGTCTTTGTAGGTTTTAGGTTTTCTAGGGTTTTTCATTGTTTTTAGTGTCTTTTGGGTTTTAGGGTTTTTTTACTTTTTTAGTATTTTTGGGTTTTTAGAGTTTTTTTACGTTTTTAGGGGTTTTTAGTTTTTTTAGGGTCTTTAGTGGGTTTTTTGGGTTTTTTGGATTTCTAGGAGTTTTTTATGGATTTTAAAGGTTTTCCGTGGGTTTTTACGGTTTTTAGGTTTTGTTACTTTTCATGGATTTTTATGGTTTTCAAGTTTTTTCTGTTTTTCAGGATTTTGAAAGTTTTCAATGTTCTTCGGGGTTTTGGGTTTTTTGGGGTTTTTCAGGGTTTTTTGGGTTTTTTGGGTTTTTAGGGGTTTTTTAATTTTTTAGGGTTTTTAGGTTTTTTAGAGTTTTTAACATTTTTTTGGGGTTTAAAGGGTTTTTAGAACTTTTAGTGGGTTTTTAGGGTTTCTATTGGATTTTAGGGGTTTTAGTGGTTTTTAATGTTTTCAGGGGGTTTTCAAGGATTTTAGTATTTAAGTTTTCATGGATTTTTAGGGGGGGTCTGGATTTTTATGGTTTTTAGGGTTTTTTGGATTTTGAGGGTTTTTGGATTTTTCAGAGGATTTTAGGGTCTTTGGTTTTTAGGGGTTTTTTTTATTTTTTATGATTTTTAAGGTATTTAAGTGTTTTTATCATTTGTAGGGGTTTACAGATTTTTTTCAATTTTTTTGAGGTTTTTTGGGTTTTTATTTATTTCCTGGTGTTTTTTAAGGTTTTTAGGGGTTTTATGGTTTTCAACAGTTTTTTGTGATTTTAAGGGTTTTTTAAATTTTTATGCATTTTTCAGGAGGTTTTTGGATTTTTATGGTTTTTAGGGTTTTTAGCGGTTTTCGGGGTTTTAGTTTCTTTTCGGGGTTTTAGTATTATTTTTTTGTTTTTTAGGGTTTTTAATATTTTTTAGAGTTTTTAATGTTTTTTTGGGTTTAAAGGGTTTTTAGAGTTTTTAATGGTTTTTATTTATTTGTTTGGTTTTTATGCGTTTTTAGGGTTTTTAACATTTTATTGGACTTTTAGGGGTTTTTAAATATTTTTATGGTTTTTTATTTTTTAGGGATTTTGAAGGTTTTTAAGGTTTTTCAGAGGGTTTTAGGGGTTTTAGGGGTTTTCTGGGTTTCTATGTTCTTTTTGGGGTTTTAGGTTTTTTTGGGGTCTTAATTATTTTTAGAGTTGTTAGTAGTTTTTTTGGGTTTTTAGGGGTTTTAAGGTTTTAGAGGTATTTTCCATGTTTTTAGGGTTTTTTACGTTTTTATGGATTTTTGGGTTTTTTTTGGATTTTTATGGTTTTTAGGGTTTTAGGTTTTTTTTAGATTTTTGGGGTTTTATGGTTTTTTATATATTTTTAATGTTTTAGGTGTTTTATGGGTTTTTAGAGTTTTTTGTGGGTTTTTAGGATTTTTTTGGGTTTTTAGGGTTTTTAAGGTTTTTAGGGGTTTGTGATTTTTAGGGTTTTTTATGGTTTTTTATGTTATAGTGGTTTTTATGGGGTTTTAGGATTTTTATGGTTATTAGGGTTTTTATGGGTTTTTGAGATTTTGAGGATTTTTAGGGGTTTGGGGGGTTTTAGGGGTTTTAGGGTTCTTAGGTCCTTTTTGTGTTTTTAGGGGTTTTTTTGACTTTTTTATAGTTTTAATTTTTTTACAGTTTTTAACATTTTTAGGGGATTAAGGGTTTTAATAGTTTTTAGTGAGTTTTATGGTTTTTATGGGTTTTTTAGGTTTTTAGGGGTTTTAGGTATTTTGAAGGGTTTTAGGGGTTTTCAAGTTTTTTTAGGTTTTACAATTTTTCAGTGTCTTAGGATCTTTTGGGGTTTTTAGGGTATTTTTTGTGAGTTTTTTTTTTGGCTTGTAATGGTTTTTTAAGTTTCTAAACGTTTTTAGGGGTTTTAAGGGTTTTATACTTTTTAGTAGGTTTTTAGGGTTTTTATGGTTTTTAATGTTTTTGGGCTTTTTATGGTTTTCAAGGGGTGTTCAGGGTTTTTATGTTTTCTTGGATTTTTAGGGCTTTTTTAGGATTTTTATAGTTTTTATGGTTTTCATATTTTTTTGTTAATTTGAGGTCTTTTAGTGTTTCTTCAGGGGTTTTTAGAGTCTTTTGGGTTTTTAGGGGTTTTTGGAGTTCTTTAGGATTTCTTAAGGTGTTTTAGAGTTGTTAACGTTTTTATGTGTTTTAAGTGTTTCTATAGTTTTTAGTGTTTTTTAAGGTTTTTATAGGATTTTAGGGTTTTTATGGTTTTTAGGGGTTTTTATGGTTTTTAGGGGGTTTTTATGGTGTTTAGGGGTTTTATGGTTTTTAGGGGTTTTTTAGGGTTTTTAGAGTTTTTTATGGTTTCATGGATATTTAGAAGTTTTTAATTTTTTTGATTTTTAGGGTTTTAGGGATTTTGATGGGGTTTTAGGTTTTTTAGGGGTTTTGGGGTTTTTAGGAGTTTTAGGGGTTTTCTGGGTTTTTAGCGTCTTTTGTGTTTTTAGGTGTTTTTTGAGTTTTTAGGGTTTTAAGGTGTTTTTTGAACTTTTAACATTTTTAGGGGTTTAAGGAGTTTTAGAGTTTTTTTTTTGGATTTTAGGGTTTTATGTTTTTCATGGGTTTTTCAAGGTTTTTAGGGTTTTTTAAGTTTTCATAGATTTTTAGGAGGTTATTAGGACTTTTATTGTTTTAGGTTTGTATATAGATTTTTGGGATTTTGAAGGGTTTTCATAGGTTTTGAGGGGTTTTAGGGTGATTAGGTTTTTTTAGGTTTTTAGGGTCTTTTGTGCTTTTGGTATTTTTTTTAAAATTTTCAGGGCTTGAAGGGTTTTTAGATTTCTTTAAAAATTTTAGGGGTTTCAAGGGTATTTAGAGTTTTTTAGGGTTTTTAAAGGTTTTAGGGGCTTTCATGGTTTTCATTGCTTTTTCAGGGTTTTTAGGGTTTTTTTGTTTTCGTGAATTTTTAGTGGGGTTTTTTTTGTTTTTTATTTTTTAGGGGTTTTAGTTTTTTTATGGATTTTGAGGGTTTTTATGGGTTTTCAGGGATTTTTATGGTTTTTATTTTTTTCAGTTTTTTAGGGACTTTTTGGTTTTTTTTAGTTTTTTTTAGTTTTTAGGGGTTTTAAGGGGTTTTTAGATTTTTTTAATGTTTTTATGAATTTTATGGGTTTTCAGATATTTTAGTGGGTTTTAGGGTTTTTATGGGGTTTTAGGGTTTTATATGGGTTTTAGGGGTTTTATGGTTTTTATGGGTTTTTGGGTTTTTTACATTTTCATCGATTTTTTTGGGTTTTTTAATAATTTTATGGTTTATTGGGTTTTTAGGGATTTTGCGGGTCTTCCAGGGTTTTTATGGTCTTAAGGGGTTTTTAGGGTTTTTAGTATCTTTTGGGGGTTTTGGGGTTTTTTGGGTTGTTTATTGGATTTAAGGTTTTTCATAGTTTTTAATGTTTTTAGGTGGTTTGAGGGTTTTTAATGTTTTTAGTGGATTTTAGGGGTTTTATTAGATTTTAGTTTTTTTATGGTTTTCAAGGGTTTGAGGGTTTTTAGTGTTTTTTACGTTTTCGTGGATTTTTAGGGGTTTTTAGGATTTTTATGACATTTAGGGTCTTTATGGAATTTGAGGGTTTTAGGGTTGTTCAGGGGTTGTACGGTTTAGGGGTATTTTTAGGGCCTTTTGGGACTTTTTGGGTTGTTAGTGTTTTTTGGTGTTTTTAGGGGTTTTACAGTTTTTTAGAGTTATGAATGTTTTTAGAGATTTTAAGGTGCTTAGAGTTTTTAATAGGTTATTAGGGGGTTTTTTGGTTTTTTGTTTTTTTATGGGTTTTAGGGGTTTTATGGTTTTGAGGGGGTTTCAGGGTTTTTTTAAGTTTTCATGGATTTTTAGGGGTTTTTAGTATTTTTATACTTTCTAGGGTTTTCTGGGTTTTTTTGAGTTTTTTAACATTTTATTGGTTTTAAGAGATTTTAGAGTTTTTAGTAGTTTTTTGTTTTTTATGGGTTTTTAGGGGTGTTTGGGGGTTTTTATTGTTTTTTGGGTTTTTTCAGGGCTTTTAGGGTTTTTTACTTTTTTATTGATTTTTAGGTATTTTTTAGGATTTTTATGGTTTTTTGGGAATTTGAGGGTTTTTAGGGTTTTCATGTGTTTTAGGGTTTTTAAGTGTCTTCATGTTTTTAGGGTTTTGGGTTTTCAGGGTTTTTTGAGTTTTTTGGGGATTTAATTTTTGTAGAGTTTTCTAACATCTTTAGGGGTTTAAAGTCTTTTTAGAGTTTTTAGTGGTTCTTATGAATTTTATAGGGTTTTAGGATTTTTTAAGGGTTTTAGGGGTTATGGATTTCATGGGGTTTTTCAGGGTTTTCTGGGATTTTTAATTTTTCATGCATTTTTAGGGGGGTTTAGTGTTTTTATATTTTTAGAGTTTTTTAGGTATTTAGGGATTTTGAGGGGTTTTAGGGTTTTTCAGGAGATTGTTGGATTTCGTAGGGGTTTATGGTCTTTTTTGGATTTTTAAGGTTTTTTGAGTTTTTTTGTTTTTAAGGTTTTTTTATAGTTTTTAATGTTTTTAGGGGTTTTAAGGGATTTTAGATTTTTTAGTAGTTTTTTAGGGTTTTATGGGGTTTTAGGTTTTTTTAAGGTTTTAGAGGTTTTCATGGTTTTTTGGCATTTGTCAGGGTTTTTAGGGTTTTTTACATTTTTATGGATTTTTAGGGGTTTATAGAATTTTTATCATTTTTATGGTTTTTAGGGTTTTTACGAATTTTGAGGGGTTTTAGAGTTTATTAGGGTTTTTAGGGGGTTTTAGGGTCTTTTTTGGTTTTTAGGGTTTTTTAAGTTTTTAGGGGTTTAAGGTTTTTTAATTTTTTTTTGATAGTTTTAGAGGTTTGAAGGTTTTTTAGAGTATTTGGTTGTTCTTTAAAGTTTTTTACATGTTTTAGGTTTTTTAAGGTTTTTAGGGGGTTTTATGGATTTTTATGGTTTTTGGTTTTTTAGGGATTTTGAGGGTTTTAGGGTTTTTAGGATTTTTTAGAATTTTTGGTTTATTTAGGTTTTTAGTGGTTTTTTTAGTTTTTAGGGTTTTAAAGGGATTTTAGTGGTTTTTAACAATTTTAGGGGTTTAATGAGTTTTCAGAGTCTTTAATGGCTTTTAGGGTTTTTATAGACTTTTAGGTTTTTAAGGTTTTTAGGGGTTTTTATGGTTTTCAGGTCTTTTTCAGAGTTTTTTGTGTTTTTATGAATTTTTTATGGTTTTCAGAGTTTTTAGGGGATTTTAGGGATTTTAGGGTTTTTAGGGTTTTTTCAGAGTTTTGGAGTCTTTTGGGGTTTTAGGGTTATTTTTGAGTTTTTAGGGTTTTAAGGATTTTAGAGGGTTTTAACATTTGTAGAGTTTTTAGAGTTTTTAGTTGTTTTTAGGGTTTTTATCTGTTTTTAGGGTTTTTAGGGGTTTTATGGTTTTAGGGGGGGGTTTCGAGTTTGTAGGGTTTTTTATGTTCTCATGGGGTTTCAAGGGTTTTTTTGGTTTTTTACTATTTTAGGGTTTTTAAGGTTTTTAGGGGATTTGAGGAGATTTGAGGGGTTTTAGGGTTTTTCAGGGGATATTAGAGTTTTTCAAGGTTTTTTGGGATTTTAGGTGTTTTTGAGCATTTTATGCTTTTTTAAAGTTTTTATGGGTTTTAAAGGTTTTTATATTTTTTTTGTTTTTAGGGTTTTTATGGGTTTTTAGGGTTTTTTTAGGTTTTATGGTTTTCAGGAGTTTTTAGGGTTTTTACCTTTTCATGGATTTTAGTGGATTTTTCTGATTTTTAAGGTTTTTAGGGTTTTTAGGGATTTTGATGGGTTTAAAGGTTTTTTTAGGGTTTTTAGGTTTTAAGGGGTTTTTATGCTTTCCGGGGGGGTTGAAGGTTTTGGGGGTTTTTTACATTTTCAAGGATTTTTAGGGGTTTTAAGGATTTTATGGTTTTTAGAGTTTTAATGTTTTTTAATAATTTTGAGGATTTTTATGGATTTTTATTGTGTTTTAGGGGTTTTAGGGGTTTTAGGTTCTTTTTGGGTTCATAGGTTTTTTGTGTTTTTTATGGGTTTTATGGTTTTTTAGAGTTTTTTAACATTTTTATTTGTTTTTATATTTTTTAGTGTTTTTAGTTTTTTTATGCATTCTTTGGGGTTTTAATTTTTTTTAGCCATTTTTATGGTTTTTAGGGGGGGTTCAGGTTTCAAGGGTTTCTACATTTTCATGGATTTTAGGGGTATTAGATTTTTATGGTTTTTTGGGTTTTTTTGGGTTTTAGGAATTTTGAGAGTTTTTAGGGGTTTTCAGGGGGTTTTAGGGTTTTTAGGGATTTTCAGGGTTTTTAAATTCTTTTTGGGTTTGTAGGGGTTTTTTTTGAGTTTTTCAGGTTTTTGTAATTTTTTACATTTTAGGGGATTTGAGGGTTTTTAGAGTTTTTAGTGGTTTTTAGGTATTTTATGGGGTTTTAGGATTTTTTAAGGTTTTTAAATTTTTTTTTGGTTTTCAGGGGGTTTTCAGGGTTTTTATGTTTTCATGGTGTTTAGGGGGGGTTAGGATTTTTAGGGTTTTTAGGGGTTTTACGGGGATTTCATGGTTTTTAGGGTTTTAGGGTGTTTCAATGTTTTTAGGGTCTTTTTGAGTTTTTGGGGTTTTTTTGAGTTTTTGGGGGACTTATGTTTTTTTAAATTTTTATAACGTTTTTGGGGGTTTTAAGGGTTTTAAGGGTTTTTATAGTTTTTTATTGGTTTTTAGCAGTTTTCTGGTTTTTTAGGATTTTTATGATTTTAGGGGGGTTTATGGGTTTTAGGGGTTCTTCAGGCTTTTATGGTTTTTTATGATTTCATTATTTTCTTTGGGTTCTTTTATGATTTTTATGGGTTTGGGGGGATTTTAGGTATTTTAGGTGTTTTGATGGTTTTTAGGGGTTTTTAGGCGTTTCAAGGTTTTTTAGGGTTTTTAGGGTCCTTTGGGTTTTTAGTGTTTTTCGTGTTTTTTAGGGGTTTTAAGGTTTTTTTTTGAGTTTTTTAAATTTAATAGATCCATAAAGGTTTTTTAGAGTTTTTTTTGCAAATTTGGGTTTTTACAAAGCTGGTTTTTTAGAGTTTTTTGTGAGTTTTAGGGTTTTCATGGGTTTTTAGGGTTTTTAATGGTTTTAGGGGTTTTTATGATTTTCATGGGGTTTTCATGGCTTTTAGGGTTTTTTTACCTTTTCATAGATTTTAGGGGCTTCTTATAATTTTTATGATTTTTAGGGTTTTTAAGGTTTTTAGGGGTTTTAGGGATTTTGAGTGTTTTTAGAGGTTTGAAGGGGTTTGAAGGATTTTTTGGGTTTTTTGGTTTTTTGGGTTTCTTTAACTTTTTAGGGGTTTAAAGTTTTTTTCGAGTTTTTAATGTTTTCATAGATTTTAAGGGTTTTTAGGGTTTTTAGTGAATTTTTAGCGTTTTTAGGGGTTTTTAGGGTTTTTAGGGTTTTTAAGGTTTTTATGGGATTTTACGGTGTCCATGGGTTTTAGGTTTTTTTATGTTTTCATGAATTTTTAGGGGTTTTTAAGATTTTTATGGATTTTAGGGTTTTTATGGTTTTTATGGATTTTAATGGATTTTTAGTGATATTAAGGGATTTTTAGGGTTTTTAGGGTTTTAGGGGTTTTTTGAGTTTTTTAGGAATTTTAAGGTTATTTAGAGTTTTTAACGTTATAGTGGTTTTAAGGGTTTTTTGAGTTTTTCGTGGTTTATGGTTTTTATGGGATTTCAGGGTTTTTATTTTTTTTAGGGGGTTTTATGGTTTTCAGGGTTTTTTTTAGGGTTTTAGGGATTTTACATTTTTATGGATTTTTATATGTTTTTAACTTTTTTGTGGTTTTTTGGTTTTTTTGGGTTTTTAGAGTTTTTAGGGGTTTTTTAGATTTTTAGGATATTTCATGGTTTTGGGGGTCTTTTCGGTTTTTAGGGGTTTTCTGGGGTTTTTAGGGTTTTATGGATTTTAGAGTTTTTTAACATTTTTAAAGGTTTTACAGGGTTTTAGTGTTTTTAGTATGTTTTTAGGGTTTTATGGGTTTTAGGTTTTTTTAAAGTTTTTACTAGTTTTTATAGTATTTAGGGTTTTTAGGGTTTTTTACATTTTCTTGGATTTTACGGGTTTTTAGGATTTTTATGGTTTTCAGGATTTATTAGGGTTTTTAGGGGTTTTCAGGGTTTTTAGGATCTTTTTGGGTTTTAGGTTTTTTTATCTTCTTAGGGGTTTTAAGTTTTTGAGTTTTTTTTAATGTTTTTAGGGGTTTTAATGGATTTTAGATTTTTTAGAATTTTTTTATGGTTTTGATGGATTTTTAATGTTTTTAGGGTTTTTATGGTTTTGAGGGGTTTGGGGTTTTTTTTACATTTTCATGGATTTTTAGGGGTATTTTAGGATTTCTAGGTTTTTTAGGTTTTTTATGGTTTGTAGGGATTTTTAGGATTTTAAGGATATTTAGGTATTTTGAGGGTTTTAGGGGTTTTTAGGGGGTTTTAGGGTTTTTTTGGTGTTTTGGGGTTTTAGGTTTTTTGTATTTTAGGGTTTTAAAGGTTTTTTAAAGATTTTTTTAACTTTTTTAGGTGTTTTAATGGGTTTTAGAGTCTTTATTGGGTTTTTAGGTTTTTAATTCGTTTTTATGGTTTTTTATGGTTATTATGGGTTTTTATGGTTTTTAGGGGTTTGTTAGGGGTATTTGTTTTTTATGTTTTCATGGATTTTAAGGGGTTTATTAATGAATTTTATGGTTTTTAAGGTTTTTTAGGGTTTTTAGAGATTTTTTGGGTTTTTTTAGGGGTTTTAGAGTTTTTAGTGTTTTTTTGGGTTTTAAGGGCCTTTTGGGGTTTTGGGTTTTTTGAGTATTTTATGGTTTTTAAGGCTTTTATAGTTTTTTAACATTGTTTCGAATGAAGATGTTGTTATAACCTAAATAAAATGGTCTAATAAGGATTGGGAATTATATCCTTTTTATCTGACGAAGGAGGTTCCACAATCAAATTATTGATTATATGGGGTTAATTGATGTGAAATCATTGATGTTAAGTATAATATATTTGAATGGTCTCCAACGGGTTTGTTCACAGAGCTAGAAACACCCAATGGATCTCACGTCCATGATTCATGTACATACTTTCCAAAGGTAGTTGGATTAATGATTTATCCAATGACACTAATGATCTCAAATTGGTCGAGAGGATGGGAACTTGTGCTCATCGCACCCTTTTGGGGGGAACTATTTCCTATTCCAGGAGTATCTTATAGATTTAAGTCATCTTAATGAATCCTTGGTTCATTCCCATGTATGTGTCCATAGATTACCCCTGAAGCGACGGCTAAACACGACTATGCATTGGTTCAAAATCATCTATATGTATCTGAGGATCTCCATTAATAGAAGAATCTGTATGTATCTGAGGTTATCCATCAATGTTACCCTTTATGGATAGATCAGGGATTATTTGGTCGTTACTAAGACAATGGTGGTTTTAATCCATGTGAGATGGTGCTCTACATTTTATCGTCATCCAGGGGGTATGAGAGTTGTTTTGATGTCGAGATCAAACCCAAAAAATGGGCTTCCTATGTATCCTCATGAGAGAAATTAGAACCCATGTAGTTCAGTGTCACTTAACTAGACACATCACTTTTTAAGGTCATTTGATAAGGAGCCAACCATGTAGTTCAATTTCATATGGTAAGGATGTCAAGGCGAAAGGTTATCTAGTTAAGTATGGTGTGAGACTTATGCCGAGGAGACCTGAGATACCCAAAAGAGATATGGTCTCCTAGGTGATGTGACCTTACCAGGGGTGTGGCCTGGAGAATAGTAGGGTGATTTGGGTGTTGGGTTTTCACCTTAAGTAGGCTTCCTACATATCTCAGTTAGTTGGGAATCAAAACCCTCGTAGTTCGGTTGGAACTAGGACTTACACTTTAGAGGAGGCCCATTAAAGGAGCATGATTGGGAATTATGCATGGGAGATACCCATTTGAGGGGATTTGATCAGGTCTTATACCTTATAGGAGGCCAATTTAGATTGAATATGGAGCTTACATCCATGGATAAGGCCCTTTTTTGTTGCTTTGGTATTATGTAGATGTCATGATCACCGTTAACCTCTAATTCAACGTGATTCATGCTCGGTGTGAGAAAAAAGAGGAGGAAGTGGATCAGAATATCACATGTCCCATGCCATCCACTGATGGATGGTCCTGGAGCCCAAAGGGAGAGAGAAAGAGAGTATTGGATGTGCTCATATCCTTTTCTATTTTGGTAACTAGGATATTCACATATAGTGACCAATCCGGCTACATCTCGGGTGGAGGAAAAGGGAATAATGTTCAACATGGTCCCTCATCGAAGGGAAAGGCTAGATATTCCCATTAATCCCTGGAATATAGAGGTTCACATCAGCACCCTAAGGTCGAAACCCTTGTTACCATTATAATATAGACTCATGGTCATTTTTAGGGTTCTCCTTACCATCAGGGTAACCCATGTGACTCCACTTACCATGGGTATGTACACTCAAAAGAGAACACTAATGTACCCAATGATATTATCATAAATATATGGTGGCTTTGGAAGAGGCCTCAGCTTGATGTCGTTGGACTGGTTCATGGAGGCGCTAGCGTAGGGGTTGATGACATGATAGAAGGGAATGATTGGAGCCAAATAGTATATTTCCCTAGGATACCCCATTCCATGTAGCATGTTCTAATATGAGATAGGGTTCCCTCTGCATAGCATGTTATTATGCAGTCAAGGGGTTATCCATGTACCATTTCTTTACACGGAACTAGGTTCAGTCCACATAGTGTTTTGCTATGTCGGGCCCGGTTCCATCGGTGTAGCACATGGCTATGTGGAGTTGAGTTCCTCCCACGTAGTGATTTTCTACATGGGGTAGGGTTCCTCCCGTATATATATTTTTTATACGGGATACCTGGTTTCAAAGGGGACATTAGTTTTTCACCTCATAGGAAGTATGCCCACAAAGGATGTTGAGTTCATGGAATTCTAATTGATTTATTTTATCCTCCTTAATGCTATTTGGTGGGTTTTACCTGTATTGAATCGCCGAAGAAGTGTCTTTTTCAGTGCCTCACTTTTTTCCTAGTGTTTCTCTCCTTCCGTCTATTGATTGATCTCCTTTTTGGTTCCCATCAGGTTCTATTTATAGAGAAGCGAAGGAACTGTATACCGGCATAGCTGGTCATCTACGATGAGGCCGCGAGCCCTCTTTTTCAGAAGCCCATAGGAGATACCAATCCCACAAATGAATTAGTCAGTGGGGCACGTGATCATCGATTATGAGGTGAAAATTACCGTCTTCGTCCCACAAATGAGGTCATTTCATTTATGGGGAGCCGACGATACTGCCTTTCCTGGAAAACATTTTATTTCACCAAGGGAGCATTGTTTACGGGGAAGACATTTCCACCGCCTCCTCCTCACAAATGACATTAATGTCATTTTTGGGAACTTTCACCACTATCTCCATCCTGCAAAATATTTAGTTCACAGGTTCCACGTGAAGGAGATTACCATGCGGAGCGGTGATCCACGATGGAATTACACTTTATGAAATCCATTCTTCCTTTTCCATTTTCGCTCCTTTAAAAACCATTTTCTTTAATCTTCTTTTGATTTTTTTTCTTCCTTTTCCAAATTTAATGGATTATTTTGATTCCATTTTTAAAGTTTTCTAGACCCAAAAAATTCCCCCCTTAGAAATGGGTTTTGATCGGGACGAAGTAGAGGTTATTCCAATGTAGAAAGAGGTTCTGATTTGAACCAATTTGCGGTATGAAGATGGACCCAGAGGAGGGGACCATGTCTATATATAGGGGGCCCAACTCATTTTTATTTTACTATTTTTCTCAGTGAACCTGGTGCTCCTGTAAAATTCTCTCGACCGAATTGACTCCATGAACTACCTCCTTTCTAGATTGATTCACCCGTGAACCAAGCTTCATCACCCACAAACCGAAATACTACAGACATGAACGTTGAGTTCCAAATTCTGTGTCATAGGGCATGCATCACGGATTGATCATTACATGAACTTTTGATTCACTAATGTTTCATGGGCCAGTGCTTCGTGGACTCCAATGAATTGCTAGTTTGAGGACGGTGCCTTCACATAATATCAGTTCATGTGACTTGTTCCTTTTTTCAATTTTGTAGGGTAACTCCTTTGTGTTGAAATTTTGATGTAGACAACAGGATGGACCCTTCACAGGCCGATTTTTCTTCCACTGATGCCGCTGATTCCCTCTCAACTACTGATGAAAGGTAGAAGGTTGGGATAGACTATGTCAATAACATATCCCTATCGTCCCATTTCATAAATCTTTATAAGAAATTATTAGTGTTGGTCAAAGAGGTTATACAATTTCAGATAGATTTCCTATTTATGGATTTGGTGTACCATCTGACAGAGCGATTCCAGCACAATTTCGGTCCAACCAACCTGCCTGGATAGTTGACAATAGTAACATTCATTAGGTCATCATCTCAAAAAAGGGAAAATTCATATGTAAAAGCTACACTAATGGGTCTCTTTTCAATTATACCCCTATATCACTGGAGGAAAATATACATTGTCCATACGATAAGGTTCATTACTACCATATCATTACACAGAAGGCTACAGTGAATGAACAAAATGGTTGGTTGTCAAAGTGGGACCTTCATCCTGGGGGATCATTCAACTTGGACTAGGGGTGGTCTTTTTTGAGTTCGCCAGAGCTGTGAGGAATTCAGTGTTGATTTTCAAGCTGTGGGGCTATACAAGGTGGTTTTGGTATCTCAAACGTATACTCATTGATACCAATTTCTCCTACCGTATATTTTTAATAGGTGGAGCATAGAAACCATCACATTCCACTTGATTCATGGGGAGGTCGACATCATCCTTTGGGATGTCCGGCTGATTTTGGGGGTTCCCATTATCAAAACATGTATAATGAATTTTTTCCACCCTCCTCAGCCTGGGGTGATACGAAGAGGACTCCTCCTCTTTCCTAGAAACTTATGGCCAAGGCAAAGGTCCTATTGAAGGAGGATCCTTGCCAAAAGAAAGACATTCCATTTTCAAATTGGATTCACGTCTTTTCCACATGAAGCGGTCAAGAGCCCCATACACGGATACCATGGACCTACCCGACCATTGAAAATCCCTAGAAAATAGGTTCCTACTGGTCTATCTAAGAGGATGATCAATTAAATGAATGGGGATGGAATCTTATCCCTGGTGACGATCGGTTGTTATGATTAGTGGCCTTCTTGGCCATGTTTCTAAGTGTTTGGATTTTATTGGTGAATGATTCCAGCTCCAAAGTTAGAGTCACAAACTTTATCATGGAATCTCAACTGGTGACTAAAAAATGTATCAACCTGGATGCTTCAGTATTAGTAAAAATCTATCATTTTTTTGGATGGATCAATGAGGGGAAACCACCACACCAATTGGTTAGTCCTTTTCAAATTATCTGGGGTTAGATGGGATCTCATATGGGAGTATACACATTTATCAATTCTCAATCAATTCCAGGTGCTAATATATGGCCATACCTTCAAATCATAAGTGGAGTAGTACCAATAAAATGGGATGAGCAGGATGAGTGGGATGAGTGGGAATTGATGATCCAACTCAATTTTCATGACCGCTTTGCTTATGATCCCTACTCTTCCCCCACCTGTGATTTGTTGAATGATGGATCGAAGGATTTGGTTAAGTGAGGATACCTTTTTCCCTTGAGAGATGGCATATTAGTCACTCAAATTGATGGGGAACTTATTTTCAATGGATATACTCCTTGTATATTTGGCTGTCAATTCAACTGTGTTTAGATGAGGGCCCTCCCACCCTTAACAGTGCATGCTAGGAAAAAAATTTAGTGATAGCTCGATAGCTTTGGATAATATTTACTCAGGAAGACACCTGATGCAGGATTAAGCTTTTAGATCTTGTGGGTTTTAAGCCTACCCTTACAGTATTATATATTGATATTTGGATTTAATCATATCTAAATGGTCAATGAGAAAAGTTAGTTCCAATTTTTGGGGCCCCTAAATATTTTGAGGCCAAAGGGAATCAAAATAAATCCATCAAGAATTCTAGACCTGAAAATAAGAAACATAAATCTCTTGATTCTAAACCCCCACTGAAAGATTTGAAATCCTGGTGTTTGACCTCTCATGTTATTGGCACTTTTATTGAAAGCCAAGTGTCAATACCTTCTGATGTTACCATTCCCATGGCCTAGAGACCATGGGATTCTTTAACAGGCAATCTTTCTTGTCGTGCTCAATCCCCTCTTACTATTTGGTGATTTATTCAGAAGAAATAGGTTTCTATAACTAGGTTCAACTATGTGTCATCACCTATAGACATTTCTTATGATGCTGGACCTGAAAAGGTGAATCTCTACCTTCAATAGATCGAAACCTTGATTCATGCTCAGAAGAATCATTATAAATATTCTTGTCAATTACTTTCCATTGTAAGGGAAGAGGTCAATGAGGATGATTATGATGATGGCCACACCTCAGGGGGTGACGATATTTTTTACCATCCTATTGTAATTGGAACAGGGGAGATTCCTCATTTACACCTAGAATCTCCCAATCATCCAGTTCCTAAGGGTTCTAGGGTGGAATAGAAACCAAGGAAGTGATTAAAGTAAATGAATTCCAATTCACTTCCCCAGATAGGTCCTCTAGAATTATCCATCCCCATTATTCCAGCATTCCCAAAGGCTTGGAAGCCTTGGGATACCTTTAGGAAAATCTCTTCTGATGAGGACATCTAAAAGATACTTCAAGAAGGGACCTTTGAACTTCCAATATTTGGAGCAGTCATTTCTCCTACATGGATTTATGCTCTTGAGTATCCATGTAAGATATCAATATATCTAGAGGAGATGGACACTTTCTTCCATTCTTTCAGGGACATACCTTATTGGTCTAATTGAGTAGCATATATGGCAATAATACTTGATCCAGATGATACTGACGAAGAGGTAGTTATGTTTGTTGACCTAAACCTTACTTCCCCTTGTCATTATGATCCTAAACCCCTGTTTTTATTTTTTTAGGAGTCTGAGGAGGCTCGGGAGAGAACTCCTTCCCCGGTATACACCACTAGGGGTACTGCAACTAAGGAAAATGTTCCTTCAGACATGGGGGTTGATGCGGAGGGTTCTCCTAGATCCAGATAATACATAAAGGCATTAATTTCGGATCCCATAAGAGTATTTTCACCTCCTATCCCACCTAATACTCCTACCCTAGGTTCATCCCCTCAACATACAACAAAACATCAACAAGCATCACAATTGTCGTTACGTATAAAAACCATGATTACAGGTAACTACCATATTTCTTTATTTGGTTATAATACTACATGCCTTAATATTTTGACCAAAAATCATTCACATAACTTGGTTTAGGTCTGATGAGCAACCAGATGAAAATTTCCCAGACATATGTGGCTCCTACTCCTGAGGTTTCGGTGTTTCTGCTGACAGCTGCAGCTAATCAAAACTAGAAAACTAGCTCAACTAAGGCCATTGGGGAGTCTTAAGCCCCAGGAGGGCATCTGTTCAGGACCAAATAACCTATGTCCCAATGGTGGGGGAGTGTTTAGAGGTTGAATATTTAACTGAGCTCATTGATCTTGTTCCTTTATAGATAAATGTAAGGACCATACCATACCAACTGGACTGGATGGGGGAGGTTGAACAATCGAGGAAATCAGGGAGATACAAAGTCTCAAGAGGTTAACTGCTCCTAATAAAACAACTTCTATCCCTATATATGGGGTTTCTTTAAGATTTGACATTCCCATTGGGCATACATATTCCACCCCTCAAGATGATATATCCAAATAGGAGGGAACTATTCTAGCTCAAGGAGGATTAGAATTTTCTATCATACCAAGTTCCATGATGATGATTCTTATGGGTACTATTTCTATAAGTGGTATTTTGGACCCTACTAATCTGGATAAGCATGGTCCAACTCCATGGGTGTCTTTGGACAACCCTGAGGTCCATTATCATGTTGAGGATGCAACACCCACTTTTTCAGGCGATGAAAACACAATGGTGGAAAGGGGTGTCGATGTCTCAACAAGTGGAGGTCAGTTTTATGCCCCTCCAATCATTCCATTTTCTTTCAAGATTTGGATACCCACTTTTTTCAATATTAATATTCTTGGATCGCAACCATGAGCACTTTCGGTTATGGTTGATGCTTCTATCCATTCTCACACCGATACTAAAAAATAAGCAAATGGTGAGGGGTAGAGTCGTGTTGAGGTTATTGGAGAAAGACCCTCTGTGGTGGTGCTTATCCATGAATACATTACTACCTCTAAGATTGATTCTAAAACAAACTAAGAGGGTTTGGCCAGCCTTCGCACTGGTTTCCGAAAAATATGGAAAGATATTTGGAAGCTAATCTCTCAAACCCCTCTTTCAAACATACCGACAAAACTGCCCAAATTACGCCACATGATTTCACTTATTGGGTATGGGGGGTTCAATTATCATGTTATATATGATATAGTGAAGAATTAAATTACTTATAGGGAAATAAATGGAATGCCCCATTCTCAACTTTCTACTGTGGATTATGTAGCTCATCTTTCCACTTCTAGAAAAATCCTTCTTGATGAAGCCATCAAACATGTTGGGATGACCACAAAGTGACAGGGTGAACTAACATAGGATAGGACCTTATAAGAGAGGGTTTTTCAAGAGGTGAAGTGACTTAGATAAGAACTTAAATTCCTTAAGCAAGTGATGTAACATACTAAGGTGGTACTTAATGAGGGGAAGCAACTGGTATAGGAGGAGGAAATGGTCGGTTTTGACGTGGCTGAGAAGAAGGAGGTGTTGTGTACTAGTGCCCCTACTGAGACTATAGCCTTTTTTGAACATTGACGATCCATAAAAGACTCAAACCAAGTGCTATTATAACTTTTTTAATCTACTAAGTAACTTTTGTAATTTCCATATTTTGATCATATGGAGAGGCTCCAGGCTATGGATGCTCCTTCATTCCCATTTAATTGAATGATTTTTTTTCTTTTATCTCTAGTGTTTCACCTAATATCTTTTCTTATAATACCAATCAGTTATAGTTTATTGTATTTTGAAAGATAATATCCACTGGATATTGATTTAAATCATGATCTAGGATAATTAAATTGAAATGATCAAATCATGCTTTAATTTTTGCCTAATCCGAGGGACTCAGTGAGCATATCTTGACTTTTTCTAGTTTCATATGAAAAAACCTATATGCTTTGTGTCTTTTGTTATAAACCTAATTTTTTCCTAATTCCATAATGATGTAGACTTAGAAAGTATAACTTCAATTTTTCTTAGACTTCCCTTTTCAGGTTTTCAACCTAACAAGATTTGTGTCTTTTTTAATTCTCGATTTCTAGATATGTTGCTTTAACTATACAAAGTGTAGGTCTAGAAAATTTATACTCGAATTTTATTCAGGATGCCTTTTTTGGGTTTTTATCCCGGTGAATTTTTTCTCTTTTCAAGGGAATTTTAATGTCTTATAAATTGGATTATCATTATTAATGTTTTAGGTAGAACTAATTTTACCATGAAATGTAGGGCAAGGGACCTAATAGGGTTTATTGGCCGGGAACACCCTAATATTTTTCAAACATGAGTGAGGATTTTTCTTGACCCTGATTTCATGATTTTTGAATCTGAAACATGACATTGGGAAAGTACACGAGGAGTAATCATAAAAATAGTTTCCAACATGATTTTACGGAGGGAGTATGGGGGTAGAAAAATCCTCTCCCGAGGATGAATTTTTATTTGGTTGAAAGACATTTTTTGTGGGAAACTTATGCAGATCCAATCGGGGCATATTATGCATATTAAAGTAGAGGTTTCCCCATGACACTGACCTTCCATATCCGATGTCCAGGTAACCTTATGGGAATTTAGATTTCTCAAGACCATGAGATGTGGTTTGTCAAAGGTGTGGTGTCTGAAAAGTTTGAGGGAATTCATATAAACTTCGATTATGAATGAGGGACCATTCCTATATGAATTTGTCTTGTGTAAAAGAGGGTTAAAACATGGTGTAGTTTAACATCATGAAACTAGGACAATGGTGGTGTAGTTTAATGTCTTACTTCCAGGTCATTTGGTATTTACCACTATGGTCTAGAAAAGGGGTAAAAAATTCACCCTTTTCACGGTATTCTAGCTAGGAATGGCCTACCATCATCAGGCATGAAGGGGGAAAGGATGTAAACTGTAATATGGTGGTTTCCAAAGCCAAGGATTGATGTGGGATGTAAACATCACAGGGCGTATAGAGGTAGAAAAATCCTATACTGAGGATGAATTTGTCTCTGAAGGATAGGATTTTTTTGGGAAAATTACGCAGAGTCAACTAGGGCATATTATGAATAGTCAAACAGAGGTGTCCCCAAGATACTGCCCCTCCATCTTCGATGGATAGGGAAGGTTATGGGGATTCATATCTTTGTAGATATAGAGTTTGGTTTGTGAAAGGAGGGTTCTTGAACATGAAAGGGGGAATTTCAAGATGAGATCTCCCAAGAATAGGTAGAGACATTTCCCATGTACGGGTATGATAATATTTCATGTACTGGTCATATCAATGCACAAGGAAAGGGACGTTTATTTACCATGGTTGGACCCAAGGTTGAACATCTAGCATCACTACATATCTTGTGAAGGTAGGAATCAATCCATATGTAGTTATTGATTAAAACATCCTTACATAGGTTTGATCCATACATAGAGAGGATTAATTTTATTAATATTGGTGGTAGTTGGAAAAGGATGTAAAATCCAAGCATAAATATATGTCCTATATTGACAGGAATCAAGCCGTACGTAGTTCTTGAGGAACTGTGTAGTTTAATCATCATGTGGCTATGATGTTTTTCATGGAGTTTAATGTCATTTTATTAGGACAATTCCCATACAATTTAGTGTTATATGGAAATGAAAAATATGTCATGTAGTTTATCATCATGTTGTTAGGAAGAACTTGTTAGTGAAATCATGAATAAAGTGGAGTCTAATCAGTCCAGGATGTTCTGACATGACTGAAATGTAAAGGGGGGAGGAAATGTAAACCATGATCTTGGGGGTTCTCTGATCAGGATGAATGATATGAGGCATGGAAGTTGTTGAGGTGTATGAAGGTAGGAAAAGTCTCTATTGAGGAAGAATTTTCCATTGGATGATAGGACCTTTTTGTGGGAAACTTATACAGATCCACCAGGGCACATTATTCATATTCAAATAAAGGTGTCCTCAGGACACTGACCTTCCATTTCTGATGGTCGAGGAAGATTATGAACATCCAAATTTTCTTGGGGCACAAAGTTCAATGAATGTAAGGGATGTATCCAGATGTGCAAGGAACATGTAGACTATGACTGGCCATGATGTATGAATTTCCCTACATGGATCAGACTCATACATAGGGGGGATTTTGATTCCTTAACAAATCCCTGATGTGGAATCCAAACTTGAAACCTTCTGCACAGATCTATATTTACGCACAAAAGATGGGGGCATTTCTATTTTGTTTTTATCCCTATGTTATAAAGGGGACATACCTGGTGTGCCTTTTTATTTCTTGATACCAGGACCATAGAAACCCCATTGTGAATTTTTATTCCTTGATCATGCGGGGAATCCCCTGCCAAAACTCTAAATCCCACGTGATCTATGCTCGGTGTGAGAAAAGAGGGGGAGAAAAGTTTAATTCCACCACACATGGGAGACATAACAAATTATAGGGGTGTTATATATATATATATATATATATATATATATTATTTGCTGTAGTTGGGATTAATATTAGAGATATAGGTGTCACTACATATCCTGCAGGGGTAGGAATCAAGTCATATGTAGTTCTTAGAAACTTACCTATATAGATCTGATTCATACATAAGGGGGAATTTTTTGATCATTTGTTGAAGTTGGTCCTAGGACATATGGTCTAGGAGTCACTACATATCTCGTTGGGATGAGAATCAATCCATATGTAGTTATTAATATCCCATGTAGTTTAACATCATGTAGTAAGGATGAAGATGAACTAACGTGAATGAGGGGAAATGATGTTTCTAGTTCAGGGTATAATACCTTTATGTCGCTAAATGTCTTGATGATGTAAGAATTGAGTCACATGGTTCTTGAAAAGATTCCCTATGTAGGTATTATCCATACATAGGTAATGGGGGATTTTTCTCTTTTTTATTGCATCCACACTCAATATTGGAGATCTGGGCATCACTATGTATCTTCCTAAAGTAAGAATCAAGACACACATAGTTCTTAATGAAAGGGGGATCCCTATGTATATTTGGATCACATATAGGGAGGAGGCAATTTTTGGGCATGACATAGTGGATGACCAATTCTGGGGGGAATGTCTTGTTAGGTGAGGGAATCATAATGGTGTTTTGTAGTTTATCATTGTGTGGCCAGAATGTTGATAGCACAATTTAACATTGTGTTGCGAGGACGGATGGAGAAGAAATTTCCTGATGAGAGGTGCATAGTGCGTTTGATATAAACTAACTTGAGTGAGGACCTAAGAGTACCTACACCATACCACCCACTTCGGAAGGGAACTCATGCCAAGGGGCCATAAAGTCAACTAGATTTGCAAATGGGACTGAGATATGACATCATACATCGCTACATATCCCATGTGGATGGAAATCAATCCAAACATAGTTCTTGAAGGAATTCTCACTGCATCAGTCTGAATCATATGAAAGGAGGGGTGATTTTCATTTCATTTGATGGTGTATGGACCCAAGATATGAGATCTGAGTGTTTCTACAAATCCTACAAGGGAAGTAATCAAGCAATATGTAGTTCTTGAACATGGCCTGGTAGATGACCAATGCTGAAGACGATGGCCTCTCAAACAAGGAAACCATAGTTCCATGTAGTTTAACATCATACAGTGAGGACACAAGTGTTAAAATTATGAAAAGGGTGGTTTTTTATTTAGATCAGTAAGTAATATAACTCTAACATGAAGAGAGAGGCCCTACGGCCAAAGGATGATAAGAAAATAATCTCGGGTCATGTGTAAATAATCATTAACTGGAACAATGATCACCATACAATTTACTGTAATGTGGTTAAAACATAGATTCCATGTAGTTAAATGTCTTGTAGTAAGGATGATGATCACCTGATGTAAAGGAAATTCATTTTGTATCCTATATTTTAATATCTTGTGACTAGGATGACAACTCATAGTTTAAGGTCATAGAGTGTAAACCAACTACACAGTTTATTATCGTACGATTATAAAAAATGAAGCATAGTTTAATGTCATTTTGTGGGGATGAATTCCATACAGTTTAAAATCACATTGTTAGGATGATACATTCTATGTAGTTTAATGCTGTAAAACAAGGGCGTTGCATCCTACATTTTAACATCATGCGATCATGATGTTGGTTCCTTTGGCTACATGAAATATCTATTCAGGAACCTTTCATTGGTAAGAGTTTTAATGATATTTCCATCCATTGAAATAAAGGAACAATATTTTTTAGATTATAATTTTTTTATGACATACAGTCCTTCCCACTTTGGTTCTAGTTTTGGAGGCTTCTTTCCAACTATCATCGGAGTCTTGAAGACCAAAACCATTTCTCTTTTGAGGAAGGACTAAAGAAAAATCTTTCTGTTGAAGGCTCATTCAATCCAGTTTTGGTCAAATTTAAAATGGTTAAAGGTATGCAATATATTTTCATCAAGTCATTCCAATTCATCCAGTCGCTTATGGGATTTATCATCTACAGATAGTTGATCATGGATGGAAACATGAAGCGAGAGTAATTAAACATTGATGGTCAAGACCGCCTTTTTCCCATATACCAATTAATATGAGGTTTCTTGGGTAGCAGTGTGAGTCATGGTCTGATAGGATCATAGAGCATGGAGGAGCTTTTCCGACCATGATTTCTTATCCTTATCTACCATATTTTGGAATATATTAGATATGGTCTTGATAAAATCCTCTATTTCTCTGTTATCCACTACATGATAGTAGGATGAATGGTTGGTATTGATACAATACTCCTGATATAATTTTTCTAACTCAATAGAAAATAAATTGGTGTTATTTTCCATCATTATGGTGTGAGAGACACCAAATCTTGTGATTATGTTGGATTTCATAAAGCAGACAATGTTTCTTTCCCCGACTTATTTAAGGGGTGTAGATTATTCCCATTTAGAAAAGAATTTGGTTGTTGTGAAAATATACTTGAATTTATTAGCTATAGTGGGAGGATATGGTCCCATGACATTCATTACACATATGGAAAATGGATAAGATTACTTGGATATGTGAATTAACTCTGGGGGTTAGTGGATGAAATTGGAACGAACTTGGTAGGAATGACAATTCTTGGTGAATTTACACTACTAGAAAAACAGGTATTTGCGACGGGGGCCCGTCGCAAATAGCTCGTTGCTGAAAAAGGCGTCGCAACAACACCTATTTGCGACGGGCCCGTCGCTAAAGCCGTTTTTTGCGACGGTCATTCTCCCCGTCGCAAATAGTACTCCGTATTTTTGTAAAAAACTTTTAAAATAGTTTTTGCGACGGGCCCGTCGCAAATACCGTTTGCGACGGTACCGTCGCAAAAACTATTTTTTAAAAAAATAAAAAACTATTAATAATACTAGTATTTACGACAGGCATAGTATCCCGTCGCAAATACTATAAAAAAAATAAAAAAAATAAATTATTAATAAATTATTTTCATTAATATAATAATAGAATTATAATTCACAAATAAAAATAATAAATTATTAATAAATTATTTTAATTAATATAATAATAATAGAATTATAATTCAAAATTAAAAAATAATATAATATTAATAAATTATTTAATTAATATAATAATATTAGAATTATAATTCATAAATAAAAAAATATTAATAATTTATTTTAATTAATATAAAAATAATATAATTATTTTACATTCAAATATTAAAATAATTCAAGTATTACAAAAAATAGAATTAAATTATAATATTATAAAATTTTAATATATATATATATAATTTAATATTATAAAATATAAATAATATTATTATTCATATTAATATTGTTATTTAAAAATATAATATTATTAATATTTTATAATAAGACAGAAACTACGAATAGAAAAATAATAATAATTTGATTTCACAAATTTTATAACATAAGTACAATCTCTAATCTGAAGGAGGGGGGGAGGTGGGGGATCTACAGATTGTGGTGGAGGAAACTCCATCCCTAAAGCATGAGTGAGTCGGCGCATGTACTCCATCTGCTCCTGATGCTGCTGCTGCCACCGACTCGCCTGCTCCTCGTACAGCTGCTGCTGGCGTCGACGCTCCTCCTCATGCTGCTGACGCATCTGCTCCTGCTCCTGTCGGAGACTCTCTATCTGTGCAGTCTGAGATCGCAACTGATCCTCATACTGTGTAGTAGAAGAAGATGCACGAGCTCCTCTCGAGATGGACGCCGACATCGCAGCACTGCCATAATAATCTCCGGGAGTCAGTCGAGAGCCGATACCAACTACCCGGCGCTTCTCGAAGGTATACTGGGTGGCCTGCATCCATGCCGCCTCATCAAACTGACGGGCAGTAGTCTGATCTGATGACTCGGCCTAACTCTCAGGCCGGGCCTGTGACGCTGCGGCCTCATATGACTCCTATAGTTGCAATTTAAAATTAAAATTGTGAATATATTATATGCAGTTAATTTTTAAACTTGAAAACAAATAATACTGACCACGATGTGATGCTGACGATCACCTCTAAGCTCCCCAGTAGCAGGATCACTATACATCCTCCGATATACGTCGTACTCTGTAATATCGGGGTGCTCGACAGCCTATAAGAATAAAAAATAAACTGTTAATATTTATAGTTATATAAAATATTTATAAATAATGTACGTACCAGATGCTCTCTATGAGTACTGAAAGAACGACTCCCATCTCGATGAGTCACCTCATGTCTCCCCCGATTCTGCCTCCCCACCGATGATCTCCTCTGAAAGGCACCACTCAACCAGTGCGCACATAATCCATCCCATACATGGGATGAAATATACTCTGGTCGGTGTGCTCTACATGACTCGTCAAAATCTGACACTCCTGCTTTCTTCATCGCAGATTTTCTTAAATTGTGCAAAAACTGACGAAGGCGATCACGCATGGCCACCTCCCATGCCTCGTGGATGGCGTCACGCATGGTATCCTCGATCGGATACCATAAACCCTACAAATAAATCAAAATATCAAGTTAGAAATGAAATAATTTTCAAAATAAAAATTATTTATTTACGTACGTACCAACCAATGGCCGAACATGGCCTGCTACACATCAATGGGAATCTGCTCCCATGTGGTCCACGGCTGAGAGAAATAGTTGCGCAAAATAGCGCTGCCCTGTCCGACTGCTATATGCGGAAAACTGAAAAAATAATAAACATTTATTATGTGAATAGATTAATGAAATCTTAGTCAAATCCATAGGTTATCACACAGGTTATCACACCTTCGTGTGCGGGGATCAAACCCAAGACGTGGACGTCGCTCGGGGACGGGGTCAGGAATCATCAATCGTGCAAGACCGCGCCCCCTCCGCGTACTCCCTGGAGCGCCTGCAGGCTGAGGGTCATCTGTCAGCAACTCATCCGCATCGAAAGTCAGGTCAGCATCCGCCAACTCACGAAATGTGGCGTCGTCCATCTGAAACAGAAAATGTTAATGTTAGCAAATAATTGATAATTACTATTATATATACATATATACATATTATGATTGTATATAAATACCATGGAATGCTATCAGTGTTCATCTTCATCATCATCTTCATATATGTCAATGTCATCTTCATATTCGTCCTCAACATCATCGATATCCATTCGAGTTATAGTTGCTTCATCTCTTACCATTTCAAATTCATATGTGACATCATTAACATCATCGTCATCACCGACTCTTAAATGTGGGGTGTCGTCATCGATACTCATGTCTCTTTGTAAAAAAGATTGATTTTGAGTACTCTCTTGAAAAACTTCAATTCTTTGCACATCAGTTAAAGCACATTCACTTTGACTAAACTGATTGTCTCGAATTTTGATTTTTATTACACTCCCCCAATCAGTCAAGTCTCTTGATGTTGCACAGTACTTTGCATAATAAACTTGATATGCTTGTTGAGCCAATAAGAATGGTTCATTTACTGCGAGAACACTTTTACATTTAATATCGATGATTCCATGAGTTGGATGAACACGCACGCCTCTCTCTGTATCCAACCACCGACATTTGAACATGGTTATGTAATGTTGTCCAAGATAACAGAGTTCAATGATTTCATCAAGTATGCCATAAAAGTCAACTTCATTTTCTCGATGATGAGATCCTCTCAAGCTAACTCCACTGTTCATTGTTTTTTTCGATTCCCCATATGCATGTGTGTGGAATCGAAATCCATTCACCACATATGCATTATAAGTTTTAACAAGTTTGGAAGGTGGGTTACTCAATACACACAGCCGTTTGTCAATTTTATCAGCATGTCGAGACACCTGAAAATTTGTGAAATAATTCTCAATATAGTAAACTATACATTGAATGAGTTGTTAAAAGATAAAGAATTTATGTTACCAGTTTTTAAAACCACTGAGAGAAATTTTTCAGTCGACGTTCTTCGAGAGAAGCTGCTGTAATTTGTGGAATTTGTTTCTTGATATGATTATCATACAACCTATAAAAACCAAAGTTATTTACTGTAACATAAATGATAGAATAAGTGATATAAACACTTACAATAAAACTGATGTCATTTCTTCACAGTTGAGCAGAACATATGTATGAGCTCTCTGATGTTCATCATCTGAAAGCCAGCGTTCATAAACTCCACCAAAACCAAGCTCTGACTGGTTGAAAATAGATAATTGATTGTCGATTTCATCAATATTCCTCTCGTTCCGTCCCATTCGGTTGTGTTTTGAAGGATACTCAGATTCAAAATAATGGGAGCAGAAAAAAGATATTTCCTCTTGCAAATAAGCTTCTGTAATAGATCCTTCAACAGATGCTTTGTTACGTACTTTTCTTTTCAATTTTTTCATGCATCTTTCAAATGGGTACATCCATCGAAACTGTACCGGACCTCCACATTTGGCTTCATATGGAAAATGTAACATAAAATGTTCCATTGAGTCGAAGAAATACGGCGGAAATATTTTTTCCAATTTACATATAATTACAACAACATCATTTTCAAGTTTGCCTAGAGCATCATAATCTGCCGTAGCCGCAAAAATTTCCCAAAAAAAATGAGACATGTCTGTTATTGAATCCCAAATCACAGAATTCAACAGACCTCTTAATCCAATGGGTAGAAGTCTCTCCATTATAACATGACAATCATGACTTTTTAATCCAGTAATATGACCATTCTTTACACATCTACCGAAATTAGAATCACAGCCATCTGGAAGTCTCAAATCTGCAATCCACTGACAAAATAATAAACGGTTTTCTTTAGACAGTGTATAAGTTGCTTTTGGTTTTAGTAACCTTTCTGTTCTGACATTCTCAAATAGTTCCAATTCTGGACGCCTGCAAATTTGGGAAAGATCTAAACGTGCATTTACATTGTCTTTGCTCTTTCCTGGCGTATCCAAAACTGTATGAAACAAATTATCAAAATAGTTCTTCTCAATATGCATGACATCTAAAATGTGTCGGACCAACAGATCAGAACAATATGGAAAATCCCAAAATATGCTACGTTTAATCCAATTGTGTTCTTTCCCAAAACCAGAAATTTTCTGTTGGTTTATTGTGGGACCAAAAGTGATGGGAGGTAATGAAAATACAACTGATTTTAACTCCGAACCGGATATCATTTTTGGAGGTCCATCCCTTTCAACTGTTCCTTTTCTGAAATGAGATCTGTTTCTGCGAAAAGGATGATCAGCTGGAAGAAATCTGCGATGACAGTAAAAATAACAAGGTTTCTTTCCATGAATGAGCATAAATTCTTTGTTCTCTCCCATATAGTAAGGACATGATTTCTGACCATGTGTACTCCACCCAGATAACATCTCATAAGCCGGGAAGTCACTTATTGTCCACATCAATGCTGCTCTCAGTATAAAATTCTATTTCGTTGCAACATCATATGTACTGACACCAGTACTCCGCAATAAATTTAATGCATCAATCAATGGCTTCAAATAAACATCAATATTTTTCTTCGGATGTCCTGGAATTAGTAAAGTCAAAAAGATATATGGCTCCTTCATCAACATCCATGGAGGTAAATTGTACGGAGTTAAAAAAATAGGCCAACATGAATATTGACTACCATAAGATCCAAACAGACAGAAACCATCAGTGGAAAGGCCCAGTCGAACATTTCTAGCTTCTAAAGCAAAGGATGGAAGTACTCTATCAAAATGTTTCCATCAATCACCATCGGCTGGATGATTCAAGCTTTTATCGGTTGAAATATTCTCTTTATGCCATGACATCATTGTCGTTGTATTCTTAGACATGAATAAATGCTGATGTCTGGATGTAAGCGGAAAATATCTCAACTGTTTTACAGGAATCAAACCAGACTTCCCGTGTTTTCCTTATTTATATCTCAATTGCCCACATGTAGGACAACTATCCAACGACTCATTTTCCCCAGAATATAAAATGCAGTCATTTGAACATGCATGAATCTTCTGACAAGTATGTCCCAAATTTCGAACCAGCCTCTTACCCTCATAGTAATTTGCAGGTAAAACATTTCCTTCGGGTAACAGTGTTTTCAGCAAAGAAAATATCTGGTCAAAACAGGTGTTTGACATTCCGTTATCTGATTTAATAGCCATAAATTTTGCAACTGCTTCTAATTTTCTCATCTTCCAGCCAGGATATAATGCATCCTCAGCAGATTTCAACAACTCATAAAATTCAGATGGTGCCAACTCAGGATTTGAAGCTATATCATCCGGAGTTTCTGTATGTTGAACAGATGAACCTTCAACATCATGTACTAAATCTTGAAACCGGGATGAATCCGGAATCAAGTTGGTATCACCTGCTCTAGAACTGCGTTCACCGTGTTGATACCAAAAAACATAATCTGTTTGAAAACCAAAACGCAAGAGATGTTCTCCCACTTTGTCAAACATGTCAAACGTTCTCAATGCACATTTTCTGCAAGGGCATTTTATTTCTCCTTCTGAAACAAATTCTGGATTTGATGCCGCAAATGATAAAAAAGTCTCCACACCCTCAACATATACTGGATTTAAACCAGAACCGTTTGGATTTCTACATTGATTTATCCATATGCGGTCACCTAATAATGATTGTCGACGACCTCGTTGTTCCATATTTCTCTATAAAATATAAAAGCATTAATGGTTTTGAATAATTTGTTAGAAAAAACACTCAAGTAAAGATTGAATATATTGAGAATAAAGCAAAACATGTTACAAATATTGATAATTTTAATATTATATTTATTTTTTATTATTTTAATAATACTAATATAATTTTTTCATAAACATTAATTATATAATAATAACATTATTACATTATTAGTATATTTTAATATTAATATTAAAATAACATAATTTTTTATAGTATATACAATTCTCCTTTCATCTGTGTGTTTAACATTCTGTCTCCACATGTAATATTTGCATTCACTTTCACCTCTCCGTTGGCGAGTAGGTTGATAATTTTGAAAAAGAATGCGAATATTACATGTGGAGACAGAAAACACATAGATGAAAAGAGAATTGTATATAATATAGAAAATTATGTTATTTTAATATTAATATTAAAATATACTAATAATGTACTAATGTTATTATTCGTAAATATTGGTAATTATTCCAAATTATTGGTAATAATTACTAATTATTGGTAATTATTACTAATTATTGGTAATTATATCTAATTATTGGTAATTATTACTAATTATTGGTAATTAATACTAATTATTGGTATTTAATACTAATTATTGGTAATTAATACTAATTATTGGTAATTAATACTAATTATTGGTAATTAATACTAAATATTACTGATTATTAGTAATTATTGATAATTATGACTACTTATTGGTAATTACTACTAATTATTGGTAATTATTACTAATTATTGGTAATTATTACTAATTATTGGTAATTATTACTAATTATTGGTAATTATTACTAATTATTGGTAATTATTACTAATTATTGATAATTATTACTAATTATTGGTAATTATTACTAATTATTGGTAAGTATTGTTAATTATTGCTAAGTATTGGTAATTATTACTAATTATTGGTAATTATTGGTAATTATTACTAATTATTGGTAATTATTGGTAATTATTACTAATTATTGGTAATTATTGTTAATTATTACTAATTATCGGTAATTATTACTAATTATTGGTAATTAATACTAATTATTGTTAATTAATACTAATTATTGGTAATTATTACTAATTATTGTTAATTATTACCAATTATTGGTAATTATTGGTAATTATTACTAATCATTGGTAATTATTGATAATTATTGGTAAGTATTGTTAATTATTACTAATTATTGTTAATTATTACTAATTATTGGTAATTATTACTAATTATTACTAATTATTGGTAATTATTACTAATTATTACTAATTATTGGTAATTATTACTAATTATTGGTAATTATTACTAATTATTGGTAATTAATACTAATTATTGGTAATTATTGTTAATTATTGGTAATTATTACTAATTATTGGTAATTATTGCTAATTATTACTATTTATTAATAATTATTGGTAATTATTCCTAATTATTCGTAATTATTACTAATTATTGGTAATTATTACTAATTATTGGTAATTAATACTAATTATTGGTAATTATTACTAATTATTACTAATTATTACTAATTATTGGTAATTATTGTTAAGTATTACTAATTATTGGTAATTATTACTAATTATTGGTAATTATTACTAATTATTGGTAATTATTATTAATTATTACTAATTATTAATAATTATTACTAATTATTAATAATTATTACTAATTATTGATAATTATTATTAATTATTACCAATTATTACTAATTATTGGTAATTATTATTAATTATTACCAATTATTGGTAATTATTGGTAATTATTGGTAATTATTGTTAATTATTTCTAATTATTGTTAATTATTACTAATTATTGGTAATTATTACTAATTATTACTAATTATTGGTAATTATTACTAATTATTACTAATTATTGGTAATTATTACTAATTATTGGTAATTATTACTAATTATTGGTAATTAATACTAATTATTACTAATTATTACTAATTATTACTAATTATTGGTAATTATTCCTAATTTTTACTAATTATTACTAATTATTACTAATTATTGGTAATTATTACTAATTATTACTAATTATTACTAATTATTGGTAATTATTGGTAATTATTGGTAATTATTGCTAAGTATTGTTAATTATTACTAATTATTGTTAATTATTACGAATTATTGGTAATTATTCCTAATTATTACTAATTATTACTAATTATTGGTAATTATTCCTAATTATTGGTAATTATTACTAATTATTGGTAATTATTACTAATTATTGGTAATTATTACTAATTATTACTAATTATTACTAATTATTGGTAATTATTGGTAATTATTACTAAGTATTGTTAATTATTACTAATTATTGTTAATTATTACGAATTATTGGTAATTATTACTAATTATTACTAATTATTACTAATTATTGGTATTTATTACTAATTATTGGTAATTATTTCTAATTATTGGTAATTATTACTAATTATTGGTAATTATTACTAATTATTGGTAATTATTACTAATTATTGCTAATTAATACTAATTATTGGTAATTAATACTAATTATTTCTAATTATTGGTAATTATTGATAATTATTACTACTTATTGGTAATTATTACTACTTATTGGTAATTATTACTAATTATTGGTAATTATTACTACTTATTGGTAATTATTACTAATTATTGGAAATCATTACTAATTATTGGTAATTATTACTAATTATTGGTAATTATTACGAATTATTGGTAATTATTACTAATTATTGGTAATTATTACTAATTATTGGTAATTATTACTAATTATTCCTAATTATTGATAATTATTGGTAATTGTTCCTAATTATTAGTAATTAAATGAATAATTACCAATAATTAGGAATAATTACCAATAATTACAAATAATAACATTATTAGTATATTTTATTATTAATATTAAAATAATATAATTTTCTAATTTATATACAATTCTCCTTTCATCTGTGCGTTTTCTATCTCCACATACAAATAATACATGTGAAGACAGCAAACCCACAGATGAAAAGTGAACTGTATATATATAAAAAATTATATTATTTTAATATTAATAATAAAATATACTAATAATGTAATAATGTTATTATTCCTAATTATTGGTATTTATTATTAATTATTAATATTTATTCTTAATTATTAAAAATTATCACTAATTATTCCTAATTACTATTAACTATGAACAATACTAATAATTTAAATTTATTAAGTAACAAAACAATGTAAACATAATTAAATTACAACTAATTAAGAATAATTGAAACTAATAAAAACCTAAAAATAAATATTAAATTAAAAAGAACATAAATACCTTGAAAATTGATCTGCTCTGATCATTCTTCAAAACTTTAATATCAACTCCGGAGAAAAAAATTAAACTGGAGAAAAACTGAACTTTAGAAATATAACTTCGAGAGAAGAAGAAGATGGAATTTGAGAATGATTTGAAAAAAACGGATGGGGGTATTTATAGGTTAGATTATTTGCGACGGGACCCGTCGAAAATACCTTAGCCGACATTTATTACGGTCAACGGGTAAATAGTTATTTGCGACGGGACCCGTCGCAAATAACCACCTGCCGACATACTATTTGCGACGGGGGAATATTCTCGTCGCAAATACCTTTTACCGCCGCCAGTTATTTGCGACGGGAATATTCCCCCGTCGCAAATAAGTTTCCCGCGATTTGGCGCGCAAACCGCGCCAGTCCTTTTGCGACGAGGAAAGTTGTCCCATCGCAAAAGGATACTTATTTGCGATGGGTAAATAACCCCATCGCAAATAACCCGTCGCAAATGCTCATTTTTCTCGTAGTGTTAGTTAGTCTCACGTCACAATGGGCCAGTAATATCCAAGCCTCTGAATTTGATGGGAAATCTCAGATCCTGATTGATGTCCAACACAAGTTCTAGTGTGTACTTATTTCATGAAAATAACAGTCTCTTCTCCATAAATGCACCTGAGAAGGACCCCATCAAGGCCCCACTTATAGAGGAACTTTTATTGATTTGTGCTATCATACAGAAAAAAATTAATTGATCAGTTCAATATTTTCTCCCCTCCATCCCCATCTAGTGAGAGCTTCCCCTTTTAGAGTTAGTCAATAGTGGGGGTTATCTAATCAGTGGCAGGACCATGTAGCTTAGGGATGGGGATGATCTCTTTGATTTCCTCTATCTTGGCCTAAATGAATAGCAATACCATTTGGTGGTGTGCAATTTTGATGACCGTTTCTTCCCGATCTAGATCAGTCAGAGCTGTGGATACATTTTCTAGTGCATTGGTTTGGGATGTTTTTCAACTATGTTATATGAGTTATTATCAAATCTGAGGATAATTCCGCCATTAGTCCTCGAACATGATCAAACAAAGGAATCAAATCTTCCTTTTTGATGGAATAATCAACATTAGCCTTCTTGATGACTAGTTCTAAATCACCTTGTATCTTCAATCTTTTCACTTGTACTTGAATTGATAACTCTAGACATACAATGAGATCCTGATATTTTGCTTTATTTTTTGTGCATCCCTTCGACAGTATGAAGGATTAAGGATGGACTGCCTTTTTTGGAGATATGAGTACGACTCCCAACCCCACTTTGTTGAGATTGGGGTCCTCCATCCTTTTTCTTGTCAGTCTTTGGGATTCATCATCAAAATGAATCTTCAATATTTCAGGATCTTGTTTTATAGAGAATATCTCTTCATCAGGTAGTTCAGTATCTAATGAATTAATTTCTAACAAGAGATGCTCTATCAATAAATATTATAATGTCTGACCTTTGATAGATTTTTGAGGCACAAACTGTATGTAAAACTGTTTCAAACCGACTACCCACCATAAAAATGACCAGTCAACATTGGATAGTTGATAATGTACATGATAATATTACTAAGAGAGACCATGTGGACATTTTGATACTACAGATAGTGCCTCAGTTTTTTGATAGAAAATATTAGCACTAAACATCTTTTCTCAATATATGAGTAACGAGTCTCGACATCGATCATGGTTTGGCTAAGATATTAAAGACTATTTTTGATGTGGACATCATTCTTCTATACTAAGAAGGCATCTAGGGATCACTCCAAGGAAGTCACATAAAAAATGAGTGGTCTTCCTTTTACAATTAGCACTAGCATTGGAATATTTAAGATATATTTCTTTATATTTTCAAATTATTCTAGGAAATCCTTAGTCTATTGATATGCACCCACTTTTTCCATTAACCTGGTAAAGGGAAAACATTTTCTTGCAAGGTTGGCTATAAAGTGCCGAATGTAGTCCAGGTTTCATTGAATTCCTCTTAACTCAGTGAGGTTGTGAGGTGGTAAAATTTCAAGTATATCCTTTGTCTTCTCAGGGTCGACTTCGATGCCATGATGGCGTATGATGAAGCTGAGGAATTTTCCTAAGGTAACACAGAAGCACATTTAAAGGGGTTCATTTTTGGACTATGTTGTTGAAATTTATTGAAGATAATTTCAAGATCTGATAGGTGGTCTGAGTGTTATCATAATTTAACCACCAGGTCATCAACACATCATTCTATGAACTTTTCCCATAAGGGTTTGAAGATTCAATGTATGGGACATTGATATGTAGTGCCGAAATTCTTCAAACTGAAGGGCATCAACCTATAGAAAAACACTCCCTAGGGGATCTAAAGGTGGTGGATTCTTCATCTTCTCAGGCCATTAATATGTGTTTATATCTTGAATATCCATCCATAAAAGATAGAACTAGATATCTAACGGTTTCATTGATAAGCATTTTTTGTGATCAGGATCAGGAAATCAACTTTCGGACAGTGCTGATTGAGATCATTGAAATTGATATAGACTCTAATTTTTACATTCTTCTATTTAAAGAGAGCTATATTCGCCATCTAGATGTAATATTAGACCTCCCAAATGAAATTGGATCAGATAAGCTTGTCAAATTCATCCTTTATCTTGGAAGCATGTGTCAGATGTGTCTATCTGGCTACTTGTTTACAACCCCAATGATCTTCTAAATGGTCCAGGTGGTAAGTTCCCACCTTAGGATCAAGGATTGGTATTTCTGTATAGTTATAGGTGAAAAAATATTGATGCTTCCTTAGGAAGGAAGTATATATCCTTTTCTCTTCTGAAGACATGGCTCCACTGATTTGGATGGGTTGTGGATCTTCTTTATGCCCAAGTTTATTTCCGTGAGCTCGTCAATGGTAGTAGAGACACCTTCCTTAAATGTTGGTGGGTAATACCTAAGTTTTTCTTCCAATTTATCTTCCTCCTCCTCTTCTTCATGTTATTTTTATGGGGAAACGATTCTTAAGATGAGCTCTCCAGAGTTTGGAGAAGAGTCGAGATCTTGATATTCAGAAGCTGAAGTGACTTCTCTAGACTCAGCTGAGAACAGGGAATTTTCTGTGGAGGATGGTGTGAGGGAAAGAAGAGTGTATTATTCCTCTTCTTCCTAAGTGAGTGAGGCATGGGTTTCCTAGATCTTTGAGGATGGATTGAGGGAATTTCCATTTGAGCATTTACTCTTATCTTGAGGGTTAGTGGATTCACCAATATTGTTAGACTCAGTGTCCATGACCGAAATCATGAGGACTAATGAATACACATTCGATCTTGGACTCACACACCCAAAATGATTTATGGGAAGTACATATTCTTCACCAAACTTTTTTGAGGGATCTGTTGGGGTCATTTCCAAACTGTTCTGGGTGGTGACCCAATCAATACCATCGACCGAGTGTTTCTTCACTTTTCCATGATATAATCATGAATTAATATAATGTGACTCATAGGATTTTAACAGGGCCTTATCAGTGCATAACATACTAATTTTTCCATTAATGTAATATTTGATGCACTGATGGTATGATGAGGGAATTATTGCATTTTAGTGCAACCAGGTCCTTCTTAGTAAAATAATGAAGGTTTTTTTTTCATACGATAAGAAATTATGAGTTAGCCACAATGTCTCTAAAATGAGTCTGGATCTTGATTTGGCCTGATGGATTCTACTCAGTTTTTTCATATCCTTTCAAGGTTATAAAAGAAGGTTCTAGATTATCCCCATCACATACCAACTGGTGAAGTGTTCACACTAGAATGATATTTACTCTAAATCCATTGTTAATGAAAACCCTTCATAAATTTACACTATTTATCTTCACTGATAAATACAAGGGTATTATGTGTACCTAGATAACAATATATTCATCTTGATTTTTGAAGAAGATAACCATGTGAAATTCCACAGGATTGGTCTCTATCTAATATACTTTGTTGGATACCACTTTAGCTTCAAACTCTTGGGGGATTAACAAAGTCTCTATGAGTGATTCCTCACTTGATAGACTCAGGGAATCCATGAATGATAGTTTGGTTGGTACTGAGGCCAATTGATTCATAATTTCACACTTATGTTCTAAAGGATGAGTGTATGACCTTTGTAGGTTCGGTTGGGTAATTTTTCCTATACGAATAGGATGATTAGACACTTGTTTTTATTCTTATGGATATTCCAGAATGATCAGGCCAGAGTGGATTCTGGCAGGTGTAGGGGAATTTTTCTGTTTCTGTTGGGTCTTCTGATGGGCTCTTCCATGAGTTTCTATAACAACAACGGTTTAAGAAGGGGTATGGCCATATGTTTGGTACTTGGGTTCATATTCATATTCATCATCGTAGAAGGGATCCATTAAGAGAATGACATTAACATAACCCAAAATCAACTCCTCATCTAACGATGAATCTACCCAACTGACTACTTCTGGTGGTTCCATTTGGCAGGGTGATTCCCATGATTTTAGATCTGATGGAATAAAATCTGAGAGGGTCAATGCTAAATTTGTCCTTGGCATGGGTTTGTCTTCTTTCACTTGTTCTCTTACTTTCTAGTCAAACTACTTCTTGTACTATTGATTTTTTGAGGATTGTGGGGATGAGGATATTAGTTGCATTATAGAAGGAGATAATGGGGGCATAGTCAGTTGCTTCAACTACTCTTGGAGTATTCCATTAGCTCATTTGACTATTTTATGACTCATTAAACTATCAAAATTTTGTTCCCTTCTGCTAACTACTTCTTTATATTCCTCTCTTTCATCAAGGTCAGTGGTGGAAACATATTCCACTTGTGCTGGCAGTGGTCCCAGTTTGACTTTCCCATAATCTATCATGTTCTACAGAAGGTCCTTGAAAACAAAAAACTCATGGAAAGTGTATCCCAATATCCAATGGTAGGGAAAATAATCCGGTCGGTCAGAGAGAACTACAACTTCTACCCTTTTTGGTTCTTGTAGATGAAGAAAATTGAAAAATATAGCAGCTATGAAATATCCACTACTGCTCCATGGTTATGGATAATATTTGGTTATAATTTTCTTGTTTGGATGGGCCTTAAACTTTATGTTTTTGGGTCAGTTTGTTTCACCTTTAGGTGATTGTTTGTGATTCAACTTTCATCTAGGTATACTTTCTATTTACCTTGCAAAAAACCCCAAAAAACACCATAAAAACCCTAAGAAACCACTAAAAACTCTAGAACCCCTTAAAACTCTCAAAAATGTAAAAAAACACCAAAAAACATTAAAAACCCTAAAAAATTCAAAAAAAACCCCATAAAACCACAAAAGGCCTTAAAGATCCGGAAAGCTTGAAAAAACCCTCAAAATCCCTAAAAACCCTAAAAACCCTAAAAAATATAAAAAACATAAAAAACCCCTAAAAATTCATGAAAATGTAAAATACCCTGAAAACCTTGAAAACCCCCTAAATACCATAAAACCTAGAAAAATCTTAAAAACCCATAAACCCTTGAAAACCACTAAAAACTCTAAAAACCCTTAAAATTCCTAAAACATTCTAAAACTCTAAAAAACCTTAAAACCCTAAAAAACTAAAAAACCCTAAAAATCCAAAATGACCCAAAAAAACCCTAAAACCCTTAAAAATCCCTTAAACCCAATAAAAATTCTCAAAATCCCTAAAAATATTAAAAACTTAAAAACCATAAAATTCCTAAAAACTGCAAAAAATCCATTAAAACATAAAAACCCCTTAAAACCCCTAAAAACCATAAAAATCCCAAAAAACTTAAAAACCCCTAAAAAACCATGAAAACCCTAAAAACCACTAAAAACTCTAAAAACCCTTAATACCCCCAAAAACATAAAAATACACTAAAATATATTAAAACACTTAAAAATTCAAAAAACCCCTAAAACCCCTAAAAACCCCTAAAAAATCCTAAAAACCCTCAAAATCCTTAAAAACTCTAGAAAATGCTAAAAACCATAAAAATCCTAAAAACCCCTAAAAATCCATGAAAATTTAAAAAACCCTAAAACCCTAAAAAAATCCTAAAAGCCATAAAACCCCATGAAAACCTTAAAAATCCTAAAACCCATAAAAATCCTTAAAACCACTAAAAACTATAAAAACCCTTTAAACCCCTAAAAATGTTGAGAAAGTCTAAAAAACCTTAAAACCCTAAAAACTCAATAAAAATATAAAATCCCTAAAAGACCCTAACAACCCTAAAAACCCAAAAAACTCTAAAACCCCTAAAAATCCTAAAAACCATAAAAATTTATTATTTCTGATGAAAATGTTGTACTTGATGATCGATTATAGAGATTGAGTTTTTTCTAATCAATACATGTCAGGTAAAATATATTCTAAAGGTTTCCAATGAGTTTGTTTGCAGATCCAAAAACAGCCAATGGATCTCACATCCATGATTCATGGACCTACTTTCCAAAGGCAGGCGTTTATTGGATGATTTGGTTAATGAAACTTAAGAACTCACATTGGTCAAGAGGATGGGAACACAGGCTCATCACACCCTTTGGGGGTAACTATTTCATATTCCAAGACTCTCTTACAGATTTACGTCATGTTCATATGTTCTTGAATCCTTAGTTCATTCTCAAGCATGTGTTCGTGAATTACCCCTAGGGAAATGGTTAATCATGACTATGCATGGGTTTAGAATCATTTTTATGTATATAAGGTTCTCCATAAATGGAAGTATTCTATATGTATCTGAGGTTCTCCATCAATGTTACCATTTTTTGATAGATTAGGGATTATTTAGTCGTTCACTAAGACAACACTGATTTTAAGCCATATGAGATGGTGCTCTAAAGTTTATTATCATACAGAGGGGATGGGAACTATTTTGATGTCAGGATAAAACCCATATCATGGGATTCCTATGTATCCTCATAAAAGGAATCATAAACCATGTAGTTCAGTGTCTCTTTACTAGACACATCACCTTTTAAGGTTGTGTGACAAAGACCCAACCATGTAGTTTAACATCATGCGGTAAGGACGTCTGAGTAAAAGGTTGTCTAGTCAAGGATGGTGTGGGACTTATGCTGAGGCAACCCAAGATACTTAGAGGAGATATAGTCTCCTGGGTGAATGTGACCCAACTGGGGATGTGGCTTGGAGAACATTAGGGTGATTTGGATGTTGGGTTTGGAACTCAAAAAGGCTTCCTTCATATCCCAGTTAGTTGAGAATCAATGGTCTTATAGTTCAGTATGAGATGAGACTTACACTTCAGGGGAGGCCCATTAAGGGGGCATTATTTGGGAGTACGCATGGGAGCTGCCCATTTAAGGGGATTTAATCAGGTCTTACACCTTCTAGGAGGACCTTTTGGACTGAAGTTGGGGCTTAAATCTATAGAGAAGGCCTATTTGGGTTACTTTGGGAGCATGAAAATGTCATGATCACCACCAACCTCTAAGTCCACATGAGTTATGATCGGTGTGAGAAACAAGAGGAAGAATTCGATCTAAAGATCGCACGTCATGCTCCATCTATTTATGGATGGTGTCGAATCCCAAAGGGAGTGAGAGATGAGGGTGTTGAATATGAATGTATCCTCTTCAATTTTGGTAACTGGGATTGCCACATATAGTGATATATCTGGATACATCCTAGGCGTAGAAAAAGAGAAGCAAAATTTCGTCCGCCTATAAGAAAGTCTAGGGGCCTACCTTAGTGGGAGTTCCCTTCACTGGGTCCAGGGAAAAGGGAGAAATGTTCAACACTAACCCTCATAAAGGGAAAGGCCAGTGGTTTCCCTTAATTCCTACAATGGGGAAGTACATGTGAGCATCATGAGGTCGGGACCCTCATTACCATGGGAATGTAGACCCATGTTCATTCTAAGGGTTTTCCTCACTGCTGGGATAACCCACACGACTCTTCTTACCATGGGTATATAGACTCAAAAGGACATGCTGATGCATCTGATGATCTTACCATAAATTTATGGTGGATTTGAAAGAGGCCTTGGCCTGATTCCATTAGACTGGTTTCTGGAGGGGCCGACATAGGGACTGATGGTACATCTTAAGGGAATGATCAGAGTTGGAGAATGGAACGCCATAGGATTCCTCACTCTGTGTAGAATGTTCTTACCTGAGATGGGGTTCCCTATGCATAGCATATTACTATAAGGGAAAGGAGGTCGTTTGTGTACCATTGTGGTACGTGGACCTGGGTTCAGTCTGCGTAGCACTTCACTACGTGGGGAAAGTTTTCCTTCACATATCATGGTGCTATGCGGGGTCGAGTTCCTCCTACATATTTATTTTCTACTCGAGGAAGGGTTGAAACCACGTAGTGATTTTCTATGCAGGATGACTGGTTGAAAAGGGGCCATTGGGTCTGTGCCTTGTGAGAGGATATTCACACTAAGTATTTGAGTTCACATACTAACAATTAGTTTATTTTATCCTCCTTAATGCATATGCAGTGGGTTTTACCTACGAGTAATTGTCGAAAGAGTATGTCTTTTGAGGAGCTATCAATCTATTGACCCTTTGATGTCTTGATCACTTGATCCAGCCTCTCCTATTAGGTTCCCCTTGAGTTATATTTATAGAAAATCAGGGGAACTGCATACCAGCGTAGCCAGTCATTTGTGATGAGGCTACGATCACTCTTTCGTGGTATACCACAGACGAAATCCAATCTACAAATGACATAGTCAGTGGGGGCATGGGGTCATCTTTTTTGGGGTTGAGGATCACCACCTCCATCCAAAAAATGACTTTGAATTCATTTTTTTAGGTACTATAACCACCGCCTCTATCCCATGAAAAATTTATTTCATGGGTTCTTTGTGAATCATTTTATCTCCATGCGAAGCGGTGGTTCATGAATGGTTTTTCACTTCACGATTTCTTTTTTCCTTTCCAATTTCTTCCCTTTTAACATTTTCCTTTGATTCTCCTTTAGAATTGTTTCATTAATTTTCTGAATTTATGGAATCTTCTTCTTGTTCTATTTAGAACTTTTAGGACCTAACAAATTCCCCCCATCGCAATGGGTTCCGATTGAGACGAAGTGGAGGCTATTTTGATATAGAATTAGTCCGGATTTGAATGAAAGATTAGATAATGCTCTATTTTTTGTTTGAGACAAGGTCAGTGAGAACAGTTTGACTATTTCTAGGGTTATATGAAAAACCCTATGGGTCTTTTCTATTATAACCCAATTTGTTTCCTAATCCCTTTTGATGCGGGTTTAGTGGGTATATCATGACTTTTTATTAGGCCTCCCTTTGTGAGTTTTAGACCTAACAAGCTTTATGTATCTTTAATTATTGATTGATCAATATTTCACCTAAACCAGTCGATACTGTTGAAACTCCTTTTTGTCAGAGAGTATAAAGATTGGAAAAGGGAAATACCTTAGTCCAAATTGATTCATCCTTTGAAAAAACATGAAAAAATCGACAAAGGGATGAACAAAGAGAACATTGCCCATAGGTCACGCAAGTTACTTCATGGTCGCACAGGTATACTTGCGCGCCGCCTAGTGGTCACGCAAGTGACATGCGCGACCTAAGTGATAACCGCCCGGGTCTTCTTCAGCCTATAAATAGACCCTGTGGGCCCCCCATTCGGGAGGAATTTTTTTCAGAAACTCACATTTGAGCTCCCGGCGCCCTAGTCTCTTCTCAAATATTATGAAACACTTATAAGGAAATTTATTATCTAGAAAGGAAGATCTAAAGAGGAGGAATAAGTCCTAAGTGTTGAAACTCATCAACACTTGCGTGCCTGAGTGGCCAGACCTTAAGGGAAATGGCCACACTTGCGCGCCGCCTTACTCCTTCAATAGAACTTGCACACCACTATTCTGGAAGAACCTCAAGATGATTCTAAAGGCATTGATCAAAGGATCGCTCAAGTATACCTTGATGGTTAACAATCGTGCAAATAACCATGCATCGCGTAGGTATACCTGTGTGACCAGACTTTCACGCCCATGCAGTACTTGCACGACTCTTAGGACTTGTGCGCCCTTACCTTTTTGGGTGCCATTCTTTCCCATTTCATCCCTCTTATGCCATTCCACCTCTCCTGTTCAAAATTCAGTCTTCAAGACACTCTTCTAATCCATTTATAGCATGTATTCTTGATTGACTTCCTCATTTGAAAGGAATTCCGTGAAACATTTCTCAAAACCTAGTGATTTACACATCTTGCCACTAAGGTTAGAGATTCCATTCATTCAACCTCATCCTTTAAAGATGAGAGAACCCTAATCTGGGCATCCTCCTAGGATTAAGCCCCAAATCCTCATTAACCTGGCCCTCCTACTCAAGAGTTATCCCCAGTCCAAGTTCTCAAATTTGGGCCTCCTCCTCAAGAGTAAGCCCCAATCATAATTCAAAGTTCCATTCTTAATTTTGGGCCTCCTTTTCAAGAGTAAGCCCCAAATTAAGAGTATTCAAATATCCATAAAACACATATAACTTTTATGGACCCTGTTCACCTGGGCATCCTTTTTTAGGAGTAAGCTCTAGTCATAAATATGGGCATCTTCTTCAGGAGTAAGCCCCAAGTCCCTTAATTTTTTTTTCAAGTCTCTTAACCTGGGCCTCTTTTTCAGGAGTAAGCCCCAGTCTTAATTTCTATTAACCAGTCCTAATTTACCTTTGATCTGGGATTCCTTCTTAGTAGTAAAACCCAATCATAAGTCCTCTCCTAATTTGGCCTCCTTTTCAGGAGTAATCCCCAAGTTACAGTATTCAAATCTCCATGAAGTACATATACCTTTATGAACCCTGTTTTTGGATTTCTTCCCTGAAGTAAATCCTAATCTTCATTTATCTGGGCAGTCATACATACATAAGTCCCACATAATTTCTTATGATTGCATCTTTCATGGAACAATTGTCTAATTTTTACCAATACCTCTTGTTTCTCACACCGAGCATTACTCACGTGAGCTTAGAGTGTAAAAGTAATTATGACATCCTTCATTGAGCCATCAATCATAAACATCATACTCCCTTACTCGAACTACGTGGGTTATGATTCCTTTTCTAAACAAAGGATACGTAGGTAGCCCATCTGTGGGTTCGATCCCAACTCTGAAATAATCTATGTCCTTCTGAATGACAATAAAATTCAAGTGCCCCACTGAGTGGCTTTAAAAACAGCCCGGTCATCATAATGACCAAGAGACTTCTATATAAATTTGTTGAAGGATACCATTGACCAAGAATCTCTAATAAATACAGATGATTCTCTATTGATGAAGAACCTAGAATACATATAAAAGATTCTCTAAATTTCCTACATATTTAATCATTGATTGTCAAATCTGAAGGGAAGTTCATTTTATACTTGGTAATGTCATAAGGATTCACGAACATAACTTAAATCTATAAAGAGAGTCCCGGAGTAGACAATAATTCCCCTAAAAAGGTGTGATGAGTCTGACCTCCCATCCTCTCGACCAATGATAATTCCTAAGCCTCATCAGTCCACAAACTAATGAGCACCTACCTTTGGAAAGTAGGTCTAAATGGATGTGGAATCATTGGATGTTTCCGGTTCTATGAACAAACCCGTTAGAAACCGATCGTAATATTTGAACCTCCCATCAAGGAGGTCATCCCCGAATTCTGAGGGAAACAAAAAATGGTGAACCCGACGTGAATCCTTAACCAAGTTAAAATGATGTTTTACCTATTTGTTAGTCCCCTATTTAAAATGCAATGAGAGGGCCAACAAAAAAAACAATCATTGACATATGTGCTCATCCAAAAGATGTAGTAGCTGAATTTATCTTGATTATGTCTGTCATATCAAATAGGCACTATTTTCCAAGATCTTCTACATTCTAAGAAATGGCTACTCTCAAGTTCACACCTGTGAATACTGCTGCTGTGAATGCCACCGCTGCTACTCCTACTAGATCGTCGTCCGCCTGAGGATGACATCAGCTACTCAGCGTCTTCAACACTGGGTATCAAATGTGCTGGTTAAGGAGTACCGTAAACATAGTACCATCCCAACTCTAGAGGCTTCCCAACAAGACCTCCAAGTAAACAACTCACACCGGTCGTCCAAACGACGATGACCAGTGATCGAGAAATAGGCGGTTCTAACCACCGTCTCTAACCGTTTCAGGTCGTTATCCGCAGAACGCAATCACCATTCACTCCCATATTCTGGGGAGGTGAATGAGTAGGTCCCTCAGGGCCTTAATTCAAAGAAGAATGAGTCCTTCCTGAGAGCTCCTATCAACAATCGCCGCCAGACTCGTGCGGCAGTATGCCCTCAACATGATGAGGGTATTGACTCCAGGCGTTTGGCTCAGGTTCCTCGAACCCGAGAAGGCAAGACGAACCACCAGAGGCGGAATCCGGTCAACAGTGAGCGGGTTCTCATCTCTTCCATCTCCGGAGAAGTCCACCAACCTAACTTGGTGGCAAGCAATGAGAGGGCACATACACCTGGCCGTTTTAATTCCACTGTCCAACAGAATTGTCTGGCAGCATCACGCCAATCCCGCCAGACAATTCTGGTGGAGTACTATAGGCAGGAACATACACCTGTTTATACATCATCAGTTAGTCAGCAGGCTCGTCTGACTACATATGATGAAGCTCGTCAACCACATTTGGCGAAGTGAAATCAGCAGGCACATACACCTGCTAGTATTAATCAAGCCTACCAATAGTCTCGCTTGGTAGCACACGGAGAAGTTAGTCGGAAAGATCCGATGACAAATAGGAGGCAGACTCAACTCTCTGCCCCCACACTTGAGTACTGTCAGGACTCACTGACAGGAAAAGGAGTACATGAGCAGGCACATACACCTACTCCAAGCACAGAATGGACGTATATCCCCGTTCTGGCAGCTGAAGTCACCAAGCATATTCTATCAATGGTGAAAGATCAGAAGAAAATCCCTGCTCATATTCTGGATGCTTGCCAGGATATTATAACAGCTTCAGCAGCATCTCAGGGAAAGACACATAAATCTATCCCTACCAGTGGAGTGACACATCAATAGTTCATTCCGGAACAGACACACACATCTGTTCCAGTCCAAGAGGGTTGTGGGGCATACTCCCCCATATCATACGAACAACCAAGTCAGGCACATACACCTGATTTGAGTGGATATTTTCAGCCTAACCTAGCCATCTTTCCTAATCAGGCACATACACCTACTCAGAGCAGCCACTTTCGTCAACATGTTGTTTCCAAAGCGAGTAAGAAGGCGTCTAAGAAAAAGATCTGCCCAGCACCTTCAGGAGATCAAGATCCAATCTGTAATAAGGCCTTGCTCGATGCTGGAGTTCGTGAAGCCCTCAGGCAATTGTCTGTTAGAATCCACGATTCTCCTCCCTCATTTCCCAATAGTGGGAACATTAATTCTGAAGGTCTTCAACAGACACTTCCTCATGAAGTCTTGCTTCATGAAAATTCGGTCGATCTCGAAGTTTTATCTTCAGATGAGATCCACAGAAACCCTCTGTGTGGTCAGAAGACCAAGGAGCAAGAGATTTCATCTTTTTCTGTAACCCATTATGGTGGTCCTCCCCATGATGATGAATTTCGCTGCGAAATTCCTCTCCGAAGTAGTGATGCACATTGCCCGGAAAATGCTCTAGTGGAAAATGTAGTGCCGATAAAGCACTCTTATCTTGAGGCACTTGCAAATGTGAAACTAGTCATGTCTGATGCTTCATCGCTAGCAGGTGAAATACTTTCTCAATCAGAAGATAGACCAGGGTGTAGTTCATTCTACGAACCACCCCTAATTCATGCATCTTCTAGTTTGATCAATGATCTATCTACCAATCCTATTGAATCTAATGAAGCAACAAGGAAGAACCAGCTCTAGTCAAAACAGGTAGAAGAATCTTCATAAAATTATAAAGAGGAAATGTTGAACATGAGAAAACAACTGGCGAAAGGTGAAGTGCCAGTCATGTTTTGGCCTCTGGCTGATTCTCAGTATGACATTCCAGAAATGTTGATCGAAGATGGAATTCATGATATTCGTCTCAACATATGGAAAACTCTTTGTCAGTTGAAGAAGAAAGTATTATCTTATGATGAATATGAAAATCATCTTATGATAATAGAAGGGTTACACGTCAGATTGATTTGGTATCTCTATCAGTCTCTCGATATCCGAAGGCTGAAAAGCTGCAGAGAGCCCTTCAACGTTCATGCCTTGGCGCACTAAGAGGATTGCATCAGTTAATTTCCAATGCCCCATCTGGTATTCATGTCAGAGGATGGGGTGTTCATGGAGCACTGCATTTCATGGTGCTCTCCAGTCAGCAAAGCCCGCCAAAAATGGTATCATGCAATGTTATTGTCCATGGCTGGCTACAGTCAATGGGCTTTGTTTGTAATCAAAAGCTTTCCCAAGAACAGGCTTCAACTAGTTCCTCTCAAAATCAAGCATACAGAGAACAAGTTGTTGAATTACTCCTGCATCAAGCAAATGAGAATATTGAACAAGCTTCTCGTATGGAGCAAGCACATCATCAAGTGATAGAAGTGTCGGAAATTATCCAACGGTCTTTTTAACCAGGTGATAAAAGTGGATACATGTTAATGCATCCAGCTAATTTCCGGACTAAGGTTTGCAAGATTAGAAGATATTTTAAGAAAGTCTCAGACATAGCATGTCAAGAGCCATCCCAGCTTGCCAGACTAGGGACTCTTTTAAACCAACCCTTGGAATCAACAAATAGGATTCGAGGAATTGAGCGGAAATAGCAGGAACATCCCCAGTCCACCGGACTGGGGACTTTTTCAAATCATCAATCCCCTCCTCAGAGAAAGTTGGTCTTTTCTCGATTGGGGAAGAAGGCTCAAGAGAAAAGAAGAGCCAAATTATCAGTAGATTCCCTCCAAATTATGGTTCGTCAAGAAGTTCCTGAGGAATCAAATCAACAAAAGGCAATGTCTCATCAAAGACAGGGAAGAAGACAATATCACAGAAATGCTGATAGAAGGGATGCGATGCGTTATGCATCAATCAATGTCATCAATGTCGTTGTTGCTGATCCACCAGATGAGGATCACTCAGGGGACTCAGATGAAGAGGTTCCTACTCAAGAAGATGTACGCACCAACACAAATGAAGAAGTCGTGTGTACATGAAATCAAAGGATTACTCGGAACCTAGGTAATCTTTAGAGTAACCCACTTCCCCTTCTCCGAAAAGGATCCAACAAAGGGAGGGGAAAGAATAAGGTTACATATCCTCCCTCTGGAAAAGGCCAATCACTCTCACTAGAGAAAAGTTTTTCACAACAGGAGGATGAAATGAAGGAATTAAGGAGGTTGAATGCAGAACTCAATCAGGGTAGTCTTCTTTGTGAGCGTTCTAGAGTCAGTCAGCCAAGGGAATTTGTTGTAGCTATTGAGATGGATCAAGAATATCCTTCTCAATCAGTACACCCTCACAGGTCTAATCCTACGGGTCAAGTGCAACAACAGTTGGCAGTGCTACAATCAGTTGCAGCACCAACCACCACATCTGTCCAAGCTCCGGTCATTGCACCTACCCAAGTCCAAGTTCAACCAGATGTTTCTAAAAAGTTAATAACTACTATTGATTTATTAACATCTCGGTTAGAAACTATGGAAGGGAAACATGCACAGGTTCAACCAGAAAAGAAAATTTACCCTGAATGGGTAGATTTAATCTCTCCTCCATCTAGTTTTGGAAACCCCGTATTCCCTATTTTCAATGGATCAGGCGACCCTGAACAGCATTTGACGCATTACGTGTCTTGTTGTGATCCTATGATGATAACTCTGGAGCAGCAAGAAGTAGTAAAACTCAGATGCTTCATACGGACCTTGCAAGGACCAGCCTTTCTCTGGTATACAAGCTTACAATCCCAGTCAATTACCAGATGGAAGGATCTTCGCCAAAAATTCCTTCTTCAGTTCAGATCGACTTTTCCAAAGACAACAGTTTTTGATCTTACAAACTGTAAGAAAAGAGAGAATGAAAGTGTCTCAGATTTCATTGCTCACTGGAAGGGTTTAACATATTCCCTAAGATTAGCACTCCCTCAAGATGAATTTTTTCCAATCTGTGTGGAAAATCTACGTGATGAATTACGCACGCCGTTGATCCCTGTGAAATACACATGAGGGTTTTGAGACCTTACTTCAATCACTCAACAGATTGAAGATTCCCTTATACAGGCTAAGGCTAAATCTCATGTAATTCTATCAGCTCCAGGAAGGAGAATGGGTAAAGCAGAAACTGCTACAGTTATGCTTAAACAAGCACCTGTACCTGTTTTTACTTCAAAACCTTCATCTTCTCAAAGGGCTCCACTTTCTGAGTGCCAACCACAAAGACCATTTTGTCCAGATGATCAAAGAGATCCAAGAAGAAAACAATTTTAGGATTTGAAGAACAAAACATACTCTTTTCGAAATGAACAAGTTCCTGGTTACTTCATTTTGACCCTAGAGAATAATTTGGTTCAGCCGCCAAAACCCAAGAGTCCAAACAAGGAAGGAGTTGAAAAACGTTCCAATTATTTCCCCTTTCATCAAATGTTGGGGCATCCCATCCAGGAGTGTTTTGTATTCAAAGACCTCCTGCAAAAGATGGTCGACTCAGGACAAGTCAAACTGAAAGGCTCTTCAGCCCAGGTAACATGTGTCACTGCTACAGTTCTAGAGGAGGAAGGAAAATGGCAAGAAGTCAAAAGCAAAAATGAACAGAAGTATGATGATTGGATGGTCAGAAAGAAAATCAACCGAACTCATGCTATTTTGCGAACACAATTAAAGAAACCGATTATGTTTTCTACCATGAATGTTGCAGCAAAACCCTCTTCATCAGAGGGAAAGTCCTCAAAGAAACGACATGATTCAAAGAAAGAAAAATAATCAGAATAAGATGAGTATGTGTCAAAGCCTAAGTTGTATTTGACTCTGGAAGACTTCATGCTATCTAATTCAAATCCATGGGCACCTCCCCACCAAATGGCACAGCCTAAATAGTCTAATAAGGCAGAGTCTTCATCAAATGAAGAATTAATCTTCGGTTCTGTTAATATGATTCAATTAACAGATCCATATGACAGTCGCAGTTTTGATTTTGATGAGGCCGAATTCCCTTAATCAAACAGGGGAATCAGAGGAAGTTCCAGAGGCTCAGGATACAGGGGAAGATGTGGATATTTCAGAAGCCACTATTCCAATTCTACCCCTGCTAGAACTGTGTACGTAGTAGAAACTCGTGGTAGAGCCCTTCAGCAAGCTCAGCAAGAACAAGCATGTTTTTCTACCAATAGCAAATTCAGACCTGAAACAGTTATTTTGGAAGACTAGTTGAAAGTTCCATCTTCTTTCTCTCATCAAGTAAATGGATCTAATCGATCTAATCTTTCAAAACCAGGGATATTTCCAACTCCTATCCTGATACAAGATGCATCAACTTCCAAAACATCTTCTTCCAAGGTACCTGCTAGACCACATATTCCTGTTGGGAAATGCAGACCTCTGGATCAGAAGTATGATGTATTGAAACACTTGGACCAAGTACCAGCCAAGTTATCGATTCTGGATGCTCTAAATCTATCAAAAGATCTTCGGGAAGCACTCATTGAGGCTTTGTCAAGTCCTCGGGAGTTTGAAACTGAAATTGCTGCAGCTGAAGTCTATCACCTAGAGAATAATCATGTAGAATTCCATGAAGTAATATCTTTTACCGATGAAGATGAAGATGATGTTGTACATGGGAATATTGGACCTTTGTACTTATCTGGCAAGGTCAATGGTGTAGATGTTCAAAGATCTTTCATTGACAATGGTTCAGGAGTCAACCTCATGCCCATTCGTACACTTCATCAATTGGGCCTCATGGAATCTGATTTATCTCCTTCTACCATGATGTTATAAGGATATGATAAAAATGAACAAGAAAAAATGGGTGAAGTTACACTCAGAACTCAGTTTGGAGATCTTGTATCTAATTCAGATTTCATGGTTATTGATCAAGACTCAGCCTTCAACATCTTTCTTGGAAGACCCTGGCTACATCAGCATGCGGCTATCCCTTCATCATACCATCAATGTCTCAAATATTGTTTCGATGGTCAAGTTGGGACATTGTATGGTGATAAGGCCCTGTTCAAGACATGTGAGTCTCAATACATTGAGGTGGAATTCTATCACATTAGGGAAGGGAGAAATCCACAACAAAGGATATTACCAAAGTTAATGCTCCATATGGTTTGGAGAAGATTCCAGTAAATCCATTTACACATGTGAGTACAGATTTTGTGTTTCCTATTAGTCAAATTGACAAGATAGAACCAAATCAAAATACTCTTATGGAAATATCCATAATGTCAATTACGACAATCGAGCTAGACAACATGGAAGAAATTGGTAACCCACCAAGCAGTGATGAAAGCACAAATGGTGACGTCTTCATTTCATCTGCTGAAATCCAACAAGTCTATACTTCGCCAATTAGGCCAGAAGAAGTTATAGCAACATCGGAGGTGAACAATGATGTCAATTTTCAATCCATCATCTCCTCTTTAATAACCAAAGAAGACCCTTCATCATCAATTGGGTCGGAAATGGAAGCTTCTTCTTCAAGATGTGAAAATTGTGACATCTCTTCTGATCATGAAAATTATGATTTATCATCTACTATGCAAGTAGAAACAAAAGAAATAACACATGATGAAGAAGAATAGGAAGATCTCAGAGATGCTCCTCCTGAATTTGAAGAGGGTATCTCTACCACTGTGGATGAACTCAGAGAAATAAATCTGGGTACAAAAGAAGATCCACGCCCCACTTTAATCAGTGCGACCATGACTCTTGAAGAGAAAGAGATGTATATTTCTTTTCTAAAGAAAAATAGAAATATAATTTCTTGAAACTATACAAAAATTCCCAGGCTTGATCCTGATGTTGCTACTCATCATTTGGGTTTACCAGAAGAACATAGAGGATTTAAGCAAGACGCGAGAAGAACACACCCAACTTATGCTTCCAAAATTGAGGCTGAAGTGGATAAGATTATCAAACCTAACTTCATCAGTGAAGTTCAATATCCCAAATGGTTGGCTAATATTGTCCCTATAAAGAAGAAGAACAGACAAATTAGAGTTTACATCGATTTCAGAGATCTTAATCGGCATTGTCCTAAGGATGATTTCCCAGTTCTGATTACAGAACTTTTAATTGATGCAACAGCTGTCTATGAAGCACTTTCCTTCATAGATAGATATTCTGGATATAATCAGATCCGAATGGCCCCAGAAGATGAAGAATCAACAGCCTTCAGAGCCCCTCCGGGTGTGTTTTGATACCAGGTAATGCCTTTTGGCTTAAATAATACAGGTGCAACATATCAGTGTGCCATGAATCGTATCTTAAAACTCTTCTTAGGGAAGTTTGTTGAATTATATATAGACGATTTGGTGGTTAAATCAAAACATTGTTCTAATCACTTGGCTGATTTGGAAGTCATATTCCAAAATCTTCGACAACGTAATTTGAATATGAACCCCTTAAAATGTGATTTTGGGGTAACCTCAAGAAAATTTCTCGCTTTGTTGTACTCCATCGTGGTATTGAAGTCGATCCTGAGAAGACCAAGTCAATCCTTGGTATGTCACCTCCTTGAAATTTGAAATAATTAAGAGGACTTCAAGGACACTTAGCCTATATTCGGCATTTCATCGCCAATTTAGTAGGCAAAAGTTTACCCTTCCCCAAATTGATGAAGAAGGGAGTCACTTACCAGTGGACTGAAGAATGTCAGGAAGCATTAGATATTCTTAAGAAATACCTCTTGAGTCCACCGGTACTCATGCCACCTGTTTAAGGAATACCACTTATCCTCTACGTGACAGCTCTAGAGCTATCATTGGGTGCCTTTCTTGCTCAAAAGAATGATGTTGGGAATGAAAACAACCTCTAATATCTTAGTCGAACTATGCTTGAAGCAGAAACCCGGTATTCAAGTATTGAGAAGTGTTGCCTGGCATTAATCTTTGCAGTTCATAAGTTGAGACACTACCTGCAACATCACGAGGTCCAATTGGTATCTCGAAATAACCCGCTCAAATTCATCCTTAGTTGTCCAATGCTTACAGGACGTCTGGCAATGTGGGAAATTATTTTACAGCAATTCGACATTCAGTATGTGTCTCAAAAGGCGATAAAGGGCCAAGCTCTGGCTGATTTCCTTGCTGAACACCCTTCGGTGGAAGACACATCTTCAGATATTGAACTCCCTGATGAGGAATTCTTCTCTATTCAAGAAAGTCCTCAGGCATGGGAAATGTATTTTGATGGTGCTTCCAGAAGTCCAATAGGGAGGAAAATGGAAAATCCTAAATTCAACAAATTTGGCTTAGGAATTGTGCTCATTTCTCCAGAAAAGGCAGTGTTACCTTATTCCTTCTTATTGTGGGAAGGTGGTACTAATAATGAAGCTGAATACCAAGCTCTCATCGTAGGCTTGGAATTAGTGCTTTAAGCACAAGTGAACCACTTAAAAGTGAAAGGTGATTTAGACCTGGTAATCAAACAAGTCAATGGGGATTATGCCATCAGAAAAGAAGAACTAATCCCTTTATATGATTACGTCAGAGAGTTAATGGAGGAATTTCTTTCGGAATCGACATTTTCTTATGTCCCAAGATCACAAAATGCTCAAGCTGATGCATTGGATAATATAGCCACAGCTCTGGCAGATCCAAATCGGGACAAGACAACCATCAGTATTGCCCACCGTCATGAAATTTTACCTTATGTTCGAATCAGAACAGAGGAAATTAATGAAATTAGTCCCATTCCTGAACAGTATGGTCATACTATAGGATGGATGTCACCTATTAGGGAATACCTTCAAAATGGAACACTTCCACCTGATAGAGCCGAGAAAGAACAAATCTGGCGATGTGTGGTCAATTTTACTCTTTATGATAGCCCAGATCACTTAGAGAAAATTCTCTACAAACGTGGTTTTGATGGAGTTCTCTTCAGATGCATTGATGGTGAAGAGACAATGGCTGTCATGAATGAAGTGCATGCAAGAGTCTGTGGTGCCCACCAGTCTGAACATAGACTGTCTGATCAGATTCAAAGGATTGGATACTTTTGTCCTTCAATGATACAAGATTGTGTCGATTTCACAAAGAAGTGTCATTCATGGCAAGTACATGCCAACTTCATTCATCAACCTCTAGAGTTGCTTCATACAACTAAATACTCATTCCCATTTTCCACATGGGGAATGGATGTGGTGGGACCTTACCCTTCGACTACGGCCAATCAGTTTAAGTACATTCTTACTGCTACTGACTTCTTTTCCATGGGCAGAGGCAATACCTCTCAAGGAAGTAAGTTCTAAACGCGTTGTTAGCTTCATCAAGTCTAACATCATTACTATATTTGGTGTCCCTCATACCATATTGACGGATAATGGCACCAACTTCTGTTCATCCGAGTTGAAGAAGTTGTATCAAGAATACAACATCAAATCCAACCATTCATCTTGGTATCATGCAGTGGCCAACGGCCAGATAGAAGATTTCAACAATACTCTTTCAAATATACTACAAAATATGGTGGATAAAGATAAGAAGTCATGGCCTGATAAACTATTTTATGATTTATGGGCTTATCGGACTACCACCCGCACTGCAACTCGGTCAACTCCATATTCATTGGTATATGGAACGGAAGTAGTCTTGCCAATTGAAATTCAACTACCCTCGCTCAGAGTAGCCATTTGTGATCAGTCATCTATAGATGAACAATCTCAAAAGCGATTGAATGAATTGGAACGGTTAGATGATAAAAGATTGTGCACTTTGCACCACTTGGAAGTCTATCAGAATCGAATAGCACGACCTTTTAACAAAAAAGTTTGTCTTCATTCATTCAATTAGGGAGAATTGGTATTAGTTCCTAGAACTCCAATGATACCAGGAAAGAAACCTCCCAAGCATGATCCAAAATGGGAAGGACCTTACTCAATGCATAGGTTCTACTCTAATGGAGCTTATTCATTAATATCGATGGATGAAGAACTCATCACTACTCCAACCAATGCCACATTTTTGAAGAAGTATTTCGCATAAACACAAAATACATCCTAAATGGTCCGGTATGACCTTAAACTGCACAACCGTCCAACAAGACGTTAAACTGCATAACCAATGGTCCGGTATGACCTTAAACTGCACAACCGTCCAACAAGACGTTAAACTGCATAACCAATGGTCCAGTATGACCTTAAACTGCACAACTGTCCAGCAAGACCTTAAACTGAAAAACCAATGGTCCATACATATGACCTTAAACTATTTTTACTTTCATCCCACATGACCTTAAACTGTGAAAAAGTTCCCTAAATGGTCCAGTATGACCTTAAACTGCAACTAGGTCCTGTATGACCTTAAACTGCATAAATGGTCCAGTATGACCTTAAACTGCAACTAGGTCCTGTATGACCTTAAACTGCATAAATGGTCCAATATGACCTTAAACTGAAACTAGGTCCTGTATGACTTTAAACTGCATAAATGGTCCAGTATGACCTTAAAACTGCATCATCAACGGTCCATGCATATGACCCTAAACTATTTGCAAGTCCCTTATGTCCAGCAAGACGTTAAACTGTGATGTCCTAACTACATGATGCTAAACTGTATAAAAGTACCTTACGTTTGGAAAGATGTTAGACTACATAATCATAAAAGGTCTTGCATGACCTTAAACTACACCACCGCCCAGCATGACATTAAACTGCACCATCCACGGTCCATGCATATGACCTTAAAATATTCGCACTTTCGTCCAACATGACGCTAAACTATATCATCCCTTTTTCGTCCAAAATGACGTTAAACTATGAAAAAAGGTCCCCAATGTGTCCAACATGACGTTAAATGGTGTACTCTTTTGTCCTCACTGCATGACATTAAATTGCACAGTCCCCCTTTCGTCCAACATGACGTTAAACTATATTGTCCCCATCGTCCTAACTACATTACGCTAAACTGTACAGAAAGTCCTTGATATGTTCTACATGAAATTAAACTATACATTGTCCCTTCTACACGACACTAAACTGTGCAGCACCAATAGTCCTAACTGCAAAACTTTAAACTGCATATTCCCTTCATACGTCCTACATGACGTTAAACTGTGTATCGTTAAGGTTGCTGCTACCTCTTGTTTCTCACACCGAGTATGACTCACATGAGGTTAGAGTAAAATTCAACCATAACACTCTCTCTGGGCTACTAACCATGTGTAAGTCCCAACATCATTTTTTAGGTCGTTGTCCCCAAGAACAACTTGATCATTAATTCATTCTTTAATTGAACTACGCGGACTTTGATCCTTGCCTTCCAGGCTGGGTACGTAGGCAGCCTCCCAAGGTTCAAGCCCAAAATCAATCTCTTCACATCGGTTCACCTCCATCTCATATGATTTTGATTCGTGAAACCGCCCCTAGAATCAATATCTTTACATTGGTTCACTTTCATCCTTGTTATACGACGTTAAACTATACAACACTTTTGTCCAGTATGACAATAAACTTCAATATTCTTTTACACCCTCACCTGAGAGGGAACCATTATTTACATTGATTTTTAATCATGTTTCATTTCAAAGACTACGTGTATACATGGCAATGCCCAAACCTTTTATCTTGGGTTAAACCATCATTGTACTAAAGTCCCCTTTCACCCTTCACATGTACGAACCAAATTTGTACAGAAGGTATTTCTAGAACTATGTGGGCTTGATTCCCATCCTTATGGGATACGTAGGAACATTCGGGTGTCCCTCAAATCCAGCACCATGTCTATTGGGCCTAACCCCAAATTCCACTTTTAGTCCCTTGGCTGAAAATTCCCCATGAAAACACACACTATGTATTTCATATAATGGTCGAAGTTCTATGACCCTAAACTAAGATCTCTAATCCTTTTGTCTCACAAGAAATTAAACTATAGTTTAAGAACTATGTATGTCTTGATTCCCATCCTTATGGGATACGTAGTGAAGTCCAACATTTCCAGTCAGGACCCAGCCACAACATGATTATGGTTAGCATTGATCTGTGTATCTCTGTATACATTGGAAAATACCCATATTTATGTGTCATAATCCTAACCTTAAATATTTTCAGATCTTCATACCCCTTTTCCTGACTTTTAGTCACAAAAATGTCAAATTTCTGAGAGTTCTTTTACCTGACTATGCAGCACGTGCCCAAAGGTGGCCTTGCATAAACAGTCCATAGAACAGACTTTTCAGCCAAAAGATACTATTATCTGACTATGGAGCCAATTCCCTTAGGTGGCCCTACATAATTCAACCCCCTAACGGGTTTTTCGGATACTGGTAACTTAATTCTTATGAAGAAATCCTCTTTTGTCCTTATTGGTCTTAAATGACAGTATGTAGGGATCCGCAAGAATATACATCCTTAACATATTTGTCCCATATCCTTTTTCATGATCTGAAAGTATTCAAGTCTTTGGTTTATATTCTCCTTCCCTACGTTTGGGTCAGACCTTCGTAGAAGTGATATCCATCCATTTCTTCAATAATATTGTTTGAAAATATCTTCTCCATATTCAAGTACCTCTTTCCATACAGAAAACTATATACTTTGGAAAATTTGAATCTCCATAAACATTCACTGGCTTTTAGCACTAGGAAAGTATATTTCTGAGAGTTCTTTTGCCTGAATATGCAGCACGTGCCCATAGGTGGCCTTGCATAAATAGTCTATATAACAGACTTGTTAGCCAAAAGATACTATTTTATTTTACTGTGCAGCCAATGCCCTTAGGTGGCCCTGCATAATTCAACCCCCTAACGGGTTTGTTAAATAATGGTAACTTCATTCTTGGGAACTACTTCTTCTAATGCCTTTTAGCTCTTTTTCATATCATTCCTTAGATTCAAATATTCTTAAGTCATAGTTTACATATTTTTCCCTCATACTTGAGTATGGTACTATGTTTTCAGATTAATTGTCAAGGAATTGAGTCAATTCTAATTCATTCGGTCAAAGCTATTTCGACCTTAAACATTAGCCTCTTTATGTCCAACGTGCATGACTTTAAACTGCCCACAAAAGACAAGGGAACACTGAATAAAAGTCAAGTTCCAGCTCACTAAACATACATTTTTTATGATTTAGGTAATATTGAGAAATTAAGAGATTCAAAGTTTGTAGGGTTATTTATATTAATCCTAGTAAAATCAAACCATGCTTACTAGGGCCATTGGCTTATGTAAATTTAAAGCCGGTAGTGAAAGAATGAAGGTACAAATGATTGAAGATGAAAGTATTCTCCATTGATGCACAAGAATTAGAGGGACATCCACAGATTGGATCCTCTTATTTTTTTTCAGGAGATTACAAAAGACTGTCAACATAAGTCTTCACTTGATGTACAGCATCCCGAGCTTCATCAGCAGCTACTTGAAGCTCGTGCACTCGACCATTTTTACTCTTCTCAGCTTGATGGAGTGCCTTCTTGGCATCTACAATGGCTTTCATACCATTCATTTGAACTCCCTCCAATGAATTATTGATCTGATCAAGTTCCCCAGTAACAACATCTAACTGTTGCTGGAGCTACACCTGTTGGACGAATTTTTATTTGATTTTATGTTTCAACTCCTTCATCTTGGTAGCATAATCATCCTCATCTCGGGATACCGTAGCCTAAAATTTACTGATGTTAACTGACAGTTTTACCCTGGTCAGATCTTCAAGACACTTTTTCTCCTACTCCCTCCTAAAGATGACCAGTTTCACCGCGGCATGGATCTTTTCATATCCAAAACTGCCAAGTCCTAGCATGACAAACTGGGATGATAATCGAGGGATCTTTGATGATATCTCTTCTAAAGGAACCTCAAATATGATTTTCCATATGTTGTTCCATGCCTTGCGTCGTGAAAATCTGAACTCTTTAAGCACCTATGGGTCCGATTAAACATCATCATCACAAGGGGGCATGTAATCTGGGATTAATGCACTTAAAGAAGTGCCATGTTCTGCTCTTTCCCCCCTGACCTGTGCTTCTTCGCTTTCAATTTCCGTTGGGGCTGAGGCTTAAGCCTCACCTCTAGATCTAGACATTGTAGTTGATGGACCTACATGATTAATCAAAAGATTTGGTTAGCTTCAAAGGATAACAAAAGAATTGATTGTCTTGCAAATTATGTACAATCACAAATATTGTTATCCCTTACCCGACGGTGGATCAGCAACCTGAGACGACTCCTCCCCATCTTTCCCAATCTCAAAAGGATCTTCAAGATGGGTCTCAGGAGGGTTTACTGGGTTTAGCTCTACTTGAGCTAATGTTTCTGCAATGGTAGGGTTGACATCAATGTCCACACCCTCTTTTGGCATTGGCAGTTTAGCCGCTTCTATGGATGGAACTACATATTATTATTTTCAGTCGTGATTAGAAGTGTAAATTATAAGAAAATTTACTTGGCGAAGGATAACACTCACGGAAAAGGTCTTCTAAATCACATGAAAACTTAGCATGATCATAAAATTATTCGAAATACATGCCATGATTCATCATTTCATCCAATGATATTTCAGAATCCTGGTTAGTCTCACCAGTGGGAGCGTTTGATGTGTCTTCTTGATGACATACGTCCTGCAGCCCCTGACCCTGGACAGCATCTTCGGGTAAAATCACTGTATCAGTTGCATCAGTTGCAACAGTCACCAGAAGCTCTAATGTAGGAGTTGAACCTGAAGTATCACAGAATGGAAGTCAGTCGGTATTTCGTTCAACATTTTTATGAAGCATTGTTGACTTACCAGAAACAGGTTCTTCTTTTCTTGCAACAGCAGTAGGAGGGATACTAGGAATAGATGCTAGCTCTTCTCCAGGAGCAGCCAAGTCAGCTTGGATCTGTGATTGTTCCACATCACCCTCTGTGGTCTTTGAAGGAGGATCAGTCCTTTCCCTCAGGAGGGAAATTGAAGAAGCCTCTACAATCCCCAGAAATATGAGTAAACCATGTGGTCATGGATATAGACGCATGATTACTCGAAGGAATTACCACTGCTAATGAAGCGTTTAGCTATGGACTTCCTCCTTCATTGCCTTTACTTATTTGGGTTTTTGGGAGTATCGGTAGTCTCCCTTATTGTCACTTGGATTGGCGAATGGAAGGCTATGTCCAATGCCTCATTCATCGCTTGCTGGCCTGGAGATATCTCCCACATTTCGCGAGGAGAATCAGCAACAGCCCCGATGGCAGTACCACCAGGGCTATATTGTGGTGAAGGAACCTCAGTTCCTTTCTTTGCAAGCTGCAAGATGAAGAAAATAACTTCCTTAAGTAACAAAGATTTGAATGGAATCAAGTTTCAAAGAAAATAGGAAAAGAAAACTTACATCTTCAGGAGCCACATACTCATGCCACTCCTCATCTCCAGAACCACTAGCCCCCTCAGTGGCGCCACGATCATTCATTTCCTTCACCTGTCTGGTGATAGGAACGGACTCATCAGTGGCGTATATGAGAATTTCCAGCTCTCTGATATAAGCCCGCACTTCATTGGGGTTATCCTCATATTGGAGATTTGTAGAAGCCAGAAGATTCCCTATTCCAGGAAGTTGTAGGCCCTCACACAAATCCAGCCAGGCGGTCTCAGTACCACATTATAAACTCTACCATAACTAGACAGCCTCTGGTCTTAGATATGAAGGCTGCGAGGAAGGTTCTAGAATCTTTGATTTCAATTTATTCCCAGCTCCTACAACTACAGATAGAGAATAATAAAATAAGACTTATTACTTTATAAAGTAGCAGTGATTGAATTACCACAATGAAGTAACTCACCAGGAGTTGATGGAGTGGGTCTTTTAATTCTGGTCGGAGGATTATATCGGGCACGGAACCACTTTTCCGCTGGTTGTACCTCATCATCCCCATCTTGGGAATCTGGTGATTCAGTTCTAGAGGAGGAGTCTGTCGAATCAACTTCAGGTGGGGAAGCATCACCTTAATGAGGAAGGGTTTCTTTCTCTACAGTCCTCTTCCTTTTCCCCACCAGATAAACTGGGTGATTCAATATCCCTTTGGGGTATGATGCTATCTAGTGTTCAGAATAATATGTAGTCAAATTAGGTGCCTCTTTTTCAATTGGTAGATCAAATACTGCCCCAGTATTCTCCCTTGACGTTAGCAATCATAGTTGTCGATCAACCATCAGATGTTGCTATAACCTGACATGTACTGAAGTAGATATGACAATCTGTTGCAGACATTTGAATTGACGTGCAAATCTATATGGAGCATAGGCCCCACATATAATTTCTCCGTCAATCTTGGAAACTAGCACACCATCCATACAAGCTAGCATGTATTCCCTCAAATCCAAATGGGTTGTTACATCATCAACAAACCACCCGATTGGTGGACTTCCATAGGGAAATAAGTTTAATTCCTTAAACATACTCAGTCTCACTTTCATTTCATAGGCATTAACATCTAATGGAGCAACTCTAGAGAATGCCTGCACTGACGGCCTGAAAGAACTTCCAAAAACTTGTAATCCATTCTGTACATTGTAAGTCCTGAAGTGAGTGGCAATCCATCCCCATAAAACTTGGAATGGTCCCACTATTCTTAAAGGAGATTTACCCATGAAGACATAAGGTAAACTCCTGTGAATCTTTGCTAAAATGGGGGTATCCAACCCAACCATTTTTCCCTCATCTAACTTTGCTGCAATGATGAAGGTCCCTGGCCTGACGCCTCCCTTTGAATCCCTGACTGGAAAGAGATAAACGCTAAGCCACATTTCCAAGAAGCCCGCCAGATGAGTCTTCTTTGGGATCCATTGATTCACCTCATATCCCCACTTCTCGAACTCTCCTACTTCTAGAGTTGGCCAGAATGTGCCAGGAGCACCCCTCTTCTCAGGTTTTGTGCAGGTGGTAAGACGTTTGGGCCTCTTATCCTTGGATTTATTTTTCTTGGATCCTTTCTCCTTCGGCTCCTTATCCTTTGGCTCCTTTTCTTTCTTCTCAATAAGAAATATATTCATCCACTCCTCCGGATTAATATCCTTTCTAGAATGAGTTAATGAGGTCTCTGAACTCTTGAGCCGGTGGAAGATCTTAAATAATTCCCGAGCTAAAGCAGGAGTCTTCTCTGAATCATTTCAAGTCACCTTGGGTGGAATGAATTCATCATACATGTCACCCAAAATTGGAGCCCATGAGATCTTTTGGACATCCCATAGACTAATGCCTACTTCTCCATGAGTCAGATGAAAAGAATTAGTTGCTGGACTCCAATGGCTAAGTATCTCCGGCACGAAGTTATCATGTCTGTAAACATATGTTTTCCCAACCCAGACAACTTCGTATATCGCCACTCCTTTCAGATCCTCGACAAACTCTTCATAGGTTTGTCGCACCCAGTATGCCCACATCCAAGTTAGCTTCACGCCTCCCCCAGGAAGGAAGTCCCGACTTTTCTTCTAGCCTTTGGATTGATCCATCTAAGCATTTTGGAAGATTGAAGGATGACAATGTGGTTGCATCTCAGGTGTATGATCTTCCAGATCTGGTGTACAAGGGCTATGATGCATCATATAGTCCTTATCCACTGTTCCAGCATTTAGAAATACTCCTCCACCTGAGATATTTGCTGAAGAAAAGTTGGTGTAATTTTGAAACCATGAAAATGGAAGATAGTTCTTTGCTTCTGGAATGGTGACTTCTCGCAGATGACCATAGACATACAAAGGCAGATAAGTTCTCTGTGGGAAGTCACGATGATATTTATTCAGATACTTAGCCAAATAAGGAAGAGTGCTATCTTTGACAGTATAATAATCATGGCCAATGATGTTCATCATATCATCAATCCGCTTGCTAGCCAGTTCATCAACTATTCTGGGTCTAAGAGCTATTGATTCTGCACAAAAGTTGAATAAATTAACTTTTAAGTAAGTTGATTTTTCATAAAATTTGTGAAAGAATTAGAAAAAAATGGCTAAGGAATTAAGGCGCGCAAGTACAGATGTGCCGCGAAAGTGTTAATGTGCCGCACAAGTTTCGGTCATGCAAGTGTCACCGCGCAAGTCCTATTACCTTGACATCAGCACAGCGACGAAGAAACAACGGAAAGAAGAGACTTGCGTGGAGAAGGTGACTTGTACAGAGAGAGCTCTAGAATCCGGAATCAGATTCTATGCGCGGAAAATGAACGTGTATTTATAGGCCAGGCGGCCCATCTGCGCGCCTACACCCAGTGCGCTCCAGCCCTGCGCGACTCGAACCTGCGCGCCTAGTGTTGTGCACCGAAAGACTTGCACGCCTCCTTTCCTTTGGTTTTCTTCTTTTCCTCAGAGTCAAATCCTCATTTCTTTTAGATCCAACTCTGAGGGGGGACTTTTGTTGACACTCCTTTTCATCAGAGAGTCTAAAGATTGGAAAAGGGAAATACCTTAGTCTAAATTGATTCATCCTTTGAAGAAACATCAAAAAATCGACAAAGGGATGAACAAAGAGAACATTGCCCATAGGTCACGCAAGTTCCCTCATGGTCACGTAGGTATACTTGCGTGCTTCCTAGTGGTCACGCAAGTGACTTGTGCGACCTAAGTGATAACCGCCCGGGTCTTCTTCAACCTATAAATAGACCCTGTGGGCCCGCCATTTGGGAGGAATTTTTTTTCTTCAGAAATTCAGATTTGAGCTCCCGGCACCCTAGTCTCTTCTCAAAGATTCTGAAACACTTATAAGGTAATTTCTTACCTAGAACGGAAGATCTAAGGAGGAGGAAGAACGCCTAAGTGTTGAAACTCATCAACACTTGCGTGCCTGAGTGGCCAACCCTTAAGGGAAATGGCCACACTTGCACACCGCCTTACTCCTTCAATAGAACTTGCGCGCCACTATTCTGGAAGAACCTCAAGATGATTCTAAAGGAATTGATCAAAGGATTGCTCAAGTATAACCTACTGGTTAACAATCACGCAAGTACCCATGAATCGCGCAAGTATACCTGTGCAACCAGACTTGTGCTCCCACGCAGTACTTGCGCGACTCTTAGGACTTGCGCGCCCTTACCTTTTTGGGTGTCATTCTTGCCTATTTCACCCCTCTTATGCCATTCCACCTCTCCTGTTCAAAATTCAGTCTTCAAGAAAATCTTCTAAGACATTTATGGCATGTATTCTTGATTGAATTCCTCATTTGAAAGGAATTCCATGAAACATTTCTCAAAACCTAGTGATTTACACATCTTGTCACTAAGGTTAGAGATTCCATTCATTCAACGTCATCCTTTAAAGATGAGAGAACCCTAATCTGGGCATCCTCCTCAGGAGTAAGCCCCAAATCCTCATTAACTTGGGCCTCCTCCTCAATAGTTAGCCCTAGTCCAAGTTCTCAAATTTGGGCCTCCTCCTCAGGAGTAAGCCCCAATCATAATTCAAAGTTCCATCCTTAATTCTGGGCCTCCTTTTCAGGAGTAATCCCCAAATTAAGAGTATTCAAATCTCCATAAAACACATATACCTTTTATGGACCCTGTTCACCTGGGAATACTTTTTTAGGAGTAATCCCCAGTCATAAATATGGGCATTCTCTTCAGGAGAAAGCCCCAAGTCCCTTAATTTTTTTTCATGTCTCTTAACCTGGGCCTCCTTCTCAGGGGTAAGCCCCTGTCTTAATTTATCTTAACCATTCTTAATTTACCTTTGATCTGGGATTCCTTCTCAGAAGTAAAACCCAATAATAAGTCCTCTCCTAATTTGGGCCTCCTTTTCAGGAGTAAGCCCCAAGTTAGAGTATTTAAATCTCCATGAAGCACATATACCTTTATGGACCCTGTTCCTGGATTTCTTCCCTGAAGTAAATCCTAATCTTCATTTATCTAGGTAGTCATACATACATAAGTCCCACATTATTTCTTATGATTGCATCTTTCATGGAAAAATTGTCTAATTTATACCAATACCTATTTTTTCTCACATCGAGCATGACTCACGTGAGCTTAGAGTGTAAAAGTAATTATGACATCCTTATTTGAGCCATCAATCATAAACATCATAATCTCTTACTCGAACTGCGTGGGTTCTGATTCCTTTTCTAAACAAAGGATTCATAGGTAGCCCATCTGCGGGTTCGATCCCAACTCTGAAATAATCTATGTCCTTCTGAATGAAAATAAACTTCAAGTGCCCCACTGAGTGGCTTTAAAACCAGCCTCATCATCATAATCACCAAGAGACTTCTATATAAATGTGTTGAAGGATACCATTGACCAATAATATCTAATAAATACAGATGATTCTCTATTGATGAAGAACCTTGAATACATATAAAAGATTCTCTAAATTTCCTATATATTTAATCATTGATTGTCAAATCTGAAGGAAAGTTCATTTTATACTTTGGAATGTAATAAGGATTCACGAACATAACTTAAATCTATAAAGAGATTCCCGGAGTAGACAATAATTCCCCTCAAAAAGGTGTGATGAGTCCGACCTCCCATCCTCTCGACCAATGCAAATTCCTAATCCTCATCAATCCACAAACTAATGAGCGCCTACCTTTGGAAAGTAGGTCCAAATGGATGTGGAATCATTGGATGTTTCCGATTCTACGAACAAACCCGTTAGAAACCGATCGAAATGTTTGAACCTCCCATCAAGGAGGTCATCCCCAAATTCCGAGGGAAACAGATACGTAGGTCTAGTGAGGTGATACTCAAATTTTACCCAAGATTCCCTTTTCAAGTTTCTAACTTGGGGAGTTTTGTGTCTCTTTTCATATGAATTTTATAGTCTTGAAAACTGAACTAACATTACTAATGTTTTGGTTCTAACATCTTTGACCATGAATTAAGGGGTAAGGGCCCCAATAGGGTTTAGTGACTGAAAATGATTTGGTAGTTTTCATACATGAGTGGGGGATTTTTCTTGACCCTAATTTTATGATTTTAAACCTGAAACATGATATGGGGAATGTACGTGAGGAGTAACCATAAGAATGGTTTCCAACACGATATTTATAAGGGTTTAAGAAGGTATGAAAATCCTCTCCTAAGTACAAATTTTTCTTTGGTTGATGGGTCTTTTTTGTGGGAAACTTATGCAGAGCCAATCATGGCATATTGTGCATAGTCAAAAAAATGTGTCCTCAGGACACTAACTCTCCATCTCCAATGGTTGGGTAATTTTATAAAAATTCATCTTTTTATAGACCACAAGGGTGGATTTTCAATGGAGTTGTGTGTGAAAACTATGGGAGTATTTGTATCATTTTGATCACGAATGGGGAAAACACTTCCACACATATTTGGCTTGTGTAGGGAGGGTTGAAGAATGGTGTAGTTTAATGTCGTGAAACTAGGACATGGGTGGTGCAGTTTAATGTCTTACTAATAGGACATTTGGTATTTTAAATGAAAACTAAGGGGTAATTAATTCTCCCTTTTCATGTTATTCTGAACAGGAATATTCTATCATTTTCTAGCATAAAGGGGAAAAGGATGTGAATTGTAATCCGGGTGTTTTTGAATCCAAGGAGTGATATGGGATGTAAAATTCATATGGCGTATAGAGGTAGGAAAGGCCTCTATTGAGGATGGATTTTTCTCTAGTTTATAGGCATTTTTTTGTGGGAAACTTATGAAAAGAAAACTGATGCATATTATGAATAGTCAAATAGAGGTGTCCCCAAGATACTGACCCTCTATCTCTAATGGTCGAGGAAGGTTATATGGATTTATACATTTCCAGACACAGAGTTTGGTTCATGAAGGGAGGGTCCCTGAATAAGAAATGGGGTATTCCAGGGTAAAATTTCCCAGGAATAGGTGAAGTTGTTTCCCCAGTGCATGTATGAAAATATTCCCTATACTGGTCAGACCTGTTTACAGGGAAAGGGGGATTTATTTTCTATGAATGTACCCAAGTTTGAAAATAATGCGTCACTGTGTATTCTATGAGAGCAGGAATCAATCCATGTTTAGTTCTTGATGCAAAAAATCCCTACATAGGTCTGATCCATGCATAAGGAGGGGCATTTTGAATTTTCTTAATTTGGGGTGGCTAGACTGGGATATAAGAATATGGGTGTCTCTATGTATCCTGTGTGGATAGGAATCAAGACGTACATAGTTCTTGATACCATAAAATTTTAGTGTTGTGTGATTAGGACATGGGCCATACAGTTTAATGTCATTTGGTGAGGAAAATGGAACCACAATTTAGTGTCATTTTATAGGGATGAATTTTCAAAGAAACCATGTGTGAGTAAAGGAAAATCTAGTCAAGGTATTTTGACATGCTCTAGACATAAAAGGGGAGGCAATTGTAAACCACAGTTCTAGGAATTCTCAAACCAAGGAAATGATATGGGACATGGAATCCATTGGGGCATAATGAGGTTGTAAAAGAATCTCCTAGGGATGGATTTTTCTCTTTTTGATAAGTCTTTTTTGTGGGAAACTTATGCAGTGAAAACCAGGGAATATTTTTCAGAGTCAAACAGAGGTTTCATCATGACACTGACCATCCATTTCTGATGTCCATGGAGGTTCATGAAGATGAAAAACTGCTTAGGGTATAATGTTTAATTGATGTAATGAGGATGTCTAGGAATATAAGAAATACCCCAACCATGATTGGATATGGATTGTGGAATCCCCTACATAGATCTGACTCATATATAGAGGGGATTTTTATTTCTTTGATGGATCCCTTAATAAGGGACTTGAACTCGTGATCTCATATATAAATTTTCATACATGGATAGTATTATTTTATTTGTTCTTTGGCTGGGACTAGGATACAAGGCCCACCCATCACTATATATCTCATTGAAATGAGAATCAAGACATACGTTGTTCTTGTGATCCCATGCAGTTTAACATCATGTAGTAAAGACGAAGATTAACTGATGTGAATGAGGGGAAATGATGTTGTTGATATTGAGGTACAAGACCCAGATGTTTCCAAGCATATTTATGGGGAAAGAATCATGTCACACGGTTCTTGTAAGGGTTCCCTATATAAGTCTAATCCATACAAAGAGAATGAGGGATTTTCTTATTGCATATAGACCTAAGATTGGAGATCTGGGTATCACTACATATCTTGTGAGGTTAGGAATCAAGCCACATGTAGTTATTGAGGGATCCCTATGCAGATCTGGATCATACACAAGGAGGAGAGAATTTTTTAAATCATCATGGCAGATGACCAATGTCGAGGTCGATGTTCTTTCATGTGAGGGAATCGTAAATGGTTTGTTTAGTTTATTTTTGTGTGTCTATGATGCCGGTAGCACAGTTTAACATCATATTTTAAGGAAGGAGGGAGAAGAAATGTTCCAATGGGAGGTACATAGCACAATTGATATAAACCAACATGAGTGATAGCATGAGAGACCCTATGCCACACTACACGCTTCAAAATGGAACTTAGGTCAAGGGGCCAGAAGGTTGATTGGATTTGTGGCTAGTCTCATGATATAACATTCATGCATCACTAAGTACCCCATGTATATGGGAATCAAGTCACACATAATTCTTGAAAGAAACCTCCCTGCATCAGTTTGACCCATATGTAAGTAGGGGGAATTTTTATTCTTTTTTTATGGTGGATGGACCCGAGATATGGCATCTGGGAATATCTACATATCCTGTAAGGGTAGGAATCAAGTTGTACATAGTTTTTGAATGAAAATTCACCATTAATTTCTGACTAATATGTAGAGGATGGAATATTTTTTGTTATTTGTGTTTGGACCCAGGACATAGGTTCTAGGCATAACTACGTTTCTCATTGGATTGATAATCAAGCCACACATAGTTCTGAAGAAAGGGAGTTCCTATGTCGATCTAATTCTCACATAGGATCATGAACATTTCATCTTTATCCATTACAAATTTGGATTATGTGAAACAAACCATTGATTGGAACAATGATCATGTGGTTAGGATGATAGATTCCATGCAATTTTACGTCTTTCGGTAAGGACATTGATCACACGAGTTGAAGGAAAAGGTATGTCGTATCCTTAATTTTAACATCCTATGATCAGTATGATAACTCATAGTTTAAGTTCATAGAGTGTAGACCATATGCACATTTTATCATCGTGTGGTTAGGACAATGGAAACACCATTTAACATAATATTTTGGGGATGAATTCTATACAATTTAACATCGTGTGGTTAAGACATTCGCGCTATGCAGTTTAACTTCTTATAGAAAGGAATTTTTATTCTCCAGTTTAAAATATTTTAATCGGGACTTTCATGCTATACAGTTTAATGTTGTACAAAAACGACATTTCATCATGAATTTTATCATCTTACGATCAGGACATTCATGCTATGTAGTTTAATATCATACAAGAAGGACATTTCATCCTATAGTTTAACATATTATGATCCAGATGTTGGATCCTTTGGATACATGAAATATTTATTCAGGAACCTTGCATTAGTAAGGGATGTAATGAGTTATCCATCCATTGAAATTGAGTAATATGATCCATTATAGTAGACATAATGTATTACATATGGTCCTTACCATTTTGGTACCAATTTTGGAGGTTTATTTCCAAGTATCATCAGATTTCTGAGAACCAATACAATCTCTACTTAAAAGAATGTCTAGAGGTTAACCTTTTTGTTGAAGTCTTGTGCAATCCAGTTTTGTTAAACCTCCAAATGTTGTAAGGTATGAAATATCTTTGCATCGAATCATTGAAATTCTTTTAGGTGATTCTAGGATTGCTCATTGGTGGATATTTGGTCACATATGGTAATGAAAATCAAGGGAAATTGAAGTTTGATAGGTAGAAATACCTCTGTACCATATACCAATAAATAGAGGGTTGCTTGGGTAGCAGTGCGGGTCACGGTCCGATAGGCCCACATAGCATGAAGGAGCTTGTCCGAACATGACTTATCATTCTTATCCACAATCTTTTGGAGTATATTGGATAGGGTCTTGTTGAATACCTCTATCTATTTTTTAGTCGCTGCATTATAGCGAGATGAACATTTGATCTTGATACCATTCCCCTAATATAATTTCTCCAACTCAGCAGAATAGAAGTTGGTTCCATTTTCCATCAGTATGGTGTGAGTGAAACGAAATATGGTGATTATGTTTGATTTCACAAATCTAACATTTTTTTTCCTCAAATTCTTTGAGGGGTATGAATTCTCCCAATTTGGAAAAGAATTCAGTTGCTGTGAGGATATACTTGAACTGTTTGGATATAATAGGATGGTATGGTACTGCGATGTCCATTCCTCATATGGAAAATGGCTAAGAGTACTTCTCTATGTGAAGTAGCTCTGTGGGTTGGTGGATAAAATTGGTATGAACTTGGTAGGAATGACACCTCTTAGTGAGTGCAGTCCTGCATCATAATGGGCCAACAGTATCCAAGCCTTCAAACATGATGGGAAAACTTGGATCCAGATTGGTATACACCATAGACTCTAGTGTGTACTTATTTTATGTTGGCAGTGGTATATCAAAGGTCTGATTATAGAGGAACTTTTGTTTAGTTGTTCTATCATAAAGAACAAAATTAATTTCTAATCTCTATATTTTCTCACTTATGGATCTATCCGAAGAGAGTTATCCCTTTTGTAGGTAGTCCACAATGGGAGTCATCCATCCGATGGTAGGACAATGCATCTCAGGGATAGGGATGATCTCATCTATTTCTTCCATGTTGACTTGAATGAATGACGAGACCATCTAATGGTGTGCAATGATGATGACCGTTTCATCCTAGTCTCGATCAACCAGAGTTATGGATGCATTTTCCAATGCATCAACTTGGGAATTTTTCTACTAGGGGACATGAATCAATGTTTTTTTAGGGTATTTACACCATTATTCCTCATACATGGTCAAACAAAGGGATTGGTTCTTCTTTTTTGATGGAATAATTGTCATTAACCTACTTGAGGACCAATTCCGAATCTCCTTTTATCTTCAAGTGTTTTACTTGTAATTGAAGTGTAAGGTGTAGTCCTGTAATGAGATCTTGATATTCTGCCTCATTGTTCGTGCACCCCTTTGACAGTAGAAAGGAGTGAGGCAGGACCACCTTTACTAGATATATGAGTGTGGCCCCTAACCCCACTTTGTTAAACTTGGGGTCTTCCATTGTTTTCCATATTGGGCTTTTGGATGGACAATTAAAATGAATATCCTAGATTTGAGGGTCTTCCTTAATAGAGAAAATCTCCTCATCGGGTAGTTCAATATCTATTGAAGTTGTTTCTGCCAAGGGGTGTTCTTCTAGGAAATCCGCTAATGCCTATACTTCGATCAATTTTGAGGTATTAACCAGATGTCGAACTGCTGTATAATGACCACCCACCTTGATAGGTGTTTGGTCAACATTGGATGACTGAGAATACACTTGAGTGGGTTACAATGAAAGACCAAGTGGACCTCATGATGCTGCAAATAGCGCCTCAATTTTTGGACAGTAATGATTAGTTCCAAACAACTTTTCTCAATATCTAAGTAACGAGTCTCAGCATCAATCATGGTCCGGATGAGATAATAAAGGATTTTTTCACTACCGACATTGTTCTTTTGTACAAGTAATGAACCCAAGGATCTCTCTAAGGCAGTCACATACAAAATCAGTGGTCTTCCTTCGACCAGTGGTATTAGAACTGGAAGACTTAATAGGTATTTCTTGAGATTTTTGAATGATTCCTGAAAATCATTAGTTCATTGATATGCAACCCCCTTTTTCATCAACCTAGTAAAGGGAAACATTTTCCTACAAAATATAGTCCCAATGTCCTGTTAACTCTGTGAGGTTTTCAGGTGGTGACATGCCAAGGATAGCCTTTATCTTTTTGGGATCAACTTTGATGCCATGATGGAGTATGATGAAAAAGAGGAATTTCCTCAATGTAATTCTCATTTCAAGGGGTTAATTTTTTTACTGTGTTGTCATAGTTTGTTGAAGACGATTCCATGATCTGACCGGTATTCTGAGAATTGTCATGATTTAATCACCAGGTCATCAACATAGCATTCAATGAACTTTCCCAGAAAGGTCTTGAAGATGCAATGTATAGAACGTTGATATGTGGCGTCGACATTCTTTAAATCGAAGGGCATTAACATGTAGGAAAATACTACATAGGGGGCCTGAAGGTGGAATATTCTTCATCTTCTTGAGCCATTCAGATTTGGTTATATCCAGAATAGTCGTCCATGAAAGTGAGAGCCTAATATTTGGCAGTTTCATTGATTAGCAGTTCTGTGACCGGGACTGGTAAATCATCTTTCTGACAGTGCCGATTGAGATCTATAAAATCGATACAGACTCTGATTTGTCCATTCATATTTTTTAATGGTGACTATATTGGACAACTAGATGGGATATTGAACCTCCCGAATAAATTTGTCTTTGATCATCTTTTCAACTTCAGCAAGTTGTTTTAAGGGAACTACTAGGATCATTTCTAGACTATTTGGGGTAGTGACCCAATCAATACCATCGTCCAGGGGTTTCTTCCCTTTCCCTTGATAGAAACCTACATCAATAAAATGTGACTCGTAGGATACAAAAGGGTCCTTATCAATTTATAACATACTTATTTGTCTATTAATACAATATTTGAGTTTTTAGGGGGTTTTCAATTTTTTGGAGTTTTCTTTAAAAAAATTATGAGTTTTAAGGGTTTTTAGAGTTTTAGTGGTTTTTAGGGGTTTTATATGTTTTATGGTTTTAAAGGTTTTAAGGGGGTTTTATCGATTTCAAGGCTTTTTAAAGGCTTTGAGAGGTTTTTACATTTTCAGGGATTTTAGGGGTTTTTTAGGATTTTTATGTTTTTAGGGTTTTTAGGGTATGGATTTTGAGAGTTTTTAGGACTTTTCCTCAATTTTTAGGGTTATTGAGGTTTTAATGAGTTTTAGGATATTTTTGGGTTTTTTGGGGTTTTTTGGGATTTTTAGGGGTTTTAATGTTTTTTAGTGTTTATAATGTTTTTAGGGGTTTTAGAGTTTTTAGTGGTTTTCATAGTTTATATGTGTTTTCAGGGTTTTTATGGTATTTAAGGATTTTTTCTGGTTTTTAAGGGTTTTTTCAGGGTTTTTAGAGTATTTTCAAATTTTCAGGGATTTTTATTGTTTTTTAGGTTTTTAGTGATTTTTAGAGTTTTACTGGATTTTAGGGTTTTTACAGTTTTTGGGGAGGTTTAGGGTTTTTTTCAGGGTTTTTAGGGTTTTGGGGGGGGGGGTTAGGGTTTTTTTTTGAGTTTTTAGGGTTTAAATCTTTTTATATTTTTTAATATTTTTATGGGTTTTAAGAGTTTTTATAGTTTTTAGTGGTATTAGGGGTTTTCTTGGATTTTAGGTGTTTTAATGTTTTTAATGGATTTTATTGTTTTCAGATGTCTTTCATAGTTTTTACTGAATTTTAAAATTTTAGGGATTTTTATGGATATTTAGAATTTCTATAGTTTTTTGGGTTTTTAGTGAATTTGAGGGGTTTTAGGGTTTTTTAGTGTTTTTATGGTTTTTACCATTTTCAAGTTTTTTAGTGTCTTTTTGGGGTTTTATGTCTTTTTTTTGAGTTTTTTATTATTATTAAGGTTTTCTAGTGTTTTTAACAACTTTTGGGTTTTAAAGGGGTTTTATAGTTTTAGTGGTATTTTAGGGTTTTTTATGGTTTTTAGGGGTTTTTAATGTTTTAGGGGGTTTTATGGTTTTTAGTGGTTTTTAAGGTTTTTACATTTTTATATATTTATTTAGGATTTTATGGTTTTTAGGGTTTTTTAAGGTTTTAAGGGATTTTTAGGGGTTTTAGGGTTTTTAGGGTTTTCAAGGTAATTAGTGTTTTTTTTGTTTTTTGGGTTTTTTTATGGTTGTAAGGGTTTAAAAGGTTTTTATAGTTTTTAACATTTCTTCACATTTTACAGGTTTTTAGAGATTTTAGTTTTTTTTAGTGTTTTTATGGATTTTTGGGATTTTTTATGGTTTTTAGGGGTTTCATGTTTTTTTGGGGTTTTTAGAGTTTTTAGGGATTTTTAACCTTTTCACGTATTTTTAGGGATTTTCACAATTTTTATGGTTTTAGGGTTTTAAGGATTCTGAGGGATTTTAGGGGTTTTAAGTATTTTTTGGGTTTTGGGGGTTTTCAGGGTTTTTTAGGGTCTTTTGGATTTTTAGGGGTTTTATGGGGTTTTAGGATTTTAGGGGTTTTATAGGTTTTTAGGGTTTTAGGGGTTTTTCAAAATTGTTAGGGTTATTTAATTTTCTTGGGATTTTTTCTTCTTTTTTTGGATTTTTATGGTTTTTATGATTTTTAGGGTTTTTAGGGATTTTGAGGGTTTTTAGGGTCTTTCATGGTTTTTCAGGGTTTTCAGGGTTTTATAGTCTTTTTAGATTGATTTTTTTTAGTTTTTAAGGTTTTTAAGGTTTTTAGAGTTTTTAGCATTTTTAGTGGTTGAAAGGGTTTTTAAAGTTTTTATTCATTTTTTTATGTTCTTATGGAGTTTTTGGGTTTTTCATGTTTTTACGTGTTTTTATGGTTTTTAGGGGTTTTTCTGGGTTTTTAGGGGTTTTTACATTTTTAGGGATTTTATGGATTTTTTAGGAATTTATCATTTTTTTAGATTTTTAGGGGTTTTATGGATTTTGAGGGGTTTTAGGGGTTTTCAGGGTTTGTATGGGTTTTTATTGTTTTTACAGTTTTTTACTGTTTTTAGGGATTTTTATGAGTTTTTTGGGTTTTTAAGGGTTTTTAACGTTCTTAGCATTTTATGGGTTTTTAGAGTTTTTGGTGTTTTTGGGTTTTTACGGATGTTTAGGCTTTAAAATTTTTTAGGGGTTTTTCATTTTTATGGGTTTTTTAGGGATTTTATGGGGTTTTTTTTATGTTTTCAGGGATTTTCAGTTATTTTTAGGATTTTTATGGTTTTTAGGGTTTTTAGGGATTCTAAGGGTTTTTAGACGTTTTTAGGTTTTGTTTAAGTTATTTAGGGTTTTAGGGTTTGGGGTCTTTTGGGGTTTTTATTATTGTTTTGAGTTTTTTAGGGATTTTAAGGTTGGTGGGGTTTTTAACGTTTTTAACATTTTTAATGTTTTTAATGTGTTTTTAGAGTTTTTCGTGGTTTTTAGGGGTTTTATAGGTTTTTATAATTTTTTAATGGTTTTAGGGATTTTTATGTTTTTAGGTGGTTTTGATAGTTTTATAGGTTTTTACATTTTCAGGGTTTTTAGGGAATTTTTAGGTTTTTTATTATTTTTACGGTTTTTAGGGTTTTTAGGGATTTTGAGGGGTTTAAGGGGTTTTTATATTTTTTTTGGTTTTTTGGGTTTTCAGGGGTTTTATGGTCTTTTTTTAGGGTTTTTAAAGTTTTTCATAGTTTTTTTAACATTTTAGGGGTTTTAAGAGTTTTTAAATATTTTAGTGGGGTGTTAGGGTTTTTAGGGGGTTTTAGGTTTTTTTAAAGTTTCTAGGGGTTTTATGGTTTAGAGGTTTTTTCAGGGTTTTTAGAGTTTTTTATGTTTTCAAGTATTTTTAGGGATTTTATGGATTTTTATGGTTTTTAGGGTTTTTAGAGTTTTTATGGGTTTTAGGGTTTTAGGGTTTTTAAGGTATTTAGTGTTTTTTGGTTATATTTGAGTTTTTAGGGGTTTTTAGAGTTTTAGTGGGTTTTAGGAGTTTTATAGGTTTTTATGGTTTTTAAGGTTTTGAGGGGTTTTATGGATTTCAAGGCTTTTTCAAGGATTTGAGAGGTTTTTATGTTTTCAGAGATTTTCAGGGAAAGGAAGATGCGAGGGTCGGGCTATTCCCAGCCCCCCCCCCCCCAAATTTATTAGAAAGAAAAAGAAACGCAACAAACAAGGGAGGGGAGGGGTCGAACGACCCACACCCAAAAAACCCCTTACGACCCAAGACACAAAAGACCCCACAAAAGGAAAATCAAAAGAGAAAAAAGAAAAGACACACAAATACAAGCAACAACCACCATCATCCAGCATCAACCATCATCCAGTAGCTCACAGCTAACCAATGACAGCATTCAAAGTCAAAAAGCAATCAGCATCCAGTAGCAGCATGATCATAAAACACAACTTCAGCAACTCCCAGCTCAGCAGCAACCAGCATCCAGTATCACAATTTCCATCATCCAGCGCATTCCAGCATCCAGCAGCACCACATCCCATCATCACAACAAAACAGCAGTAGCAATACGTCAAAACCAACCATCCCCAGCAACCAACAGCACCGAAAATGACATCACAACCAATCACAACCAGCAGCATGAAACCACAGCATGAGCACCGCAACCACACGCGGCCATCCATCATCAACTCCCAGCAAACAACGACCAGCAACTCCATACACACCATTTCCAGCAACTATCATGTTAACAGGGACAACAACTCCCACATCCAGCATACCACAGAAGACAGTTCCCGAACCAAAACACAGTATGAAGTGCCCCAACCTCAAGAACCAACACCAGTAGTTGTGCTCATCCCATCCACCCACAGCCACAGAGCAGCAAAACTTGTAATGCAGAGGATTCAAACCAGAAGATCCAGCAAAGAATCCATTGATAGCCAAAAGGACCAGAGAAAAACAAAACCAAATCAAAACTGCAGTAGCAGGAGGCGACCACAAAACCGAAGAACCAGCTCGAGAAAGAAGCCATACCAGAGCACAAACTTGGAGCTCAAGCGCAGATTTCCAAGCCCCCTCAAATCGTCGTGGAAGAGGCCAGGAGCCACACCACTGAAGAAAGCCCATCCACCGTTGAAAGCTTTGAAACCATCGACCCATCCATGGGGGAAACGTCTCCGCAACCGCAATCTGGAACATCTGCGCAGACCAATCACCAACAGATCTGGGAAAAAGAAGGTCTGGCGCTTCCCCAAACAGCCGGCACCACGCCTTTTGCAACCAGCACCAAAGAAGCCACAAAAATCCTTCCAAGCTCAGATCTGCATCACCACGCACTCTAACTGCACCTACAACCACACAGAACAACGGGGAAAAGCCCCCAGCATTCCAATCCAAGATACGCAACACTGCACTCGAAGCCAACCTACACCATCGTCAAACCCATCTGGCGTGCCAAAGCTGAAGGTCCACACCATCATCGAAACACCATGCCTCTCCAGATCTCCACTCAGACCACACAGATCCGAGATAGAGAAGCCCGAAACCAACAACAGCCTCCAGATATATCAAACCAAAGGCAGAAAACTCATCTCCATGGGAGGCAGCATCACCAAAATCCGACACCGTTAAGCACCGCCTAAGGTCGCCAAAGGCCGACTCCACCAGAAACCTCCAAAGCAAACCGCAACCTCCATGGAGAAGCCGATCCAACAAAATCGAATCTCTAGGACCTAGAGAGCACCGCAACGAGAGGAAACCTCCGGGAGAGCAGGCCTCCATCCTTAATCTTATGGTCTTTAGGGTTTTAGGATTTTTATGGTTTTGGGAGTTTCAGGGATTTTTAGGAGTTTTCATCATTTTTTAGGGTTATTATGGGTTTTAATGAGTTTTTGGGTCTTTTGGGTTTTTTGGGTTTTTTCGAGATTTTAAGGGTTTTAAGGTTTTTTAGTGTTTTTTACGTTTTTAGGGGGTTTAAGGTTTGTTAGAGTTTTTAGTGGTTTTCATGGGTTTTTATGGGTTTTTACTGTTTTTATGGTATTTAGGGATTTTCATGGTTTTCAAGGGGTTTTCAGGGTTTTAAAACAATAAAGATGTTTAAAACTCCAAAAAAATAATTAAAAACCCTAAAAAACAAAAAAAAACATGAAAAACCATCAGAATCCTTAAAATCCTAAAAACTATAAAAATCCTTAAAAAATCCTGAAAAATCACAAAAAAAATGTAAAAATATCTAAAAACCATTAAAAAATCATAAAAATCATAAAAACCCTTTAAAACCTAAAAACCCCTAAAACCCCTAAAAACCCTAAAAACCACTAAAAACTCAAAAAACCCTTAAAACCCCTCAAAACATTAAAAAATATAAAAAACATGAAAAACCCCTAAAAACTCAAAAAAAATCCTATAACTCCAAAACACCCTAAAAATAAGGAAAACCCCTAAAATCCCAAAAATACACTAAAAATCACTAAAAACCATAAAAATCCTTAGAAAGAAAAAAAATATTTAAAACGTAAAATACCCTAAAAACCCAAAAAACACCCTGAAAACCCTAAACACTCCTAAAAGCCTTAAAACCGTGAAAACCCATAAAAACCCTAAAAACAACTAAATACTCTCAAAACCCTAAAAACCACTAAAAAATCTCAAAACCCTTTAAACCACTAAAAAGTTAAAAAACACTAAAAATTAATAAAATCCCTAAAAACTCAAAAAACTCTAAAACCCCAAAAGGATCCAAAAAACCCTAAAACCCCCCAAAAAAACCTTCAAAATCCCTATATACCCTAAAAACACTAAAAACATAAAATTCCTAAAAAACACTTAAAAATCCCTAAAGATGTTAAAACCCCTCAAAACCCTGAAAAAGCCTTGAAATACATAAAAACCCATCAAAACCTTAAAAACCCTAAAAACCCATAAAACCTCTAAAAAACTAAAAACCATAAAACCCCTTAAAACACCACTAAAATATTTAAAAACCCTTAAAACCCATACAAATGTTTAAAAAATCTAAAAAACCTTAAAACCCTAAAAAACTCAAAAAAATCACTAAAAAACTAAAAGACCATAAAATCCTGAAAACCCCTAAAAACCATAAAAAACCCCCCAAACCCTTAAACCCTCAATATCCCTAAAAACCCTAAAAACCCTAAAAACCATAAAATTCTTAAAGAAGCTCCAAAATCCTTGAAAACATAAAAACCCATAAAAACATTGAAAGACCACTGAAAACCATAGAAACCCCTAAAAATCTTAAAAACCTCTAAAAACTCATAAGACCCCTAAAACCCACTGCTGAAAACTATAAAAAAACCCTTAAAACCCAAAAAAGGATAAAAACTCTATCAACCTTAAAACCCCGAAAAAACTCAAAAAATCCCTAAAAACCAATAAATACTCTATAACCACTAAAAAACAATAAAACCCTAAAAACTGAAAACCCCTAAAAACCCTCAAAATCCCTAAAAGCACTAAAAACCCCTAAAACCCATAAAAAACCTAAAAAAACCCAAAAAATACCTAAAAACATAAAAAAACCCTAAAACCCATGATAACCCCCTAAAAACAAAAAAACCCCAGAAATCATAAAAAAGACCTAAAAATCCATAAAAACCCCAAAACCCACTAAAACTCTAAAAACCCATAAAACCCCTAAAAATGTTAAAAAACTCAAAAAACACTAAATCCCAAAAAGACTCTAAAAACCCTAAAAAACCAAAAAACCCTAAAAAACTCTGAAAACATCTAAAAACCATCAAAATCCCTAAAACACTAAAAACCCCAAAAACCATAAAAATCCTAAAAAATCCCTAAAAATCTATCAAAATATAAAGAACAATAAAAACCCTAAAACCCCCTAAAACCTAGAAAAACCCAAAAAAATCCATTAATCCCTAAAAACCACTAAAAACTCGAAAAACCCTTAAACCCCTAAAAATGATAAAAACTCTAAAAGTCCTTAAAAACCTAAAAATATGAAAAAGTCTAAAACAAAAAAGACCCATAAAACCCCCTAAAACCCTCAAAACCCATAAAAACCCTAAAAACCTTAACAACCATAAAAATCCTTAAAAAACCCTAAAAATCTCTAAAAACGTAAAAAACCCTTAAAACCCATAAAAATCATAAAAACTCCTAAAAACCAATAAAAATGATAAAATACCATAAAAACCATAAAATACCACTAAAAACCCTTTAACCCCTAAAAATGTTAAATAACTTTAAAAAACCTTAAAAACCCAAAAAACCCAAAAAACCCCAGAAAAACCTTAAAAACCCAGAAGACCCCTGAAATCCATAAAACCCCTAAAAATCGTAAAACCCATAAAATCCATAAAAATACATAAAACCCATTAAAACCCTAAAATGTAAAAAAAAGTTAAAATCTATAAAAAGTATTAAAAACCCTAAAAACTCAAAAAAACATTAAAACCCCAAAAGGACCCTAAGAACCTTGAAAAATTGAAAAAAACCCAAAACCCTATAAAACCCTAAAAACCCTCAAAATACCTAAAAACTATAAAAACCATAAAATCCATAAAAAACCTAAAAAATAACTAAAAATCCATGAAAGCGTTAAAACTGCTAAACGCCTTAAAAACCCCCTAAAACCATAAAACCCCCTAAAATTTTTTAAAAACCCTAAAAGCCCTGAAACCCTAAAAACCCTAAAATTAAATAAAACTATAAAACCCCTTAAAACCCTTAAAACCAATAAAAATGTTAAAAACCTCTAAAAAACCTTAAAACTCCTAAAAAATTCAAAAAAACCCAAAAACCCCCGAAAGGCCCTCAAAATCATAAAAAGTCTAAAAAATGTAAAAAAACCTTAAATATACTAAAAACCCCTCAAAATATCTAAAAAACATAAAAATCCTAAAAAATACAAAAGAATCCCTAATAACGTAAAAACCCCTAAAAACTGGGAAAGCTTCTTGAAAATCATAAAACCCCAAAAAACCTTAAAAAAACCTAAATCCCATAAGACCCTAAAACCTACTAAAAATATAAAAACCCGTTAAACCCCTAAAAACGTTAAAAATATCTAAAAACATAAAACCCTAGATAACTCAAAAAACCTCTAAAAACCCAAAAAGACCTTAAAACCCTAAAAAAACCTAAAAAACCATGAAACCCTGAAAAATCCTAAAAACCATAAAATCCCAAAGGCCAAAAAATCCATGAAAATGAAAAAACCCCTGAAAACCCAGAAAACCCCCTAAAAACCATAAAACCCTATAAATCTTAAAATTCCTAAAACCCATAAAAACCCTAAAACCCACTGAAAACTTTAAAAACCCTTAAAACCTCTAAAAATGTTAAAAAACTCCAAAAATCATCAAAAACCCTAGAAACTCAAAAAAGAACCCAAAACCCTTAAAAGAACATAAAAACCTTGAAAACCCCCTAAAAACCCTCTAGATCCCCAAAAACGCTAAAAATCCTAAAAATAATAAAAAACATAAAAAACCCCTAAATATCAATGAAAACAAAAAAAACCTAAAAACCCTTAAAAAACCTTGAATACCATAAAAACCCATAAAAAATGCTAAAAACCACTAAAAATACTAAAAACACAAAAGCCCCTAAAACCCTTAAAAACATTATAAACACTAAAACCCTTGAAAACCCCAAAAAACCCTTAGAAATCTTAAAAAATCCCTCAAAATCCACAAAAACATAAAAACCCTAAAAACCCGAAAAAACCCCTCCAAACCATAAAAACCCATAAAACCCTTAAAAAATGTAAGAACCGATAAAAAATTTATAAACCCACTAAAAAATCTAAAAATCCTTAAAACCCATAAAACCCTTAAAAAACTCTAAAAATCCTTAAAAACCTTAAAAAATCAAACAATATCCTAAAACCCAAAATACCCTAAAAGCCACGAAAAACCCCAAATACCCATGAAAACCCGAAAAATCCCTCAAAATTCCTAAAAACTCTAAAAACCCAAAAACTAACAAAAATACTAAAAAACATCTAAAATCCATTAAAATTTAAAAAACCCTAAAAACATTGAAACCCCCTGAAAACCATTAAAAAACACTAAAACATGAAAAAACCTAAAAAATGAAAGAAAAATCTTAAAAACCCAGAGACCCTAAAACCCAGACAACCTCTAAAAACCCTTGAAAACCACTAAAAACCCACAAAATCCCTAAAAACCCTAAAAACAAAATAAATCCTAAAACCCCCATAAAGACCCATGAAAACATAAAAAATTATAAAAACCTTGGAAAACCCCTAAAAACTTTAAAAACCACAAAAATCCTTAGAAAACCCTAAAACCCATAAAAACCCTCAAAATCACTAAGGACTCTAATAACCCTTAAAACCCTAAAATGTAAAAAAACTCTAAAAAACCTTTGAAAACTAAAAAACACAAAAAAAAAATCTAAAAACTGAATAAGAAATTAAGAAGCCTAAAAACCTAAAACCCCTTGAATACCCCTAAAACCCTCAAAATTCCTTAAAAGTTTCAAAATCTCTAAAAACCCTATAAACCATAAAAAACCTAAAAACCCCTAAAAATACATGAAAATGTAAAAAATCCTAAAAACCTTGAAAACCCCCATAAAAACCATAAAGCACGGAAACCCCTTAAAAAGTTATAAAAACCCTAAAAGCCTATAAAAACACAAAAAACCATTAAATCCTCTAAAAAACCATAAAACCCCATAAAACCCCAAAAAACCCCTAAAAATCCATGAAAATGTAAAAAACCATAAAAACACCTGAAAAACTCCTGAAATCCCTAAAAACCCTAATAAACCACAAAATCTCTAAAACCCCTTAAAACCCTTAAAAATGTTAGAAAACTCTAAAAAACCTTAAAATGCCTAAAAACTCAAAAAAATCCTAAGAACTCAAAGAGACTCTAAAAACCAAAAAAACCCATAAAAACCAAAAAACCCATGAAAACCTCTAAATACCCACAAAATTCATAAAAACAATAAAAACCTTAAAACCACTAAAAAACTTAAAAAACTAAAAACTAAAAAAGTCCCTGAAAATCCAAAAAATCCTCAAAAATCCTAAAAAGAAAAAAAAAAACCTTAAAAACCAAAAAAATCCAAAAACCCTTAAAAATCCATGAAAACATAAAAAACCATAAAAATCATGAAAAACACAATAAAACCAAAAAAACACAAAAACATTAAAAAACCTAAAAATCCATAAAAACCCTAAAAACCACTAAAAACTCTAAAACCCTTAAACCCCCTAAAAATGTTAAAAAACTCAAAAAACACTTTAAAACCCTAAAAAACTAAAAAAACCTAAAACCACCAAAAGATCCTAAAAGTTATGAAAAATCCTAAAAACCACAAACCCCCTGAAAATCCCTAAAACCCTGAAAATCCTTAAAAATCCTAAAAAACCATAAAACCCATACAAATCCTAAAAAACCACTAAAACCCATGATAATGTTAAAATCCTTAAAAACCCTCAAAAACCATGAAAACACCTAAAAACCTTAAAAACACAAAATCCATAAAAACCCTAACAACCCACAAAAAACTCTAAAAACCCTTAAAACCCCTAAAAATATTAAAAACTTGAAAATCCATAAAAACCTAAATTACTCAAGCAAAACCCTAAAAACCCAAACAGGCCCTAAAAACATTGAAAACCCTTAAAAATGTTAAAAACCCATAAACCCCTCAAAATATTTTTTAAAAAATAAAAACCATAAAAATCTTAAAAATCCTAAAAAGCCTCTAAAATTCCATGAAAACTCAAAAAATCCCTAAAAACCCTAAAAACCTCTTGAAAATCATAAGTAACCCTAAAAACCTTAAAAACCCTAAAACCCAAAAATCCATAAAAACTATAAAAAACCCATAAAACCACTAAAAATGTTAAAAACTCTAAAAAACGTTAAAAACCCTAAAAAACTCAAAAAAAAACATAAAAACCTAAAAAACCCTAAAAACCCTTAAAACGCATAAAAACCCTAAAACAATTGAAAACCCCTAAAACCGCTCAAAATCCCTAAAATCCCAAAAAACCATAAAATTAATTAAAATACTAAAAACCCTTAAAATCCATGAAAACGTAAAAAACACTAAAAACCATTAAAAACTCCAAAAACCCATAAAAACCCCTAAAACCCTTAAAGAACCCTAAAACCCCCAAAAAACCCTAAAACCCAATAAAAACTAAAAAAACCTTTAAAACACAAAAAAATGATAACAAAATCTAAAAAACCTTACAAAAATAAAAACTCAAAAAAGACCTAAATCCCTTAAAGGACCCCAAAAACCCAAAAAACCCCTAAATACCTTGAAACCCCTTAAAACTTCTCAAAAGCACTATAAACCCTAAAAAAAGAAAAACCCTTAAAACCCCCAAAAATAGATGAAAATGTAAGAAAACCCTAAAAAACTTGAACAACCCCAAAAAATCATAAAAACTCCTAAAAATCAAAAGAACCCTAAAAATCATTCAAAACTACAAAAAACTCTAAAGCACTAAAAAATCCAAAAAAACATAAAAAATCTCTAGAAAACCTTAAAAACCCCGTAAAACTCCGAAAAACCATAAAAACCATCAAAATCCATAAAACCCTAAAAATCCTAAAAAACATAAAAATACTAAAAAGCCCCTAAAAATCCATTAAAACGTAAAAAACCCTAAACCCCTTAAAACTCCCCTTAAACCCATAAAACCCCAAAAAAATCCTTATAAACACAAAAAAAACCATAAAAACACTAAAAATCACTAAAAACACTAAATCCCTAAAAAACGTCAAAGACTCTAAAAAACTTAAAAACACGGAAAAATCAAAATAATCCCTAAAACCCAAAAGAACCAAAAAATCATAAAAACGCCAAAACCCAAAAATCTCCAGAAAATATTAAAAACCCTCCAAATCCATAAAACCCTAAAAACTCTAAAAAATCATAAAAAACCTAACACCCCTAAAAATTCCATGAAAACATAAAAAAACCTAAAAACCTTGTAAAACCCCTGAAAATCACAAAACTCCCTAAAAACTGATAAAACCCTTAAAACCCCACTAAATACTCAAAAAACCCTAAAAACCTCAAAAAGCCAAAAAAACCTTGAAAACCCCTGTAAAACCCATATAACCCCTCAAAATCTCTAAAACCCTAAAAACCAATTAAAACTATAATATCCTAAAAACACCCAAAAGATACATGAAAACATAAAAACCCTAAAAACCCAGAAAAACCACTAAAAACCATAAAAACCTTAAAATAACCTAAAATCCCATAAAACCCCTAAAAACCACTAAAAACTCTAAAACCCATTAAAACCCCTAAAAACATTAAAAAATATCTAAGAAACTATAAAAAAGCAATTAAATCGTTAAAAGCTAAAAAACCCCTAAAAACCCAAGAAGACCCTAAAAACCTTGAAAAACCACAAAAAATCTAAAAACCACTAACACCCCTAAAATTTCTCAAAATCCTTAAAAACCATAAATATCCAAAAAAAATCCCTAAAAATCCATGATAATTTAAGAAACCTGAACAACCCAGAACCCCCCCCCCAAACATAAAAACCACTAAAAATCTTTACAAACCCTAAAAACCCTAAAAACCCCTAAAAACAACAAAATACTCTAAAAATACATAAAACCCATAAAATCATTCATAAGTTCTAAAAATATTAAAAAACCTAAAAAACTCAAGACAAACCTTAGAAACCAAAAAAGACCCTAAAAACCCAGAAAATTCCTCAAAACCCCAAATCCCTTAAAAAACATAAAAGCCCTCAAAATACCTAAAAATCCTAAAATATCCTAAAAATAATAAAAATACTAAAAAACACTGAAAAATCTATAAAAACCCTAAAAACCTAGAAAAATCCCAAAAAACATTAAAACACTTAAAACCCTTAAAAGACCCTAAAACAAACAAAAAACCTATAAAAACAACAAAAATCCAAAAAACCCTTGAAAACCATAAATATCCTAAAACCAATAAAAACCCCGGAAAAACCCCTGAAAACCATAAAAAACCCCCAAAACTCTTAAATATCCTAAAACCAATAAAAACCCTAAAAACAATAAAAACCCTTAAAATCCCTAAAAGCGCTAAAAATTCTAAAAACCTAAAGAGAAAACCCATAAAAACAGAAAAAGACACTTAAAACCATAAAAAACCTAAACCCTAAAACCCTCAAAATCCCTAAAACCCCGAAAAACCATAAAAACTATTAAAATCCAAAACAAATCCCCTAAAAATCAATGAAAACTTTAAAAACCCTAAAACCTTGAAAAACAATTAAACTATAAAAACTATCAAAAACCATAAAAACCATAAAAACCCCTAACATCACTAAGAAACCACTAAAAAATATAAAAAACCATAAACCCCTAAAAAAAGTTATAAAACTCTAAAAACCCTTTAAAACCCTAAAAACTCCAAAAAACCTAAAACCCAAAAGACCCTAAAAACTATGAAAACCCCTAAAAACCCACAAAATACATACAAACCCTAAAAACCCTAGAAATCATAAAAATCCAACCCCTCCAAAAAAAATCCATTAAAACATTAAAACCCTAAAATCCCTAAAACCCCCTAAAAACCATAAAACCCTTTAAAACCTTAAACACCTCTAAAAACACATAGAACCCTAAGAAACCATTAAGAACTCAAAAAATCCTTAAAACCCCTAAAAATGATAAAAAACTATTAAAAAAATTTAAATCCCTAAAAAATAAAAAAAAAACCCTAAAACCCCAAAAGACCCTAAAACCCCTTGAAAACCATAAAACCCTAAAATCCTCTAAAAATCCTAAAAATAGTAAAAATCCATTGACACCCTAAAAAACATGAAAATGTAAAAAACCCTAATAAGCTTGTAAACCCCCTAAAACCCATAAAATCACTTAAAAACCTTAAAAACCAATAAAAACCCTAAAAACCTAAAAACACTTAAAAATGTTAAAAAAACTCAAAAAATCATTAAAATCCTAAAAGATTCAAAAAAAACCCTAAAAACCCAAAAGACCCCAAAACCCCCTGAAAAACCCCAAGTTTCCAAAAAATCCCTAAAACCCTAAAAGACACTAAAAACCATTAAAATCTTAAAAACCCTCTAAAAACCCATGAAAATATAAAAAAACCAAAAACCCTAATAAACCCTCGAAATTTATAAAAACCTTAAAAAGAAAAAAAACCCTAAAAACCCACTAAAATCTCTAAAAGCCCTTAAAACCCCCAAAACCATTAAAAACTCTAAAAAACCTTTAAAACCCTAAAAAACTCAAACCCCCCCCCCTAAAATCCCAAAAAAATATAAAAAATCCTCAAAACCCATGAAAAACCATAAAGACCCTTAAAAACCTTAAAAACCCTAAAAAACTCAACAAACCCCTAAAAACCTGTAAAACCCAAAAAACCAGTAAAAACTGTAGAAACCCTTTAAACCCCTAAAAATGATAAAAACTCTAAAAAATTACAAACCCTAAAAAACTAAATAAAACTCTAAACAACCAAAAAGACCTTAAAAACCTAGAAAAATCCAAAAAACCCAAAAGAACCCTCTAAAAATCCCTTAAACCCCTCAAAATAAAAAAACCTAAAAGCCATAAAAACAATAAAAATACTAAAACCCCCAAAAATTCCTTGAAAACGTAAAAATCCCTAAAAATATTGTAAACCAATTAAAACAATAAAAACCCTTAAAAATATTTAAAAAATCCTAAAACCCCATAAAAACGTTAAAAAATCTAAAAACCCCTAAAAACTAAAAAGACCCTAAAACCCTAAAAACCCCAAAAAACCCATGAAAAACCCTAAAATCCCTAAAAATACCTAAAAACCCTAAAAACCTTAAAATCATAAAAATCATAAAACACCCATAAAAATCCATGAAATGTAACAAACCCTAAAAATCCTTAAAACCTCTAAAGACCAAAACAACCCCTAAAAACCACTAAAAACTCTGAAAACCCTTAAACCCCCTAAAAATGTTAAAAAACTGTAAAAACACTTACAATCCTAAAAAACTAGAAAAAAAACCCTGAAAAAACCTAAAAAGCGTAAAAACCCCAGAAAAATATTAAAATCCCCCAAAATCCATAAAAACCAAAAAAACCAAAAAAACTATAAAAACAAAATAAACCCCCAAAAATCTATAAAAATATTAAAAACCCTAAAAACCCCTTGAAAACATAAAAACCTTGGAAAAACTCTAAAAACATGGAAAACCCCGAAAAACCCTCAAAATCCCTAAAAACCTTAAAACCATAAAAATCCTAAAAAAGCCCTAAAAATCCATGAAAATGTAAAAATTATAAAAACCCTAAAAAACACCTAAAAAACATAAAAACACCTAAAAACCTTTAAAAACCCTAAAATAAATAAAAACCTAAAGAACACTAAAAACTCTAAAAAATTAAAAAAAATTAAAAAACACCTTAAAAACACTAGAAATTGAAAAAACCCCCCAAAACCCAAAAAGTGCCAAAAAACCAAGAAAACCCTGAAAATCCCTGAAAACCCTAAAAACCCACAAAATCTCTAAAAACCCTAAAAAATCCATGAAAACATAAAAAACTCTAAAACTGCTAAAAAAACCCCTGAAACTATAAAAACCCTAAAAACCTTAAAAAACCCTAAAACCCCATAAAAACCTGAAATCCCACTAAAAACACTAAAAACCCTTAAAACCCTAAAAATGTTAAAAAACTATAAAAACCATTAAAACCCTAAAAATATCAATAAAACCCTAAAAACCCATAGGCCTTAAAAACCTTGAAAACCCATGAAAAACCCTAAAAACCATAAAAACACTAAAAACTAGAAAAATTCTAAAAACCCCTAAAAATCCATGAAAATGTAAAATACCCTAAAACATTTAAAACCCCATGAAAACCATAAGAACCTCAAAAAACTTAAAAAAACACCTAAAACACTAAAAACCAACTAAAACCCCTTAAAATCCCTAAAGACCTTAAAAATATCTCAAAAAATAAAAAAATACCCAAAAAAACACAAAAACCCTTAAAAAACCAAAAATAACCTAAACCATTAAAAAATCTTAAAAACCATTAAAAACACTATAAACAGTCAAAATCCATAAAATTCCTAAAAAAATAAAAAAATCATAAAAATCATAAAAATGACCTAAAAATCCATGGAAACATAAAACCCCCCCAAACCCCAGAAAACATCCTAAAAACCCTAAAATCCCCTGAAAACCTTAAAAAACCCTAAAATCCCATAAAAACCCTAAAACCAACTAAAAAATCTAAAAACCCATTAAACCCATAAGAATGTTAAAAACTCTATTTTTTTTAAATACCCTAAAAAATTAAAAAAAAATTAAAATCCTAAAAATAACCTAAAAACCCTGAAAACCCCTGAAAACCCTCAAAATATTTAAAAACTCTAAAAATAAAAAAGATCATAAAAAAACCTCTAAAAATCCATGAAATCATAAAAACCCTAGAAACCTTGAAAAACCCCTGAAAACCATAAAAACCCCTAAAACCCAAAAAACCCATAAAAACCTAAAAACCTTCTAAAAACTGTAAAATACCTTAAAACCTCCAACAACACAAAAACCACCAAAACCCTTAAAAACCATAAAAAACCAAAAAATCTAAAAGACCTAAGAAGACCCTAAAAACCCGGAAAACCCATGAAAAACCTAAAACCCCTAAAAACTCTCAAAATCCCTAAAAACCCTAAAAACCATAAAAATCATAAACCCCCCTAAAATATATGAAAATATAAAAAACCATAAAAACCTTAAAAACCCATGAAAACCATAAAACTCCCAAAAAATTTAAAACACCTCTAAACCCATAATACCCTAAAATACCACTAAAATTTATAAAAACCCTTAAAAACCTAGAAATGTTAATAAACTTTAAAAAAACTTAAAAATCCTTAAAAATTAAAAAACAATTGAAAACCCAAAAGACCCTAAAATCCCTAAAAACACCTAAAAACCCTAAAAATCCAAAAAAACCTAAAAACCATAACTTTATCTATCTACAGATGGCCGTTTAACCTTCTTAAGGACCTGAAAGCAAAGATCAGGAATTTCTCCTGGACGGGGTGTATAAGCGAAAGGAAATTTGTTACGGTGGACTGGAAGGATTACACCAAACCAATTGAGCCGGGAGGGCTTGGTATCAAAGACCTCAGATGATATAATGATGCTCTTCTTGCTAAATTTACTTGGGGGCCGCTTAATCCTAGGGGTGGGGGCTTGGGTTTCACTCAGGAAAGGTTTGTGATTAAACTCTATGATGGATATGCAGGCTACTTCCCCTCTTCTGTTTGGCCGAAAATTCATGATCATACAAGGATATTATTTATCACTCGAGATAGATCATCTCAAAGCACTTGGAGCTGAATTCTTGGTCCACACCATGGCTTGACATGCCCCTGCAAGAATACATGACTCCCCCTGCCGACCTTAAGAGCCTGTTCATCATGGAATTCATTCCTAAACTGGAAGAGATTGAGGCCCTCCTCCCAACCGAAGCCTCTCTTCAAATCCAGCGCTATGCCTTTGTTGACTCTGACATCTTGATCTAGAAACACAACCTAGTTGGCCGACTAAATGCAAAGGATTATTATCGCTACAATTGTACTAGGGGATCCCCTCCCGCGACCTGGCTCTCCAAATTCAAGAATAATTTCATCCCTTCAGCCAGCCATCTCCTTCTCTGGAAAATCTAGAAGAACCGACTGCCGATGCAGTACTAGTTGTAGAAAGCTGGGCACAGTCTTTCCTCCGTATGTCTCCTCTTCCTAGGTGTGGAAGGAAATACTCATCACACCTTCCTCTAATCCAGACTCAGTGCTGAACTTTAGGGCTATTTACAGCAGACATTTAGGCTCCCAGCCTTCCTGGACAAGCCCCTTTTCGACCTCCTTGGTGATCTGTCCAACTAGGATTACAGCGAGCAGGTACGCAAACTCCTGATGGACGCTATTGAAGCCACTATTTCTTATATTTGGACTACTCGGAATGCGGTTGCCTTCAATAAGAAATGGATCTCCATTCATGGTTTGGTGGTGATGATCCGCAGGGCTGTCTATGTGTCTTCATACATACAGACAGGCTCTATGGAGAATGATGTTGGCGAGATCATCATTCTTCAACTGCTTGGCGTCTATGGCAGGGCCATAAAGCCAATGGTCCCAAAGTTTATTCTATGGATCCCTACACTTCCATCTTGGATTGAGGTTAATGTGGATGGCGCAGCCCTGGGTGTGCCAGGTCCTGCTGGGTGTGGTGTAATTTTTCACACCTACTGGGGCTTTGTCAAAGGATGTTTCCAACACTTCATTGGAAATGGGTGTTCCCTTGAATCTAAACTATGGGCCATGATAAAGGCAATTGAGTATGCTGTTAGCTTTGGGTGGAGCTTCCTGTGGATTGAATCTAACTCCATGCTTGTCGTGAATGCTCTTAATAACAGATCTAGGTGTGTTCCCTGGAGGATCCTCACTCAATGGATGTGTTGTCTCACCATGTGTCAGAGGCTAAATCTCACTGTGACACATGCCTATCGGGAAGCAAATGTGGTTGCAGATGCCATTTCCAAACAGGAAATTGTGGAGAGGTGCTCTTTGTGGTCCTTCGTCGCCACACCCTCCTGATCTCTGTTTGTGGACTCTGACTTAAGGGGTGAGATTCACACCCAGTTAATTAAACCCCCCTTTTAGCACTCTGTTTGTTTTTTTTCTTCTTGGTATAATATTAGGGGGATCAGGCCTGCCAAGTCCCGTGCCTTCCTTTCCCTAAAAACAATAAAAATCTTAAAAAACCCCTAAAAATCACTGAAAACATAAAACTCCTAAAAACCATTAAAGACCCCTTATAACCATAAAAACTCCAAAAAACCAATAAAACCCCATAAAATCCTAAAACCACTAAAAACTCTAAAAACCCTTAAAACCCTTAAAAGGCTAAAAAACTCTAAAAAACCTTAAAACCCCTAAAAAATGAAAAATAACCCAAATAGACCATAAAAACCATAAAACGCCTAAAACCCCTGAAAAAAAAACTCTAAAAACTCTGAAAAACCATAAAACCCTCAAAATCACTAAAAACCTTAAAACCCATTAAAATCATAAAAACCTAAACAACCCCTAAAAATCCATGAAAACGTAAAAAACCCTAAAATCCTTGAAAACCTCCTTAAAACCCATAAAACCCTTAAAACCCTTAAAAACCCTAAAAGCCACTAAAAACTCGAAAAACCTTTAAAACCCCTAAAAACATTAAAAAACTCTAAAAACCTTAAAACCCCTAATAACTCAAAAAAACATTAAAACCCCAAAAGAACCTAAAAACCCTGAAAAACCAAAAAAATCTAAAAACCTATGAAAAACTCTAAAACCTCTCAAAATCCCAAAAACCCCTAAAAATCCATGAAAACATAAAAGCCCTAAAAACCCTAAAAAACTCCTGAAAACTTTAAAAATACCTTGAAACCTTAAAAAACCTTAAAACCCATAAAACCTCTAAAACCCTAAAGACCACTAAAAACCCTTTAAACCCCTAAAAATGTTAAAAACTCTTAAAACCTTAAAAGCCTTAAAAATCTCAAAAAACCCTAAAAACCCAAAAAATCCCCTAAAAACCTTAAAAAACCCTAAAAATCCTAAAAACCCAAATACCCATAAAATCATAAAACCCCTAAAATCCATGAAAACGTAAAGAAAACCATAAAAACCCTGAAAGATCCCTGAAAACCATAAAAACCCAAAAAACCTTAAAAAATACAAAAAACCCATAAAAACCCTAAAAACCCACTATGAACTCTAAAAACCCTTAAAACCACTAAAAATGTTAAAAAACTCTAAGAAACCTCAAAAACCATAAAAACTCAGAAAACCCCTTTAAACACTAAAAACCTCTGAAAAACCCCCAAACCCATCAAAATCCCTAAAAACACTAATAACCCTTGAAAACCTTAAAACCCCCCCAAAACCATTAAAAATCCTAAAAACCCAGAGAATCCATAAAAATACTAAAAAATCCCAAACCCCCTAAAATTATCGAAAACTCTAAAAAACTCTAAAACACATAAACAACACAACCCCCCCCCCCCCACACACAAAACCCAAAAGACCCTAAAACCCCTAAAAACACCTCGAAAACCATAAAACCATCAAAATCTATAAAAATCCAAAAAACCCTAAAACCATAAAAATCCTAAAAAGCCCTAAAAATATGTGAAAATGTAAAAACCATTAAAACAAAAAAAACACTTGAAACCCATAAAAACCCCTAAAACCCTTTAAAAAATTAAAAACCCATAAAACCCTAAAAATGTTTAAAAACTCTAAAAAACCTTAAAACCCATAAAAATTTTAAAAACCATAAAAACCCAAAAAAAATTGAAAGACTCTAAAAACCCCTAAAATCCCTAAAAACCCACAAAGAACCTAAAAATCCTTAAGAATCCATAGAAATCCATGAAAATGTAAAAAACCCTAAAAACCATAAAATTCCTTATGAACCCTTACAAATCCATGAAAATAGGGTGACAAATGACGGTTATGGTTTGGGGATAAGTAGTAGATAATGGGTATGGATATCTAATGCAAGTAGTCAATCAATGTTGTAAGGAGTGCGACCTAATACTTAGAAAAAACACTCAAGGGAGGGATGTGATATCCAATCCACACAACAACAGACTTGGGATGAGGTACAAAATTGGGGGCTTTTTGATCTTGGATCACCAATCTATCTTTTATATTGACAAGTCAATAATGAACAAGAGTTATGGGAAACAAAATAATTCTCACACAATAGAGAGAAACAAAGAATAAGCTCTGAATTAAAATCTTTAATTCCATACAAGTTCCATGTGGTGGATACTTATATCCATGGGGGTGGTACAATAGTCAAGAGTATAATACCCTAAATTCATAAATGGTAAACTAATTTGTTCCCTAAAATTAAAAAATATAAAGTTTACCAAATAATTTTTGGAAAATTATCACACAACTTTCAAACTATAACCCATCTGATTTGACTTTGAGTGCATATCCCAGCAGATTTGACTTTGGTTTCCAAAGATGCCATTATAGAATCCTCCATGTGTTAAAGGCTTCCCAAATTCATTTAACCATGTGGGAAAATATTTAAACATCATGTTTGGGCTTAAATAAGTGATATTATAGGCCCATTTTCTCCATCCATGAAAGGCAGGATTCATTGGTCCTTTAATGAAGAGATATGTGTTCCCATTGTAGCATTCAACCTCTTTAATCTCCCTTGCATCATTGGGCCTTGAAAATCTAACTCCTCCACCTGAAAAATTGAATTTGTGCATTCGATGAGGTTCTCATCATCCTCCCCCTCTTGAAAATGAGTCGCCCTTGACTCTTCATCCTCTACACCCAAAAAATGATAAAGATCAGAAGCATTGGAAGTGACACTTACACCATACTCACCTGGAAAAGCTATCTTGTAAGCGTTGTTGTTAATCTTCTCAAGAACTTGGAAAGGTTCATATCCTCAGGTCATGAGTTTTTATTTCCACTTATCGGTAAATCTCTCCTTTCACATATGAATCCAAACTACCTCACTGGGCTTAAACAATGCTTGTTTGTGATCCTTGTTTGCATGACCAACATATTTATGGGTTATCTGGTCAATATTTTTCCTTTCTTTTTCGTTGATTTTTTTGATAAATTCTACGTTCCATTTCACATCCATTTTAGTTTCTTCCTTAAAATTAAAATAAACTAGATCAATAGGGGAAAGGATGTTAAAGCTGTATATAATTTCAAATGAAGAATAATGAGTAGTGGAATTTTTGGCCCTGTTATATGCAAAATCCACATGTGGTCACTCCTCTAAATTTTTGATATTCTTTTTAATAATTGTTCTTAGAAGGGATGATAATTTCTGATTCACCGCCTCCATTTTCCCATTGGTTTGCGGATGAAAAGATGTGGAAAATAGTAACTTGGTACCCAATTTTCTTCATAAGGTCTTCCAAAAGTAACTGAAGAATTTTGTGTCTCGATCTGACACAATCTTCCTTGGAATTCCATGGAGTTTGACTACTTCCTAAAAGAAAATTTTTGTAATTTTCGTGGAATCATTAGTTTTTTGACAAGGAATAAAATGTGACATTTTAGAAAACTGATCCACCATAAAAAATAGAATATCTTCCCCTCTTGGTCCTTGGTAACCCCATAATAAAGTCCATTGATATGTCCTCCCAAGGAGTGTTGAGGATTGGGAGAGGAATATATAATCCATGTGTGTTTAGTTTAGATTTGTCATTATGACAGATATTGCACTTTCCCACAAAATTTTCAACATGTCTTGACATCTGAGGCTAATAAAAATGCTCACTAAGAACGCTTAAATTTTTTGAAACCCCAAAATGTCCCACTAACCCATCATAATGTGACTCCTTTAGTAGAAGTAAATAGATAGATCTATTAGGAATGAAAATATTATCAATTCGAAATAAAAATTTATCATATAAATAAAACTTTTCCCAACTAACTCTAGGTTTACAATGACCATAAGATTCAGCAAAATATTTATCAATGGAATGTAATTATTTAATAAATTCAAAACCAAGGATGTTAGAATATATAAAGGATAAAAGAGAATATCTACGTTAAAGTGAATATGCCACAATATTTTCTTTACCCTTTTTATTCTTGATGACATGTGGAAATGATTCAATGAATTCTAGCCATCTAGAATGTCTCCTGTTTCGTTTATGTTGGATCCTAAGGTATTTAAGATCCTCATGATTATAATGGATCACAAATTATTTTGAAAAAATATAATGTTGACAAGTTTCTAGTACTCTAAACAATGCATATAACTCCTTATCATATTTATCATAGTTTAGAGTTGGCCCATTTAACTTCTCATTAAACAAAGAAAAACAAAAATACCTTATTTCATGATTACTCCTCCTATGAAAATTCCGCTTGCATGAAATTCAATTTAAAAGGTCTTACCAAAGTATGTAAGTGCAAGTAGATGGGTGTGGGTGAGTATCTCCTTAAGATCATGGAAGGACTTCTCTTGAGTTTTCCCCCATTTTAAAGGAACATTATTCTTTGTCAACTCATTAAATGGTGCTAATAGTGTGCTAAAGTCCTTCACAAATCTCCTTTAAAAAACTAGTGAGCCTATAAAAACTTATTACCTTTCCAATAGAGGTTGGAGTTGGCCATTCTTGTATCACTTTGATATTCTCATTTTCGACTTCAATTCCATTTCTACTCACAACAAATCCAAAATTTCATCAAATTAAATTCCAAAAAATTTCAAATATATGCAAGTAATACATGATTAATTAACCTCCTAAATGTTATAGGTGATTTGGTGAGACCAAAAGGCATGAATAACCATTTATAAAGTCCATGTTTTGTCTTAAATATAGTTTTCCACTCATCTCCTTTCATCCTAATTTTATGGTAGACAAATCTTAAATTAATTTTTTAGAAAATAGTTGAACCATTTAACTCATCTAATTTATCATCTAACCTAGGAATAGAATGATGATACCTAACTATGATGTTGTTGATGGATCTACATTCAATTCACATTTTCCATGTTCTATCCTTTTTTGGTACTAGAAGCACTGGTATGGCATAAGGACAAAGGATTTTTCTAACATATACCACATCCAATATCTCTTGAACTTACCTTTGAATTTATTTTTTCTCCTCTCAGTTGATGCGATATGAAGGAAGGTTTTGTAGTGATGCTTCAGGTATGAGGTCCATTTGATGTTCAATTCCTCTAATGGGTGGAAAACCCGATGTCAAATCTTTTGGAAAGATATCATTATACTCCTATAACAAAGACTCAAAAAAATTTGGCAAAGGGGGTAAGTTGTTAGTGTTTATCAACACCTCTTTATACACAAGTACTAAAAGGGTTTTTTGTTAAAAAATATATTCCTTAACCTCACTCTTTTTTTTCCAACATCATACTTTTCTCTTCTCTCAATTTTTTCCCTCTATATTTTTTTGTTCTCCATTTATTTTATTCTATCATTTTCTCAATTTACCTCATTATCTCCATTTTCATTTTCAATCTTTTTTTCTTCATCACAAATTTTTTTCTTCTCTCTCAAAATGTGATCTTCCAAAATTTGTTTTTGGGGCATGGGGTTGAGGGTTATTGGTTCCCCTCATAGTATAAAAGAGTGATGATTCAAGAACCCTTCATGAGTAACATGTCGATCGTACTACCACTATCATCCCAACAACAAATATCAAGTCTTCATAGGAACAAAATTGAAAAAAACCTCATCTTTGTACTTAATGATGGTGAACAATACCTTCACTTTATTGGTCACCTTCATCTCCCCACAATCATTCAACCACTGAAGATAGTACAGATTTTGGTGCCTCAAAGTTAGGAGTCCCAACTTCTCCACCAACTCGGTGTTCACATCATTACTACAACTTCCCCCATTAATAACAACGCTACATACCTTCCCATTAGTATTGAATCGTGTATGGGAAATTTTTTCTCACTGTTCCTTCCCTCTAATGGTCATTTTTTCACTTAAAAATCTCCTAGAGACAAGAATCTCTCCATCTTATACAAATTATTCATTATCAATTTATGGAGATTCATCCTCCCACTATTCTGAGTTATCTCCATCTCTCTCTCATTCTCTATACTTGTTGATGGTCAGGGTATGCTGGTTAGCGAATTCACTAGCAATGCGACCCCTTCCTTGACATTTGTAACAACGAATATCCCGATTCCTTGTTTGGTTATCCTCAAAAGTAGGTTTCTTAGGTGGAATAATTACCTCGTCAATTTTTTGGTCAACCAAATCTTTAGGATTTGATGATTCCCCAATATCCTTCCTCATATTTTTCCATGGTGTGAAAGGGATATTGAGTTTACCCATGTTGCTCCTCATTTTTATTTGTTTCTTGATCTTGGTGAATTGGTGGATCATATCTTATATTTTCACATGGTGGTACATCTCTACTTGATTAGAAATCTCTCGATTGCACCCATGTAATAAGAGCACCATAGTTTCCTCTGGAGTCTCCTCAATGTTTTCTTGAATCATGGAAATTTTCATCTCCTTGTAGTAATCTTCAACACTCTTATTCCCTTTTGTGAGGCACTGAATATTGTTGTGAATATTTATATGGTAATGTGATAGAATAAATAACTTACTCATGGAGAAATTTATGTCTTACCAAGTGTTGATGGGATATCCACCATATCAATCCTTATCCTTTTTCATTTTATCCCACAAAATTAAAGCATAATCAGAAATTTAATGGGAATTTTTTTTGAAATTTTTTTTATCGGAATATCCATGGCATGAAAACACTTTCTGAATCCACATATCCCACTCTAAGTATACTTATATATTGGTTTTTCCTTGAAAAGATGGTACCTTAACCTTAATGCTAAGGATGTCATCATCATGTGGTATTATTTGGCCTCCTTTGGGTTGTTGGAACAACCTCCTCTTTTGTGGTGCATCCTCAAAATCATAATCAATGTTATCTATCTCCTACTTCATGATGTGGGGGTGATGTGGTACTGGAGCACATCGCGGGTTACCATGGATCGTCCTCAGGCTTGGTTGATTCTCTAAGTTTTCAATCCTCTCATGTAGCTCCTCCAGATTCCTATAATAATAATCTAGAAATGGATCACCAAAGCTTGCATTTGGAGTTGCAAAGATTCCAGTGCGGAAGACCTAATTCGGCTTCCTTCATCACTAGCATGAGAAATTTTATTCCCATGATCTTCGCAAAATATATATTACACAAACAAAAACACACACAAGGATAAACTCACACAATGACACACACACACACACTCATGCACACGAAGAGACACACACACACACAAGTGACACACAATCACACAAACAAAATTTACACACTCACACATGAAAGAAATACACACTCATGAACACAAGCATACACACTCACGCATGCAAGATATACACACTCACGCACACAAGGATACACACTCACAATTTTTTTTCTTAATTCTCTCCACTCTCAACACTCAATTAAAATACCAAGCTATTATGAAAAGTAATACATTGTTTACAGTGATCATGTGCCACCAATCCTTTCCAAATCAAGATTATGTTGGGAGGTGCTTTAACACAACCTGTTTGAATGGTAAAGGGTTACAAAATTGTAGAGGGTGAAAAAGAGGGTACAGAATAGGTAAAATGTGAAAAAGGGGTAGAAATTTGGTATGTGGGTTTTGCATGATAGTGAAACATTAGAAAAATTAATACAAATATGAACCAAAAATGATATAGAGATGAAGTAAAATGATGGATAAAGTGATGTATGGAAATGGAAAGTGCTAAAACTGTAATGCACAAAGAAGTAATTGTATCTACTTTTTCTCTTTTTTTTGGTCAAATCTCCCCAAAAAGTGTTGTGCTTGGAGTTTTAAAGAACAAGATGATTTAAGGAAGAGTAAGACAATTTTTTTTGAAGTCTATCAAAGAAAGGATGTGCTTAATTTTGAAAAGTACAAAATAATAAGTTCAAAGAATTTTATTTTTTTTATTTTTTTGGATACAAATCACTTACAGAGAATTAAATGAAAAAACAAGATATATGGATAATTGGATCAATGTAATATATTTCTTGCTTTCACAGTGTAGTCTAATTCAGGAGGTTTTTTAAGAAATGGTTTTTTTGGGTTATTTTAATGGGAGGATAATGTGGAAATATAAGAGGGGAAATGGGTAAAACTAATGTAAATGAAGGGATATATGCCTACCATGTCAACCGGATCTCTGATACCAACTGATGTGAGATGCTCGGGGTGGTACGATATTCACGATATAGGGAAATGGATGTCAGTTATGATTTGGGACTAAGTGACCGATAATTGTATGGATAATAGATGCTAGTAGTTAATTAACACTATAAGAAGTGCAACCTATTACTTAGACAACACACTCAAGAGAGGGATGTGATATCCAATCCACACCACAATGCAATTAGGTTGAGGCATAGAATTGGGGGCTCTGTGATCTTGGATCGCCAATCTAACTTGTAGATTGACAAGGTAAGAATGAACAAGAGCTAGGAAAAAATGGAATAATTCTCACACAATGGAGAGAAACAAAGCATAATCTCTCAATTAAAATCTTGAATGCCATACAAGTACTATGGGGTGGCTATTTATAGATAAGGGGGTGGTACAATAGTCAAGGGTCTAATAACCTAAAGTCATAAAGGTTAAACTACTTTTTTCCCTCAAATTCAAAAAGATAAAGTCTATAGGAGAATTTTTGGAAAACTACCACACAACTTTCCAACTATAGCCCACCATATTTGACTTTGGGTGCATAACCCACAAAATTTGACGTTGATGTCCAAAGATGCCATTCTAGAATCCTCCATGTTGGAAAGGCTTCCCAAATTCATCTAACCGTGTGGGAAAATCTTTAAACATCATGTTTGGCCTTGAGTAAGTGATATTATAGATCCATTTGCTCCATCCATTCAATGAAAGATTCATTGGACATTTCATGAAGTGAGATGGGTGCCCATTGTAGCATTCAACCTCTTTAATCTCCCTCGCATCATTAGGTCTTGCTAATCCAACTCCTCCACCCAAGAAATTGACTCTGTACCTTCGATATGGTTCTCATCAAAACCACTAAAAACTCTAAAATCATTTAAACCCATAAAACATTAAAAAATTTAAAAACTTTAAGAACCCTAAAAACGTCAAAAAACCATAAAATATCAAAAAGTCCCTAAAAACCATGAAAACCCTTAAAACCCCTCAAAATCCCTAAAATCCCTAAAATTTATAAAAATCATAAAAAAATACATAAAAATACATTAAAAACTATAAAACTCTAAAATCCCTGAAAAACCACTAAAAACCATAAAAACCATAAAAAACCATGAAAAACCCTAAAAACCTATAAAATGCTAAAACACCCCAAAAAATATAAAAACCCTTAAAACCAAAAAAAAAGTTAAAAACTCTAAAAACATTAAAAACCCTAAAAACTCTAAAAAACCCTAAAAACCAAAATGACCCTAAAATCCCTAAAACCCTAAAAACCCTAAACCCCTAAAAACCCTAAAAACCATCAATATCCCTAAAAAACCTACAAACCCCTAAAAACCATAAAAATCATAAAAAATCCATATAAATACATGAAAATGTAAAAAACCCTAAAAACCTTAAAAACCCTAAAAACCAATAAAAACCCTAAAACCCCACAAAAAATATAAAAACACTTTAAACCACTAAAATTGTTAAAAAATTTCGAATCTCCTCAATTATTAGTTGGAGATCATTATCCATACTCAATTCTTAGTTGGAAATTGTTATCCATATTCATTACATAAATTATTTTATACATGTATAGTTCAATAAATTAAATATCATGTATGCCATATTTTTATTGACACCACTTTAGTGTTGTATTATAAATAAATTTTTTTATAAGAATAATGAAAAAAATTCTAATATAGACAAAATATATATTCTGATATATATACATAATGAAATAAATTGGATAATGTACATCTATGTATGGAATTCACATTCTATTCATACAATATACTGTATGTATATGATTTATTTTTTTAATAAATCATTCATATATTCTTTTTTGTTAATTGTTTAAATTTAATTGTGCAATTCATGTTTATATGTGATTGAATTTATTATTTTTTATGATTTACTAATTTGAAACTATGTTAGTACTATTTTCATGTGCACTCAATGTTCTTGGTTCTTGTGAAAAAACAGAATCTATTAAAATAATGGTTATGACATCTTTATTAGATGCTAGTGGGGTGTTGGGGGTGCTAGTGTTGTGTTGGGTGTGGCAGAGGGGATGAAAGGTGGATGGGGGGTACTGGTGGGGTGTTGGATTTATTCTAATAATTCATATAATTATTGGGATGTACATATCAATCTGAATATTATTTGTTCATTTTTTGTTATGGATTCATGTATCATTTATCATGTATTGTTGACACACTGATCACATATATATAATAAGTCATTATATCTCATTTATTTTCCCACTATTTATTTACAGTTGGTTTCTTATGATGAGGCCCGTTCTATCCACCACCATTGAAGACATTGAGTTCAACATAAGATTTGGGAATGGTTTATTTCATTTTTATTCTTTGGCACAATTTTAATTATGGATTTTGTGATTTTTGGGTTCCTTATATTTTTGTAGTGTGTTTTTAATCTCATTGAGGTGGATTCAAGTCGCCATTGATGAAGGATTATATGTGTGTGCATAAGTAGGAATATACATATATAAGTTACCCCATTATATATATTCACTCATGGTAGTATCAATAAATATACTGGGGCTAGGTGTGCTTATATATAGATAAGAAAAATGCATACATGTGTAAGTGTAAAGGGGTATATGCAAGTATAAACGTATATCTAAGGACCTCCTATGCATATTTTTCCATGAAAATATGTACATAGGGGCTAGGTGTCCTTATATATATGTGAATTTGTATATGTGTGCAAGTGGAAAAAAAGAAAGATCTGAGTTTTCGTCATCAAAAGAAGTGTGCCTTGAGGTTGAGGTAGGTTCCCTCTGCCTAACTCTTTAATTTGAATTCTATAATCATTTGATTGTTTTAAATACTTATTTCCATAATTGCTTGATTTTTTTAAAAACTGCATTATGTAAAACTATTCTGTGTTATGCATTATGTGAAAACATGTATTATGAAAACATGTTTTTTATGTGTAAACTCTTAGTATAATAGTGAATTGTGTTACTATGATTTTTTAAGGTGAAAACCTATTAGGCGAAGGGTGCAGGGGGGTCTGTAGGGGGGGGGGGGCAGGGGCGGGGGGGGGGGGGGGGTCTGCAGGGGTAGGGGGAAGGGGGTCAGTAAGGAGGGGGAGGGGGAGGGGGAGGGTGTAAGTGGGGTACAAAGGGGGAGGGGGTGGGGCAGGGGGTGCAATGGGGGTCTACTGGGGCAGGGGGTGCTGGTGCATGGTGGGGGGATAGTGTAGTGGGGGGGGGGGTCTGCCGGGGGAGGGGGTAGGGTGTCTGTAGGGGAAGGGGGAAAGGGAGTCTACAGGGTCAGGGGCAAGGGGGTTTGTAGCATAGGGGGGAGGGGGAAGGAGGTGGGGTGCAAGGGGGGAGGGGGCGCAAGGGGGGTCTATAGGGGTAGGGGGTTTTGGTGCAGGGGGTATTGTTGCAGGGTGGGGGGATCGTGTAGTGGGGTGGGGGTTGGGTTTAAGGGGGTCTGTAGGGGGAGGGGGAAAGGGCAGGGAGGTATTCAAGGGCAGGGGTAGGGGGGTTCTGAAGGGAAGGGGTGCTGGTGGGGTGCAAGGGGGGAGGGGTGGGGCATGGGGTGCAAGGGGGTTCTGGTGCAAGGGGTGTTGTTGCAGGGTGGGGGCTAGTGTAGTGGGGTGGGGGAGGGTGTAGGGGTTCTGCAGGGGAGAGGGGGCAGGGGAAGGAGGTTTTGCAGGGCAAGGGGGAGTGGGAGGGTGCAGGTGGGGTGGAAGGGGAGAGGGGTGAGGTAGGGGTGTGCAAGGGGGGTCTACAGTGGTAGGGGTTATGGTGTAGGGGTGCTAGTGCAGGGTGGGGGCTAGTGTAGTGGGGTGGGGGGAGGCTGCAGTAAAAATCCATGGAAACGTAAAAAACCCGAAAAAACCCAAAAAAAACCTGAAAACCATAAAAATTCCCAAAGACCTTAAAAATCCATAAAACCCTACAAACTACTAAAAACTCTAAAAACCATTAAAACCCCTAAAAATGTTACAAAACTCTAAAAAACTTTAAAAACCATAAGAAACTCAAAAAAACCTAAAAACCCAATATTACCCAAAAACCTGAAAAACCTGAAAAACCCAAAAAACTTGAAAAACCCTTGGAAAACCCTAAAACCCTAAAAAAATCACTAAAACCAAAAAAAATCAAAAAACCCTAAAAATCCATGAAAATGTAAAAAACCCTAAAAACCCTAACACCCATGAAACCAGAACAAACCCTAAAGACCGTAAAACCCCATAAAAACTCAAAAGCCCCCCCTAAAAACCACTGAAAACTCTAAAAACCTATAAAACCCCTAAAAATATTACAAAACTCTAAAACCCTTAAAAACCCGAAAAACTCAACAAAAACCCTAAAAACCCAAGAAGTCCCCAAAAACTCAGAAAACCCCTAAATACCATAAAAACCTTTGAAAAACTTTGAAACCCATCAATATCTCTAAAACCGATAAATATCTTAAAAATGATAAAAATCCTAAAAAACCTCAAAAAATACCTAAAAGCATAAAAACCCCAAAAAATCATGAAAAAACCAAGAAACCCAGAAAAACCCCTAAAACCTCAAAAAACCCTGAAAACCCATAAAAAACCTAAAAACCACTAAAAACACTAAAGCCCTTAAAATAGCAAAAAATGTAAAAAAACTCTAAAAAATCTTAAAAACTCTAAGAGAATAAAAATACCCTAAATACCCAAAAAGACCCTAAAAATCCTAAAAGACCCAAAAAAACATAAAAATTCTTAAAAGCCCCTAAAAATCCATGAAAACATAAAAAACCCTAAAAACCCTAAAACCCCCCAAAAAACATAAAACCCTTTAAAAAGTTAAAAAACCCTAAAAACCCATAAAAACCCTAATAAACCACTAAAAACTCTAATAACCCTTAAAAGACCTAAAAACTTTAAAAACACTAAGAAACTTAAAAACACCTAAAAACTCAAAAGCCCTTAAAACCCTAAAAAAATATTAAAACCCATGAAAAACCTAAAAATCCTAAAAATCCTTAAAAACTATAAATATCATAAAAACCCCTAAAAATCTATGAAAATTTAAAAACCCCTAAAAACCTTTAACCCACCCCTGAAAACCATAAAAACCCCTAAAAACCTTAAAAAATCCAAAAAATACATAAAACCATTTAAAACTAATAAAAACTCTTTCCTTTCAAAAAACATTACTAAAAACTCAAAAATAACTTTAAACCCATAAAATATTAAAAAACTCTAAAAAACCTTAAAACCCAAAAAAAACTAAAAAAAATAAAAACCCAAAAGACCCTAAAATCTTTAAAGACCATAAAAACCCTAAAAACCACTAAGACCCCCTAAAACCCCACAAAATCCCGAAAAAACCCAAAAACCCTTAATGCCTATAAAAATGATTAAAAACCTCTAAAAATCCATGAAAACCTAAAATCCTAAAAACCATCATAAACCCCTAAAAACCATAAAAACCCTTACAAACCTTAAAAACCCCTAAAACCCCTAAAAACCCTAAAAACCCACTAAAAACTATAAAAACCCATAAAACTCATAAAAATATTAAAAAACTATAAAAACCATAAAATCCTAAATAACTAAAAAACCCTAAAAACCCAAAAGACCCTTAAACCCTAAAAAACCCTACACCCCCCTAAAACTAGTAAAAACCCTCAAAATATTTAAAAAACATGAAAAGCCGTAAAAACTATAAAAACTCCTATAAACCTTAAAAAACAAATAAAAACCCCAAAAAGATCCGGAAAACTACTAAAAACACTAAAAACCCATAAGGCCCCTAAAAATGTTAAAAAAATATAAAAAACCTAAAAAAACCTAACAAACTAAAAATAATCTAAAAACAAAAAAACACTCTCAAACCCTAAAAAACATAAAACCCTTGAAAACCCCTAAAAACCCTCAAAATCCATAAAAATCATAAAAAACCATAAAGCCATAAAAATCCTAAAAAATCCCAAAAAATCCCAAAAAATCCATGTCAATGTAAAAAACCCTAAAAACCATGAAAAACCCGTGAAAACCATAAAAATCCCTAAAAACCTTAAAAATACTAGAAACTGTAAAAACCACTAAAAACTCTAAAAACCCTTAAATCCCCTAAAATCATTAAAAAAATCTGAAACCCTTAAAACCCTAAAAAACTCAAAAAAAACCCCCAAAACCCAAAAAGAACCAAAACCCCTAAAAATTCCGAGAAACCTAAAACCCTTGAAAACCCATAAAATCCTCAAAATACCTAAAAAACATAAAAATATAAACATACTAAAAACCCCTAAAAATCCATGAAAACGTAAAAAACCCTAAAACTCTGAAACCCCCAAAAAACCTCAAAAAACCATAAAACCCCTAAAAACCTTAAAAAACCACAAAAACCCATAAAAACCTAAAACAACTAAAAAATCAAAAAAACCTTTAAACCCCTAAAACATTAAAAAACTATAAAAAACCTTAAAACCCTAAAAAAATTCCTAAAAACCCTAAAAAACCATAAAACACTCAAAATCCCTAAAAGCCTAAAAACCATTAAAACAATAAAAACCCAAAAAATCCCCTAAAACCAAATTAAAATATAAAAAATATAAAAACCCTAAAAAACCCCTTAACACCATAAAAACCCCTAATAACCAAAAAAACCATAAAACCCACTAAAAACTCTAAAAACCCTTAAACGCCCTAAAAACATTAAAAAACTCTAAAAAACCATTGAATCCCAAAAGTCCAAAAAAGTTCCTAAAAACCATGAAAAATAATAAAAACCATCAAAATCCTTAAAACCCTTAAAACCCTTAAAAACCATAAAAATATTAACCACCATAAAAATCCCTGAATAAGTAAAAGACCCTAAAAACCTAAAAAACCCCTTAAAACCATAAAAACCCTTGAAAACCATAAAATACCCCCAAAACCCATAAAACAATAAAACCACTAAAAATTATAAAACCCTTAAAACCTCTATAAATTTTAAAAACACTAAAAACCCTTAAAAACCCAAAAAACTAAAAAAACACTAAAAACACAAAAAACCCAAAAACCCTAAAAAACCTAAAAACCCCTAAAACACGAAAGACCATTAAAACCCCAAAAAACCCAAAAAAACCCTAAAAAAGGAAAAACCCTTAAAACCATAAAAAACACCTGAAACCCCCTAAAAACACAAAAAGACCATTAAAACTCTAAAAAACCCAAAAAACCTAAAAAACACCTGAAAACCTCTAAAACCCTCAAAATCCCTAAAAACTTTAGAAAACCTTAAAAAACCTAAATTCCATGAAAACCATAAAAACCCCTAAAAACCCATGAAAACATAAAAACTCTAAAAAATGAAAAACCCCTAAAAACCATAAAAACCCTTAAAAACCATAAAAAACCCTAAAAACCTTAAAACCCATAAAAGCCACTAAATGTCTTGGGTCGTCAAGGGTTTTTGGGTGAGGGTCATTTGACCCCTATCCTCCCTTGTCTGCTATGTATCTTTTTTACTTTTAATAAATTTGGGGGGGGGGGGCTAGAATAGCCCGACCCTCGCATCTTCCTTTTCCCTAAAAACCACTAAAAACTCTAAAAACCCTTAAAACCCCTGAAAATGTGATGATTCTGGGAAGGGATGTGGTGCGAGGAGGTGGAGTAAAATCATTTACCAATTGTTGAGTAAGTGCAGGAGTAGGGAGAGGTGTAGGTTGAAGATGCTGGGAATGGGGACAGACCAGTTGAATGATTTCAGTCTAAGATACATGAAGACCGGGAGGACCTGTCCATAATATCAACACTGAGAAGGAATACTGAAGAACAACATGACATGAGACTTGCTTTAGTTGTGTTTGAGACCTTACCCCCATGTCTTCAGTTGTCTAAAAAGATAATGTTGGGCTATACAGAAATCACATATGAGCAGCATCAAAGGGACATCCTACAGAAGCCAGATCTGAAGCAGGATGTGAATTTTATTTCGGATGATGATGATGAAGTTTCAAGATTAGGGGAAATCTTTGAAGAACATGATGCCATGATTAATGTTAATATGGATCGAATAAGGAGGGAGAAGGATTTTATGAGTGACCTTGGCTCGGATGGCCTAGATTCATGCCCCTAGAAGAGGAAGTCGAGGTCTGACAATACTCTCGAACTTGGAATATAAAAAGGTGGGGTTGATCTTGCTACTATTGAACATGGTAAGGATGGTAATTCCAAGACTAGGGTGGTGAGTGATTATGGAATTCTGAAAGTCAAGAAGGTATATCTTGGAGGTCTTTCCACTACCCCACTAAAGAGGAGGCCAATAAGGGATTACTCTACTCTCCCCAGGCCAATTTCTACCAGGGCTTCCTCCAAGGACTCCAAGTTGGAAAATAAGTAGAGGATGAGGGGAATATATACCAAGATTTCTTTTGAAATGGAAAGTTCTAGGAAGGTTGCATTAGAGTTTGAGACAGAAGATTCGGATGTGTCTTCAGGATATGGTGTTGATGGAGACCCCTATGGGGATGCTGGGGAGATTGACCCTTTTGATATGTAGTTTCTTTCAGGTATGGGTTGTTTGAACCTATGCCTACCTTGTCTCTATTTTTTATATATATAAATTTTGGGGGACCATGAATAGCCTAGTTCTGTGCCTTCTTTTCCCTAAAAACGTTAAAAAAATAAAAAAACCTTAAAAATCTTAAAGAACTAAAAAAACCCTAAAGAACTAAAAAAGCCCTAAAGACCCAAAAGACCCAAAAAAACCCGAAAACCCCTAGAAACCATAAAAAATATGAAAAACCATAAAAACCTCAAAATACATAAAATCCATAAAAACCCTAAAAATTTTAAAAATCCTAACAAATCCCTAAAAATCCATGAAAATGTAAAAAACCCTAAAAAACCAAAAAACCCTTAAAAACCATAAAAACTCCTGAAAACCTTAAAAACCCTAAAAACACATAAAAACCCTAAAAACAACTAAAAACTATAAAAACAATTAGAACCCGTAAAATTTTAAAAACTCTACAAAACCTTAAAAACCCAAAAAAATGAAAAAATCCCCCTAGAAACACAAAAGAACCTAAAACCCTAAAAACCCCTAAAAACCCAAAAAAAACCCTAAAAAACCCTTGGAAAACCATTTAAATACCTAAAATCATAAAAAACCCCAAAACCATAAAAATCCTAGAAAACCCCTAAAATGCATCAAAATGTAAAAAACCCTAAAAACCCTAAAACCCCCTAAAAACCATGAAAACACCAAAAAACCTCAATGAATCCTAAATACCCAAAAAAACCATAAAAATCACTAAAAATATAAAAACCCTTTCAACCCATAAAAACATTAAAAACCTCTAAAAAATCACAAAACCCCTAAAAACTCAAAAAAGAACGTAAAAACCTAAAAGACCCTAAAAACCTAGAAAATCCCAAAACCCCCTAAAAACCAATTAAATATCTAAAACCCCACAAAACGACTAAAAACCCTAAAACCCTATAAAAACCTAAAAGCCACAAAATGTCATTAAAAACCTTTAAAATCCATGAAAATGTCAAAAAACCTAAAAACCCTGAAAACAACTCAAAACCATTAATACTGCTAATAAACCTAATAGCCCATAAAAACCCTAAAAATCACTAAAAACTATAAAATACCTTAAAACCCTAAAAATGTTATAAAACTTTAAAAAACTACAGACTCATAAAAACCTCTAAAAACCCCTAAAAACCCTAAAAGACCCTAAAAAACCTAAACCTTAAACCATAAAACCCTAAACCTTAAACCCTAAAAAACCCTAAACCTTAATCCCTAAAAATCCCTAAAGACCCTCAAAATCCCTAAAAACCCTAAACACCATAAAACAATAAAAATCCTAAAAACTCTAAAAATCCATGGAAAAATCATAAATAAATTGAAAAACCCATAAAACCCTAAAAACAATAAAAAGTATAAAAGTTATTTAAACCCTTAAAAACGTTAAAAAACTCCAAAAAACCTTAAAATTCCTAAAAACATAGAAAAAATCATAAAAACCAAAAAAGTCCCTAAAACCTTGAAAAACCCTAAAACCCCCTAAGAACCCCTAAAGACCCTCAAAACACCTAAAACCCCAAAAAAACCCTAAAACCATACAAATCCTAAAAACCCTTAAAATCCATGAATAAAATAAAAAACCCTAAAAACCCTAAAACCCCCTAAAAACCCATAAAGCCCATAAAGCCCCTAAAAACCATAAACCCCCCCAAAAATGATAAAAACCATAAACCCACTGAGCACTCTAAAAACCATTAAAACCCCTACAGATGTTATAAAACTCTAAAAAACCTTAAACACCCTAAACAACTAAAAAAACTATAAATACCCAAAAAGATCCTAAAAACCCCTAAAATCCCTTGAATGTCCCTAAACCCTCAAAATCCCTAAAAAACCTAAAATATATAAAATCCTAAAAATCCCTAAAAGTCCTTCAGAATGTAAAAAATCATAAAAAACCTAACACCCCCTGAAAACCATAAAAACCCCCAAAACCCCATAAAAACCCTAAAACAACTCAAAACGTTAAAAATTCTAAAAACTCATAGAAACCCTAAAAACTCCAAAAACACCTAAAAACCAAAAAGACACTAAAAAACCTAAAAAAACCTAGAAAACTTAAAAATCCTAAAAAATCCCCCAAAATCCTGGAAAATGTAAAAAAACCTAAAAACCCTGAAAAAATATTAAATATAATAAAAACCCCTAAAAACCTCAAAACCATAAAAATCAATGAAAATCCCAATGAACCACTAAAAACACTAAAAACTCTTTAAACCCCTAAAAATGTTAAAAAAGCATAAAACCCCTAAAAAACTCAAAAAAACCATAAAACCCCCAAAATACCCTAATACCCTAAAACCCCCTAAATGACTTCCAAATACCTAAAAATATAAAATACCCTTAAAACCATAAAAATTATAAAAAAACCCTAAAATCAAAGAAAAAGTAAAAAATAATAAAAAACCTTGAAAACCATAATAACCCCAAAAAACCTTAAAAATCCTAAAAATGCATAAAAACCCCAAACCCACTAATCCCCCCCCCCCAAAAAAAAGTTTCAAAACATAAAAACCCTAAAACCCCTTGAAAACCAAAAAACCTTAAAAACCCACAAATACCCATAAAAACCATAAAATCCTACTAAAAACTCTCCAAAACCCTTAAAATCCTAATAATTTTAAAAACTCTAAAAAACATTAAAAACCCTAAAAACCTAAAAAAACTCTAAACCCCCAAAATATCCTAAAACAATAAAAACCACTAAAAGCCCTAAAAAACCAGAAAACCAAAAAAAACTCAAAAAACACTAAAAACTAAAAAAAACATAAAACCAAAAAAAACCCCTAAAAAATCGTGAAAAATCATAAAACCCTAAAACTCTCAAAATCCCTAAAACCCCTAAAAAACCCTAAAAACCACAAAAATCCTAAAAACCCCTAAAAACAATGAAAATGTAGAAAACCCTAAAAAATTTAAAAACCTATAAAAACCTGAATAAACCCCTAAAAAAACTAAAAACCCTTAAAAATGTTAAAAACTCTAAAAAACTTCAAAACCCCTAAAAAAACTCAAAGACATTAAAAATTCAAAAAGACCCTAAAAACCCTAAAACCCCAAAAAACCCTTTATTTCTCCTTTTGTGCCTCTTTTTATTCCCCCCTTCCCTCAAATCAACCTTTTCCCAAACATTAATGACTTATATAAAGGCTACCCTTACATACCATTATTAGACCTGGAGTTCCATGTGGCCTCTGCGCTTCATGGCTTGACCTTATTGCCCAGTTCGTGAAGCAATGACCCTCGGTGGAGTCTTTTGATAGATTCGTTTTTGGATGTTGGAATCTTAAATATCAGGAGATGATAGGGTTATTGTATGGCCACAATTTTATGATATGGTTCTCAATGGAGGAAGATCTGATCTGTGCTTGGTCCACGACCCCTCAAAGCCTTAATGGCGTCAGATTCTTCCTCTTTCGATGAAGCTTTAACTTGCACATGAATAGGGACTCGTCGCTGATTGCTTCATGGGTAAGGATCCCAGAACTTCCTCTTCCATTTTAGAATCCATCCATTATTTGTATTCTTGGGAATCTTGTGCGCCGATATTTGTGTTCGGACAGCCGGACTCAAGCGATCTGCCACCCAGTTTCCCCAAGAGTATGTGTTGAATTGGATGTCTCAAAACCTCCGATCGACTTTGTGTGGATTAATGTTGTCAGGGAGTTTCGTTATAAACAGCCAGTTGTTGTGGAGTCCTTTGTTGCATTTTTCTCTATATGCAAGCAACTGGGTCATTCTAACATTGATTTTAGATGAAGGGGTAGCAGTGCAGAAGTTATGGAGGGTGAACAGCCAGTGATGGCGAAGGGTCAAAGTAATTTCGTGACAGGGACTCCTTTAATAAAGGCAATGTCATGGAAATTCGCTGGGATGAAGGTATCTCAGGTGTATGAGATATTAAAGAGGGATTTGGTGATTGAGCATGAGAATGTAGGAATGGAGAATGAGGAAGGAGTGAGGTCCCCTAGGCTGTGCTGTGAAGTTTTGAAGGAGCAGGGGAAGGATTGTAGAGTGGAGGAACATGCTTCTGGTGGCCAGGGAATGAAGGTGAAGGCCTCAAAGGGAAAGGCTACTGCACAAGGGCTAGTGACTGCTCACTCCTCAGTGGTTTAGATGTGAAGGCTCCTCAGAATGGTAGCAGGCATGAAGAGGTTTACAAGAGGATGGTACAACTTCTGGGGAATCGGGGGCATGTTGCTAGATAGGGAGGGGTGGATGAGGGTCAAGAGACCATGATCTCGTATAGTGTGAATCCTGGACATAGGGAGGTGCTGGCCTTGGATGGTGCCCCCTTGTGTAACAGATTTGTTTGTCTTAGTTATATGGAGATGGAGGACAAGGATGATGAAGAGGGGGATGTGGAGGATCAAGGGGTGGCGGAGGAAATTGGGGAGGCTGTTGGTTCTAGGGATGTGCCTACTGCTAGGCCTAATATCATTATGGAAGAAATTGGACCCTTAGTGGAACCTTTTCCTGGGGATGCTTTTCATAAGGATGTGCTAGTTTTTCCCCTGCTTATGGCTCATGGTAATGATGCTGGGGCTGAGGAAGGCCAAATCAGTGAGGCTTCAATGGTCCCTGGGGGTGATATGCAGGATGGGGTATGGGCAGTGCTTGGTGGAGGAAGTGTGGCTCAGACGGGGGAGGAGGCTAAGCTGGGGGAGGTACCTAGGAAAGGGGAGTTGGTGGAGCTTGGTTCTGTGATGATGGAAGTCTCCCCCAGCGTGGGTAGGGGCCTTTGACTTTACTGGTTCATGAGGGGGTTGTTTTAGTTGAGTCTTATTGTGAGTCTCTACATGGGGAGGTTTATAAGCTAGGGGAGCTGGTGGAGCAGTGTTTTGTGGCATGTGTTTAGGTGGTGAAGGAATCCCCGCTGTCTGGGAAGGGTAAATCGTCTTTGATGGTGCATGATGGGGATTCTGCTGGTGAGTCTTGTTGTGAGTCTCTTTAGGGGGCTTAGGCATAGGTTGAACATGAGCAGGGAGAGGTTGTTGGACAAAGGGAGGTGATGGAGCCGGTTGTGGAGGTGCACAAGGGGGCCTCGGCTGATTGGCCAGGTTTTATGGGTCTTCATGAATTAGAGATGGAGGACCACCCTGGTGGCCCTCAGAAGGGCAGCCCCTAGGATGTGGACCGGGACGGACAGTTGGATGCTCTCAAGGAACCTGTTCTCACTGGCTATTCTCTAAACCAAGAATCCTTCTTCATCCCTAAATAGGACCTATTCCAGGATGACGGTAGAAGGATGAATTGCAACATGGCTTTGACCACCAAGGTGAGGGACTTTGTTGAGGAGGGCATTCCATTTGGGAAGGGAAAAAACCTACAGGGATCTCTGTTGATCATCGAAGGAGGAATCAAAGGAAGAATTACTCTACCTTCCCAAAGACTGTGTCCACAAGATCCTCCTACAAAGCTAAAAAAATGCCTCTGGAAGGGGGGGGGGTAAGTTTGTTCAGGCGCAGCGAAAGGTGGAACAACACTAGCTTAGGGGGTATTATAATAACTTCCTCAATCAATACGAATCATCTAAATGGGAGTCGATAGATTCAGATGTTTCCTCTGGGTATGGTGCTGATGGAGATCCGTATAGAGATGACACAAGCTCTAGTTATGGTGAAACTTTTGTTTACAATGCTGGCGGTGATGTTGACTGACTTGCTTTTCTTTGGTATTTTTTCCTTTTTTTAGTTTCTTGGAATTGGTTTGGGTTTTTTCTGTCTTTTGGGTGCGGGTCACTTGCCTCCTCCCCTGTCTTTTTTTAATAAATTTGGGGGGCCAGGGTTAGCCTGGCTCTACACCTTTCTTGCCAAGAAAAACCATAAATACCTCAAAATCCCTAAAAACCATAAAATTCCTCAAAGCCCCCTAAAAATCCATGAAAACATTAAAAACCCTAAAACCTTGAAAATCCCCCATAAAACCATAAAACCTATAAAAACCATTAAAAACACTAAAAACCTATAAAAACCCTAAAAACAAAAAAATTATAAGAACCCTTAAACCCCTAAAAAGTTAAAAACTAAAAAAGCCTTTAAAATCCTAAAAACTAAAAAAAACCCCAAAATGAACCCTGAATACCCGTAAAAACCCTAAAAACCACAAAAAACACAAAAAACACTCAAAATCTATAAAAACCCTGAAAACCCCAAAAAAACCAAGAAACCATAAAATCCCCTAAAATCCTTTAAACCCCTTAATACACATAAAACCTTAAAAAACCACTAAAAAATCTAAAAAACCCTAGAAACCCCTAAAAATGTTAGAAACTCTGAAAAAAATTTAATTCTCTAAAAAAATAAAAAAAAAACCTAAAAACCCTAAAACACTAAAAACCACTAAATACTCAAAAAACCTTCAAAATCCTTAAAAATCCTAAAATACATAAAAATCCTAAAAAACCCCAAAAGATCCATGAAAACATAAAAAACCCTAAAAAACCCTGAAACCCCATAAAAACCATAAACCCTTTAAAAACCTTCAAAACCATTTAAAACCATAAAACCACCTAAAAACATTAAAAAACTCTAAAATATATTTGAAACCCTAAAAAATCAAAAAAAATTCCTCGAGAACCCCTAAAAACCCTAAAAACCCCTAAAACCCCTAAAAATATTAAAATACCCCAAAAATCTATGAAAGTATAAAAATACATGAAAACCCTAATGAACCCCCCAAACCCCTAGAAACCCCTAAAAACCTTAAAAAATAATAAAACCCCATAAAAACCTAAAAGACCACTAAATGCTCTAAAAACACTTTAAACCCCTTAAAATGGTAAAAAATCTAAAAAACCTTTAAACCCCTACAAACTCAAAAAAAAACCCAAAAACCCAAAAGAACTAAAACCCCCAAAAAACCCTAAAACCCCTCAAAATCCCAGAACACCCTAAAAAATATAAAAACCCTAAATAATCCTAAAAACCACCTAAAAATTCATGAAAATTTAAAGAACCCTAAAAACCCTAAAACCCCATGAAAAAACCATAAAACCCCCTAAAACCATAAAAACCATAAAACCCATAAAATCCCTAAAAATCACTAAAAACTCTAAAAACCCATCAAACCCCTAAAAACATTAAAAAACTATAAAAACCTTAAAAACCTTACTAAACTCAAAAAACCCCTAAAACCCAAAAGACCCAAAAAAACCCTGAAAACACCTAAAAACCCTAAAAACACAGGAAAACCCCTAAAACCCCTCAAAATCTCTAAAAATCCTAAAACCCCTAAAATCCATAAAAATCCTAAAACCCTAAAAACCTATAAAAACTGTAAAAGCCCTTAAAACCCCTAAAAATGTTTAAAAACTTTTAAAAACCATACAAACCCTAAAAAACTAAAAAACTCCAAAAACCCGAAAAGACCCTAAAAACTCTAAAAAATACCAAAAAACCAAAAAACCCCATGAAAATCCCTTAAAACTCTCAACATCAATAAAAATCCTAATAACCCCCCCCCCCAAACCATAAAAATCCTAAAAAACCCGTAAAAATCCATGAAAGCATAAAAAACCATAAAAACCATGAAGACCCACTGCAAACCATAAAACTCATAAAACCTTAAAAAGTCCTAAAAACCCATAAAAATGTTAAAAACTCTAAAAAACCTTAAAACCTATAAAAAATTAAAAAACATTAAAACCCCAAAAGACCCTAAAAACCCCTAAAAACCATTGAAAACCCATAAAACCCCTCAAAATCTCAAAAAACCCTAAAAACACTTAAAAACTATAAAATTCCTAAACCCCCCTAAAAATCAATGAAAACATATAAAATTATAAAAAACATGAAAAAACCCTAAAAACCATAACAACCCCTAAACACAAAAAAAATCTAAGAAACCACTAAAAACTCTAAAAACCCGTATAACCCCAAAAAATGTTAAAAACTATAAAAAAACTTAAAGAGGCCTAAAAACTCAAAACAAAACCCTAAAAACCTAAAATCCCCTTAAAACCCTAAAAACCCCTAAAAATCCTAAAGTCCCCTGAAAAATCACAAAAATACCCAAACCCCTAAAAACCCTAAAACCTCTAAAACCCTTAAATTTCTAAAAACCCCTATGAATCCATGAAAAAAATTAAAAACCCAAAACACATTGAAAACCCCCTTAAAACCATAAAAACCCCAAAAACCATAAAAAACTAAAAAATCACTAAAAACCACTAAAACTCTCAGAACCCTTTAAACCCTTCAAAACTTTAAAAATATCTAAATACCATTTAAACCCCTAAAAACATTAAAAATATCTAAAAATCATTAAAAACCCAAAAATGCCATAAAATTAGGAAGATCCCTAAAAAACCATAAAAACAATAAAAACACACAAAAACTCTAAGAAATCTAAAACCCTAAAAATGTTAAAGACACAAAAAACTCATAAAACCCTAAAAACTCATAAAATTCTTTAGAAACACAAAAATACCCTAAAAACATTGAAAAAAAATAAAAACCATAAAAACCCCTAAAAGACCCTAAAAACCCTAAAAACCCTAAAAACCCTAAATACCCTAAATACCCTAAAAACCATAAAAACAAAAAAAAAACCCTAAAAAGCCATGAAAATGAAAAAATGCCCTAAAACCCCTGAAAACCCTTAAAAATGATAAAGCCCCCTAAAAATTATAAAAAACCTTAAAATCCACTAAGAACAGTAAAAAACCACTAAAAACTATAAAACCCCTCCAGTGGACGTTTTTGACAAGTTCATTTTTGTGCATTGGGATCTCCAGGGCCACGTAATGGTGGGACTTGTTGATAGCAATCATATCATGATTCACTTTGAAATTGAGGAGGATCTTATTTTTACTTGTTCTACAGCACCTCAAAGATGAAATGGTGCTTGTTTCTCCCTCTTTCAGTGGAGTTTTGATCGTAACTTGAACTGTGAATCCTCGATTCTTTCAACTTGGGTTATATTTCCAAAACGTTCCCACCCTTTTCAAAATCTGTCCATTATTTCAATGTTAGGGAATTTGGTGGGAAGGTTCTTATGTGTGGACAGCAAAACATAGGCCCTCTGTTACCCTATTTCTATGAGGGATTTTTTTTAGATTGATGCTTCTACGGAGCCAGTTCACGTTTTGTGGATTGTTGTTGGTGAGGAGCTCTGATGGAATCAACTGGTGGTTTTTGAGTTGTGGGTCAACTTCTATTCTTCATGTTAGAAACATTGGCATTGTGATTAGGATTTCTGGTGTATTTCCAAGGAAAGAGGCGGTGTGATTCTGGCTTAGGTGGAGTCTAATGAAGGAAGTCAGGCCTTAGTGGATGTGCAAAAGGTGACGGTGCTGAAGGAGTCCAATAATTTTCCTCCCCAGCCAAAGGTTGCTGCAGTTTTTAAGCATTTAAAAACTGATTTGAAATTTGGGTGTGATAAGGAGGTGGAAATGGAGGATTCATGCGGCATGGGACTGGAGTTTTCTAGGAATTGTATTGTAAAGGAAAGGGATAGTTCAGAGGTGATGCACAATGATGAAAGCTTGACTGTGAGCAACAACAGTGGGTAAGATTGTAGTAGTGAATTGCAGCAGGGAGATGAGGATGGCGAGGTGACTGAGAAGGGAGAGATGGCTGGGTTTGGCCATAAGCAGTGTCTAACTAAGGGCCCCCTAAAGTAGCCTCTAAATAGGGTTGTAGTGACCTTGAGAAACAACAGTGGGTAGGATGGTAGCATTTAGTTGTCGGTTCTTGATGGTGTCTCTCTAAGTAATTGGTTCTAGTGTCTAGACTTTGTGGCATTAGTTGGTAGAGATGCTACGTAGGGGGTGGGGGTAGATGAGTAGGGGGAGGTGGTTAAGAAGGGGGAGGTGGATCAGATTGGGCATGAGCAGAATCTGGTTGAGAAGCAGGCCTTGTATATTGATGAGGGACCCCCTGACCGGAGTGTGGGTGACTCTTATGTGCAAATCCTTGGTTTTGGTTGCTATGGGAGGGATGCCCTGTGGGTTTTGCCTTTGGTTCACAATGAGGAGGTCAATGAAGATTGTGCTGAGGAGGTGAATGGACACTTGCTACCTAAGAATGCTGGAACTCTCAGTGAAGGAGGTATGGCTTAAGACATGCAACTAGTTGTGGTGGTGTATGGAGGGGATTCTGCTGATGAGGCCCAGTGTGTGGTTCTGCACAACATGATCTTGGTGGAATGATCAAGTGTCTGCATTATGGATGAGTCCAAACAATTAGGTGATATTTTTTTAAGGATAACCACATGATCAACTCTAATATGGCCCAGTTCAGGAGGGAGAAAACTACACTTGGGGTGCCTCTCTAAAGGGGGAAATGAAATACATTGGTAGGGTTCATTTTAGGTGTTAAAGACCTTGGGTCCAAGGGACAGGTGGTCAATCCTCTGCTGAAAAAGTGTGAGAATAGGGCTAGTGACAAGGGGGCCTCAAGTGTGGCAAGTGACAGCTTCTTATATTGGAAGGAATCTTAGGCTGATGGTTTCACCTCTACCCCCTCCCCCCACACACACAAAAAAGGAGGCCGAAGAGGGATTATTCTACTCTTCCTCGACCCATGGCTACCTGATCTTCCTCATAGTTGGCTAAACTAAAAGTCAAAGTCAAAAAGCAAGAGAAGCTTCTACACACCTCAGAGAAATAAAGAGTTAGAGAGAAGTATCTGTCACTCTTCAGACTTTAGGAGGATCTTGAGTCCGGATGGGAATAGATGGATACAGGGGGCATACTCTGGCTTATGCTTTGCTGACGTGGCTTCTAGCTATAGTGTGGATGGTTACCCATATGGGGCAGTCCCTGTATATGACTTTGGTGGTGATGTTTACAGACTAGTTTCCCTTTCGGGTGTGGGTTGTTTGACCCCATCCCCTTCTTGTTTTCTATGTTTTTTATAATACATTTTTGGAGGGCCTGGAATATCCTGGCCATGTGACTTCTTTTTCCAAAAAATGATAAAAAACTCCAAAAAACCTTAAACCCCCAAGAAATAAAAAATCCATAAAACCCAAAAAAGGTTGAAAACCCCTAAAAACCCTAAAAATCCTAAAAACCCAAAAAGTCTTAAAAATCCCTAAAAACCCTAAAAAACCCCAAAAAACCCTAAAGACCCTAAAAATCCTAAAGAACCCATAAAAATCCCTAATAATGTAAAAAAAAATAAAAACCATCAACCCCCCTCTGAAACCATATAAACCCCTAAAAACCTCAAAAACTCTAAAAACCCATAACAACCCCAAAAACAACTGAAAACTCTAAAAAACCTTAAAACCCTTAAATACATTAAAAAACTAAAAAAACACTAAAACACCTAAAAACACAAAAAGAAATTCCAGAAACCCAAAAAGACCTCAAAACCCCTGAAAACCCTATAAAACCCCTAAAAATCCCTAAAAACCCTAAAAACCCTAAAAAACTAAAAAACCTAAAAAGCCCTTAAAAATCCATTAAGATGTAAAAACCCTGAAAACTCTGAAAACCACTTGAAAAACAAAAAAATTGAAAACCTTAAAAACCCTAAAAACCCTAAAAACCCTAAAACACTAAAAATTCAAAACCCCTAAAATTGTGAAAAACTTTAAAAACCTCAAGAAACCCTAAATTTTTTTAAAAACACTAAAAAACCAAAGAGAACCTAAAAACCCTAAAAACCTCTGAAAACTCAAAAAACCCTCAAAATCAATATAAACCTTAAAAACCCTAAAAACTATAAAAATCATAAAACCCCTAAAAATCCATGAAAACATAAAAAACCATAAAAATAATAAAAACACACGAAAACTCTAAAAACTCTAAAACCCTAAAAATGTTAAAGACACAAAAAACACTTAAAACCCTAAAAAACTCATAGAATTCTTTAGAAACACAAAAATACCCTAAAAACATTGAAAAACTATAAAAACCCTAAAACCCCTAAAATACCCTAAAAACCCTAAAAACCCTAAAACCCCTAAAAACCATAAAACCATAAAAAACCTAAAAACCCCTAAAAACCCATGAAAATGAAAAAAAACCCTAAAACCCCTGAAAACCCTTAAAAATGATAAAGCCCCCTAAAAATCATAAAAAACCTTAAAATCCACCAAGAACAGTAAAAACCCACTATAAACTATAAAACCTCTTAAACCCCCTAAAAACGTTAAAACCACCAAAAAATCATAAAAACTATAATAAACTCAGAAAAACCTAAAAACCCAAAATGACCCAAAAAAACCCGGAAAACACATAAAAACCCTAAAACCCCTCAAAATCGCTAAAAACCTTAAACACCCCTAAAAACCATAAAAAACCTAAAACCCCTAAAAATCCATGAAAATGTAAGAAAAACCATGAAAACCCCTTGAAAACTAGAAAACCCCTAAAAACCTTAAAAACCCATAAAAACTGATAAAATTCATTTAAAACTCTAAAAACCTGTAAAACCCATAAAAACGTTACAAAACTCTAAAAACCTATAAAACCACTAAAAACTCAAAAAAACCCCAAAATCCCAAAAAATCCCAAAACCCCCCCTAAAAACCCTAAAAACCATAAAAATCCTTAAAACCCCAAAAAATCCATGAAAACGTAAAAAACCCTAAAAATCCTAAAAAAACCCTTGAAAACCATAAAACCCCCAAAAACCTTGAAATCCACCAAAACCCCATAAAAATCCTAAAAACCACTAAAAACTCTAAAATCCCTTAAAATAGTAATAAAATGTTAAAAACTCTAAAAAAACCTTAAAACTCCTAAATGAATAATAAACTGTAAATACCCAAAAGACCCTAAAAACCCTAAAAAACCCTATCAACCCTAAAAATCCCTAAAAACTCTAAAAACCATTAAAATCATAAAAAATCCCAAAAAATCCATGAAAACGTAAAAAAGCCTAAAAACCCTAAAAAACCCTAAAAACAATAAAAGCCCCTAAAAACCTTAGAAACCCTTAAAATCCTTAAAAACATTAAAAAACTCTAAAAACCCTTAAATCTTTTAAAAAACCTTAAAAATTCTAAAAAACTCTAAAAAACCTAAAACCAAAAAGACCCTTAAAACCTTGAAAATACTAAAAACCCCAGAAAAATGCACAAATCCCAAAAAACCATAAAAAACGCTAAAAACCCAGGAAATCTTGAAAAATCCTAAAAGCTCTAAAAACCCCATGAAAACAATAATAACCATTAAAACCCTAAAAACCAATAAAAAACCTAAAACCCCCTAAAAACATTAAAAAATTCTAAAAAACCACAACACCCTAAGAAACTAAAAAAACACCCGAAAACCCAAAAAGACTCTAAAAACTTAGAAAACCCTAAAACCCCTAAAAACCCCTTAAACCCCATAAAACCACAAAATCCCTAAAACCCTAAAACCCCTAAAATCCCATAAACACTATAAAAATCATAAAAAACTCTAAAAATCCATGAAAACCCTAAAAACAACTAAAAACATTAAAAAACTTAAAAACCCTAAAAACTAAAAAAATATGCCAGAAAACTAAAAAGAAACAAAAAACCCCTTAAAACTCCATGAAAGCCCTAAAAACCCTCAATATCCAAAAAACCATAAAAACCCTAAATAACATAAAAATCCTAAACCCCCCTAAAAATCCATTAAAACGTAAAAAACACAAAAAGCCCTGATAACCCCCTGAAATCCATAAAAACCCTTAAAAACCTTAAAAAACCCAAAAAACCCACTAAAAATTGAAAAACCCCTTAAAACCCCTAAAATTGTTTAAAACTCTAAAAACCTCAAAAAAACCCTAAAATGCTAAAAAAAACTCTAAAAACCCAAAAAGTCCCTAAAACCGTAAAAAAATTAAAAACCCTAAAAACCCTAAAAATCCCAGAAACCCTAAAACCCATCAACATCCCTATAAACCTTAAAATCCTAAAAATAATAAATATCATAAAACCCCTAAAAATCCATGAAAACTAAAAATCCCTAAAAATCTTAAAAAACCTAAAAACCAACTAAAAATCTATATACTCTTAAAACCCCTAAAAACATTAAAGACACTAAAAACCTTAAAACCCTAAAAACCATAAAAAATCTTTAAAAACCTCTGAAAATCTATGAAAATATAAAAAACCCTAAAAATCTTGAAATCCCCCTGAAAACCATAAAACCCCTAAAACGTTGAAAAACCCTAAAAGACAATAAAAACCATAAAACCCACTAAATATTCCAAAAACCCTTAAAACCACAAAAAACAATATAAAATGCTAAAAACCCTTAAATACGCTAAAAGAATAAAAAACAGTAAATACCCCAAATACATTAAACCCTAAAAGACCCTCAAAACACAGAAAAACCCTAACAACCCTCAAAATCCCCAAAATGCCTAAAAACCTTAAAAACTATAAAAATTCTAAGACACCAAAAAATCCATGAAAATGTAAAAAAACCTAAAAGTTCTGAAAACCGTAAAAGGGCCTAAAAACCTTAAAAATCCTGAAAACCCATAAAAACCCTATAAAACCACTAAAACATCTAAAAATCCTTAAAATCCCAAAAGGCATTAGAAAACCCTAAAAACCCTTAAAAATCATAAAAAACTCAAAAAAAACTAAACCCCTAAAAGACCCTTAAAACCCTAAAAATTCTAAAAACCCAAAAAACCACTCAAATCCATCAAGTCCCTAAAAACAACTAAAAACCCATAAAAAAGTAATAAACCCTAAAACCCTACTAGAAACTCGAAATATCCTTAAAACCCCCATAAAATGTTAAAAAACCGTAAAAAACCTTAAACCCCTAAAAAACTAAGAAAACCTTAAAAACCCAAAAGACTCCAAAAATTCGAAAAACCATAAAAACCACCACAAACCTCAAAATCCCTAAAAACATAAAAACCCATAAAGACAACAACCCTGAAAACCCCCTAAAAATTCTAAACTCTCTTAAAACCCCCTAAAATGTTAAAAACTCTAAAAACCTTAAAAACCCTAGAAAACTAAAAAATTCTAAAAACCCAAAATAGGCTTTAAACCTAAAAACCCTTGAAAACCCCCAAAACCCCTAAAAAAACCTAAATACCCTAAAAAACCTTGAAAACCAAAAAATTGTAAAAAAACCCTAAAAATCCATGAAAACATAAAAAACCCCAAAAATCAAGAAAAACTCCTGAAGACCATAAAACCCCTATAAACCTTAAAAGACATTAAAAACCCCTAAAAACACTAAAAAACACTAAAATATATTAACACCACTAAAAATGTTTAAAAACTCGAAAAAACCTTAAACCCCAAAAAAACTAAAAAAACACTAAAAACAACAAAAGACACTAAAACCCTAAAAAACCATGAAAAAAACTAAAACCGACAAGATCCCTAAAAATCCTAAAAAACCCTAAAAACCAAAAAAAATCTAAAAACCCCCTAAAAATCCATGAAAACATAAAAACCCTGAAAACCCTGAAAACACCATAAAACCATAAAAATCACTAAAACCCTTAAAAATCCTAAAAACTCTAAAAACCCTTAAATCCCCTAAAATGTTAAAAATTATAAAAACCTTAAAAGCTCAAAAAAACTCTAAAACCCCCTCTAAAAACACAAAAAGACCCTAAATTTCCTAAAAATCCCAAAAAAACCCAAAAAACCCTTGAAAACCCCTAGAAACACTCAAATTCCCTAAAAACCCTAAAAACTATAAAAATCAGTTTAAACCCCTAAAAATATATGTAAACATAAGAAATCTTAAAACCATAAAACCCATAAAAACCCTAAAAATAATAGAAATACTAAAAAACCTTTTAACCCCTAAAAATGTTAAAAAAAACTGTAAATGACCTTAAAAACCCTCAAAACACAAAAAATCCTAAAAACCCAAAAAGACCTTAAAAACTATGAAAACCCATAAAAATACCTAAAAACCCTAACACAATAAAAAAAATAAAAATCCTAAAATTTTTCTAAAAAACTATGAAAAGATAAAAAACCCTAAAAACCGAGAAAAAACCCTTAAAACCATAAAACCCCTAAAACCCATAAAACCCTAAAACCTATTAAAACTCTAAAAACCCTTAAAACCCATAAATGTTAAAAAAAACTCTAAAAGCCTTCAAAACCTTGAAAAACAAAAAAATTCCCTAAAACCCTAAATATCCCTAAAAACCTTGAAAACCCATAAAAACAATCAAAATCCCTAAAAAAACTAAAAAACCCTAAAAACCATAAAAATAAAAAAACCTCTAAAAATCAATGCATAGGTAAAAAATCCTAAAAAAACTAAACAAACCAATGAAAACAAAAAAAACCCTTGAAAACCATAAAAATACTAAAAAACAATAAAAACCTTAAAACCCCTAAAAGTGATAAAAACTCTAAAAATACTTCAAAACCATAAAAAATTAAAATAACCCTAAAAATCAAAAAGTCCCTAAAAACCTTGAAAAACCCTAAAAACCCTCAAAATCGAAAAAAACCTAAAACCCCCTAACACCCAAAAAAATCCAAAAAACCCTAAAAGTACATGAATGCGTAAAAAAACCCTAAAACCACTAAAACCCCATTAAAAACCATAAAAACCCATGAAAACCATAAAAAAACCCTAAAACCCTTTAAAACTGTAAAAAACCCAAAAAAACAAAAAAACCAAAAAACTCAAAAAAACCACTAAAAATCCAAAAACTCTAGAAAACTCAAAAAACCCTAAAAACTCAAAAAAAAATCTAAAAACACAAAAAAACCAAAAAAACCAAAAAAACCCTAAAACCCCTGGAAACTCCAAAGCCCCAAAAAGTCTATATAAACCTTAAAAAACCCAAAAAAACCACAAAAATTATAAAACCCCTAAAAATCCACGAAAATATAAAAACCCCTAAAAGCCTTAAAACCCCTAAAACCCATAAAAACACAAAAAAACTCTTAAAACCCCTAAAATCATAAAGACACTAAAAAACCTTAAAACCCCTAAAAACTCAAAAAATCTTTAGAAACCCAAAAGATCCTAAAAACCCTAAAAAACCATAAAAACACTAACCCTAAAATCGATGAAGATGTTAAAAACCCTAAAAACCTTGAAAAACACCTGAAAACTATAAAACCCCCTAAAGACATTAAAAAATCATAAATGCCCGTAAAAAACCTAAAAACCACTAAAAACTCTAAAAAACCTTAAACCCCCTAAAAATGTAAAAAATATAAAAAATCTTAAAAACCATAAAATACTCAAAAAACCTAAAAAACTAAAATGATCCGAAAACCTGGAAAACCCCAAAAAAACCCAAAAACCCATGAAAACCCTAAAAACACTCAAAATCCCTAAACACCCTAAAAAACCTAAAAACCATATAAATCTTAAAAACCCTAAAAATCCTTGAAAACATAAAAACCCAAAAACCCTAAACCTCCCCTAAAAACAAGAAAAAAACCCTAAACACCGTAAAAACCATAAAAACCATCAATATAATGGAAAAAATTAAAAAACTGTAAAACCACAAAAAAAATATTACAAAACTCTAAAAACCCTTAAAAACCCAAAAAAACTCAAAAAACCCTAAAACCCCTCAAAATCCCTATAAACATTAAAACCCCACTAAAAACCATAAAAAACACCTAAAAATCCATGAAAACCTAACAAAACCCTAAAAACAAACTAAAACTCTAAATACTCTTAAAAACCGTAAAACCTTAAAGACTCTAAAAAAACTTTAAAACCCAAAATACTCAAAAATTCCTTAAAAACCCCAAAAGGCCATAAAACCATGATAAACTATAAAAACCCCTAAAAACCTCAAAAAACCCTAAAACCCCTAAAAACCTAAAAAACCGTAAAAACCCATAAAACCCCCTAAAATCACTAAAAACATAAAAACCCAAAAACCATGAAGAACACCGAAAAACTATAAAAACCCTAAAAACCCAAAAAACCTTAAAATCCCCTAAAAAACACTAAAAACATTAAAAACCCTTTAAACCCATAAAAATGTTAAAAAATCTAAAAAAATCTTATAAAAATAAAAAACTAAAAAAATCCTAAAAACCCAAAATGATCCAAAAACCGAGAAAACCCCTAAAAAATCTAAAACCCTAAAAACCCTCAAAATTCAAAAAACCCTATAAAACCTAAAAAACATATAAATTATAATACCCTTAAAAATATCTGAAAATATAAAAAAATCCTAAAACCCTAAAACCCCTTGAAAACTAGAAAAAAACCCCAAAAAACCTTAAAACCCCAAAAATCCCATAAAAAATAATAGAAAAATCTAAAAACCTATAAAACCCCTAAAAACATTACAAACCTCTAGAAAAGGCTTAAAACACTAAAAAACCCTCTAAAACTCCAAAAATTAACTAAAAACCCTGGAAACCACTAAAACCCTTTAAAAAACCCAAAAACACATCAAAATCCGTAAAAGCCCTAAAAACCATAAAAATAATTAAAAACCAATAAAAATCCATGAAATTGTAAAAAACCCTAAAAAACATGATAACCCAATGAAAACCATAAAACCCCCTAAAACCTTGAAAAACTTTAAAACCCATAAAAACCCTAAAAACCACTAAAAACTCTAATAACCATTAAAATCGAAAAATACATAAAAACTCTAAAAACCTTAAAAACCCTAAAAGAATAAAAATCAAAAAATGCCAAAAAGACCCTAAAAATCCTAAAAATCCCTAACAACCCCCAAAATCCCTAAAATCCATAAAAACCATAAAAACCATAAAAACCCTAAAAACCCCAAAAAATCCATGAAAAGTTTAAAAAACCTAAAAACCCTAAAACCATAAAATCCCTAAAAACCTTAAAAACTGTGAAAACCCAAAAAAATCATATAAACCCACTAAAACCTCTAAAATCTCTTAAAATCCCTAAAAATGATAAAAAACTCTAAAAACCCTTAAAAATCCTAAAAAACTCAAAAAAACCTAAAAACCAAAAAGACCCTAAAAAACCTAAAATATCAAACACCCTAAAAACCCTAGAAAAACCCTCAAATCCCAAAAAACCCCAAAACCCCCTAAAACCCAAGAAAACGTAAAAAACCCTAAAAACCAAGAAAACCCTAAAAACCCATTATAAACTATAAAAGCCATTTAAACACCTAAAATTGTTTAAAAACTCTAAAAATCTTTAAAACCCTAAAAACTAAAAAAACCCTAAAAACCTCAAAATCCCTAAAAACCTAAAAACCCATAAAGACTATAAAAATCCTAAAAAAACTTCTAAAAACCATGAAAACCTAAAATCCCTAAAATCCCTAAAACCCACTAAAAGCTCTAAACACTCTTAAAACCCCTAAAAACATTAAAAACTCTAAATTTCCTTAAAAACAATAAAAACACTCAAAAAAAATCTGAAAACCCTAAAAATACCCTTAAAACCTAAAAACCCTAAAAACCCTAAAAACCCCTAAAACCCCTTAAAATCTGTAAAGACCATAAAAACCCTAAAAACCATAAAAATCCAAAAAAAATCCCTAAAAATACATGAAAACATAAAAAACCCTAAAAATCCTGAAAGACTCTCGAAAACCATAAAACCCCTATAAACATTAAAAAATAATTAAAACCCCGAAAAGCCATAAAAATAACTAAAAAAATCTTAAAACCCTTAAAACCCCTAAAGATTTTAAAAAACTCTAAAAATCCTTTAAAACCATAAAAACTAAAAAAACTAAAAACCCAAAAGACCCTAAAAACCCTGAAAATCTAAAAGGACCCTAAACCCCTGGAAAACCCCAAATTCCCCTCAAAATACCTAAATACCCAAAAGCCCCTAAAATCCATAAAATTCTAAAAAATCCCCTAAAAATCCCCAAAACATCAAAAAAACTAAAAATACTAAAAAACACATGAAAACCATAAAATCCTATAATAACCTTAAAAACCCTAAAACCCATAAGAACCTTAAAAACCACTAAAACTCTACATCTTTAAATCCCCTACACCTTCCTTTCCCTAAAAATATTAAAAAAATAAAAACTAAATAAACTCTAAAATCCCAAAAAGACCCTAAAAACTTGAAAAACCTGAAAAGACCCTAAAACCCCTAAAAACCCATAAACCCCCTCAAAATCCATAAAAACACAAAAGCCCCTAAAAGCCATAAAAATCCTAAAAATACCCTAAAAATCCTTGAAACATCAAAAAACCCTGAAATCCCTGAAAAACCCCTGAAAACCATAAAATCCACTAATAACCTTAAAAAACCATAAAAACCAATAAAAACCCTAAAAACCACAAAAACTGTAAAACTTTAAATCCCCTAAAAATGTTAAGAAACTATAAACACCTACAAAACCTAAAAAACTCAAAAAAACCCTACAAACACAAAAGACCCTAAAAACCTTGAAAAACCCTAAAACCCCTAAAAACACCTAAACCCCTAGACCCCTAAAAAACTATAAAAACCATAAAAAACCTAAAAAAACTATAAAAATCCATGAAAACGTAAAAAACCCAAAAAAACATTAAAATCCCAAAATACATTAAAAAACATAAAAAAATCCATAAACCCCTAAAAACCACTAAAAACTTTAAAAACCCATCAAACCCCTAAAAATGTTTAAAAACTCTAAAAATCATTAAAACCCCTAAAAACTAAAAAAATCATAAAAACCCCAAAGACCCTAAAAAACTCCTGAGAAACTTTAAAGACACTCAAAATCCCAAAAGACCCTAAAAACCATACAATTCCTAAAAAACTCCTAAAAATCCATGAAAATGTAAAAAGTATCCCTAATAACCCTAAAAACCTCTGAAAACCATAAAAACCCCCTTAAAACATTAAAAATATAGAAAACCATAAAAATTCTAAAAACCCACTAAGAACTCTAAAAACCATTGAAACCACTAAAAATGTAAAAAAAATCTAAAAAACCATAAAACACCCCAAAACTAAAAAAACTCTAAAAGCCCAAAAGACCCTAAAAACCTGAAAAACCCTAAATGTACCTAAAACCCCTCAAAATCTCTAAAAACCCTAAAAAACCCTAAAATCCATAAAAATCCTAAAAATCCCCAAAAATTATATGAAAATGTAAAGCTATAAAACCCCTGAAAATCCATTAAAACCATAAAAACCCTAAAAACCCATAAAAACCCTAAAAACCGCCAAAAACGCTAAAAACCCTTAAAACCCCTAAAACTCAAAAACACCGTAAAATCCAAAAAAACACTAAAACCCCTTAAAAATCATAAAAACCCTAGAAACCTTGAAAACCACTAAAACCCCTCAAAATCCCTAAAAACCCTAAAAACGATAAAAATCCTAAAAACCCCAAAAAACCCAAAAAACCCTGAAAACCATCAAAAACCCCCAAAATCCGAAAAAAAACCAAAAAACCCATAAAACCGAAATAAACCACTAAAAAAATCTAAAAACCCTTAAGCCCCTAAAAATGTTAAATAACTATCAAAAACCTTAAATCCCTAAAAAACTAAAAAAACCCTAAAAACCCAAAAAGACCCTAAAACACAAAAGACCTTAAAACTCTAAAACCCCCTAAAAACCCCTAAAAACCCTCAAAATCAATAAAAACCCTAAAACAATAAGAATATAAAAAACCCCTAAAAATTAAAGAAAACGTAAAAACCCTTAAAATCCTTGAAAACCATAAAACCCCCTTAAAACTTTAGAGGCCTAAAAATGCATAAAAACACTAAAAACCACTAAAAACTCTAAAAACCATTTAAACCGCTAAAAATGTTAAAAAAATTTAAAAACCTTAACAACCCTGAAAAACTCAAAAAAAACCCCTAACGATCGAATAGGTCCCTAAAAACTTTGAAAAACCCTAAAAACCCATGAATCCTCTAAAATCTCTCAAAATCCTTAAAAACTCCAAAGAACCCTAAAACCCATAGAAATTCTAAAAACCCCCTCAAAATCCATGAAAATGTAAAAAACCCTAAAAACCCTGAAAACCCCTTGAAACCCATAAAACCTCTAAAAACAGTAAAAACCCTAAAAACAAATAAAACCCCTAAAAATCCACTAAAACCCAAAAATCCCTTAAAACCCCTAAAAAGTTAAAAAACTATACAAAAACCTTAAAATCCTAAAAAAATAAAAATCCCCCCAAAACCCAAAAATACCCTAAAAAGATAAATAAACAATAAAAACCCATTGAAAACCCTAAAAACCCACAAAATCCCTAAAGCCCTAAAATACCCTAAAAACAATAAAAATCCTAAAAAATCCCTAAAAACCCATTATGACATAAAAAACCAAAAAAACCACTAAAAACTCTAAAACCCCTCAAAACCCCTAAAAACATCAAAAAAGGCTAAAAACCCTAAAAACTTAAAAATAACCCTAAATACCCAAAAAGACCCGAAAACCCTGAAACACCCATAAAATCTCTAAAGTCCCTAAACAACATAAAAATCCTAAAAATCCTAAAAAACAACAAATTCATAAAAAAACCTTAAAACCCCCTAAAAACCATAAACCCGCCCTAAAAACCCATAAGGGGGAGTCAGGAATAGCCTGGACATGAGCCTTCCTTTCCCTTAAAACCATAAAAACCTCAAAAAACATAAAAACCCTAAAACCCCATAAAATCTAATAAAAGCACTAAAAACTCTAAAAACCCTTAAAACCCCTAAAATCTTTAAAAACAAATTAAAAACCTTAAAAACCCTAAAAACTTAAGTAAAAACCCTAAAACCTAAAAGACCCCCAAACCCCTAAAAACACCTGAAAACCATTAAAAGTCCTCAAAATCCCTAAAAATCCTAAAAACCCAAAAAACTCTAAAAACACATAAAAATCACAAGAAACAAATAAAAACTGTAAAAACCATTAACACCCCTAAAAATTTTAAAAACCCTAAAAATCTTTAAAACCCTAAAAAACTCCAAAACACCCATAAAAACCCAAAAAGATCCTAAAACCCCCAAAACCCGTAAAAACCCTAAATACCCTTGAAAAACTCTAAAAACACTCAAAATCACCAAAACCCAAAAAATTCCAAAAAATCCTAAAAAACCCTGAAAACCCCTTAAAACCCCTTGAAAACAAAAAAACCCTAAAAACCTCAAAAAACCTAAAACCCCATAAAACCCAAGAAAACACTAAAAACTCTAAAAACCCTCAAAACCCCTAAAAACGTTAAAAAATCTAACCAACCTTAAAACCACTAAAAACTCAAAAAAAACCTTAAAACCCAAAAAGACCCAAAAACTCCTTAAAACCCATAAAACCCTAAAACCCCTAAAAACCCCTAATAATAATCAAAATCCATATTAACCCAAAAAACCCTACAACCCATAAAAATATTAACCCCCCCCCCCATCCATGAAAACGTAAATACCCCTAAAAATCCTGAAAATCATAAAGACCCTAAAAAACCTACAAACCATAAAACCCCTAAAAACCTTAAAAAATACTAAAACCCCATAAAAACCCTAAAAACCCACAAAAAACATTAAAACCCCTACAAATATTTAAAAACTCTAAAAATTATAAAATCCATAAAAACTCAAAAAACCCCTAAAACCCCCAAAAGACCCTAAACACTCCTAAAAACCTTGAAAACCCATAAAAACCCTCAAAATCCCGAAAACACTAAAAATCCCTAAAAAGCATAAAAATCCTAAAAACAACCTAATATCCTTGAAAATGTAAAAAACCATGAAAACCCTGAAAAAACCCCTAAAACTCATAAATACCCCTAAAAACCTTAAGAAAATCCAAAAAACCCAATAAAACCTAAAAAACCACTAAAAATTCTAAAAACCCTTAAACCCCCTAAAAATTTTAAAAAATCTAAAAAACCATTAAAACCTTAAAGAATTAAAAAAAATCCTAAAAACCTAAAAACGTCCTAAAAACCCTGAAAAACCCAAAAAACCCCCTCAAAATCCTTAAAAACCTTAAAAATCCCAAAAAAAACACAAAAAACAAAAAAAACAAAAGGAACCCCTAACAATAAACAAAAATATAAAAATCCATCAAATCCTTAAAAAGCCCTAAAACCATTAAACCCCCTAACAAAAATAAAAACGCAAAAAACCAACAAAAACCCTAAAAAACTACTAAAAACTATAAAAACCCTTAAAACACAAAAAATTTTAAAATCTTTAAGAAAACTAAAAAACACTAAAAATCTCAAAAAATCCCTAAAACCCAAAAGGATCTAAAAAAACCTAAAATCCTCTAAAAACTGTTGAAAAACCTTAAAACCCTAAAAATCCATATATTTCATGAAAACACTAAATACCAAAAAAATCTGCAAAAACCCCTAAAAATCCATGAAATTTTAAAAAACCATAGAAACCCTGAAACCCCCGTGAAAACCATACAAATCCATAAAAACCCAAAAAACCCAAAAAACCCTAAAACCCCTAAAAATCCTAAAACCCCTAAAAACCCTAGAACCCCTTAAAACCCTAAAACCCCTAAAAACCCTAAAACCCCTAAAAACCCATAAAACTCTAAAAATCTCTAAAAATGTAAAACCCCTTAAAACCCCTAAAAACCCCTAAAAACGTTAAAAACTCTTAAAAATATTAAAAAACTGAAAAAAAAAACTCAAAAAAACCCTAAAACCATAAAGACCCTAATAACCCTGAAAAATGCTAAAACCCCTCAATATCCCTAAAAACCCTAATAACCCATAAAAATCTTCAAAACCTCCAAAAAATCCATGAAAACGTAAAAAACCCTAAAACCCTGAAAAACCCCTAGAAACCATAAAAACCCCTAAAAACATTAAAAAAAATAAAAAAACCATACAAACCTCTAAAAAGTCTAAAAACCCTTAAAATCCCAAAAAATGTAAAAAAATTATAAAAAAATTTTAAAATGTAAAAAAACTCCAAAACCTTCGAAAACCCTAAAAAACTCAAAAAAACCTAAACCCCCTAAAAGACTATTAAAATCCCAAAGACCCCTAAAACTCTTAAAACATCCAGAAAAACCCTAAATCCCATAAAAATTCATAAAAACCCTTAAAAACCATAAAAACCATAAAAACCCATAAAAATCCATGAAAACTTTAAAAACCATAAAAACCCAGAAAAAACCCCTTAAAACCAAAAAACACCCAAAAACATTAAAAACACTAAAAACCCATAAAAACCCTCAAAACCACAAAAAAACTCTAAAAACTCTTAAAACCAATAAAATCTTTATAAAACTCCAAAAAAATTAAAACACCAAAAAGACCCTCAAAACCCAAAAAACCTCTAAAACCCTAAAAACCCTTGAAAACCCTAAAAACCATAAAAATCCCTAAAAACCAAAAAATACCATATAAACCATAAAAATCCTAAAACCAAATAAAAAATCAATAAAAACATAAAAAATGATAATAATCCTGAAAAAACCCCTAAAAACCATAAAAACTCCAAAAAACATTAAAAACACTAAAAAACCATAAAAACACAAAAAAAACATTAAACCCCCAAAACCCTTCAGACTCCTAAAAATGTTAGAAAAATATAAAAAAGCTTAAAAACCCTAAAAAACACAAAAAACCCTAAAAACCGAAAAAAACCCAAAAAACACTAAAATAACCTAAAAACCCTTAAACACCCCTAAAACCCTCAAAATCCCTAAAATCCCTAAAAACCTAAAAACCCAAATAATCGTAAAAACCCCCTAAAATTCCATGAAAACCTAAAAACACCTAAAAGACTTGAAAACCATAAAACCCCTAATTTTTTTAAAAAATTTAGAAACCCATAGAAACCCTAAAAACCCACTAAAAACTCTAAATACTATTAAAACCACAAAAAATGTTAAAAACTCTAAGAAAACATAATAATATTTTATTTTCCTTCTAAAAAACTCTAAAAACCCTTAAAACCCATAAAAACGTTAAAAACTCTAAAAAAAATTAAAAACCCTAAAAACTTAAAAAAAACCTGGAGAACCAAAAAGACCATAAAACCCCTAAAAACCTAAAAAAAACTAAAAAACACTAATACCCCACTAAAATTCGATGAAAACATAAAAAACCCTTAAACGCCTAAAAAATCCCTAGAAACCATAAAACCCCTAAAAACCATAAAACCCCTAAAAATCCAAAAAAATCCTAAAAATCTACTAAAAACTCTAAAAAACCGTAAACCCCTAAAAATGTTATGGAACTCCAAAAATAATAAAAACCCTAAAAAACACAAAAAAAAACTCCTAAAACCGAAAAGAATGTAAAAACCCTAAAACCCCCTAAAAAACCGTAAATACCCTCAAAATCCCTACACATCCAAAAAACCTAAAAAACATTAAATCCTCCTAAAAACCTCCTAAAAATCTACGAAAATGTAAAAAAACATTAAAAACCTGAAATCCCCCTTAAAACCATAAAAACCCTTAAAAATACATAAAACCCCTCAAGATCCCTAACAACCATAAAAGCACTAAAAAATAAAAAACCTACGAACTAATAAAATCCATGAAAACGTAAAAAAACCCTCATAACCCTGAAGAACCCAGGAAAACCGTACAAACCCTTATAAACCAAAAAAACCCAAAAACCCAAAAAACCACAAAAACTCTAAATATCCTTAAAACCCCTAGAAACTCTAAAAACTCTAAAAACCCATAAAACTCAAAAAAAATCAAAAAACCAATAAAAACCCAAAAGACTATAAAAACCCTAACAGCCCATGATAACCCAAAAAATCCCTGAAAACCCATCAAATACCTAAAAACCATAAAACCCTAAAAAATATACATATACTAAAACCCCCTAGAAATCCATGAAAACGTTAAATCCCCTAAAAACCTTAAAAGACACTAAAACCATAAAACCCCCTAAAAGATTTGAAAAATCCTAAAAACCCTAAAACCCGCTAATTTTTTTAAAAACCCTTGAAATACCTAAAATTCTAAAAGACTCTAAAAACATTAATATCCCTGAAAATGTCACGAAAACCTAAAACCTAAACAACTCCCTAAAAACCCTAAAATTCCCTAAAAACACCTAAAAACACTAAAAACCCTCAAAATCAATAAAAACCATAAAACCCCCTAAAAATCCATGGAAATGTAAAAACCCCTAAAAACCATGAAATCCTGAAAACCATAAAACCCCTAAAACCCTTAAAAATCCTTCAAAACCCATAAAAACCCTAAAAACCACTAAAAACTCAAAAAACCACTTAAAATCCATAAAAACATTAAAAAATATAAAAACACCAAAATCCATAAAAACCACTGAAAATCCTTAAAACCCCTCAAAATCCCTAACAACCCTAAAAATATAAAAACCATACAAATCCTAAAAAACCCCAAAAAATCCACGAAGATGTAAAAACCCCAAAAACCCAAAAAAAAAAACACTTAAAACCAGAAAAACCCCTAAAAACATAAAAACCCCTAACAACCCATAAAACACTAAAAGACCACTAAAAACTATAAAAACGCTTAAAACCTCTCAAAATGTAAAAAAACTCTAAAAAATATTAAAACCCCTAAAAATTAAAAAATCCCTAAAAATACAGAAAGACCCTAAATACCCTAAATACCACTAAAAACCCATAAAACCCCAAAACACCCCTAAAACCCTAAAAGCCATAAAAATCATAAAAAACACCTAAAAATTCAAGAAAATGTAAAAAAACCCTAAAAACCCTAAAACCCCCATTAAAACCATAAAAACCCCTAAAAACTTAAAAGATCCTAAAAACTAATAAAAAACCAAAAACCACTAAATACTTTAAAAACCCTTAAAACCAATAAATGCATTAAAAAACTCTAAAAACCGTAAAAACCATAAAAACTTGAAAAAACCCTAAAAACAAAAAGAGAACCCTGAAAAACTAAAAACCCAAAACCCAAAAAACCCTGGAAAAACCTCCTCAAAATCTGTAAAAACCGTAAAAAAATCCTAAAAACCCTTATAAATCAAAGAAAATGTAAAAAACCCAAAAAACCCATTAAAATCCCCTAAAAATCATAAAACCCCCTAAAAACCTCAAAATCCATGAAAAACCCAAAACCCTCAAAATCCATAAAAACCCTAAAAAACCCCTAAAAATCATAAAACCCACTAAAAACCTTAAAAAAAACTAAAAACAATAAAAACCCTAAAAACAACTAAAAACTATAAAACCCCTTAAACCCATAAAAAAGTTAAGAAGTCCTAAAAAATCATAAAATCCTTAAAAATCCAAAAAAAACTCTATAACCCAAAAGACCCAAAAAAACCCTGAAAACCCCTCAAACCTAAAAACTCCTGAAAACACAAAACCCCTAAAAATCTCTAAAAACTCTGAAAAACCCTAAAAACCATCAAAAACATAAATGCCCAAAAAAATCTATAAAAATGTAAAACCAATCAAAAACCCCCAAAACCTTAAAAAACCTAAAAACCCCATAAAAACATTAAAACCACTAAAAAATATAAAACCCTTTAAACCCCTAAAAATTTTAAAACCTCTAAAAAAACCTTAAAACCCCTAAAAAATTAAAAAAACCCTAAAAAACCAGAAGACACTAAAAACCTTGAAGACCTCTAAAAACCTTAAAAGGTAACGAAAACCCTAAAAACCCCTCAAAATATCTAAAATCCCTAAAAATTTTAAAACCTATAAAAATATTAAAAAACCACTAAAAATCCATGAAAACCTATAAAAACCTAAAAACCCTGAAAAACTCAGGAAAATATAAAAACCCCTAAAAACTTAGAAATCCATAAATACCCATAAAACCCATAAAACAACTAAAAACTCTAAAAACCCTTAAAACCCCTAAAAACATTTAAAAAATCTAAAAACCCTTAAAACCCTAAAAACTCAAAAAACCTAAAAAACTAAAAATACACTAAAACCTGAAAAACCATAAAAAACCTAAAATCACCTGAAAGACCCTAAAAACCCTAAAAATCTCCAAAAAAAAAACCGTAAAACCCCACCAAAAACCATAAAAAGACTAAAACCCCCTAAAATCCATGAAATGTAAAAAATCCTAAACGTCTTGAAAACTCCTTGAAAACTATAAAAATTCCTAAAAACCTTAAAAACCTGTAAATCCCATAAAAACCCTAAAAAACTAAAAACTCTAAAAACCCCTAAATCCCTTAAAAACGTAAAAAAAATCTAAAAAACCTTAAAACCCCCAAAAAACTAAAAGAGCACTAAAAACCCAAAAGCATCCTAAAAACCCTAAATTCCATTAAAAACCTTAAAAACCCCTAAAAACACTAAAAATCCATAAAAATCCAAAATACATAAAAAACCTAAAAACCTTTAAAATCCATGAAAATGTAAAGAACCATCAAAACCCTGAAAACCACCTAAAAATCATAAAAACCTATAAAAAACATAAAACCCTAAAAATCCATAAAAAACTTAGAAAACTACTAAGAACACTAAAAACCCTCAAAACCCCTAAAAACATTCAAAAATTATAAACACCATTAAAACCCTAAAAAAATTTAAAAAACCTTAAAACCCAAAATCCCTAAAAATGATTAAAACCCCAAAAAAACCCCAGAGAAACCCTAAAACCCCAAAACATCCCTAAAAAAACAAAAAATACCATAAAAATCCTTAAAAACCCCTAAAAGTCAATTAAAACATAAAAAACTAAAAACATCTTGAAAACCCTGGAAAATCTTAAACAACCCCAAAAACGCATAAAAACCCTAAAAACCCGCTAAAAACTCTAAAAATGATTAAAACCCCAAAAACGTTTAAAACTCTAAAAAACATTAAAACCCCCAAAAAACTCAAAAAACCCTAAAAACCTAAAAAGACCCTGAAAACCCCAAAACCCCCAAAAAACCCTAAACCCCTAAAAATCCCTAAACACCCAAAAACACCCTAAAAGCATAAAAGTTTTAAACTTGCCTAAAAATCAATGAAAATATAAAAACCCCTAAAACCCTAAACAATACCTGAAAACCCCTAAAAACCACTAAAAACCCTAAAAACCCTTAAAAACACTAAAAACCACAAAAAACTCTAAAAAACCCTTAAAACCCCTAAAATGTTAAAAACTCTAAATAACCATAAAAACAATAAAAAACCCAAAATACCCTAAAAAGGATAAAAAATCCAGAAAAACCTAAAAACCCCTAAAAAACCCTAAAAACCCACAAAATACCTAAAATCCTAAAAAAACCTTAAAACCATAAAAATACTAAAAAACGCCTAAAATTCCAGGATAATGTAAAAACTTTAAAACCCTAAAAAACCCCATAAAACTATAAAACTCCTAAAAACCTTAAAACCCCTAAAAACTAAAAAAAAGACCTAAAAACTACTAAAAACTCTAAAAACCCTTAAAACCCCTAAAAATGTTCAAAAACTCTAAAAAACAATAAAAACCTACAAAACTCAAAAAATACCCTAAAACCCTTAAAAACACTAAACACCGTCAAAATCCATAAAAACCCAAAAAAACTATAAAACCTTAAAAATACTACGGAACCCCGAAAAATCCATGAAATGGTAAAAAACCATGAAAAACCCATGAAAACCATGAAACCCCATAAAAACCTTAAAACCCCATAAAAGGCACTAAAAACACTAAAAACACTTAAAACCCACCAAAAAGTTAAAAAACACTAAAAAACCTTTAAAACCCTAAAAACCTAGAAAACCACTAAAACTTTAACAGCCCCTAAAATGCCCTAAAAATCCTCAAAATCCCTTAAAATCCTAAAAAACCCATTGAAAACTGTAAAACACCTAAAAACCTTAAAAAAACAAAAAACCCATAAAAAACCTAAAAAAACAAAAATCTCTAAACCCTCAAAATTACTAAAAATTATAAAAAAACCCAAAAACCATTAATATCCTAAAAACCCTTAAAATCCAAGAAAACATAAAAAAACCCTAAAACCCCTAAAAAACCCCTTAAAACCATGAAAACCATAAAAACCACTAAAACCAAACAAAAACCCTGAAAACAAAAAAAAAACACTAAAACCCCTTAAAACCCCTAAAAGGATAAAAACACTCTAAAAAACACTAAAAACTAAAAAAACCCTAACCCCCCCCCCCCCAAAGACTTTAAAAACCATAAACCCATAAAACAATAAAAACCCTTGAAAATGCCTAAAACACACAAAATCTATAAAAATCCAAGAAACACTAAAACCATACAAATACTAAAAAACCCCTAAAAATCCATGAAAATGTAAAACCCCTAAAACCCCTGAAAACCCTAAAATCCCAAAAAGTCCTTAAAAACCTTAAAAAATCTTAAAAATACATAAAAATCCCAAAAACACTAAATACTCTAAAACCCCTTAAAATCCCTAAAATGTTAAAAAACTATAAAAACATTAAAAAAACTAAAAAACTAAAACCCACAAAAGACCCTAAAACTCCTGAAAATGCAAAAAAACCTAAAACCCTAAAAAACCCCAAAACCATAAAAATCCTAAAAACCCCAAGAAATCGATGAAAATGTAAAAACCCTAAAAAACAAGAAACCCCCAAAAACCTTTTAAAACACTAAAAACCCATAAAAACACGAAAAACCACTAAAAACTCTAAAAACCAATAAAACACATAAAATCTTTAAAAAACTCTAAAAACCTTAAATGCCCTATAAAACCAAAAAGACTGTAAAAACCTAGAAAACCCATAAAAACCCAAAAAAACCCTATGAAATACCAAACAACCGCTCAAAAAATCTAAAAATCCTAATAAATCCCTAAAACTCCATGAAAATGTAAAAAACCATGAAAACCATAAAAAAACCCCAAAAACCATAAAAACTCTAAAAACCCCATAAAACCCCAAAAACCCCCAAAAACCACAAAATATATAAAAATATTTAAAAACACTAAAACATTAACAAACATTGAAAAACCTTAAAACCCTAAAATTTAAAGAAACCCTAACAACCCAAAAGACCCTAAAAGCCACTTAAAAACAATAAAAACCATTAAACCCCTAAAAACCGTACAACCTTAAAAATATTTAAAAAACCCTAAAAATAAATGAAAATGTAAAAAACCCTAAAAACCCCTTGAAAACCATAAAACCTAAAAAAACCTCAAAACCCCTAAAAACCACAAAAATACTAAAAACCACTAAAACTCTACAAACGATTAAAGCCCCTAAAGACATTGAAAAAATATTATAATCCATAAAACCCCTAAAAACTGACCCCCCCCCCTAAAAACTCAAAAGGACCCTAAAAACCTTGAAAACGCCAAAAAAAACCTTGAAAAACCCCTAAAAATCATAAAAATCCTAGAAAACCTATAAAAAACAATGAAAACCTAAAGATCTCTAAAAGTATATAAAAACCATTAAATCCATAAAAACAAATGAAAACCCTAAAAACCCTAAAAACCCTAAAACTCACTAAAAACTATAAAAACCCTAAAAACCCCTAAAAATATTAACAAACTCTAAATAACCAAAAAAACCATAAAAAATAAAAAATCCCTCAAAACTCAAAAAGACTCGACAAACCCCAAAAAACCATAAAAACCTTAAAACCCCTAAAACCTTTAAACCCATCATAATCCCTAAGAACCCTAAAAACACTAAAAACCATAAAATATATAAAAAATCCTAAAAGCCATTAAAACGTAAAAAAAACAATAAAACCCCTAAAATCTCCCGGAAAATAAAACCCCTAAAAACATTAAAAATCCTAAAAACCCATAAAAACCCTAAAACCACGAAAAACTAAAAAACAATTAAAACACCTAAAAATGTTAAAAAACTCAAAAAAACCTCAAAAAACTCAAAACACTCAAAAAAAACCAAAAACCCCAAAAGACCCTAAAACCCCTAAAAAAACTCTAAAAAACCTAAAAATCCCTGAGAAAGACTAAAATCCATCAAAATCCCAAAAACCACTAAAAACCCCCAAAACCATAAAAATCCTAAAAAATCTCTAAAAATCTATGAAAACATAAAAAACCCTAAAAACCCTGAAAAACTACTAAAAACCCAAAAAAAAACTAAAACCCCACCAAAAACCCAAAAAACCAAAAAAACCTAAAATACTCAAAATAACCCCTAGAAACTCAAAACACCCCAAAAAACTTGAAAACCCCTAAAAGACCTAAAAACCCCTAAAAATCATAAAAACCTTAAAATCCCTAAAAACCCTTAAAATCCAAAAAAACCTTAAAAATCTATGAAAACATAAAAAGCCCTAAAAACCCCTAAAAACCATAAATCCCATAAAACCTTAAAAATACTAAAACCCATAAAAACCTTGAAAAGTACTAAAAACTCTAAAAACCCTTAAAATATGGCATCTGGATATGGTGTGGATGGTGATCCTCACGGTGTGGTTTCTATTTCGGACTTTGGTGGTGACGTTGACTGATCTGTTTTTCTTTTTTCTTTGTTTTCCTTTTGATTTTTCTTTTTTGGGTCTTTGGGTTGGGGTTGTAAAGGGTTTTTGGGTGTGGGTCTTTTGACCCCTCCCCTTCCGTGTCTGTTGTTTCTTTTATTTATAAATTGGGGGGGCAGGAGTAGCCTGACCCTCAAATCTTCCTTTCCCCCAAAAATGTTAGAAAATATTAAAAACCCCAAAAAATAAAAAAAGACCTAAAAAGACCATAAAACCCCGAAAAAACCCCAAAAAAACCCTGGAAACCCTTAAACCCCTCAAAATCCGTAAAAACCCAAAAAACCAAAAAACCCATAAAAATCCTCATAGACCTCTCAAAATCCATGAAATGTAACCCTAAAAACCCAAAAACCCAACTGAAAACTATAAAAAATAGAAAAAACCTAAAAAATATCTAAAAAACCATAAAAGACAAAGAAAACCATTGAAACTCTAAAAACCCTTAAAACCCTAAAACTTTAAAAACTCTAAAATCCTTAAAAAACCTAAAAAACCATAAAACCTAAAGGACCCTAAAAACCTTGAAAAACACTAAAAACCTTAAAAACCCTTGAAAAACCCTAAAACCCCCTGAAATCCCTAAAACCCGCAAAAACTCTTAAACCAATAAAAATTCTAAAAAATTCATAAACAACCTTGAAAACATAAAAAACCATAAAACCCTGAAAACCCTATAAAAACCATAAAAACCAAAAAACCTTAATAACCCCTAAAAACCCATAAAACCCTAAAAATCACTAAAACTAAAAAAACCCTCAAACCCTCAAAAAACGTAAAAAAACTCTAAAAACACTTACAACACTACAAACTCAACAACCCTAAAAACCCACAAAGACTATAAAACCCTAAAAATCCTAAAAACCCTAAAAACCCCTAAAAATCCATGAAAATAGAAAAAAACTCCTAAAAACCCTAATAATTCATGGAAATTACAAAACCTCTAAAAATATAAAAATATCCTAAAAACCCAAAAAAAGGCAAAAAAACATTAAAAACTAAAAAAGCCCTTAAAAAACCTAAAAAAATTAAAAACTCTAAAAAACTGTAAAACCCTAGAAAAACTCAAAAAAATCCTAAAAACTCAAAAAGACCATAAAACCCTCAAAAAAACTAAAAACCCTAAAAATAATAAAAACCATAAAACCCCTAAAATCCTTGAAAACATAAAAAACCTTAAAAACCTTGAAAATCCCTAAAAACCTTAAAAGCCCTTATAAACCTTAAAAACATATAAAAACCAATAAAACCCTAAAAATACATAAAAAAACTCTAAAAACCCTTAAAAACCCTAAAAACATTAAAAACTCTAAAAAACATTTAAACCCCTAAAACCCTAAAAACCCCAAAGACCCTAAAAACCCTAAAATACCCCTCAAAACCCTAGAAACCCATGAAAACCCCTAAAATCCCTCTAAATACCCACAACCCCTAAAAACCCTTAAACCATAAAAATCCTAAAACCCCCCTAAAGTCCATGAAAATGTAAAAAAACACTAAAAACCCTGAAAACCCCCAGAAATCCGTAAAAACTCTTAAAAACCATTAAACTCCTAAAAATGATAAAAATTCTAAAAACCTCAAAAAACCCTGAAAAAGTCAAAAAAATTCTTATAACCCAAAAATACCTAAAAACCCAAAAAACCCTAAAACCCCCGAAAAACCCAAAAAACCCTGAAAATATCTAAACACCGTAAAAACCCATAAAAAACACAATAATCCAGAAAACCCCCCAAAATTCCATGAAAATTTAAAAAATCTAAAAACCCATAAAAACCCCTGAAAACAATAAAACGCCTAAAAACCACAAAAACCATAAAAAATCATAAAAATTTAAAAAACACTAAAAACTCTAAAAACCCTTAAAAACCCAAAAAATGTTAAAAAACTCTAAAAAACCTTAAAACCCCTAAAAACTCAAAAAAAACATTAAAACCCAAATAAGACCCCAAAGACCCTAAAAACCCAAATAATATCTAAAAAATATTAAATCCGTCAAAACCCCTAAACCCTAAAACCCATAAAAATCCTAAAAAACCCTTAAAAATCCATGAAATCATAAAAAACCCAAAAAACCCTAAAAACACATGAAAACCATAAAAATCCCTCAAAACCATAAAAACTATAAAAACCAATAAAAAACCCTAAAAAACAACCAAAAACTATAAAAACCCTTTTACTCCTAAAAATGTTAAAAAACTCTAAAAACCTTAAAAACCTAAAACTAAAAAAATCATAAAACCCCAAAACAACATAAAAACTCTGAAAACCACTGAAAACCCCCTAAAACCCCTCAATATCCCCAAAAACCCTAAAAACCAAAAAAATCCTAAGAAACCCCAAAATATCCATGAAAATGTAAAGAACCCTAAAAAACCACTAAATATCCATGAAAATGTAAAGAACCCTAAAAACACTAAACCCCCCCTTAAAACCATAAAACCCCTAAAAACCTTTAAAACCATAAAATCCCTAAAAAATAACTAAAAGAGTTAAAAACCCTTAAACGCCCAAAAAAACTTTAAGTGAAGGAAGATGGTGCCCACGTATCCTGGCTCCTCTCGTGATGGGGTCTTCATATAGCGTCGATCCTTCCTCGCATGGTGCTTCTTCAGCGAGGATGTGGATGCTCAGGTGTTATCTTTCTCAGCGTTGCTGCCCCCTTCTCTCGAGGTGCATTTTCTCTGGCTTGATGGTTCCCTCATAGATGTTCTCAGAAAGCATCCTTAGATGAAGTATTCATACAAGAAAGAGCTGGGTCAGATCGGGTCTCTCTGGCGTTCGGTTTTGCAGTGCTTTGGTGGGGTGGGTCGGATCTACCACTATGCGGTACTACATATCCATGGAGGTGATGGTCAGATATGGTCTTCCCTGAGTGTGTTTTTGTAGTTCCTCGGTATTTTGGGGAAGATCTGGATCCCCCAGTGTGCGGTGTTGAAATTCTTTAGAGGAGTCAGTTGGATTTGGTCTTTCCTTCACACGGTGCTGCATATCCATGGAGGAGAGGACAAGATCTTATATTTACACTTTGCATAGAGCTGGATTTGGTCATGTCACTTCTTTTTGTGCTCTGCATTTTTCATTTTCTTGGAGTGGAACCGGAGCTAGATGGTCTCTTTTTAATTAGGTTGTTGGATGATGGGTTGTGTTAGGTTCTCTTTCCGACAGTTTGACGGTCTTGGTGGCGGGAGTGACTAGTCCCATCGGAGGATGCAGCAGATGCAGAGGAAGTTACATTGGATTGGTGGTGGCATAAACATTTTTCTAGTGTGGGATTTCAATTCAGCTTGCCATCAGTTGGCGCATAAAATGAATGTTCATGCTTCTGGTTCCTCAGTTTTTTTTGTTTTACATCGTTGATGAAAGGTTGGTTAAGTTGTTTTGTTTGGCTACTGTGTTGGACTATGATTTCCTGAGTTATGGTTGGTTTGGATGTGAGTTCCTGCTGGTGCTGGATACTGAACTAGTCATTGGAAGGGCTATCTGGTTATGGGTCTAAACAAGGAGTTTTGGGTATTTTGAATTGGCTCGAAGCATAGGTGTTGGTGTTCCTATGTATATGGTTGTCTGCTAGGTGTGAAAGGATAGAAGATGATTGGTCAGGAGGTGATGGTTATGAATCTAAGTTATTGGGTGATGGGTGCTCTTTGGCGGGATGTGATGAAGGTGATGCTGATGAAGGTGATGTTGATGATGTTATATGGATGGGATGTTATAAAGGTGATACTAATGATTTTGGTGTTGGTAGTTATATGATAATGGTGAGGTATCTACATGGTAAGGAGACGATGGATGGTGGGAACTTTGCTGAGAGATGTTGGATGATGGTGATGGTTGCTGCTTGGCTTTGGTGTGTTTTTTTGGTTTTTTTGGTTTTTTCGGTTTGGGGTTGTTAATGTTTTTTGGGTGTGGGTCGTCTGACCCCTCTCCACCCTTTTCTAATACGTCTTTTTTCTAATAAATTTGGGGGGGGGGTCGGGAATAGCCTGACCCCGCACCTTTCTTTCCCCAAAAAACTTTAAGAAAATTTAAAAAACCTTAAAACCCTATAAAAATAAGAAAAGTCCTAAAAACCCCAAAAGACCCTAAAAATTTAGAAAACCGCTAATGACTTAAAACCACTAAAAATCCCCCAAAACCTTCAAAATCACTAAAAATCCTAAGAACCCTAAAAATCATGAAAATCATAAAAATACATTAAAAATAATGAAAACATAAAAAAGACCCAAAACCCTAAAAAAACCTTCAAACCTCTAAAAACCTTAAAAAACCTAAAAACCCATAAAAACCTAAAAAGCAACTACAAATTCCAAAAACCCTTTAAACCACTAAAAACTTTAAAAACTTTAAAAAATCCTAAAATCTAGAAATTTTCAAAAACCCAAAAGACCCTAAAAACCACTAAAAACCCTGAAAAACTTCAAAATCCCTCAAAAACCAAAAAACCCAAAAAAACATAAATATCCTTAACCCCCCTAAAAATCCACAAAAGGTAAAAAATCTTAAAAACCCTGAAAACACCTAAAAACCCTTGAAAACCATAAAAACTGTAAAAAACCAAAAACCCAATAAAAATCCTAAAAATAACAAAAACTCTAAAAACCCTTAAAAGCCCTAAAATCTTTAAAAATATCTAAAAAACCATAAAACACTAAAAACTAAAAAGACCCTAAAACCCCTAAAAAACTTGAAAAACCCAAAAATCCCTCAAAATCCCTAAAAACCCTAAAAACAAGAAAAATCTAAAAAACCCCTAAACCCCCCCTAAAAACCATGAAAACATAAAAAACCCTAAATACCCAGAAAAACCCCTTACAACTATAAAACCCCTAAAACCTTAAAAACCATAAAAATAAATAAAAAACCCCAAAACCAAACTAAAAACTCAAAAAACCCTTAAACCCTCATAAACATTAAAAAACTCTAAAAACCCTAAAAACTCAAAAAAACCCCTAAAACCCCCAAAAGACCCTGAACACCTGAAAAACCCTAAATTCCCGAAAGGCCCTTGAAAACCCCTAAAAAACTCAAAATCCCTAAAAACCCTAAAAACCATATAAAACACAAAAAATACCTAAAAATCCATGAAAACATAAAAAACCCAAAAAACCAAAAAACCCCTGAAAACCATAAAAACCCTGAGAAAAATTAAAAACGTTAAAAACTATAAAAAACCTTAAAATCCCTAAAAACTAAAAAATACCCCAAAAATAGAAAAGAACCTAAAACCTAAAAAACACCTAAAATCCCTAAAACCCCTGAAAAATTCTAAAGGACCTCAAAATCCCTAAAAACCCTAAAAACAATAATAATTCTAAAAAACCCAAAAAATCCATGAAAATTTAGAAAACCATAAAAACCATGAAAAGACATTGGAAACCATAAAATCCCTAAAAACCTTAAAATACCTAAAACCCTATAAAACCCTAAGAAAACACTAAAAAATCTAAAAACCACTAAAACCCCTAAAAATGTTAAAAACTATAAAAACCCTTAAAAACCCTGAAAACCCAAAGGACCCTAAAAATCCTTAAAAACATTAAAAACCCAAACACCGTATGAAAAAACCAAAAATCCATCAAAATCCATAAAAAAACCTAAAAAACAAAAAAACTAAAAACCCATAAAAATCATTGAAAATGTAAAAAACCCTAAAATTCATGAAATCCCCTAAAAACCTTAAAAAACTCGAAAAACCCACACAAAACCTAAAAACCCAATAAAAACTCTAAAAACTCTTAGGAACCATAAAAATGTTAAAAGTCTCTAAAAATCCTTATAACTCTAAAAAAACTCAAAAATAACCCTAAAAGCTCAAAAAACCCCTTAAAAACTCCCAAAATCCTTAAAAACTCCCCAAACCCCTAAAAACCTTAAAAATCCAAAAAAAAATAAAAATCCATGAAAACATAAAAACCCTAAAACCCTAAAAAATCCTAAAAACCATAAAACCCCTAAAACCTTTAAAAACATTAAAAACACTAAAAACCACTAAAACCTCTAAAAACCATTAAAACCCCTAAAATGTTAAAAAGCTCTAGAAAACCATAAAAAAATTAAAAACTCAAAAAAAGAGATAAAAACCCAAAAACCCTTAAAATCTTGAAAACCCCTAAAAGCCCTAAAAACCATGAAAAGTATCAAAAACCCCACAAAATTACTAAAACCCAAAAAACCCAAAAAAAATTCTAACAAATCCCATAAAAATACATTAAAATGTAAAAAACCTAGAAAACCCTGGAAAACCCCCTAAAACCATAAAAAACCCAAAAAACCTTAAAAAACCCTAAAAACACATAAAACCCCTAAAACCCACTGAAAACTCTAAAAACCCTTAAAAACCCAAAAAAACATTCAAAAACTCTAAAAAAGCTTAAAATCCTAAACAACTCAAAAAAACCTAAAAACCCAAAAAGACCCTAAAAACACATAAAAATGTTAAAAAACTCTAAAAAACCCTAAAAACCATAAAAAAACGAAGAAAAAATAAAAACCCAAAAGGCCCTAAAAACCCAAAAAGACCCTAAAAACATTGAGAACACCTAAAAAACTAAAAACCCTCAAAATCCTAAAAACCATAAAAATCCTAAAAAACCCCTAAAAATCCATGAAGATGTGAAAATTTTTATAAACCTTGAATACCCTTAAAATCCATATAACCCCAAAAACATTAAAAAAATCCTAAAAACCCATAAAAACAATAAAAAACCAATAAAAACTCTAAAAAAATTTAAACCCCTAAAAAGGTTAAAAAAACTCTAAAAACATTAAAACCATAAAAAACCCAAAAAAATCCCAAAAATCCAAAAAGACCCTGAAAATGCCTAAAAACACCTAAAGACCTAAAAATCCTAAAAATACCTAAAATCCATAAAAATCCTAAAAACAACAAAAGAATCCACAAAAACATATGAATCCCTAAAAACCTTGAAAACCATAAAAACCCATAAAAACCATAAAAACCCAAAAAACCCATAAAAATTCTAAAAACAACTTAAAACTATAAAACCCCTTAAAACACTTTAAAAAGTTAAAATATTCTAAAAACCCTTAAAACCCCTAAATTTTTTGAAAAAACCCCCTAATAACCCAGAAAGACACTAGAAACCGAAAAGACTCTAAAAACCCTGAATACCCCTAAAAACATCTGAAATACCTAAAACCAAAAAAACTCCCTAAAAACCCTAAACCCCTAGAAACCATAAAAATCCTAAATAATCCCTAAAATGATGAAAAGGTAAAAAACTCTAAAAACCCTAAAAACCCGTGAAAATCATTATAAACCGTAAAACCCCTAAAAATCCTAAAAAACACTAAAACTCTAAAAACCCTTAAACCCCCAAAAAACTTTAAAAACTCTAAAAATCTATAAAAACCCTAAAAACTCAAATAACCCCTAAAAACCAAAAAAGACCCTAAATCCAATGAAAAACCCTAAAACTCTAAAAACCCATAAAACCCCAACAAATCCTAAAAATACCTAAAAACCATAAAAATGATAAAAATAATAAAACCCAAAAACCCATTAAAACCAAAAAACCCAAAAAAAACCTTAAAAACCAAAAAACCCAAAAAAAACAAGAAAAACTCTAAAAACCCTTAAAATAACTAAAAACATTAAAAAACTCTAAAAAACCTTTAAAACCATTAAAAAACTAAATAAACCCTAAAAATACAAAAAGATCCTAAAATCCGTGAAAAAACATAAAATCCCTCAAAATCCCTAAAAACCTAAAAATCCCTAAAAACCAAAAAAATCATAAATCCCCCCTAAAAATCCCAGAAAATTTTAAAGATCCCTAAAAACCTTTGAAAACCCTAAAAACTCTCAATGTCTCTATAAAATCTAAAAACCCATAAAACCCATAAAAATCCTAAAAACCCATAAAAATCCATGAAAAAGTAAAAAACCCTGAAAACCCAGAAAACCCCTTGAAGACCATAAAAATCCCTAAAAACCTTAAAACCCCCAAAAAACCTATAAAAACCGTAAAAACAACTAAAAACTCTAAAAACCCTTAAAATACCAAAAACTTATAAAAACTATAAAACCTTAAATACCATAAAAACTCAAAAAAACCTAAAATCCCCTAAAACCCCAAAAAACTCCTAAAAACCCTCAAAATCTCAAAATACCCTAAGAACCCTAAAAACTATAAAAATCATAAAAAACCCCTAAAAATCATTGAAAGCGTTAAAAAATCTAGAAACATTGAAAACCCCTTAATACCATAAAACCCCCTAAAAACCTTAAAAACCATAAAACCCTAAAAAACCACTAAATACTCTAAAAACCCTTAAACCCATAAAAACATTAAGAAACTCTAAAAACCTTACAACCTTATAAAAATGAGAAAAACCCTAAAAACACAAAAATAATAAAAACCATAAAAAATTCTAAACACCCTTGGAAAACCGTCAAATTCACTAAAAACCCTAAGAACCCAATAATTCATAAAAATCATAAAAACTCCCACAAATCCAGTAAAATGAAAAACAACACCAAAACCCTAAAACACCTTTGAAAACCATAAAAACCTCTAAAAACATTAAAAACCTAAAAACCTCTAAAAACCCTAAAAACAAGTAAAAACTCTAAAACCCCTTTGAACCTCTAAAACGTTAAAAGCTTTAAAAAAACCATAATAATTCTAAAATCAAAAAAAACCCTAAAAACCCAAAACAACCCTTAAAACCCTATAATCCACTGAAAACCCTCAAAATCCCTCAAAATTCTGAAAACCATAAAATCCATAAAAATCCTAAAAAAACCCCCTAAAAATCCATAAAAATATAAAAAACCCTAAAACCCTTAAAACCACATAAAACCCATAAAAACCATAAAAACCCCTATAACCAAAAAAACCAAAAAAACCTATAAAAATCCTAAAAAACTCGAAAAACCCTTAAAACCCCTAAAATGTTAAAAAAACTCTAAAAACCCGTAAAAACCCCAAAACACCCTAAAAACATAGAAAAACCCTAAAAACCCTTGAAACCCCCCAAATCCCTAAAAACCCTAAAAAGCATAAAAATCCTAAAACCCCTAAAAATCCTTGAAAAAAAAGGCTAAAATCCCTAATATACCCCTAAAAACCATAAAACCCTTAAAAGCCTTAAAAACACAAAAAACACATAAAAACCAGAAAAAAAAGAATAAAAACCCTTAAAACCCCCAAAAAATGTTAAGAAAACTATGAAACCATAAAAACTCTATGAAACAAAGAAACCAAAAAATCCTAAAAAGTCCCTAAAACCCATGAAAACCCCTAAAAACATTCGAAAGACCTGATTACCATAAAAAATCCAAAAAACAATAGAAATAAAAAAACCCCTAAAAATCCAAGAAAATGTAAACAATCCAAAAAACTCTAAAAACCCCCAAAACCCATAAAAACCCTAAAAATGTTAAAAACCCTAAAACCTCATAAAAATCCTAAAAACGTGCTAAAAACTCTAAAAATCCTTTAGCCCAAAAAACATTAAAAAACTCTGAATACCATAAATTCCCAAAAAATTTAAAAAAACCCTAAAAAACCAAAAAAGACCCTAAAACTTGAAAAACCCAAAAAACCACAAAAACCCCATAAAACCCCTCAAATTCCCTAAAAACCTAAAAAAACCATAAAACCATAAAAATCCTAAAAACCCCTAAAAATCCATGAAAACTGAAAAATCACAAAAAAAACCCCTAAAAACCCCTGAAAACCATAAAACCCCAAGAAACCTTAAAACCCCATGAAAACCCATTAAAAACCCTTAAAACCCACTAAAATTTTTAAAAACCTAAAAAACCCAAAAAAATGTTAAAAACTCTAAAAACCATTTAAAACCCAAAAATATGAAAAAAACCCCCTAAAACTCAAAAAAAGTCACTCAAAACCCTAAAAACCCTAAAAAAACACTGAAAATCTCTAAAAAACCTCAAAATCCCAAAAAACCACTATAAACAAAAAAACCCCAAATACCTTAAAAACCCTGAAAACCCATAAAAATCCTAACAAACCAGTAAAACCACTAAAACCTTGAAAACCCTTAAAAATGTTAAAAAATCTAAAAACCCTTTAAAACCATAAAACCCAAAATACCCTAAAAATCCTTAAAAACCCTAAAAACCCAATACCCCATGAAAAACCCTAAAATCCATCAAAATCTGTAAAACCATAAAACCCATAAAAATCGTAAAAAACCCATAAAAATCTATGAAAACGTAAAAAAACCCTTAAAACCCTGAAACCCCTTGAAAACCATAAAAACCCCTAAAAACCTTAAAAAATCAAAAAGCCCATACAAACCTAAAAAACTCTAAAAACCCTTAAAACACATAAAATTGTTTAAAAACTCTAAAAAACCATAAAAACACTAAAAAATTCAAAAAAAAACCTAAAAAGGAAAAAAGGACCCTAAAAACCCCAAAAACCCTCAAAATATTCACAAACCCTAAAAAACTCTAAAACCTATAAAAATCATAAAAAACCTTTAAAAATCCATAAAAACATAAAAAAAATCCTAAAAACACTGAAAATCTCTTGAAAACCATAAAAACCCATAAAACTATAAAACCCACAAAAACACTAAAAATCACAAGAAACTCTAAAACCATTTTAACCACTAAAAGCGTTAAAAGACTCTAACAAACCCTAAAACCGTAAAAAACTCAAAAAAGTGATAAAAATCCCAAAAAAACCTAAAAATCATGAAAATCCCTAAATACACTAAAAACACTAAAAATCCCTAAAACCCCTAAAAATCCCTAAAACCCTAAAAAGCTTTAAAACCATAAAAATCCTAAAAATCCGTAAAAATCCGTGAAAACATAAAAAACCCTAAAAACCCTGAAAACCCCCTTAAAACCATAAGAACCCTAAAAACATTTAAAAACCCATAAAACCCCAAAATCTCACTGAAACTCTTAAAAACCTTAAAACCCCTAAAAATGTTAAAAAACTCCAAAAAATATCTTAAAAACTCAAAAAAACCCTAAAACAAACAAAATCCCTAAAACCCCTCAAAATCCTAAAAAACTGTTAAGAACACTAGAACCATACAAATCCAAAATACCCTGGAAAATCCAAGAAAACGTAAAAAATCCAAAAAACCCAAAAAACCCTAAACACCCTAAAAAACCCATAAAAACCCTAAACCCTAAAAAAACTGAAAACCCCAAAAAATGTTAAAAAAACTCTAAAAACCTTTTAAACCGTAAAACTCAAAAAAAACCCACTAAAACCCCAAAAAGGCCTTTAAAATCGAAAAAACCACTAAAAACCCCTAAAACCCTCAAAATCCTTAAAAACCCTAAAAACCATAAAAATCCTAAAAACCCCATAAAATACATGAAAACATAAAAAAACCTAAAAATTCTAAAAAACACCCTAAAACCCCTATGAACCTCTAAAAACCCTAAAAAACACTAAAAACCCATAAAGACCCTAGAAAAAATCTAAAAACTCTAAAACCCCTTAAAACCCATAAAAATGTTAAAAATATATTAAAAACCCTAAAAACTCAAGAAAACCCCCTAAAACCCAAAAGACACAAAAAACACCAAAAAACCATAAAAACTCTAAAAACCCTTGAAAATCCCTCAAAATCACTAAAACCCCCCTAAAATCCATGAATACGTAAAAACCCTAAAAACCATGAAACCTCCTGAAAAAACATAAAAACCCCTAAAAACCTTTAAAAAATCCTAAAAACCCATAAAACACTAAAATAAATTAAAAACTCTAAAAATTATTAAACCCCTAAATTTTTTAAAATAATCTAAAAAATCTTAAAAACCTAAAAACTCAAAAAAAAACCCTTAAAAACCCAAAAAGACCCTAAAAACCCAAAACAAACTATAAAAACCCTAAAAGACATAAAAATCCTTGAAGATTCCTAGAACCATTCAAAATCTATAAAAACCCTAGAAACCATAAAAATCCTAAAAAACCATACCAGACAATGAAAATGTAAAAACACCTAAAAACCCTAAAAACCATAAATCACCCTGAAAACCATAAAAACCCCTAAAAACGTTAAAAATCCCTAAACCCCACTAAAAACTCTAAAACCCCTTTAAACCCTGAAAAACATTAAAAAACACTAAAAAACCTTAAAACCCCTTAAACCCCCAAAAAACATAAAAACCCAAAAGAACCTAAAAACCCCCAAACCCCTAAAAAACCTAAAAGCCCCTAAAAACCTTAAAAACCATAAAAATCCAAAAAATTCATTAAAACCAAAAAAATCTTAAAAAACCCCTAAAAATTAATGAAAATGTGAAAAACTCTAAAAATCCCTAAAAAACATAAAACCCCTTAAAACCTTAAAAAACCTAAAAACCATAAAAATAATCAAAAACCACTAACAACTCTAAAAAACCTTAAAACACCTAAAAAGGTTAAAAATTCAAAAAACCATTAAAACCTTAAAAACTAAAAATACCCAAAACCCTGAAAATCCCTACAAACTTTTTAATCCATGAAAACCCCTATAAATCCTAAGAAACCCTAAAAAACATTAAAAACTCTAAAAACCATAAAATCCTAAAAACCCCCCTAAGAATCCATGAAAACAAAAGAACCCCTAAAATCCTAAAATAATCCCTAAAAACAACACAAACCCCTAAAAACATTAAAAAACCCAAATAACCCATAAAAATCTAAAAAACCACGAAAACACTAAAAAACCATAAAACCCTTTAAAAAGATAAAATTCTCTAAAAAAATCATAAAATCCCTTAAAAAATAAAAAAAAATTAATAACCCAAAAAGATCGTAAAAACCCCAAATGGCTCTAAAAACCTTGAAAACCCTAAAACACCTGAAACCTCCTAAATCGCATCAAAATCTCTAAAGAACCCTAAAACACATAGGAACCATAAAAATCTTAAAAATCCCTAAAAATCAATGAAATTGTAAAAAAAAACTAAAAATCCTAAAAAACACCTAAAACCATAAAAACACCTAAATCCCTTAAGAATCCATAAAAATTAAAAAAACCTAAAACCCACAAAAACTCTGAAAACCCTTAAAACCCCTAAAGACATTAAAAAACTCTAAAAACATTAAAAACCATAAAAAACTGAATAAAAAAACCCAAAACTCAAAAAGACCCTAAAATTGTTGAAAAATACTAAAACCCTAAAAACCATTGAAAAACACAAAAACACTAAAAATCCCTAAAAACCCTAAAAACACTAAAAAGAATAAAAATCCTAAAAACCCATAAAAGTCTGTGAAAACCTAAAAAACCCAAAAAAAACCCTAAAACCCGCCCTAATGCCATATAAACCACTAAAAATCTTTAAAAACCTAAATATCCGAAAAATTCTCTAAAAACTATAAAAACCTTTTAATCCCATAAAATTATTAAAAACTCTAAAAACCCTACAAAACTCAAAAAAACCCTAAAAACCATTAAAACCCTAAAAACACTCAAAATCCCTAAAACCTAAAAAACATAAAAAACCATAAAAATCCCAAAACCCCCTAAAAATTCATGAAAATGAAAAAAACCCATAAAACCCATGAAAACCTTTAAAACCCTAAAATTACCTAGAAACCCTAAACCCCCTAAAAACCATAAAAATACTCAAAACCCCTAAAAGTCCAGGAAAATTTAAAAAACCCAAAAAACCCAAAAAACCCTAAAACCCCAAAAAACCTTAAAAAGATAAAAAAAAACCCATAAAAACCACTAAAAACATTAAAACCCCTTAAAGCCACTAAAAATGTTAAAAACAATAAAAACCTAAAAAACACAAAAATACCCTAAAACCCTAAAAACCCCTAAAATATTAAAAACCCCTAAAAAATTTAATCACTCAAAATCCCTAAAAATTCTAATAAGTCTAAAAATCCTAAAATTCCCATTAATCCCCTAAAAATCCATGAAAACATATAAAACCATAAAAACCATGAAAAAATCCTATAAACCATAAAAACCCCTAAAAACATTAAAACCATAACAACCCAAAACACCCTACTAAAAACTCTAAAATCCATTAAAACCCATAAAAACTTCAAAAACCCTAAAAACTTAAAAACACCAAAAAAATCAAAGAAAACCCAAAAAGAAACTAAAAACACCGAAAGACCCTAAAAACCCTAAACACCCTGAAAAATCCTAAAAACCATAAAAATACTTAAAACCCCAAAAAACCAAAAAAATCCTAAAAGCCCCTAAAAATCTATGAAAACCTAAAAAATACAAAAAAACCCTGAAAACCCCCTAAAACCATAAAAACCCCTAGAACATTAAAACCTTAAAAACCCTAAAAAAACACTAAAAACTCTTAACACTCTTAAACACCTAAAAATGTTAAAAAACTCTAAAAACCCATTAAAAACTCAAAAAACCCCTAAAAACCCAAAAGACCCTAAAACCCCTCGAATACCCTAAAAACCATAAAAACAAATGAAAACCCCTAAAATTCCTAAAAATTCCTAAAATACCTAAAACCATAAAAGATACAAATATTAAAAAAACCCCTAAAAATCCATGAAAATGTAAAGACCCTAACAACCCTAAACCCCCCTGAAAACCATAAAACCCCCTAAAAAACTTAAATACCTTCAAAAACCATTAAAAACATAAAAAATCATAAAAATTCTAAATGACATTAAGAACCCTAAAAAATCACAAAAATTCTAAAAGACCAAAAAGACCCTAAAAAACCCTGAAAAACACTTAAACCCAAAAAAAAATTAAAACCTTTTAAAACCCTCAAAATCCCAAAAAACCCAAAAAACCCAAAAAACCCAAAAAACCCAAAAAACCCTAAAAACTATAAAAATCCTAAAAACCCTCTCAAAATCCATGAAAATGTAAAATCCTAAAAAATACTAGAAAACCCCTTAAAATCATAAAAACCCCTAAAACTGTAAAAATGACCTAAAACCCCATAAAACCCTAAAAACCACTAAAAACTATAAAAACCCTTAAAACCTTTAAAACATTAAAAAATCTATAGACCTTAAAAACTCAAAAAAAAAACCTATAAACCCAAAAAGATCCTAAAAACCTTGAAAACCACTAAAAACCTTTGAAAAAACCCTAAAACCCCTCAAAATCATTAAAAACCCTAAAACCATTCAAAACACCTAAAAACAATCGAAATCCCTAAAACCCTAAAAACCATAAAAATCTAAAAAACCTCTAAAAATCCATGAAAATAAAAAAATCCTAAAAACCCTAAAAAACCTCTGAAAACCAAAAAATCCCTAAAGAACCTGAAAACCCATAAAAACCCTAAAAGCCACTAAAAACTCTAAATCCCCTTTAAATCCCTAAAAACCTTAAAAAAAATAAAAATCCTAAAAAAGAAAAAAGACCCTAAAACCCATGAATAACCCTAAAAATCCCTAAATGCCCCTGAAAAACCATAAAACCCCCCAAAATTTCAAAATACCCTAAAAACCACAAAAATACTAATAAAACCCTAAAAATCCATGAAAATTTAAAAAACCCTAAAACACCTAAAAAACATAAAACCCCCTAAAACCATAAAAACCACTAAAAACTATAAAAACCCTTAAACCCCCTAAAAAATAAAAACACAAAAAATCATACAAATCCTAAAAACTCAAAAAACCCCTTAAAACCCCAAAAAGAACATAAAAACCCTGAAAAAAACTAAAACCCCCTAAAAACCCTAAAAAACCCCTAAAAATCCCTGAAAATGTAAAAAACCCTAAAAACACTAAAAAACCCCTGAAAACAATAAAAATTTAAAAAACCTAAGAAAAACCCAAAAAACCCAAAAAATCCTTAAAAACCTAAAAAACCCTAAAAACCCTGAAATCCATAAAAAACCCTAAAAACATTAAAAACCCTTAAAACCCCCTAAAAATGCTAAAAACCATTGAAAAATCTAAAAACTCTTTAAACCCCTAAAAATGTTAAAAAACATTAAAAAAACCTTAAAATTACAAAAAAATTCCAAAAAATACCAAAAACCCAAAAAAGACCTTAAAACCCAAAAAACCCCTAAAAATCCTAAAAAAACATAAAATCATAAAAAAAACCCTAAAAATCATAAAAATCCTAGAAAACCACTAAAAATCATGAAAATGAAATAAACCATTAAACCCATGAAACCCCCTAAAGACCATAAAGCCCCTAAAAATCTTAAGAAACCAATAAAAACCCTAAAACCTAATCAAAACGTTAAAAAACTCAAAAAACATTAAAAACCCTAAAAAACTCAAGAAAAACCCTAAAACCCCAAAGACCCTAAAAATCCTAAAAACCCCTTAAAACCATAAAAACCCTAAAAACCCTAAAAAAACACAAAATACCTAAAAACCATAAAAATCATAAAAAACCTAAAACCCACAAAAAAATCCATGAAAATATAAAAAACTTTAAAAACCCTTAAACCCCAAAAAATAACAAAAACCCCTAAAAACGTTAAAGATAATAAAAACCCATAAAAACCCTAAAAACTACTACAAAGCTATAAAATAAATTAAACCTCTAAAATTTTAAAAAACATTAAAACTGTAAAAAGCTAAAAAACCCTAAAACCCCAAAAGGCCCTAAAAACCCTTAAAACCATTAAAACCCCCAAAAACCCTAAAACTCATAAAAATCCCTACAATCCATAAAAACACCTAAAAGCCATAAGAATTTGAAAAATCCCCTAAAAATCCATGAAAACATAAAAAATCCTAAAAACCCTGAAAAACCCCTGAACACCAATAAAACCCCTAAAACCTTAAAAAAACATAAAAACCCTAAAAATCCCTATAAATCCTAAAAACCCATAAAAATCCAAAAAAACCCTTAAAATTCCATGAAAACGTAAAAAACCCTAAAAACCCTGAAAACCCCCTAAAAACCTTAAAAACATTAAAAACTCATAAAACCCTAACAAACCAAAAAAACTCTAAAACCCCTAACACCCATAAAAATGTTGAAAACACTAAAACAACTTTAAAAACCCAAAAACAAAAAACAACCCTAAACCCCAAAAGACCCTAAAAACCCTAAAACCCCATAAATTCCCAAAAGGCCCATGAAATCTCCTAAAAACCCTAAAATTAGAAAAAAACCCTAAAAATTATTAAAATCTTAAAAAACCGCTAAAAATCCAAGAAAATGTAGAAACCCATAAAAACCTTGAAAACCCTAAAAACCCCTAAAACATTAAAAACCCTAAAACCCATAAACCCATAAACCCATAAACCCATAAAAAACCCAATAAAAACTCTAAAAATCCTTAAAATCCCTAATTTTTTTAAAAATAATTAAAATCCTTAAACACCCTAAAAACTCATAAAAATACTAAAACCTAAAAGATACTAAACCCAAAAAAACCCTAAAACCTATAAAACCCCCTAAAAACCCTAAAAACCTTCAAAATTCCAAAAAACCCTAAAAATCATAAATTTTGTAAAAATCTCCTAAAAACCATGATAACGTAGAAATCCCTAAAACACTCAAATACTCCTAAAATCCATAAATCCCAGCTAAAATCCTTATTAACCCCTAAATACCCATAACAAACCTAACAAACACTAAAATATCTAAAACCATTAAACCCCTAAAATTTTTAAAAAAGACTCAAAAAAACCTTTAAACCCCTCAAAAACTCAAAAAACCTTAAAACCCACAAAAGTCCCTAAAACCCCTAAAATATCCTAAAAACCATAAAACAACTGAAAAACCCTCAAAATCACTAAAAATCTTAAAAACCAAATAAAAATACATTAAAACATAAAACCCCTAAAAATCATGATAAAACACTAAAAACCATAAAACCCCCTAAAACCCTTAAAAACACATAAAACCCCTAAAACCCACTATAAACTCTAAAAACCATTAAGCCCCCAAAAACGTTAGAAAACTCTACAAACCTTAAAAAACTCAAAAATCCCCCCAAACCCCTAAAACCCTAAAAACCCTTCAAAATCTATGAAAACCCTTAGAATCCCTAGAAACCTTAAAAATCTAAAAAACTATAAAAATTTTAAAAAACCCTAAAAATCCATGAAAATGTAAAAAACCATAAAAAAATGGAAACCCCCTAAAAACCATAAAATCCCAAAAAAACCTAAAAGACCCTAAAAACATATAAAACCCCTAAAACCCCACTGAAAACTCTAAAAACCCATTAAAACCCAAAAGGTGTTAAAAACCATAATAACCTTAAAAACTCAAAAATACCCAAAAAGACCATAAAAAACCTAGAAAACTTTAAAAACCATAAAACCCCCTAAAAGACCCTAAAACCCCACAAAATTCCAAAAAACACAAAAAAACCCTAAAAACCAATAAATCCTTAAAAACCCATAATGATCGATGATAACGTAAAAAACCATAAAAAACATGTAACCCCTTGAAAAGAATAAAACCCCATAAAATCGCTAATTTTTTTAAAAAGATCTAAAAACCTTAAAACCCCTAAACCCCCCCCCCCCCAAAAAAACCCCCCTAAAACCCCAAAAGACCCTAAAAAACCATAAAATCCCTAGAGAACCCCTAAAAACCTAAAAAATCCCTAACAAATCTAAAAAACCTAAAAACCAAAAAATTCTTTTAAACCACTAAAAATCCATGAAAACGTTAAAAACTCTAAAACCACTAAAAACCATAAAAATCCTTTAAAACCAGAAAAACCCTAAATGATGATAAAAATACTATAAAACTATTAAAAACTCAAAAAACCTTTAAACCCCTAAAAACATTAAAAACTCTAAAAACCTTAAAAACCCTAGAATTAAATAAAAAACTCAAAACCCAAAAAGACAGTAAAAAACCTGAAAAGCGATAAAAACCCAAAAACCACCTAAAATCCCAAAAAACCAAAAAACACCTAAAACCTAAAAAATCCTAAAAATCCCCTAAAAATCCCTAAAAACATAAAAAAACATAAAACCCCTAAAATCACCCCTAAAAACCATAAAAAATTGGAAACCCATAAAAACTCTTAAAAACGACTAAAGGTTGTAAATACACTTAAACGCCTAAAAACGTTAAAAACTCAAAAAACATTAAAAATTCTAAAAAACTCAAAAAAACCCTATAAACCTAAAAAGGCCCTAAATACCCTACATAAACTCTAAAACCCCTGAAAACCCTAAAAACCCACAGAATCTCTACAGACCTGAAAAACCCTAGAAACCATAAAAATTCTAAAAATCCCCTAAAAACCCTGAAAACATAAAAACCCTAAAAACCCTAAAAAACCTCTAAAACCCATAAAAACCCCTGAAACCTTAAAAACCCCTAAAACCCCATAAAAATCCTAAAAACCACTGAAAACCCTTAAACCCCCTAAAAAGGTTAAAAAACTCTAAAAAACCATGAAAACCATGAAAACCATGAAAACCCAAAAAGACCCTAAAACTCTGAATAACCCTTAAAACCGTAAAAAACCCCTATAACCCGCTAAAAACCATAAAGTTCCTAAAAATCCCCTAAAAATTTATGAAAATGTAAAAAATCCTAAAACCCCTAAAAAACCCCTTAAAACCAAAAAAACCAAAAAAACCTTAAAAACCCTAAAATCCCATAAAAACACTAAGAAACTACAAAAACAATTCAAACCCTCAAAACCCCTAAAAACCGTAAAAAATTCAAAAAAATATTAATAACCCTAAAAAACTAAAAAAACCTAAAAACCGAAGAGGACCCTAAAAACACTAAAAGCCAAAAAAACCCTTAAAACCCTAAAACTCCTCGAAATCCCTAAAAACCGTAAAAAACCTAAAAAATAATAAAAATATAAAAACCCCTAAAAATAGATGAAAACTTAAAAAAACCAAAAAACCAAAATTCCTAAAATCCCTGAAAACCATAAAACCCATAAAAACCTTTAAAACCCTAAAAACCTATAAAACCCTAAAACCCCACTAAAAACTCTAAAAACCCTTAATACCTAGATAAATGCTAAAAAAATCTAAAAAACCTTAAAAACCCTGAAAACCTCTTCAAAAATATAAAAAATTGAAAGGACTCAAAAATCCCTAAAAAAAACCTAAAACCCTAAACCCTCGAAAGACCCTAAAACCCCTCTAAATCCCTAAAAACCATATAAAATCCCTAAAAACAAAAAAAATCCTAAAAAACATCTAAAAATCTATGGAAACATATAAAACCCTAAAAACCCTGAAAAACCCCTAAAAGCCCAAAAAAACCTGAAAACCCCTAAAAACCATCAACATCGCTAAAAACCCAAAAAAAACCATAAAACCATAAAAATACATGAAAATGTAAAAACCCTAAAACCCTAAAAAACCCTAAAAACCTTAAAAAACCCAAAAACACATAAAAACCCAAAAAAACAATTGATAACTCTTTAAACCTTTAAATTACCTAAAATTGTTAATCTCTAAAAAACCTAAAAACCCTAAAAAGTAAAAAAAATTCTAAAACCCCCAAAAGACCCTAAAACCATAAAAGCCCCTAAATATCCTAAAACCCCATAAAAACCCTTAAAATCCCTAAAAACCATTAAAATCCTAAAAACTCCTAAAAATCCATGAAAAAAATAAAAAACCCTAAAGAAACCCTAAAAAACCATAAAAACCCCAAAAAACATTAAAAATACTTAAAAACCCTAAAAACCACTAAAAAATCTATAAACCCTTAAAATCCCTAAAAACATTAAAAACTCTAAAAACAATAAAAACCCTAAAATACTCATGAAACCATTAAAAATTTTAAAAACCCTAAAAACCTGAGAAACACTAAAAACCTCAAAACCCCTAAAAACTCCTACAAACCTGAAAAATCCTGAAAATCCCTAAAAAACCCTAAAAACCATAAAAATCCTAAAAACCCTTAAAAACCATAAAATACCCCCTCAAACCCTGAAAACCTTCTAAAATCATAAAAACCCTTAAAAACCTTAAAAACCCAGAAATCCCATAAAAACCCTAAAACACTAAAAACTCTAAATACCCTTAAAACCAATTAAATATTTAAAAACTCTAAAAACTGTTAAAACCCTAAGAACTCAAAAAACCCCTAAAAACCAAAAGGATCCTAAAACCCTAAAATCCCTAAAACCCCTAAGAACCATAAAAAACTTTGAAAACCACCTAAAAATGCTCAAAATACCTAAAAACCATAAAAACCATAAAAATACTAAAAAACCATTAAAAATCTATGAAAACATAAAAAACCCTAAAAACACTGAAAAGCCCAAGAAAACCATAAAACCCCTAAAAATAATAAAAAAAATCCTCAAAACCCATAAAATCATAAAACCCACTAAAACTGTAAAACCCTTAAAACTGGTAAAAACATTAAAAAACTCTAAAAACCTTAAAAACCCTAAAAACTCAGAAAAAAAATCCTAAAAGCCCAAAAAGGACCTAAAAACATAAAAAACCCCTAAAAACCCTCAAATATAAAAAAATCATAAAAAACTCTAAGAACCTAAAAAACCCCTAAATAAAGTAAAACTCTAAAAACCAATAAACCGCTAAAAACCACTAAAAACTCTAAAAACCCTTAAAACCCCAAAAAACTTAAAAAGAACTGAAAAACCTTAAAACACTAAAAAATTAAAAAATCCTAAAAACACAAGAGATGCTAAAAACCCTAAAAACCCTTAAAAATCATAAACATCCTAAATAACCCCTAAAAATCTATGAAAACATAAAACCCATATTAACCCTAAAACCCCAATAAAACCATAAAAACCTTAAAAACACTAAAAAAATATAAAACCCCTAAAACCCACTAAAAACTCTAGAACACCTTAAAACCCCAAAAATTGTTAAAAACCTCTAAAAACCTTCAAATCCATAAAAAACTCAAAAACCCCAAAACCTCAAAAGACCCTAAAAACTATAAACAACCCCTAAAAACCTTGAAAACCCCTAAAATCGCATAAAAACCCAAAAAAACCACTAAAAACTCTACAAACCCTTAAAACCCCTAAAACATTAAAAAATTCTAAAAAAAAACATAAAAACTCTAAAAACTAAAAAAAACCCTAAAATCCCAAAAAATGATCCTAAAACCCTAAAAAACCCTAAAAACCTAAAATGCCCCTAAAAATCCTAAAAACACTCAAAATACCTGAAACCCCTAAAAACCATAAAAATCATAAAACCCCCCAAAAAATCCATGAAAATGTAAAAAACCCTAAAAAACCTAAGAAACCCCCAAAAACCATAAAATCCCATAAAAACCTTAAAAAACCTAAAAACCCTGAAATCCACTAGAAATCCTTTAAACCCCTAAAATCGTTAAAAACTCTAGAAAACCTGAAAAACCCTAAAAACAAAAAATAAACCTAAAAGAAAAAAAGACCCTAAAAACCTAAAATACACTAAGAACCGTATAACCCATCCAAATCCCCAAAAAATCTAAAAACCATAAAAATCCTAAAAAACCCAAAAAGATCATGAAAATTTAAAAAAAACCCAAAAAAACTTAACACCCCCTGAGAACTATAAAACCCCCTAAAAACCTTAAAAACCCTAAACACCCATAAAACCTTTAAACCACTAAAAACTATAAATACCCTAAGTTTAAAAACACTAAAAAACCTTAACACCCTAAAAACTAAACAAACCCTAAAAACCCAAAAAGACCTTAAAAACTGTGAAAAACCATAAAAACCTTTTAAAACCCCTCAAAACCCTCAAAATCCCATAAAACCCTAAAAATCCCTAATACCCTATACCCAAAAAATCCTAAAAAACCCAATAAATCCAAGAAAACATAAAAAAAATCCTAAAAACTCTAAAAACACTTGAAAACCATAAACCCCCTAAAAATATTAAAAAAACCTAAATTTCCATAAAACTCTAAAAACCCATTAAAAACACTAAAAATCCACTAAAAACTCTAAAAACCATTAAAACCCAAAAAAATATTAAAAAACTCTAAAAAACCTTAAAAACCCTAAAAAAATAAAAAAAAACTTCCAAAGACCCAAAAAACCCTAAAAACCCTAAAACCCTCAAAATCCCTAAAAACCCAAAAATACCCTAAAAACCATAGAAATATTTAAAAATCCCTAAAAATAAATGAAAAAAATAAAAAACCATAAAAATGATTAAAATCCCCTAAAACCCATAAAACTCCCTAAAATACTTTAAAACCCCAAAAAACACATAAAACCCTAAAAACCATTAAAAACCCTTAAAACTCCTAAAAGCGTTAAATAACTCTAAATGACATTAAGAACCAAAAAAAACTCACAAAAATTCTAAAAAATAAAAACTACCCTAAAAAACCTGAAAAACACTAAAACACCAAAAAACCTTTAAACCCTCAAAATCCCAAAAACCCCGAAAAACCCTAAAAACTATAAAAATCCCAAAAACCCTATAAAAATCCATAAAAATGTAAAAACCTAAAAAATACTGGAAAACCCCTAAAAAATATAAAAACCCCTAAAACCGTAAAAAGTACTAAAACCCCATAAAAACCCTAAAAACCACTAAAAACTATAAAAACCCTTAAAACCCCTAAAAACATTAAAAAACTCTAAATTCCCCAAAAACTCAAAAAACCCCTAAAAACCCAAAAGATCATAAAAATTTAAAAACCCCTAAAAACCTTTGAAAACCCATAAAACCCCTCAAAATCATTAAAAAAATTAAAAAATAATTAAAAACACTAAAAAACATAAAACCCATAAAAATCCATGAAAATGTAAAAAACCCTGAAAACCCCCTGATACCCATAAAAACCCCTTAAAACCTTTAAAAACTCTAAAAACAATTAATAACTATAAAAACTCACTATTTCTGATGAAGATGTAGTTATACCCAGAACAAAATGTTCTGATAGTGACTGGAAAGTAGGTCCTTTTTATCTCACAAAGGAGGTGTTGTAGTCAAATTATTCATGACAAGTTTTCTCTTTTTGTTTCACTCAGAGATGGGGATTATGCCCGATTGAGTTTATTGATGAGGCTTAATTGGTGTATAATCACTGATGTCAGGTATAATATATTCAGATGGTCTCCAACAAGTTTGTTCATAGATCTAGAAACACCCAATGACTCTCACATCCATGATTTGTGGACCTACTTTCCAAAGATAGGTGTTCATTGGAAGACTAATTTGGCCAACAACACTTAATAACTCACATTGGTTGAGACGATGGGAACTCTAGATCATCACAACCTTTTTTAGGGGACTTTTTCCTATTCAGAGACTCTCTTATAGATTTAAGTCAATTTCATTAATCCTTAGTTGATTTCCATGAATGTGTCTATGGATTTCTCCTGGAGAAATGGCTAATCATTACTATGCATGGGTTCATAATCATCTGTATGTATCTAGGGATTTCCATAGATGAAGGGATCTATATATATCTAAGGTTCTCCATCAATGTTACCCTTTTATGGATATATTAGGGATTATTTGGTCATTCAATAAGGAAATACTGGTTTTAAGCCACATGGGATGGTGCTCTATAGTTTATCATCATCTAGGGGGGCGGGTGATATTTCGATGTCGAGATCGAACCCATAAAATGGCCTTCCAATGTATCCTCTTGAGAGAAATCAGAACCCACATAGTTCGGTGTCACTTAACTGTACACATCACCTTTTAAGGTTATGTGAAAAGGTCCCAATAATACAGTTTAACTTCATTTGGTAAGGACATTCAGGCGAAAGGTTTCTTGGTCAAGGATGGTTTGGGACTTAGGCCGAGGTGGCCTGGGATACCTGAAAGAGATATGTTCTCCTGAGTGCATGTGACCCATTTGGATTGAATTTGGGGTTACACCCATGTAGAAGGCCCTTTTGAGTTGCTTTGGGATAAAACAGATGTCATGATCATTACTAACCTCTAAGCCCATGTGATTCATGCTCGGTGTGAGAAACAAGAGAAGGTAGTGGATATGAAGATCACACATCCCATTCCATCCACTGATGGAAGGTGTTAGAGACAATGTGAGATAGAAAGAGGCATTGAATGTGCTCATCTACATTTCTATTTTGGTAGTCGGGATAGTCATATATAGTGATTGATCTTGCTAAATCCTGAGTAGAGGCAAAGTGGAGAAAAGTTCCTACTTCTGTAATAAAGGATAGGGGATTACATTAGGAGGAGGGACCTTAATTTGGTTCTAGGGAAAAGGGAAGAATGTTCAACATGGGCCCTTATCAAAGGGAAAGGAAAATGGTTCCCCTTAATCCCTAGAATGGGGAGGTTCATGTCAACACCCTGAGGTTGGAACCATTATTACCATGGGAATGTATACTCAAGGTCATTTCAACAGTTATCCATATCACTTGGGTGACCCATGTGACTTCTCTTACCATGGTTATATAGACTCAAAAGGTTGTGTTGGTGTGCCAGATGAAATTATCATAAATTTCTAGTGGCTTTAGAATATTCCTCGATTTGATGTTGTTGGACTGATTCATGGAGGGACTAGCATAGGGGATGATGACATGATAGAAGGGAATGATTGGAGCTGGAGAGTAGACCGCCCTAGGATACCCCATTCCACATAGCATGTTCTTCTGTGGCATGGGGTTCCCTCCGCATAGTATGTTGCTATGTGGGAAAGGGATTCATCTTCCTACCATTGCAGTATGAGGACTTGGGTTAGGTCCACACAGTGTTTCCCTATATAGGGCCAGGTTTCATATACATAGAACATTGCTCTATGGGGTTAAGTTCCACACACATAGTGATTTTCTACATGGGGTAGGATTTCACCTGCAAAGATATTTTCTATACGTGATGTCGAGTTTCAAAGGCCTATTGGTTTCATGCCTCACTAGAAGTATTCCCAAAAATGATGTTGAGTTTTTGAACAACCAATTGATTTATTTTATCATTCTTAATGCTATGAGATGGGTTATACCTGCGGGGAATCATCAAAGGAGTCCATAATTTTCAATGCCTCACTTTCGTCTGAGTGTGGGTCTCCTTCTGTATGTCGATTTATCTTCTTTTCACTTCCCCTTAGAATATATTTATAGAGAAGTGGAGGAACTGGATACTAGTATATCTGGTCATCTACGACAAGTCCGAAAGACCTCTTTTGAGGAAGCCTATGGGAGATACTCAGTCTATAGATGACTTAGTTTTTGGATCATGAGGTCATTGTTGTGGGGAATAAATCATTGTCTCTGTCCCATGAACGACTTCATTTTTTTTATGGGCAGCCAATGGTACCAAATTTCCTATAAAAAATTTTAGTTCATGGGGGGTGTCATTTTTAGGGAATAAATCTCTGCCTCCTCCCCGCATATGAATTTAATGTCATGTTTGGGAACTGGTGACACTGTCTCCATCCAGAAAACTATTAGTCCACGAATGCCATGCGAAGCAGATCTCTATGGAGAGAGGCGATCTTCGAAGGAATTACAATACATGACATACTTTCTTCCTTTTCCTTTTAACTTCTTTATACATTATTTTATTCAATCTTCCTTTGATTTTTTTTCTTCCTTTTACAAATTAGCGTGATTATTTTGATTCCCTTTGAAAAATTTTCAGGACCCAACAAATTCCCCCCATCAGAATGGGTTCCTATCGGGATGATGATGAGGTTATTCCAATGTAGAAAGCCTTCCTAATTTGAACTAGTTTCTAGTATGTAGATGGAACTAGAGGTGGGTACCATGCCTATATATAGGTGGGCCAGCTCATTTATCTTTTACCATTTTTCTCGGAAAACTCATCACTCCCACAAAATGATCTCAGTCACCTTGATTTTGTGAACTGCCTCCTTTGCGGATTCCTTTTCCCACAAACAGAGCTTCATCACCCATGAACTAAAATACTACGGCCACAAACGGTAAGTTACAACTTCCACATAGCGGTTCATGAGACATAGATTGATCATTCCATGAAAGTTTGATTCACTAGTCAATGCTTCATGGTCCAGCACTTCGTAGACTCCTGTGAACTGTTTGTTCACAGATGATGCCTTCGTGGACTATCAGTTTGTGGGACTTGTTCCTTTTTACAGATTTGTAGAATAATTCCTTTGATGATCTATTGTAGGAACAAAAATGTTTCTTGTTCTTAATTCAATTAACGCAATTAGAATAATAGAAACTATGGTTGAGAATGTTGAAGATGATCTCTGATCTTATGTTATCCCTCAGGAGGGTACTCTAAAATATCTCCTTTCACTATAAATTATGGCCTACCCACTATGAATTCGATTTCCATTTTATAACTTCGGACTCCAAGATGATGCTCTTATACCACTAGTTGATCATAACATCCTTGTCATTTATCTTGATATGTCTGAGGGGAATGATTGAGGAGATTATGTCTGATTTGGGACGAGGGGATGTGTTCATCCTGAATAACTCCATGTGGATGCAAAGTAATCAAAAAATACTTGATACATATTTGGAATCTATCATTAATGATTATCCATCTATTTAAAAACATTAATGAGGTAATCCTAATGGTGGGTGGAGCTCCAAATGGGATCTGCGATCTGAAGGGTGTTTCTCCGATGAATGGGTCAAGGCATTCTAGGTTCACCAAAATTGCTTGGAATTCCCCAAATAGTTAAAAGCCCTAAATTTTTACCAAGCGGTATGGGTTTCTCAGTTATCAATTTATTCACAGGGTGAGATCCTGCCTAAACTGCTCAGTCACTAGTGTTGAAGCACCAATACCTTCTACTTATCTCATGGTGAAGTGGTAATTAGTATTTTGGGATATTCATCAAATATGGAGATTCTTATCCTTGGAAATATGTATGATGAATTTTTACTGATTTCAAATACTTAGGATAACATGGAGGAAGTATCTCCATTAGTGTAAGAGTTGTTGGTTACAGTAGAGAGGCTACTTGGTCAACCTCTCCATGCTCACCCACCCATTTAATTTAAAGATTGGTTAGAGATATTTTTGCAGGTGAACGGACCAAGGCAGAAAGTCCTCCATGGTCAGACGAATCCCACCCAACAATAATGAGGCATTCTAGTCTCGTACTGTGCTACCTTTGAGGTAGGTCAATACACCACAAGGGGTTATGAGATCTGATTAGACGTATCATTTGAGTTTATAATGGCTAGTTTCTTTACCATGTTTCTGAGTGAAGGGATTTTCCCCTCCCATGATGTCTATACTGGTGTTAGATATTTCACCCTAATTATAGAGGCTATATTGGAATAAGGAAAATTTATCTATCCCCAAAATTTCCCATATTTATGAACTACTAGGGTAGATACATAAAGAAATATCTTTTCATCAACTTAGTGGGCCATTTTAATTTTTGTAATGCTGGATGGAGGAAAATTTCCCCTGTTATGAGTATTGGCATACTAAAATGTTTGCTCATTCTATATTCCTCTTGTCCCTTCTCAATATTTCTATTGTTTGTCCCAAATTTTTGAGTATCGACAACATGATTGAATTTTTGATGATTTACCTCAATTTTCTTTTATGTTTCACCCCGTGCCTTATGGAGTAGTGGTAGATGATGGAAGGGGATCTTTAGAATAATTTTTTTACATTATTTCACTATAATATAAAATCCTAACTGCTCACATAGACATAATAACTTTTAGTGAACCTTATACTCCTTATAGGGTTTCTAGGAAATTCGGATGCCTACAGTAGGTCGCATTTGTCTCGGTTACTCAGGTTAAGAGGGAGTGTCGTCCAGTAATTCTTCACCAATTATGGATGATGATGATGCATGAAGACTCTAGTATGAAAGTCCTTATTCCTCCCATAGTGGATTAAACTTACTAATCATGGGATTATGCTCAAATTTGGGTGGATTTCCACCTTGATGGAGTATTGGAAAGGTTGATTCAACGAGTACACAAGCCATTGGATGCCTCTTGTCCTGTACCAGTTGCGCCATCTACATCCATTCTTGCAGTAAGAAGGAATTTTTCTCACCATCACATGCGTTTAGAATGGACTTCTTCTGTGAACACTATTTCTTGAAGAGTGAATCAGATCCCATATCTTTGACTAATGTTGTTAGCGGTCCTACAGAGGCCGACCCAAGTGGAACATCACCAGGCATTCCAGAAATTGTATCCAACCCCATACACTTAGCATATGATATTGAACCACCTATAGAGATAGAAAATTTTCCTACTTGGGTAACCCAATTTAGGACGAATCTATCTAAAATGATAATACTTCTAGATTAAATATTTGTTGTGGTGAAGGAACCGAGTCGAGATTCCTATGACACTAGGGAACACAAGGATGTACAAAGATAGGCATGACATCATGTTTGTGCTGTAATCACATAACCACCCTTAGCAGAATTTCACAATAAGGAGGACACCCTTCAGAAGTTGTTCATTGATTTGGGATTGAGTTGTTTTAACTATCGGAACCTTCACCTTATCATATACCAAATTATCATAGCTCAATAATACTTAGCTACTCTTGAAGGTGGCCTTTCTTAGTTCAATGCCTCCCATAATTAGGTAGAGGCCTTTAGGGATATTACCATTGAGTTGCACCACTTGGTGGCTGAAGAGACTAGTTCTTATGACCAAGTGGTTACTCGAACTGAAGAGATGAGGGAGTGTGAGGATTGTGTGGCCAGGGTAAAGGTGAAAATATCATCATTAGGTGACAATTTTGAGGCCATTAAACAGAAAGGTTGAGATCTCAGGGCCATTGTTAAACAAATGCATCTAGTAGTTGATGTTGAAGCTAAAAAGAGGTCTGATTTAGAACAAACCCTTGATGGCTCATGCCATATGTTTATTAGTTTTCTAAAGAATGAAATAGGAGCTTCCTTGTAATCATCTGGGTTTTTTAATACCCTTTTTTTTCTTTTTAACATTAGGGAGAGACTCTAGTTTTTGGATGTACCTCTATTATCACTGAATAGAATGAAAACATGCTTGTTCTCCATGACTATCATTAGTATCTTTTCCTAAAATATCAATTAGTTATATTTGATTGTATTTTAAATAATAATCTTTACTAGATTTTGATTTAAATCATGATCCAGGATAATTAAATTGAAATGATCAAATAATGCTATGATATTTTCATAATTCGAGGGACTTAGCAAGCGAATATTAACTGTTTATAGGGTATATGAAAAATCCTACAAGCTTTGTGTCTTTTTTTACGTTATAACCCTAATTTTTTATTAAATCTATTATGATGTGGCATTAGGGGGCATAACTTGACTTTTTCTTAGGCCACCCTTTAGGGGTTTTCACCCTAATAATCATTGTTTATTTGTTTTTAAATTCTTGACTGCTCGATATGTTTCCTAAACAATACAAAGTGTAGGTCTAGTGAGATTATACATGACTTTTACCCAGGATGCCTTTTGTGGGTTTTCATCCTGGAAATTTTTGTATCTTTTTATGAGGATTTTAAATTCTTACAAAATGGAATATCATTATTGATGTTTTAGGTTGAACATATTTTGCCATGAATTGTGGGGAAAGGGCCCCAATAGGGTTTATTGGCTGACAATAACCTAGTATTTTTCAGGAATGTGTGAAGGATTTTTTTGACCCTGATTGTATGATTTTTTATTCTAAAACATGACATAGAGAAAGTATGTGAGGAGTAATCATAAGAATATTTTCAAATGTGATGTTGGTAAGGACGTAAGGGGGTTGGAAAAGCCTCTCCTAAGGACTAATTTTCCTTTGGTTGACATGCCTTTTTTTTGGGAAACTTATGTAGATACAACCAAGGAATATTATGCATAGGCAAGTAGAGGTGTCCCCCAGAAACTAAACTTCCATATCTAATGGACAGGTTACTATATGGGAATTTGGAATTCTCATGACCACTAGGGGTGGTTTTTCAAAGGGATGGTGTTAGAAATGTTTGAGAGCATCCGTATCAAATTTATTATGAATGAGTTATCATTTCTACTTGAAGTTTTCTTGTGTAAAGAAGGGTTGAAGCATGGTGTAGTTTAATTTCATGCAACTGAGACATTGGTGGTGTAGTTTAATGTCTTACTATTATATCATTATAGATTTACCATTCTTCTGTGGAAAAGGAGTAAATGATTCACCCTTTTCACGGTACTCTAACCAGGAATGCCCTACCATATTCAAGAATGTAGGGGCGGAAGACTATAAACTATAATCTAGGGGTTTTCAAATCCAAGGATTGATGTGGGATGTAAACATCATAGGGAGTACTGAGGTAGAAAAATCCTCTCCTGAGGATGAATTTGTCTTTGTTTGACATTTTTTTGTGGGAAGCTTATGTAGAGCCAACCAGGGAATATTATGAATAGTCAAATTGAGGTTTCACCAAGATATCGGCCCTCCATCTCTGATGTTTGGGGAAGGTTATGGGAATTTAGAACTTTCAAGTCAAAAATTTTGGTTTGTGAATGGATGGTTCTTGTAGAATAAAGGGGGAATTTCAAGCTGAGATTTGTCAAGAATAGGTAGATATGTTTCCCCTGTGCAGGTATGAGAAGATTCCATGTACCAATTAGACTCATACACAGGTAAAGAAAAATTGTTTTCCCATAGTTGGGCCCAAGTTTGAACATTGGGCATCACTACATATCCTACGAGGCCAGGAATCAAGTCGTATGTGGTTATTGATACAAAAATCCCTACATAGGTATGATCCATACACATGGATGAGAATTTTTTTAATATTGGTGGAAAATAGAACTGAATGTAGAATCTAAGTGTCACTACATATTCATTGTTGATAGGAATCAAGATGTACATATTTATTGAGGAACCACACATTTTAATCATCATGTGGTTAGGAAATTTATCATGTAATTTAATTTCATGCGATTAGAACATTTTTTTGTATACTTTAGCATCATGTGGAAAAGACAAATATTTCAGGCAATTTATGATCATGTTGTTCAGATGAACTTGTCATTGAAATCATGAATAAAATGGCGGCTAATCAGGCCATTATGTTCTGACATGACCCAAATGTGAAGGGGGGAGGAAATGTAAACCATGATCTTGGGGTTCCCAGATCATGAGGAATGATATGGGTCACATAATCCATTGAGGCATATGGAGGTAGGAAAATCCACTCATGAGGATAAATTTTTCTTTGGTTGATAGATCTTTTTTATGGGAAACTTACATAGAAACACTACAGCATATTATTCATAGTCAAACAACAGTTTCCTTAGGGAACTAACCTTCCATTTTTGATGGCCAAGGAAGATTATGAAGATCCGAATTTTTCCGAGGCACAAAGCTTGATGAATGTAAGGGATGTATCCAAATACACAAGAAACATATAGAGCATGATTGTACATAAAGTATGAATTTCCCTATATAGATCAGACTCATATGTAGGGGGAATTTTTATTCATTAATAGATCCCTGATGTGGAATCCAAACTTCAAACCTTCTTCATAGATCTATATTTACGTATATAGTAAGGGGGAATTTCTCTTTTTCTTTTCTCCCTATGTTATGAAGGGGAGATACCAGGTGTGACTTTTTAGGTCTTGCTGCTAAGACCATGGAAACCCCTCTACGAATTCATATGCCTTGATCAGGTGAGTAATACCTTTCCAAAACTCCTAAGCCTATATGAGATGTGCTCGGTGTGAGAAATGAGGGGATAAAAAGGTTTATTCCACCACACAGGGGTTACATAAAAAAGGATAGGTGTTATATATATATATTTATATTTATTTGTGGTGGTTGGTCCCAAGATTAGAGATCTAGGCCTCACTACATATCCCGTAAGGGTAGGAATCAAGCCATGAATAGTTATTAGAAACTTCCCTGTTCATATTTGATTCATACACATGGGAGATTTTTTGATCCTTTGTTGTAGTTGGGCCTAGAACATAGGGTCTAAGAATCACTACATATCTAGTTGGGATGAAAATAAAGCCGCACATAGTTCATGATATCCCATGTAGTTTAAAATCATGTTTTAAGGGTGAAGATGAACTAACATGAATGGGGGGAAATGATGTTTCTAGTTTGGGGTATAAGACCAGGATGTTTCCAAATGTCTTAAAGAGGAAACAATTGAGTCACACGGTTCTTGAAAAGATTCCCTATGTATGTCTGATCCGTACACAAGGAATGGGGGAATTTTCTCTTTTTGATTGTGGCTGGACCTGAGATTGGAGATCTGGGCATCACTACATGTCTTGTTAAAGAAAGAATCAAGACACACATAGTTATTGATGAAAGGCAGCTCCCTATGAAGATTTAGATCGCACATAGGGAGGAGGGAATTTTTTAGCATGGCATGATGGATGTCCAATTCCAAGGGGGATTTCTTTTTAGGTGATCAAATCATAATGGTGTTTTTTAGTTTATCGTCGTGCATCTAGGATGTTGATAGCACAGTTTAATGTCATGTTGCGAGGACGGATGGAGAAGAAATGTTTTGATAAGAGGTTCATATCATGATTAATTTAAACTGGCATGAGTGAAGACCTAAGAGGCCCCATGCCATACCACACACTCCGAAAGGGAAATCAGGACAAGGGGCCATAAAGTCGGCTAGATTTTTTTTGGGACTAAGATATGACACCGAACATCACTACACATACCATGTGGATGAGAATCAAGCCATGTGTAGTTCTTGAAAGAAACATCCCTGCATCGGTCTATCCGATACGTATGGAGGGGGGCATTTTCATTTCCTTTGATGGTGGTTAGAGCTAAGATATGACATCTGGGAGTCTCTATGTGTCCTAAAAGAGCAGGAATCAAGCCACTTGAACTCATGTTAGTAGATGACCAATTCTGAAGATGACGCCCTATCAGAAAAGGACACCATAGTGTTATATAGTTTAAATTCATAAAATAAAGACATAGGTGTTAAAATTATGAGAAGGGTGTTTTTTTCTTTAGACCGGCAAGGAGTATAACTCTGATGCGAAGAGAGAGGCCCTACGTCTAGAGGCTAATAAGAAAATAATCCCATGAATAAGGTGGATTTATAGCTAGGTCTGACATGTGGATTCAAGGCATCACTACGTATCTCATTGGAATGAGAATCAAGACACATGAAGTTCTAGAGACATAGATTTCCTATGTGGATCTGACTCTCACATGGGAATAGGGACATTTCAACTTTTTTCCGTACATATCTGGCTCTTGTATGACTAATCATTGATTGGAACAATGATATCTCTACAGTTTAATGTCATGTAGTTAAGGCATAGATTCCATGCAGTTTAAAATCTTTTGGTAAGGACACTGATCACCTGATGTGAAGGAAAAGGCATATTGTATCATCCAGTTTAATGTCTTGTGAGTAGGAAGATAAGTCCTAGTTTAAGGTCGTAGAGTTTGAACCATATGCGCAGTTTATTGTCGTGTGATCTGACGAAGGTATCAAAGTTTGAGGTCATGTTGCGGGGATTAATTTCATACAGTTTAACATCATTTTGTTAGGACAATATGTGCTATATAATTCAATACTGTACAACAAGGATTTTGCATCCTATAGTTTAATGTCATACAATCAGGATGTTGATTCCTTTAGAAACATGAAATATTTCTCCAAGAAGCTCACATTGGTAGGATCTATAAGGAGTTGTCCATCCATTGAAATAAATAAATAAGCTCTATTAGAGTAGACCTTGTGTATGAAATACAGTCCTTCCCACTTCAATTCCAGTTTTGGAGGTGTCTTTCCAAGTATCATCAGAGTCCTGAGGACCAACACCATTTCTCTTTCAAGAAAGGATTTGAGACGAACCTTTTTGTTGAAGGCTCATGCAATCCAGTTTTGGTAAACCTTCAAATGATGCAAGGTATGAAATCTTGTTTCATTGATTCATTCTAATTCATCCAGTCACTTCTGAGATTTCTCATCTATAGATAGTTGATAAAAATGGAAATATTGAGTTGGGAAATTGAACTTTGATGGGAAGAACTTCCTTCATCCCTGAAAAACCCTAAAAACCCACAAAATCCCAAAAAACTCTAAAAACTATAAAAATCCTAAAAATCAACGAAAACGTAAAAATCCCTAAAAACCCCAAAAACCTTGAAAAATTCCTTGAAAACCATAAACCCCCAAAAAACCTTAAAAACGTAAAAACTAATAAAACCCTAAAAGACCACTAAAAACTCTAAAAAACCTTATAACCCCTATAAATGTTAAAAACTATAAAAAAACTTTAAAAACCCTAAAAACCCAAAAAAGAACATAAAAAGCCTAAAAAACCCTGAAAAACCCTAGTCCCTCAAAATCCCAAAAACCCCTAAAAACCCTAAAAACCATAAAAATCCTAAAACCCCTAAAAATTCATGAAAATGTAAAAAACCCCCAAAACTCTAAAGAATCCCTAAAAACCTTAAAACCACTAAAAATCCATGAAAATGTAGAAAATCCTAAAACACTAAAAACCATAAAAACTCCGAAAACATTAAAAACCCTAAAAATATATAAAAGACTAAAAAACCATGAAAAATCAAAAATCCCTTTAAACCCCTAAAAATGTTAAAAAACTCTAAAACCATAAAAACCCAAAAAATTCAAAAAAACCCTAAAACCCCAAAAAGACACTAAAAACCTAGAAAAACCCCTGAAAACCCATAAAATCCATGGAAACATAGAAAACATTCAAAACCCTAAAACCCCCTAAAGATCATAAAAAAACCATAAATCACACAAATACCACTAAAAATCTAAAAATCCTTTAAACGCCTAAAACCATTAAAAACTATAAAAATATTAAAAACTCTAAAAAAATCAAAAAAAAATCCTAAAAATACCAAAAGAAACTAAAAACACTGACTGTAAACCCCCTAAAAACCATAAACCATCAACATCCCTAAAAACCTTAAAAACGATAAAAATCATTAAAAATCCCTAAAATGCAAGAAAACGTTAAAAGCCCTAAAACCCCTAAAAACTCCTGAAAACTATAAAAACCCCTCAAAACCTTATAAAAGCCCTAAAACCCCATAAAAACCATAAAAACTTAAAAACCCACTAAAAACTCTAAAACCCTTCAAACATCTAAAATTTTCGAAAAATCTAAAAAAACATAAAACCCCATAAAACCCCTAGAAACCCAAAAGACCCTAAAAACCATGAAAATTCCTAAAACCCTTTAAACCTCTAACAGAACCTAAAAATCTTAAAAATCTCTAAAATACCTAAAAAAACAAAAAACTGAAAAAATCCTTAAAAAACCCTAAAAATCCATGAAAATATAAAAAATCCTAAAAACCCTGAAAACCCCCTGAAAACCATAAAACCCCTAAAACCATAAAAATCCATAAAAACCCTAAAGGCCACTAAAACCTCTAAAAACCCTTTATACCCCTAAAAACTTTAAAAAACTCAAAAAAACCCCTAAAAACTCCAAAAGACCCTAAAAACCCTAGAAAACCCAAATAAAAATGAATCCCCCTAAATCCCTCAAAATCCCTAAAACCCTAAAAAACATAGAAATCCTAAAAACCCCTAAAAATCCATGAAAATTTTAAAAATCTAAAAAACCCTAAAAACCCTGAAAACCATAAAACCCCTACCAACCATAAAAATCCTACTAACCCATAAAACCCTATAAACCATTAAAAAACTCTAAAACCCCTTTAAACCCCTAAAAATGTTAAAAATCTAAAAAAACATACAAACTCAAAAATCCCCAAAAATCCATGAAAGACACTAAAAACTCTAAAATCCCTTGAAAAACCATAAAAACCCTCAAAATCCCTAAAACACATAAAAATCCTAAGAAACCCATAAAAATCCATGAAAAACCTAGAAAACCCTTAAAACCCTAAACCCCCTAAAACCATAAAAACCCTAAAAACCATTAAAACCATTAAAAACCGTAAAAACCACTAAAACGTTAAAAATCCATAAAACCACTAAAAACATTAAAAAAATCTAAAAAACCTTAAAAACCGTAAAACTCAAAAATATCCCTAAAAATCCAAAAACACCCCAAAAACCCAAAAATCCCTATAAATTTCCTAAAATCCCTAAAAACCCTAAAAATAATAGAAATCCTAAAAACCCCTAAAAATCCATGAAAACATTAAAACCCCAAAAAACATAGAAAACCCCTAAAAACCATAAAAACCCCTAAAAAATTAAAAATAATATAAACCCATAAAATCCTAAATACCAACTAAAAACTCTAAAAATCCATAAACCCCCTAAGAATGCTAAAAGTTCTAAAATCCTTAAAACCCTAAAAATGTCAAAAAAAACCTAAATACCCAAAATCCATGAAAATGTGAAAAACCCAAAAATCTTAAAAAACCACTGAAAACCATAAAAATCCCCAATAAACATAAAAACCCCTAAAAACATACAATAACCATAAAACACTAAAATCTCTAAAAATCCCTAAAAAGGTTTAAAATCTACAAAAAACCTTAAAAGCCTCAAAAAACTCAAAAAACCCCTAAAACCCCAAAAGACCCTAAAAACCCTAATAATACCTAAAAACCCTAAAACCACTCAAAATCCTGAAAAACCAAAAAAAATGATAAAAATCATGAAAAACCTAAAATCCCCTAAAAATCTAGGAAAATTTAAAAACCCTAAAAACCCTAAAACCCCCTGAAAACCACAAAACCCCTAAAAACCTTATTAAACCCTAAAAACCCATAAAACCTTTAAAAATACTAAAACTCTAAAAACCCTTAAAACCCCTTAAAAAGTTAAAATACTCTAAAAACATTACAAAACCTAATAACAAAAAAGACCCTAAAAACCCAAAAAAAACTCTAAACCCCTGAACAACCCTAAAAAACCTAAAAACCCTAAAACCCCTTAAAATCCTTAAGAAACCTAAAAACCCTAGACACCATTAAAATCCTAAAAAAGCCCCAAAATCAATGAAAATGTAAAAAACCCAAAAAAACCCTGAAAAACCCCTGAAAACCTTAAACCCCCTAAAAACCTTAAAAAACCAATAAAAACCCAAAAAACCAACTAATACAGTAAAAACCCTTAAACCCCCTATATACGTTAAAAAAATCTAAAAACCTTAACACCTTAAAAAAAATCAAAAAACCATAAAACCCTGAAAAACCTTAAAACCCTAAAAATCCCTAAAAACACTAAAAAACACTAAAAACTAGAAAAATCATAAAAAACACACTAGAAATCCATGAAAATGTAAAAAACCCTAAAAACCCAGAAAAACCCTTGAAAACCATAAAAAACCCTAAAACCCATAAAAACCCTAAAACCCTAAAAAACCACTAAAAACTATAAAAACCTATAAAACCCCAAAAACATTAAAAAACTCTAAAAAACCTTAAAACCCATTCAAAACTTAACAAATACTAAAACCCCCAAAAAACTCTTAGAAACCCTGAAAAAAAACTAAAAACACTAAACCCCCTGAAAACCCCAAAAAACTCTTCAAAATCCATAAAAACCTAAAAAACCAAAAAAACCATGAGAATCCAAAAAAACCCCCTAAAAATCCAAGAAAACGAAAAGTACCATAGAACCCCCTGAAAACTCTAAGAACCCTAGAACCCCTAAAAAACAAGTAAAAACCCCTAAACCCCTAAAAACGTTAAAAAACTGTGAAAACCCTTAAAACACAAAAATAAAAAATAAAAAACCCCCTAATAACCCAAAAAGACCATAAAAATCAAGAAAAACCAAGAAAAACCCTAACACCCCTAAATCCCCTGGAAAAATCCCCAAACCCCTCAAATTCACTAAAAACCTATAAAACCCTAAAAACCTATAAAACCTTAAAAACCATAAAAATCAATGAAAATGTAAGAAACCCGAAAACCCCTAAAAACCACCTAAAACTATAAAAACCCCACTTTGAAAACCTAAAAATCCCATAAAAACCCTAAAACCACTAAAATCTCTAAAAACACTTAAGACCCATAAAAACATTAAAAAACTACAAAAAACCTTGAAAACCTAAGAAAAATAAAAAACCTAAAAACCCAAAAGACCCTGAAAAACTATAAAAACATTAAGAACCCCTGAAAAAACCTTAAATTCCCTAAAAACCCAAAAACTCCTAAAAATCATAAACTTACTAAAAATCCCCTAAAAATCCATCAAAGTGTAGAAAACCCTAAAAACCCTGAAAATCCCCTAAAAACCATAAAAATCGTTAAAACCCTATAAAAACCATAGAAACACATAAAAACCTAAAAAAAACTAAAAACTCTAAAAATGCTTAAAATCCCTAAAATGTTAAAAAACTTTAAAAACCTTAACAACAAAAAAACAAAAATAATCCAAAAACACGCTAAAACCCCTAAAAGACCCTAAAACCTCTAAAAACACTCAATATTCCTAAAAACCCTAAAATACCCTAAAACCCATAAAAATTGTAAAAACCCATAAAAATCCATGAAAAAGTAAGAAACCCTATAAAACCCCTGAAAACCTTAAAGAACTACAAAAACCTTGAAACACTAAAATACCATAAAATTCTAAAAACACTAAAAACTCTAAAAACCCTTTAAACCCCTAAAACTTTAAAAAACTATAAAAACATAAATACACTAAAAACTAAAAAAATCCGAAAAACCGAAAAAGACCATAACACCCCATAAAACCCTAAAAACCCTAAAAAAAACCCCAAAACCCATAAAAACCCATAAAAATAATGAAAATATTTAAAAAACACTAAAAATCCCTCAAAATGAATAACGCCCTAAAAACCATGAAAACCATAAAACCCCCTAAAAATCTTAGAAAACCATAAAACCCATAAAAACTCTAAAAACCCCAAGAGACCATAAAAACCCTTGAAAAAACTAAAAACCCTGGAACCCCTGAAAACCCCAAAAAATACATAAAATTCCTAAAAACCAAAAAACCCATTAAAATCCTAAAAAACCCCCTAAAAGACAATGAAAATGTAAAAACCCCTAAAATCCTGAAAAACCCCCAAAACCATAAAAAATCCCTAAAAAACTTAACATCCCTAAAAACCCATAAAAACCCCCAAAACCCACTAAAAACTCTAAAAATACTTTAAATCCCTAAAAACATTAAAAATCTCTAAAAAACCTCAAAAAATTAAAAAACTCCAAAAAACCCTAAAACCCCAAGAAGACCCTAAAAACATGAATAACCATAAAAACCCTTAAATTCCCTAAAAACCATAAAACCCTGAAAATTATTAAAATTATAAAACCTTAAAAAATTGTAAAAATCTAAAACCCCCCCTAAAAATCCATTAAAATGTAAAAAAACCCTAACCCCCCTAAAAACCCTAAAACCCCCAAAAAACCCCCCAAACCCCTTTAATATATTAAAACCCATAGAAACCCATAAAAACTCTAAACACCACTAAAAAAATCTAAAAACCCTTTAATTCCATAAAAACATTAAAAAACTCTAAAAAACCATAAAAAACCGAAAAATCTCAAAAAACCCTAAAATCCCCAAAATCCCTAAAAACACGGAAACCCCCTAAAACCCAAAAACCCAAAAAACCCTAAAATATCCATAAAAACTTTGAAAACCTTAAAAACTATAAAAATAATAAAAACCCCTAAAAATCTATAAAAATGTAAAAAACCATTAAAACCTTAAAAAACCCCTAGAAACCATAAAAACCCATAAAATTCTAAAAAAACCTAAAAACCAAAAAAACACTAAAAAATATAAAACCTTTAAACCCCTAAAAATGGTAAAAAACTCTAAAAACCCTTAAAACCCCGAAAAGACTCGAAAAAACCTTAAAACCCAAAAATACCCTGAAAACCCCTAAAAACCCTAAAAACCCTATAACCCCCTAGAAAACCCTAAAAACCCTCAAAATAACTAAAAACCATAAAAATCCTAAAAAAACTATAAATTTCCATGAAAAATTAAAAAATACTAAAAACCATAAAACCCTAAAAACCATAAAAACCATAAAACCCTTAAAAACCTTAAAAACCACAAAAAATACATAAAACCCCTAAAACACCTAAAAATGTTAAAAATATTTAGAAAACCGTAAAAACCCTAAAATACTTTGAAACCCCTAAAAATACAAAAAACCCAAAAAAACCCTAAAGACCCAAAATAACCCTGGAAAACTCTAAAAACTCTAAAATACCGAAAGACATTAAAAACCCCAAAAATCCATGAAAACATAAAACAACCTAAAAACCATGAAACCACCCTAAAAACCATAAATTCCCATAAAAACCTTAAAAACACATAAAACCCATAAAAACCCTAAAAAACCACAAAAACTCTAAAACCCCATATAACCTTGAAATACATTAAAAACCATAAAAACCCTTTAAAAACTAAAAAACTCAAAAAAACATTAAAAACCCAAAAAAAACCTAAAAACCCTAAAAACCCATGAAAACCCTGAAACACCCTAAAAACCCTAACAATCCTTAAAAACCCTAAAAACTCTAAAAACCTTGAAAATCCTAAAAAACCCCTGAAATCCTTGAAAATGTTACAAACCCTAAAAATCCATAAAAAACCTAAAAACCTCTAAAAACACTAAAATCTATTAAAACCCCTAAAAACATTAAAAACTATAAAAAACCTTAAAACCACAAAAAACACAAAAAAAAATCCCTAAAACCCACAAAAGGCCTTAAAACCCTGAAAACCCATAAAAATTCTAAAAACCCTTAAAAACCCTAAAAATAATCAAAATCCCTAAAACCATAAAAATCCTAAAAAACCTCTTAAAATCCATGAAAGAAAAAAAACACACCTAAAACCCCTAAAACCCCTTGAAAACCATAAAAACCCTACAAAATCAATAAAAACTTTAAAAATACTTATAAACCCTATAAATGTTAAAAAATATAAAAAATAAAAAATCTTAAAACACCCTAAAACCCCTAAAAACCGTCAAATCCCTAAAACCCAAAAACACCCTAAAACCATAAAATTCCTAAAAATCACCTAAAAATTCCGGAAATCGTATAAAACCCATGAAATCCCTAAAAACCTTAAAAAACCCTAATACCCCATAAACCCCCAAAAAACCCACTCAAAACTCTAAGAACCCTTAAAACCCATAAAAATGTTAAAAACTATAAAAACCATAAAACCCCATAAAAAGGTAAAATACTCAAAAAAACCTTAAAACCCTAAAAAAACTCAAAAAACAACCCTAAAAACCCAAAAGACCCAAAAAACCCTAAAAACCCTAAACCCCCCAAAGCCTTGAAAACCCTAAAAACCCTGAAAATCCCTAAAAACCCTAAAATACCTGAAAAACCATAAAATCATAAAACCCCCTAAAATTCCTAGAAAATTTAAAAAACAATAAAAACTTTGTAAACCCCCTAAAAACCATAAAACCCTTAAAAACCTTAAAAAACCAAAATCCCATAAAACCCCCCAAAAATAAAATAACTCGAAAAACCCTTAAAAACCCTAAAAAATTTAGATATGGAAAAAGGAAGGGAGATAAGTGACCTTGGGGTTTCCGTGCGACCCCATATTTTAGGACCTTCGAATGGAAAAAATGGAGTTCTAGCGGCAGTTCCACTGGACCTAATTGGGAATAAGAAGCTATTCCATCTATGTAGATCTCACAAGGAAGGGATGGATGTCTAGGTGGAGGCTTTGAAGGCTCCAAGTTCCAAGAACTTTGCGAAGGTGGTGAAATCAACTGCTTCCCTTACCTTCAAGAACTTTGGCTCCCCTTCCTATGGTTGTGTGATTCAGAAAGGTCGTGTGGAACACGTCTCAGCAAATCAGGAAGCGATTGATGAGTTCGATAGATTATGCTGATTTTCCATCATTGCAAGGGAGACTGTCCCTAAAGGGGAGAGGCTTTGGAAAAGTGTTTATCTGTCCAAGAGCATTTCTGAGATTTGGGGGTTCTTTGAATAGAAGATAACAGCCATGGGGAGATTTTTTTATCACATCATATTCCCCTAGGATGATTGGAAAAGGAGAGCCTGAGGTTTTGGATCCCTCAATCTCAAGCTTGGTCTTCTTTGGATCCAGTATTGGGATCATAATTTTAACCCCTTCAGTGTTAAAAATACATTTGCGCAGGTTTGGATCAGAATATGTAAGTTGAACTGGTTATACTGGCACACCAGAATCCAATGGAACATTTCTTCCTAAGTTGTCTTTACCATTAAGATTGATAGGGAGACAGATAACCCAAGGATGGGCACTATGCAAGGGTGATTTTTGAAGTTTATATGGAGAACACCTTTGCTGAGGAGGTTGTTTTCAACACTCTTGAGGACATTCTCAACCAGGAAATTTAATATGAGCGCAAGCCTAAGTTTTACCCTACTAAAAATTTCCTTGGCCACTCCTTATATGAATGTAGGAGATCGAAGCCTTTATCTATCTGCAATATATAGGGGCATGACTCCAATCGCTGCATAATGAACCGGGAGGTGTGTAAGGCCACTTCTGAGCTCACTAAGAATCCTCTGCATCAAGACACTACAAAAAAAGATAGTACATTAGAAGGGGTTATTTAGAGGGGGTTCTTCACAACCCCCTCTAAATTCATTTTCTGTAACATTAGAGGGGGTTCTGCACAACCCCCTATAATCATCAAATTTAGAGAGGGTTCACAACCCCCTCTAAAAATTTTAGCTTTTTTTTAATATGTAGTTGGATTTTAGTGACGCTTATGTTAAAATTATCGCTACTTTAATAATTAGTAGTGTTATATATTTATTTTCATGCACTATATATTCGGTTAGAGGCGCTACACACACAAACACACACACACACACACAAATATATTCCGTTGGATTTTAGAGGTGTTGTGTTTGTGTGTTATACAGAATTTGTTTTTTTAAGAAAATAGTGGGGGTTCACAACCCCCTCTAATGTAAGACATTAGTGGGGGTTCAAAACCCCCTGTAATGTAAGACATTAGTGGGGGTTTAAAACCCCCTCTTGAACCCCCACTAATGTCTAACATTAGAGGAGGTTCACTACCCCCTCTAATTTAAGATCAGAGGGCTTGTGAACCCCTACTATTTTCTTAAAAAAATCATAATATATATAGTATACATTGTATACATATATGAATGTATTTATAAAATGTATAATATATTATATTCACATAAATATGTAATATATATATATATATATATATTAATTGTGTACGTATAAATATAATATTTATATATATATTTGCATAATATATTTGGGTAAAATATAAATATATATATATATATATAGTAAACATGTATTCAAATAAATATAAACAATTACAAATAAATATATAAATACACATTTGTGTTTGTGTGTGTTTGATATAAATGTATTTATAAATACATGCATACATAATTTTATTTAAATATATGTAAATACATAATTTATTGTGGTGTGCAGAAAATATATATATACATATATATTTATATTCATATAAATATAGATACATGTTATTTATTTAGTTTGTTTAAATAATTTAAGCAAATAATGTTTATCTTAATAAACTTATTAATATATATAAATACAATAATATATAAATTATGTGTAAATTTGTTAATATATATATGTTTATTAATATATATGCATATTTTAATAAACTTATTGATATATATAAATACAATAATATATAAATTATATGTAAATTTGTTAATATATATATGCTTATTAATATATATGCATATTTGAATAAACTTATTATATGTATTCACACGTATTATGAAAATAATTTATATTTTAATATAAATTATCAATATATATAAATAGAATAATATATTTAATATGAAGCAAAGTGAAATTGGTGTACTGGTAATTGCGTAGGCGATTTATACAGGATATCGGTTGTTCGAATAACGCCGGCATCTTTGTTTTGGAAAATATACGGAACGAGAGACTGTGGCTGGACCGGGACAACATGCACGGGGCGACCGGGGTGGGGATGGACCGGGACAACACGCACACACGGGGTGACCGGGGGACCACACGCACGCACAGGGCGACACCGAGACACCGAGGGTGGCACCAGATTGGGGGCAGACACCGGAGAAACACCAAGAAACACCGGACACCAGACAGACACTGGGGGCGACACCGAGACACAGACACTGGGGGCGACATGAGACACAGACATCGAGGGCGACACGAGACATCGAGGGGTTGCACCAGACTGAAGGCAGACACTAGGGGACATCGGACACCAGACAGACACTGGGGGAGACACCGAGGAGACACAGACACTTGGGGAGACACGAGACAGACACTGGGGGACACACGGACACTGGGGGTGGCATCAAATGGATAGGGATCATAGGTTAAAAAAAGAGGATTAGGGGCGGTTTACACAACCGGCCCTAATGCAATCAACAATTATGGGCGGTTTGAACCGCCCCCAATGCCTCTATTAGTGTCGGTTGAGGTTATAACTGCCTCTAAAATGGAAATTTTTCGACAACATTATAGGGGGTTTAAACCCCCTCTAATGTAACCGCCGCTAAATTCATCACGAATGTATTAGCGCTTACTCAAAACCGCCTCCACTAACAGTAAGCGGGCACATTAGCGGTGGTTCCTCATAACCACCACTAATGTCTTTAGAAGGGGTTATAACCCCTTCTAATGTCAAAAATAACCCCTTCTACAGTGGTTATTTTTTTTGTAGTGAGACCCCTCTACATATAAGGGGATGGTGACTTGATCTCGGAAAAATTTCCCTGAGGACGTGGGGCATTCTTCTCCTCTGGACCCGGCCACAAGACTTATAGGGATGACTGTTGGTTACAATGCGGCCTTGGTTTCTCCTCTACCACTTGGTGCCCCATATGTTGTGGAAAATCCTCCTGGAGGTACCATGGATTACCCCATGAAGTCCCAAGAATTCGACCCCACTCCTTTAGAGGGGGTTAATGGATTGTTTCACCTAGACAAGGTCCCCTCAGATAATGCCCTAGTGGAATCTTCTGTACAGACGATAGCTCTTCTGAGCCTCATCGGGTGTAGTCCTCCTGATATTACAGCTGGAGTTCAAGGCGCACTGGCTACTGCTCCACCAGTTGGCCGACAAGGCTCACCTGAAGGCTCATCTTATGTTTTCCAAACCACACTGGACCTGACTTCATATGAGGTCGATATGCCTGGTAATCTTAGGGGGAGGGATTCTGATGGTTTTTTGGTTATTTCCTTAGGAAAGGGTGCGAGGAAGAAGGGTGATCCTCCCAAGGAGGCCTTAGGAACCTTGATCAAATTTTTCTCACTACATGGTGCCTTTTTGAGTGATATGGTGGAGGATTTTCAAGACTAGGGTGGTCATGGAGGTGTTAGTACAAACACCATGGATCACCCATAATACAAGAAGAAGCTGGTAGAGAGATATCTTGTCCCAGAGCCAATAAATCAGCCCACTGATAATTCTAAGAGGAATGGTAGGAAAGGTAAGGGGAAGGGTAATACACCCTCCTCCTCCTCTACCAAGACACTTCCCCAATGAGGATCATGTTCTGGAATTGAAAGGGGCTTTGGAAGGTTCCCATAGTCGTTCCCTATGGCATTTTCTTTCTAATAGGCCTTTGTTGATTAGGCTGGCAGATCCCATTATTAAATTTGAGAACTGGAAGGGATTTAATTGGAGAAACCGTGGTTACACCCTTGTTTCCTCTAAAGGTGAGGGTACTAATACAAAAACCCTATGGGTTATGAAGAGTAATGAGGTTCAGGTTATTTCTGTTGAAGCGATCTCCCAACTGATCTCCCTTACCATCTGCTTCCATTCTGTCACCCTTACACTCTCATTTGTGTATGCGTCATGTTCGTACATTAAACTGAGAGTTCTCTAGAAAATAATGGTACAGATGAATGATCCCATCACCCATAACTTGATTTTTATTGGAGAATTCAATACTATCTTGTTTCTTGAGAAAAAGGTAGGCCCTAACTTCTCCTGCATGGTAGTAGTTTAATTTTCCTCATTCCTAGATCATTGTGATCTTACTGAAACAAGTATTGTTGGAGAAACCTTTACATGGAGAAGGTATACCATTAATGGTAGGCAATCTAGAAATCTGGATAGATGTTTCTCCCAAATCAGTGCACGGGTCTCCCCATGGCTATCTTGGGTTCACTCTCCCAAAGTTCAACTCGGACCACAACCCCCTTGTTGTTGAACTAAGAGAGGGTATCATCAGACCTTCCCCCTGCCCTTCAAATTTAATAATTCCTTGATTACAGTTCGTGGGTGCAGGGAAGAGGTTATTAAAGGTTAGAATAGCACCCCGGTAGGAATCCCCCACTTTTTTGTGGTCTCTATGCTATGGGAGGTTAAGCACCTCCTGAAAGACTAGAGAAAGAAGTCCTTTTCAGGATTGGAGGATGATATTAAGGTGGATGAATCCTAGCTAGATGCTTTCCAAATTGAAAATCAGTAGAAGAAGTCCCCCTCACAGGAGGACTTGCGTCTACACTCAAAGTTGGATGAGCTTCTGGCTCTTAAGAAGAAACATGACAAGGCCTAGTTAAATGTCAAATGGTTTCAATATGGGGATCGCAACTGCAAGTTTTTACTTTAAATTCATAGAGAAAAAAGAGTTAAAAATAACCTGAATGCTATCCGAGTTGGGGGATCCACTTTCATTTCGATGGAAGATATCTCCAATGATATGGTGACAATTTTCACAGGTTGTACATGGATGATGGAACCAATTCCTCTGCACCACCAGACTCCATTTCACCTTTCATCTCAGTGCATAAAAATTAGGCTCTCACGGCTACCCCCTTTGAGGAGGAGGTTAAGGCGATACTTTTTTTCATTAAACATGGATAGTGCAGCGGGGCCAGATGGGTTTGGAAACAAGTTCTATATGTTTTATTGGTAAATTCTGCACATGGATGTTACTAATGCAGTCAGAGAATTCTTCCTCTCCGGATCAATTCCACATGGAGTGAACTCAAATTTCATCTCTTTGATTCCAAAGAAGGATAAGGCCATTGAAATTAGAGATTTCCCACTGATTTCTATTGGGAACACTATACCCAATATTATTAGAAAAATTATGGTTATTAAGCTTAGGAGGATTTTAAGGGATATCATCACCCCAAACTAGTTTGGATTTATTCCTAGGAGAAGCATCCAAACATTACTTTTCACTGCCACTGAGGGGATCAACATCATGAAGAAGGCCACAAAAATGGAATTTTTTCTCTAAAGCTTGATATCTTGAAGGATTTTGATACTATAAAAAGGAAATTTATCTTCAAAGTTCTTGACAGGTATAGTTTCTTGAGTGATAAATATGATCAATACCATCCTCAATAGTTCCAGAATTTATGTTCTCATAAATGGATCCCCAAAAGGGTTCTTCCATTGTTCCCATGGTGTTCGTCAAGGGGATCCGCTCTCTGTACTTCTATTTGAAATTATCGAAGACTATATGAGCCGATTCATTATTGACGTGGTACAGGCTGGGCTTTACTATTCAATTAAGGTGGGGTGGGATCTCTATGTTCCCTCCCACTTTCTTTATGCGGATGATATTCTTCTGTTTGGGCAAGCTGGTAGGAAAAATTATCATCAATCTAGGGGATTTTTTCCATTATGAGTGTGTTTTTGGGCAGTCCATAGGCTAGAAAAAATCCTCAATTGTATTTGGAAAGGGTGTTTCCTATTCTAGGCAGCTTCGCATTGTTAGCTCCCTCAAGGTGAAGGGGGGCTCACTCCCCTTCATGTATTTTGGTGTCCCTCTTTTTTGGAAAAAAGAAAAAAGACGTTACTTTGAGGGTATTTCATCTAGAATTACACAGCAGCTGGCCAAATGGAAAGGAAAATGTCTCTACCAAGCTGGCACAGTCTGTCTGATTAATTCGGTCATTACCTCTATGTTTTTCATGATTTTTAGATCTATCGATGGATGTCCGGCCTTATTAAAAACCTGAATGCAAGGATTAGGAATTTTTCTTGGATGGGATCCACCAACGAAAGGAAGTTGATTGTGGTGGCCTTGAAAAATTGTACAAACCCAGTCACCTTAGGTGGGATTGGTATTAAAGACCTTATAAGATTCAATTATTCCCTGCTTAGGAAGATTACCTAGAGATTGCTTAGCCTGAAGGTGAATTGTCTAGATTTCTCACCGAGAGGTTCAGTCGAAGGCTTTGTGATGGATTCACTAGCTATTTATCTTTCTCAGTTTAGCTGGCTATTAGATCCTCATACAGGGATATTATTTCTCATTCAAAATGGATTGTGTCCAAGAAATCGAACTTGAATTACTGGACTACCACATGTCTTCGGCAGCCTCTGGATGAGATTATGATGCCTCCCCATGAGTGGAGGAATCTTTCCATTGTTGTCCTAGTCCAGAAAATTGCTAATTTACCGGTGAACTGACCTGATCAAATTGTTTTGTTAATTCAAAAATATGTTTTCATCGATAGTGATATCCTTATTTAGAAACCATGTATGGTTGGTCAGTTTAGTACTCATGATTATTATCGAATGAAATGTCCTCCAGGAACTGTTTCCCATTCTTGGATTCTAAAGTTCAAGACACATTTCATTCCACCTACTCATTATATGCTAATGTGGAAAGTTTGGATAAATTGACTCCCTACATAAGAGAAGCTAAAGAAGGATAGATGGTGACTTGCCTCTGTGTGTTCTCTCTACAGGCAGGCTCAGGAGAGCAGCCAACATGCTTTCCTCCATTGTAAGTTCGCTGCTGAGCTTTGGGGTTACTGGATACAATGCTTTTTCTTGAAAGGAATCTTACAAGGGGAGATTTTTATGTTCATTCTTGGGCTGGTGGAGCTGAAATGTAGTGATCAGGTTCATAATCTTCTGCTTGCCGACGTGGTGGAAACGACTCACTATGTTTGGGCCGCTCGTAATTCTTTGGTGTTCAACTTCCAACCACTATCATTTCATGGAAGAGTTGTGACTATTCATAGGGTGATCCAGGTTGTATCCCATCTACAAACAGGTTTTATGGAAAATGATGTTAATGATCTGATCTTACTGTGTTCACTTGGTATGGTTGGTAGGGGAAGGAAACTACAGGTCCTGAAATTTATCTGATGGATTCCTCTGATCCCATCTTGGATAAATGTCAACATGGATGGTGCAGAATTAGGTGCTCCTGGCCCTTCGGGGTGTGGTGGAGTCTTTTGTACCTGTACAGGCTTTTTGAAGGGCTGCTACTACCATTTTTTTTGTGATGGATGTTCTTATGAGGTGGATCTCTGGGACATTATCAAAGCTGTTAAATTTGCAGCCCAATTTGAGTGGAGCCTGCTTTGATTGAATCAGATTCGATTCTTGTAGTGAGCATCCCCAAGAACAAATCCAGGGATGTCCCATGGCGGCTACTGCCACAATGGATCGAATGCCTTAATCTTTCTCAGAACCTAAGCATATGTGTCACACATGAATACAGGGAGGTCAATGTGGTGGAATATGCTCTTTCTAAAAAGGCAATTGAGGATCAGAGCTCGATGTGGTCTTTTGTTGCCCCACCCTTTTTCTTACCTCAGGTGGTCTCTGATATGAAGGGTGATTTGCACACCCGCTCTTGCAAACCCTCCTTGTAACCTCTTGTTATTTTTTGTTTTTTCATTAACAAATTTTGTGAGGCTAGGCCTGCTTAGCCCCACACCTTCTTCACCCTAAAAATGATAAAAAAAATATAAAAACCTTAAAAACCACAAAAAACTCAAAAAAATCCATAAAACTAAAAAGACACTAAAAACTAGGAAAACCTGAAAACCCTAAAAACCCTAAAAATCATAAAATTCCTAAAAATCATTGAAAAACCATGAAAATGTTGAAATCCCTAAGAACACTAAAAACCCCATGAAAACCATAAAAACCCCTCAATCCCATAAAAAATACTAAAAACCCATAACAATCCTAAAACCCTATACAAACCCAAAACAACCTTAGAACCCCTAAAAATTCAAAAAACTCTAAAAACCCTTAAAACACATAAAAACCCTAAAAACTGAAAAAAAAAGCACTCAAAATCCTTAAAGACCCTAAAAATAACTAAAAAACACTAAACCCCCTCAAAATCCCTAAAATATTAAAAAAACCTAAAACCCAAAAAAATCCTAAAAAACCCCTGAAAATCAACGAAAATGTAAAAACCCTAAAAACCCTAGAAAACCCCTAAAAACAATAAAACCCCTAAAAACCATAAAAACCCATAAAACCCATAAAAACTATAAAAAATCACTAAAAACACTAAAACCCTTGAATCACCTAAAACATTAAATGCTTCAAAAAACCTAGTTAAATTTAAAAAACTCAACAGCAAACCCTAAAACCTCTAAAACCCCTAAAAACCAAAAAAAACCCTAAAACCCCTCAAAATACCTAAAAACCCTAAAAACCCTAAAATCCATAACATCCTTAATGACCGCTAAAAATAGATTGAAAAAATAAAAAATCCTAAAAAGCATAAAAAACCACTGAAAACAATAAAACCAATAAAAATAGTAAAAATTCTAAAACCCCTAAAATCCCACTAAAAACATTAAAATCTTTGAAACCTATAAAAATGTTAGAACACTCTAGAAATCCTTTAAAACACTGAAAAACTAAGAAAACCCTAAAAACCCAAAAAGGAACTAAAAACCCTAAAAAAATCCCTAAAACCCTAGAAAAACCCTTAAAATCCTTGAAACTCTAAAACCCCTAAAAACAAAAAAAACATTAAAACCCCTAAGAATCCATTAAAAAATAAAAAAAATTCTAAAAACCCTGTAAAACCCATTAAACCAATAAAACCCCTAAAACCCTTAAAAACCCACAAACCCATAAAGACCCTAAAAAACCCACTAAAAATCCTAAAAACCCTTAAAACACATAAAAATGTCAAAAAAACTCTAAAAACCTTAAAAACCTAAAAAAAACTAAAAATACAAAAATACCTTTAAAACCTTAAAACCCAAAAAAACCCTCAAAATCCCTAAAACCAAAAAAATCCCTAAAAACCAAAAAAATCCTAATAATCCCCAAAAAATCCATGAAAACATAAAAAATCATGAAAACCACCTGAAAAGCATAAAAACCCCTAAAAAACAAAAAAAAACCTAAAAACCTATAAAACCCCTAAAGGCCACTAAAAACTCTAAAAACAATTAAAACCCCTAAAAATGTGAAAAAACCCTAAAAACCTTAAAAACCTAAAAAACTCAAAAAACCCGTAAAAACCTAAAACACTCTAAAAACCCACCAAACCCTTAAAAAATCCTAAAACCACTCAAAATCCCTAAAAACTATAAAAATCCAAAAAAACAAAAATAATCCTAAAAAACCCTAAAAGTCCATGAAATCGTAAAAAATCACAAAAACCCTAAAAACCTATAAAAACCACAAAACCCCTAAAACCCTTAAAAACCCTTAAAAACCCAAAGAATCTTTAAAAACCATAAAAAACCAACTAGAACAACCTAAAACCATTAAAACACTAAAAACCCTTAAAACCCCTAAAAACTCAAAAACTGCATAAAAATACAGACCTTGAAAACCCTAAAAACCCCTAAAAACCCCAAAAACACTGAAAAACCCTAAACACCCTCGCAATCCTGAAAAACCCCAAAACCCTAAAAATAATAAAAATCCTAAGAAACCTTAAAAATCCATAAAAAATGTAACAAACAATAAAAACACTGAAAACCATAAAACCCCTAAAAACCTTAAAAACCCCTAAAACCAATAAAAAGTTTTAAAAACCACTAAAAAAATAGAAAAACCCTCAAAACCCAAAATATGTTTAAAAACACTAAAAACTATTAAAAAACTTAAAAAATAATAAATAAACCCAAAAACCCAAAAAAATACCCTAAAACATGAAAAACCCTAAAATCCCCTAAAACATTTTAGAACCCTCAACATCTCTAAAAACCATAAAACCTCTAAAAACCATAAAAATCCTAAACCCCCCCTAAAAATCCATGTAACTTTAAAAAACCTAAAAACTCTAAAAACCATTAAAAACCATAAAAAACCCTAAAAACCAAAAAAACCATAAAAACCCTAAAAGCCCATAAAAACCCTAAAAAGTACTGAAAATAATAAATACCCTTTAAGCCCTTAATAACGTTAAAAAAACACTAAAAACCCTTAAAAAATAAAAAACATTAAACCAAAAAAAGACCCTATAACCATGAAAACCCATAAAAATAAAAAAACCATTAAAAATCCATGAAAACATAAAAAACTAAAAAACTATGAAAATCCTTGAAAACCATAAAAACCCTTAAAAACTTTTAAAACCCCTAAAATCACTAAAAACTATAAAACCCATAAAACCCCTAAAAATGTTAAAAAACTCTAAAAAAGGTAAAAACGCTAAAAACTAAAAATACACAATAGGTCCCTAAAAATGCTAAAAACTAAAAACCTAAAACACCTAAAAACCCCTATAAACCCTCAAAATCCCTAAAAACTGAAAATAACTCTAAAAACCATAAAAATCCTAAAACCCTGCTAAAACCCATGAAAACATAAAAAACCCTAAATACCCTAGGAAAACTTTAAAAACCCTACAACCTTTAAAAAACCATAGAACCCCAGAAAACCCCCAAAAAACAGTAAAAACTCTAAAACCTTTAAAAACCAAAAAAAAAGTTAAAAAGCTAAAAAAACATAAAACCCCGAAAAACTCAAAAAAGCCCTAAAAACACAAGAAGACCCTAAAAACCTCGAAAACCTATAAACCCATAAAACCCCTAAAAACCCTCAAAATCCCTAAACACCGTAAAAAACATAAAAAACCAAAAAAAACCCTAAAATATCATGAAAACATAAAAAACCCTAAAAAAAGTGAACACTCCCTAAAAACTATAAAACCCTTAAAAACCATGAAAAACCCTAAAACCCCATAAAAACAAAAAAACCACTAAAAGGTCTAAAAATCCTAAAAGCCCCTAAAAATGTTATAAACTCTAAAAAGGTTAAAAATCCATAAAGACACAAAAAAAAATCTAAAACCCCAAAAAGACCCTGAAAACCCCTAAAACCCCTTAAAACACCTCTTGCCCCCTTAAAATCCAAAAAACCCATAAAAATCCACGAAAATGTAAAAAACCCTAAAAACCTAGATAAACCCCTGAAAACCCTAAAACCCTTAAAAACCTTAAAAACCCTAAAAACCCATAAAACCCTAAAAACCATGAAATACTATAAAAACCCATAAAACCCCTAAAAACTTTAAAAACTCTACAAACCCCTAAAAAGATTAAAAAATCAAAAAACACCTAAACCCCCCAAAAGACCCTAAAATCCCAATAGCCCTAGAAACAATAAACTCTTGAAAAAACCCAAAACACACTCAAAATCCCTAAAAACCCTACAACCCTAAAAACCATAAAAATCATAAAATACCCCTAAAAATCCATGAAAACGTAAAAAAAATCAAAAAAACTTGAAAAACCCATAAAAACCATAAAAACCCCGAAGAACCTTAAAAATACTGTAAAAAATCATTGAAACCCTAAAAACCAACTTAAAACTCTAAAAACCATTAAAACTCAAAAAATGTTAAAAACTCTAGAATCCCTTAAAAACCTAAAAAAATGCAAAAATAAACCATAAAACCCCAAAAAGACCATAAAAACCCCGACGAACCCTAAAAACCCACACAAAACTCAAAAAACCCTAAAAAATCCCCAAAACCCTAAAAATCATTAAAATCCAACCCCTCCATAAAAATACATGAAAATGTAAAAAACCCAAATAACCTAGAAAAACCCCCTAAAAAACATAAAAATCCATAAACACCTTAAAAACCCCAAAAATCCATAAAAATCCCAAAACCACCAAAAACTCTAAAAACCCTTAAGACACCTAAAAACTCAAAAAAACTTAAAAATCTTGAAAAACTCAAAAAAAATCTCTTAAAACCCAAAAAGACCCTAAAAACTCTAAAATTATCTGAAAAAACCTAAGAACCCTCAATATCCCAAAACCCCCTAAACACCCCTAAAAAGCATAAAAATCCTAAAAACTGTTAAAAATCAATGAAAACATAAGAAACCTTAAAAGCTTGAAAATCAAAAATCCTAAAAACAAAACAAAATCCTAAAACCCATATAAATCAATGAAAATATAGAAAACCTAAAACTCTTGAAAAATTCTTGAAAACCACCAAACCCCCTAAAAACCTTAAAAACCCTAAAAATCGACTTAAACTCTAAAACCCATTAAAACCCATAAAAATGTTTAAAAACTCTAATAAAACCTTAAAATGCCTAAGAAACTCAAAAAAACCTAAAGACCAAAAAGACCCTAAAAAACTAAAAACACCTGAAAACCCTTGAAAACCCTAAAAACCATCAAAATACCTAAACACACTAAAAAACCATAAAAATCCTGCAAAATCCTGAAAAATCCATGAAAACGTAAAAACCCATAAAACCCTTGAATCCCCCTTAAAACCATTAAAAGCTTTAAAAACCTTAAAATACCCTAAAAATCTATAAAAACCTAGAAAAACTACTAAAACACTTAAAACCCTTAAAACCCGAGAAAACATTAAAAATCTCTCACAAACCTTAAATCCCCTAAAAAACTCAAAAACACCATAAAACCCCAAAATACCCAAAAATGCCTTGAAAACCCCTAAAATCGCTAAAAACCCTAAACCCCTAAAAATTCCTAAAAATCCTAAAAACAATAAGAATCCAAACCCCCCCCCCCCCAAATCCATTAAACCATAAAACCCTTAAAATCATTAAAAACTCAAAAAAAACTTTAAAAACCCAAAATCCTCCAAAACACTAAAAACCCCTAAAAATCCATGAAAACGTAAAAAACACTAAAACCCTTAAAAACTCCTAAAACCCATAAAACCCCTAAAAACCAATAAAACTCTAAAAACACTTAAAACCCCTAAATGTGTTAAAAAAATCTAAAAACCTTAAAAATCAGAAAAACCCTAAAAACCCATAAGGACCCTAAAAAATCAAAAAACCCCTAAAAACCCCAAAAATCCCATGACAAACCTTAAAAATCCTCAAAATACCTAAAAAATAAAAAACTCTAAAACCCATAAAAATCTCACAAAACCACTAAAAATCAATGAAAACATAAAAAACCATAAAAACCCTAAAAACCCTGAAAACCATAAGACCCAAAAAACTAAAAAAACTATAATCACAAAAAAAACCCTAGAAACACCAAAAACTCCAAAAACCCTTTAAATCCCTAAAAATGTTAAAAACCCTAAAAATCCATAAAACCCCCAAAAAACTCAAAAAAACCCTAAACCCCCTAAAAATCATTAAAACCCAAAAAACCCAGAAAATACCCTAAAAAACCCAATAAACATAAAAATCCTAAAAACCCATAAAAATCCATGAAAATGTAAAAAATCCTAAAAACCCAAAACACCCCTTGAAAACCATAAAAACTACTAAAAACTCTAAAAACCATTAAACCCCCTAAAAATGTTAAAAAATCTAAAAAACCTTAAAACCCCTAAAAGTCTAAAAATCCCTAAAAACAAAAAAAGACCCTAAAACCCTAAAAACACATGAAATACCAAAAAACCACTAAAACCCCTAAAAAAAATTCAAAATCCCTAAAAACACTAAAAAACTAAAAGAAAACCCTAAAACCCAAAAAAATCCCTAAAAACCCTAAAAACCTAAAAACCCCTAAAAACCATTAAAATCCCTAAAACCATAAAAATCCTAAAAACCCCCAATAATTCATGAAAACAAAAACAACCCTAAACATCCCTAACAACCATAAGAACCCTAAAAACCTTAAAATCCCCTAAAAATACTAAAAACTATAAAAAACCATAAGAACACTAAACAACTAAAAAAACCCTAAAAACCCCTAAAAACCAAAAAGACTGTAAAAACCCTAAGAAACCCTAAAATCCCTAAAAACCCTAAAAACCTTCAAAATCCCAAAAAACACTAAAAAACCTAGAAATAATAAAAATCCTAAAAAGCCCCTAAAAATTCATGAAAATGTAAATACCCTTAAAAAATATGAAAAACAGTAAAAACCATAAAACCCACTAAAAACCTTAAAATCCCTAAAAATAAATAAAAACCCTAAAGACCACTAAAAGATCTAAAAACCCTTTTAAATCCCTAAAAATGTTTAAAAACTCTAAAAAAATTTAAAAGCCCTAAAAAACTGAAAAAAACCCTAAAATCCCAAAAAGACCCTAAAACCCCCCAAAAAACTCTAAAAACCTTTAAAACCCCTAAAAACCGTTAAAATTCCTAAAAACCTTTAAAAATTATAAAAACAATAAAAATACAAAAAACCCCATAAAAATCCATGAAAACGTAAAAAACCCCAAAACCCTAAAAGCTTCCAAGAAACAATAAAAACCCCAAAAACCTTTAAAAAACCACCAAAAACTCTGAAACCCTTTAAACCAATAAAAATGTTAGAAAACTCTCAAAAACCTTGAAAACCCTAAAAATTGAAAATAGAATCCTAAATACCCAAAAAGACCCTAAAAACCATGAAAACCCCTAGAACCCTAAAACAAATAAAAACTCCTAAAAACCATAAAAACCCTCAAAATCCAAAAGAAAACCTAAAAACTATAAAAACCATACAAATCATTAAAAACCCATAAAAATCCATGAAAATGTAAAAAACCTTGGAAGCAATGAAAAAAATAAGAAAACCATAAGACCCCTAATAACATAAAAACATCTAAAAACCCGGAAAACCCCTAAAATCCACTAAAAATCTAAAAACCCTTTAAAACCCTAAAAATTTTAAAAAATATTACCAACCTAGAAAACACTAAAAACTCAAAAAAGAAAACCCCAAAACCCCAACAAACCCTAAAAACACTGAAAAACCTTAAAAACTCTAAAAACCATAAATATTATAAATAATGCCTAAAAATTCACGAAAACATAAAAAACCCTAAAAACACTAAAAACCCATTAAAACAATAAAAACCCCCAAAAACATAAAACCATAAAAACCATAAAACCCCTAAAAACCCACTAAAAACTCTAAAACCCATAAAACCCCTAAAGTTGTTAAAAAACTCTAAAAACCATGAAACCACTAAAAAATCCCTAAAAACCATAAAAATCCTAAAAAACCCCTAAAAATCAATGAAAACATAAAAAATCCTAAAAAACCTAAATTTCCCATACAAACCATAAAATCCCCCAAAACCATTAAAACCCTAAGAACCCCTAAAAACTCTAGAAACCTACTAAAACTAAAAAACCCTTTAAACCCCTAAAAACATTAAAAAAAATTAAAACCTTACAAACCCTAAAAAATTAAAAAGCCTTAAAAACCCAAAAAACCCCTAAAACACCTAAAAACACTGAAAAACCCTTAAAAACCATAAAACCCCAAAACCCTTAAAAACCCATAAAACCCACTAAAAACTCTAAAATCCCTTAAAACCCGAAAAAAACATTAAAAACTCTAAAAACCCTTAAAAACCATAAAAATTCAAAAAAAATCCTAAAATAAAAAAAATGACTCTAAAACACTAAAAAACCATGAAGCACTAAAAACCCTAAAAACACCCAAAATCCCTACCCTAAAAAATCCTAAAACCCATAATAATACTAAAAAAACCTAAAACCAATGAAAACCCCTTAAAACCTTCAAAATCCTGAAAAACCTAACAAACCCTAAAAACCATAAAAATACAAAAAAATCCCCCAAAACTCCATAAAAATGTAAAAACCCCTAAAAACAATGAAAACCCCTGAAAACCATAAAACCCTTAAAACATCAAAAAAACCCGAAAACCCATAAAAATCCTAAAAACCACTATAAACTATTAAAACCCTCAAAACCCCCAAAAAATGTTAAAAAAACTCAAAAAACCTTAAAGCCTTACAAAACTCAAAAAACACTAAAAACCTAAAAAACCCTAAAACTCTGAAAAACCCAAAAAACCCCAGAAAACCCATGAAAAACCCTAAAACCATCAAAATCCCTAAAAACCCTAAAAACTATAAAAATCCTAAAAACATAAAAATCCATGAAAACCTAAAAAAACCCTGAAAAACCCCCTAAAACCATAAAAAGTCCAAAAAAACCTTAAAAACACTAAAAACCCATAAAAATCGAAAAACCCACTAAAAACTATGAAAACCCTTAAAACCCTTAAAAATGTTAAAAAACTATAAAAATTCTCAAAAACCCTAAAAAACACCAAAAAACCCTAAAAACCCCAAAAGACCCTAAAAATCCAAAAACCCCCCCAAAACCGCAAAAACCCCTTAAAACCCTAAAACACCTCCAAACACAAAAAACCCAAAAAACCCTTAATATCATAATAATCCTAAAAAACCCCTAAAAACACATATAAAACCCTCAAATTCCTAAAAAACCTCAAAACCCCAAAAAATAATAAAAATCGTTAAAACCCCATAAAAATATATGGAAACGTAAAAAATCCTAGAAACCCTAAAAAACACCGCAATACCATAAAAACCCCTAAAACATTAAAAAAAATCCTAAAACCCCATAAAAACCCTAAGACCCACTAAAAACCTTCAAACCCCTTAGAACCCCTAAAAATGCTAAAAAACTCTATTAACTTTAAAAACCTAAAAAACTCAAAAAACCCTAAAACCCCCAAAATACCCTAAAAACAGTGAAAACCTTAAATACCCCTAAAAACCTTAAAAACACTAAAAACCCATAAAAACCAAAAAACCAATAAAAACACTAAAAATGTTTAAAATCCATAAAAACATTAAAAAAACAATCAAAAACCATAAAAACCCTAAAAATTCAAAAAAGAACCTATAAAAACCCAATAAGACAATAAAAGCATTAAATCCTAAAAACCTAAAAAAACCTAAAAACCCTAAAACCCACTAAAAATCCTCAAATCTATAAAAACACTAAAAACCTAAAAACCATAGAAATCTTAAAACACCCTAAGAATGTATGAAAATGTAAAAAACCCTAAAAACCTTTAAAAACCCTTAAAACCCATAAAAACCTAAAAAACACTAAAAAATCTAAAAACCCTTAAAACTAATTAAAATGTCAAAAAACTCAAAAAACCCTAAAACCAAGAAACCCTTGAAAACCAAAAAAAAATATTCAAATCCCTAAAAAACCTAAAAATCCTAAAAACCCTAAAATTTAAAAAACCCCTTAATATTAATGAAAACATAAAAAACCCTATAAACCCTGAACACCCCCAGAAAACCATAAAAACCACAAAAAAATTAAAACCCCCTAAATACCCATAAAAACCCTAAAAACACTCATAACCATAAAATCCTAAAAAAACACTAAAAACATTCAAGTCCCTAAAAACCCCTAAAAGCATTTAAAAACTATAAAAAACATTAAAACCCCTATAAGACTAAAAAAATCCTAAAAACCCAAAAATACTCTAAAAACCCTGAAAACCCTAAAACCCCTAAAATGAGAAAAAACCCTAAAACCTCTCAAAATACCTAAAAACCCAAAAACCACTAAAAACCATAAACATCCTAAAAAACCCATAAAAATATATGATAACGTAAAACCCCAAAAAACCTAAAAATACACTACAAACCATAAAACCCCTAAAAACATTAAAAACCCTAAAACTCCATAAAAACTTACAAAACCCACTAAAATCACTAAAAACACTGAAATCCATGAAAATGTTTAAAACTATAAAAGAACATAAAACCATTAAGAACTCAAAAAAGTCTAAAAACTCAAAAAGACCCTAAAAACATAAAAACCCTCAAAATCACAAAAAACCCTAAAAACTATCAAAACCCACTACAAATCCATGAAAATGTAAAAAATCATAAAACATTTGAAAACCCCCCTAAAACCATAACAACCCAAACAAATATATAGACCCTAAAACCCAAAAAAACTGAAAAGCCAGTAAAAACTCTAAAAAACTTTAAAAACCTATTTAAAAAAACTCCAAAAAACATTAGAAACCCTAAAAAACTAAAAGGAACCCGAAAAACTCAAAAAGACACTAAAACCCCAGAAAATCTTAAAACCCATAAAAATCCTAAAAAACACCGAAAAATCCATGAAAACGTACAAACCATTAAAACCCTGAAATACACCCGAAAACCTCAAAACCCCTAAAAACCTTAAATAAACATAAAAACTAATAAATACCATAAAAACCCACTAAAAACTCTTAAAAACTTTTAAACCCCTAAAAATATTACAAAATCTAAAAACCTTAAAATCCCTTAAAAACCCCAAAAAAACCCTAAAACCCAAAAGTCCCTAAAACCCCTTAAAAACATTTAAAACTCAAAAAAAACACGTAAAAAACCCTAAAATCCCTCAAAATCCAAGAAAACCCAAAAAAACTAAACATCATAAAAACCCTAAAAATTCCTAAAAACTCTAAAATCCTTGAAAATAATAAAAACCCTTGAAAACTTAAAAAAATTAAAAACCCATAAAAACCAAAAAACCACAGAAAACTATTAAAACCATTAAAATCCCTAAAAACGTTAAAAACTCTAAAAAATATTAACACCCCTAATAAAATAAAAAAAACCCAAAAAATCCAAAAAGGCCATAAGAATCCAAGAAACCCCAAAAAACCCTAAAAATACCTAAAAACCCTAAACACCCTCAATATCCCTAAAAACCCTAAACAACCCTAAAACCCATAAAAATCGTAAAACCCCCTAAAAATCCATGAAAACATAAAAAACCATAAAAACCATTGAAATCGATAAAAACCCCTAAAAACCTAAAAAACCCTAAAAACCAAAAGATCAGCAAAAAACTATAAAACCCCTTAAAACCCAATAATTTTTTTAAAAACTATAGAAAACCTAAAAAACATAAAAACCACAAAATCCTAAGAACCTATAAAAATCCATAAATAAGTAAAAAAACCCTAGAAAACCATAAAACCACTAAAAACATAAAAAATCCGAAAAATCCATAAGAACCCTAAAAAACAACTAAAAACATCAAAAACCCATTAAACCCCTAAAAACATATAAAAACTCTAAAAAACCTTAAAACCCTAACAAAGAGCTTAAACCTCCCGAAAACCCTGAAAAATTAAAACCTTTCAAAATCCCTAAAAATCCTAAAAAACATAACCCCCCCCCCCCCGCCCAAATCCATGAAAACGTAAAAAACTCTAAAACCCTTGAAAACCATAAAGACCCCTAAAAACCTTTCAAAACATTTAAACCCCATAAAAATCCTAAAAACCACAAAAAACTCTAAAAATCCTTAAACCCCTGAAAGTGTTAAAAAACTTTAAACCCCATAAAAAAAATAAAAAACTCAAAAAAACACCAAAACCCCGAAAGACCCTAAAACCCCAAAAATCCCAAAAACCCATCCAAATCCCTAAAAGGCCTAAAAATAGTAAAAACCATAAAAATATTTAAAAAACCCCTGAAAATCCCTAAAAACGAAAAATACCAAAAAAAAACCTGAGAAACCCACTAAAACCATAAAAACCATAGAAACCCTTAAAAACCCATAAAACCCCTAAAACCACACTAAAATCTATAAAACCCCTTTAAAACACTAAAAACGTTAAAAATCACTAAAAAACCTTAAAAACCCTTACAACACAAAAAGACCTTAAACCCCCCAAAATCCCTAAAACCTTGAAAACCCAAAAAACCGTAAAACCCCCTAAAAACCATAAAAAACCCTAAAAACCATAAAAAAAAACCCCTGAAATCAAAAAAACCACCTAAATAACATAAAAACCCTAAAAACCCATAAAAATCCTAAAAACCCACTTAAAACTCTACAAAATTTGAAACTCCTAAAAACATTAAAAAATCAATAAAACCTAAAAACCCGAAAAACTCAAAAAACCATAAAACTCCAAAGGACCCTAACAATCCTGAAAAACCATAAAACTCCTTAAAACCCTAAAAACCATCAAAATCTATAAAAAACTAAAACCCTAAAAATAAGAAAATTTCTAAAAACCCTAAAAAATGATTAAGATATAAGAAACCCTAAAAACCCAGGAAACGCCCTGAAAACCTAAAAACCCTTAAAAACCTCTAAATACCCATAAAACCCAACTACAAATTCTAAAACCCCTTTAAACTCAAAAAACATTAAAAAAACTCTAAAAAACCATAAAACCTGAAAAAAAAAACTCAAAAAACCCCAAAAAGAACATAAAAACCTTTAAAAACCCTGAAAACCCTAAAACTCCTAAAAACCCCTAAAAACCATAAAAACCCTAAGAACCATAAAATTCTTAAGATACCCCTAAAAATTCCTGAAGACATAAAAATCCTTAAAAACCTTGAAAACCCCCTAAAAACTTAAAAAACCCTAAGTACCCATAAAACCCAAAAATCCCACTAAAAACTCTAAAAACCTTTAGAACCCCTAAAAACTTTAAATAACTCTAAAAACCACCCAAACCTTAAAAACAAAAAAAACGCTAAAACCTCAACCCCCCCCCCAAACACCCAAAAGACCCTAAAACCCCTAAAAACCCTTCAAAAACTGTAAAAAGCCTCAAAATACCTAAAAACCACAAAAATCCTAAAAACCCTAAGAATCCAAGAAAATATAAAGCACCTTAAAAACCTTGAAAACCCCCTAAAAACCATAAAAACCCCTAAAAATATTATAAACTCCCTACAAACAATAAATACCCTTTAAACCCCCTAAAATGTTAAAAACTCTAAAAATATTAAAACCCCTACAAAAACTTGAAAACCCCTAAAATCTCAAAAAGACCCTTAAACCCCTGAAAACCCCTAAAACCCTAAAAAACCCCTAAAAGAACCTAAAAACACTAAAACCCATAAAAAACCTAAAAAATTCCTAAAAAATCATAAAAATCCACAAAATATAAAAAAAACCCTAAAAACCCTAAAAATGCCCTGAAAACAATAAAAATCCCAAAAAACATAGAAAACTATAAAACCCCATAAAAACCCTAAAAACCCACTAAAAACTCTAAAAACTATTAAAAACCCGAAAAACATTTAAAAAATCTAAAAAACTTTTAAACCCAAAAAATACTCCAAAACCCTTTTAAACCCCTAAAAACCCTAAAAAACCTAAAAACCTGTAAAAACACCTAAAAACAATAAAATGCCTAAAAACCCAAAAAATAATAAAATAAATAAAAATCCTAAACCCCCTAAAAACCATGAAAAAGTAAAAAACTATAAAAATATTGAAAAACCCCTGAAAACAATAAAACCCCTACAAACCTCAAAAACCCTAAAAACCAATAAAAACCCAAAAAACTCCATTAAGACTCTAAAAACCCTTAAAACCTCTAAAAACATTAAAAACTATAAAAATATATAAAATATCTAAAAAACTCAAAAAAACCCCTAAATTCCCTTTAAACTCCTAAAAATGTTAAATAACATTAAAAAATCTTAGAAACCATAAAAAACTGAAAAGAAAACTCTCAACATCCAAAAGAAAATAAAAACCATAAAAAACCTAAAAACCCTCAAAAAATGTCAAAATCCATAAAACCCTAAAAAACCCTAAGACCATAAAAAGATTAAAAAATCCCTAAAATACATGAAAACATAAAAAACCTAAAAACACATAAAAACCTCTAAAAACTAAACAACCCCTAAAAACTTTAAAAAACCCATAAAAATCAGGAAACTGCTAAAATTTACAAAAACCCTTAAAGACCTCAAAAACGTTGAAAATATCTAAAAAACATTAAAAACCATAAAAACTCAAAAAACCCTAAAAAACTTTTGAAATCCCTAAACCACTAAAAAACACTAAAATCCATAAAATTATTAAAAACCCCTTGAAATCCATGAAGATATAAAAAACCGTAAAAACCTTTGAAAACCATAAAAATACCTAAAAATCTAAAAATACCCTAAACCCCATAAAAACCCTAAAAACTCACTAAAACTCTTATAACCCTTAAACACTGTAAAAACTTTAAAAAACTAAAAAAAATCTAAAAACCCCAAAAAAACTCTAGAAAATCCAAAAAACCCAAAAGAACCTAAAAAACTCAAAAAACCCTAAAACCCCTAAAAAACCATTAAAACCATTAACACCTTAAATACTAACAAAACCTAAAAAACCTAAACACAATAAAAATACTACAAACCCATAAAAATCCATCGGAATGTAAAAAATCCTAAAAACCCTAAAAAACCCCATAAAACCATAAAAACCCCAAAAAACCTAAACAAATCCTAAACCCCATAAAAATACACTAAAAACTCTTAAACTCTTAAAATCCCTATAAAGTTTAAAAAACTCTAAAAAGTCATAAACCCCTAAAAAACTCAAAAAAACACTAAAAACCCAAAAGGACCCTAAAAACCCTGAAGAACCCTAGAACCCTGAAAATCCCTAAAAACACTGAAAACCCCTAAAACCATAAAAATCCAAAAACCCCCTACAAACATTGAAAATGTAAAAAATCATAAAAACCCAAAAAACCCTTGAAAACCACAAAAACACTAAAAACCTTTAAGACACCTAAAAATCCATAAAAACATAAAACCACAAAAAATCTAAAAATCCTTTAAACCCATAAAACGTTAAAAAATTATAAAAAAAAACATTAAAGCCTCTAAAAAACTCAAAAAAATAATAAAACCAAAAAGTCCCTAAAAACGATAAAAATTCCAAAAAAACCCTAAAATCCGTCAAAATCCCTAACAACCATAAACACCATACAAATCTGACCCCCCCCCCTAAAATCCATTAAAACGTAAAAAAACCCTAAAAACCTAGAGAATCCCCTAAAAACCATAAAAACCCCTAAAAGCCTTTAAAACCCTAAAAACCCATAAAACTCCTAAAAACCACTAAAAACTCTTAAAACCCATAAAAACCCTAAAAATGATAAAAAAAATCTAAAAACCTTGAAAAACCTAAAACACCTTAAAAACAAAAAAAGACCCAAAAAACCTTGAAATCACCAAAAAATTCTAAAAACCATAAAACCCTTAAAATCCTTAAAAATACTAAAAACCATACAAATCCTAAAAACCCCCCTAAAATCCATGGAAATGTAAAATACCATGAAAAACCCCCAAAAAACCACTAAAAACTTAAATATCCTAAAAACCCATAAAAACCCTAAAAACCAAAAACACCACTAAAAACCCTTAAAACCCCTAAAAACATTAAAAAACTCTAAAACCCTTATAAACTCTAAGAACTCAAAAAAAACCCCTAAAACCCAAAAAGAAACTAAAAAACCTAAAACAACACTAAAATTCCAAAAAAAATGAATAATACCATAAACCCTCAGAATCCTTAAAAACCCTAAAACATTAAAAACCAGAAAAAACCCTAAAACCCCTAAAATACCCCTAAAAACCATAAAACCCCGTAAAAACCATAAAACCCCTAAAAATACAAAAAACACCTAAATACACACTAAAATCTCTAAAACCTGTTAATACCACTAAAGTGTTAAAAAACTCTAATAACCCTTAAAAACCCTAAAAATCAAAAAAATACTCTAAACCTCTAAAAGACACTAAAGCCCTGAAAACCTTAAAAACCCCTAAAAACCATAAAACCCTCAAAATATCTAAAACCCCTAAAAACCATAAAAATACTTAAAACCCCCCAAAATACATAAACATGTAAAAACTCCTGCAAAAACATAAAAAACTCAAAAAAACCACTAAAATCCCAAATGAACCTCAAACCCTACAAACCCCTAAAACCTACTAAAAATTCTTAAAAACCCTCAAAATCACTAAAAACCATACAAAACCCAAAAAAACCATGAAAGTTCTAAAAACCCCTAAAAATCTATGAAAACCTAAAAAACCCTAAAAAAGCTCAAAAACCCTTGAAAACCAAAAAACTCCTAAAAACAAAAAAAAATCATAAAACCCCAAAAAACCCCAAAAAACCACTAAAACTCTAAAAACCCTAAAAAACCCTAAAAGGTTAAAAAAATATAAAAAATTAAATCCTCTAAAAACTCAAAAAAAAACATAAAAACCCCTAAAAACACAAAAAGACCCAAAAACCCTAAAAACTACTAAAAATCCTAAAACCCCTTAAAAACCCTAAAACCCCTTAAAAACCCTAAAACCCTAAAAAACCCTGCAAACCATAAAAATCCTAAAAACCCCAACAATCCATGAAAACATAAAAAACCTTGAAAAACCCCCTGAAAACCTTAAATAACCCTAAAAACCAATAAAAACCCTAAAACATCACTACAATTTCTAAAAACACCAAAACCCCCAAAATATGATAAAAACTCTAAAAGACCTTTCATTTTAAAAAACTCTACAAACCCCTAAAAAACTCAAAAAACCCCCTAAAAACCCTAAAAAATCTTTAAACCCCCTGAAAACCCCTAAAAATGCTAAAAAACCCCAAAAATACTAAAATACTAAAAACCATAAAATTCATAAAAACCCAAAAAATCCATGATAATGTAAAAGAACTCCAAAAAACATGTTAACCCCTTAAAACTATAAAACCCCCAAAAAACCTAAAACCCCCAAAAAACATAAAATCCACTAAAAACCCAGAAACCCTTTAAACCCCTAAAAACATTAAGAAACTCTAAAAAACCTTAAAAACCCTAAAAACTGAAGAAAAAACCCCCAAAACCCAAAAGACCCTAAAAACCTAGAAAACCCTAAACACACTTGAAAAATAATTTAAACCCTCATAATCCCTAAAACCCATAAAAACCATAAAAACAACAAAAAATATAAAACTACACCTAAAAATCCATCAAATCATTAAAAAAACCTAAAAAACCCCAAAAACCATAATGACCCCTAAATACCTAAAAAACCCTAACAACCTTAAAAACCCTAAAAACCCACAAAAACTCTAAAAACCACTAAAAACTCTAAAAACCTTTAAAAACCCTAAAACATTAAAAAATATAAAAAAACCTTTAAACCTCTAGAAAATTCAAAAAAGACCCAAAAAACCCAAAAAACCCAAAAAAAACCCAAAACACTACAAAAACCCATAAAAACCCCCAAAACCCCTCAAAATCCCAAAATACCCTAAAAACAATAAAATTTATAAAAAACCCTTAAAATCGATTAAAACATAAAAACCCTAATAATGCTGAAAAAACCCTAAAACCCTTTAAACCCTAAAAACCACAAAAATCCTAAAAACCCATAAAAACCCTAAAACCCACAAAAAACTCTAAAACCCCATAAAACCCCTAAAAATGTTTAAAACACTCTAAAAACCTTAAAACTCCTAAAAACTCAAAAAAAAAACCCTAAAAACCAAAAAGACCCTAAAACCCTAAAAACCCTAAAAACCTTGAAAAAACATTGAAATCCAAAAAACCCCCAAAAACCTTAAAACACCTAAAAAAATTAAAAAAAACCAAAAAAACTCTAAAACCCTTAAACCCCCTAAAAACATTAACAACTCTAAAAAACCTTAAAACCCTAAAAACTCAAAAAAAACCGTAAAAACCTAAAAAGACCCTAAAAACTCTGAAAACCTCTAAAAGGTCTGAAAACCCCTAAAACCCCTCAAAATCTCTAAAAACCATAAAAACCCAAAAATCATAAAAATAATAAAAATCCTCTAAAAATCCATGAAAACATAAAAATCCTTAAAAGCCCTAAAAATTAATAAAAATCATAAAACCCATAAAAACCTCAAAAATCCTAAAAACCCATAAAACCCCATAAAAACCACTAAAAACTCAAAAAACGCTTAAAATCCCAAAAAACTATAAAAAACTCTCAAAAACATTTTGATACCCTAAAAAACAAATAAAAACACCTAAAACCCCAAAAATATCCTAAACACCTAGAAAAATTATAAAAATCATAAAACACTTGAAAAACCAAAAACTATAAAAATCCCTAAAAACCTTGAAAATCCTAAAAATCCCAAAAAAATACATGAAAATGTAAAAACCCCAAGGAACCCTAAAAAACCCCTAAAAACCTTAAAAACTCAAAACCCCCATAAAAATCCTAAAAACCAACTTAAAACTCTAAAAACACTTAAAATCCCTAAAAATGTTAAAAAACCTTTAAAAACTCAAAAAACCTAAAAACCAAAAAATTCCCTAAAAACCCCAAAAACCCCTAAAAACCCCAAGACCGTCTAAAAGTTCCACAAAGCCTCAAACTCCCTAAAACCCTAAAACCCCTAAAACCTGAAAAAATCCAATAAATCCCCAAAAAAACCATGAAACGTAAAAACTCTAAAAAATAATAAAAACCCTCTTAAAACCATAAACCCCATAAAAACTTAAAAAGCTCTAAAAAACCATAAGAACCCTAAAAACACACTAAAACTCTAAAAACCCTTAAAACCAATAAAATCATTAAAAAAATCTAAAAAACTGTAAAACTCTAATTAATTCAAAAAAATTATAAAAACCCAAAAAGAACATAAAAACATTGAAAAACACTGAAAATCTTAAAAAACCCATGAAAATCCATGAAAAAATAAAAAACTCTAAAACCCCTAAAAAACCATGAAAACCATAAATTCCCCGAAGAACCTTAAAACCCTAAAAACCCATAAAAATCCTAAAAACCATTAAAAACTCTAAAAACCTTTAAAACCCCTAAAAACATTAAAAAGATCTAAAAAACCATAAAACAACTAAAAACTGAAAAAAAAAATTACTAAAACACAAAAGGCCTTAAAACCCCTAAAAACCCATTAAAACCCTAAAACCCTCAAAATCCCTAAAAACCATAAAAACCTTCAAAATCCAAAAAAGACCGCTAAAAATACATGAAAACATAAAAACCCCAAAAATTAATGAGAAATCCTAAAAACCATAAAAACCGTTAAAAACATAAAATAGATACCATGAAAAAAAAAATCAAAAACCCCGTTAAAACCCTAAAAATTCAATAAAAATTCTATAAAATATTAAAAACCCAAAAAATGTTAAATGTATCTAAAAAACCTTACCTTGTAAATAAATTCTAAAGACCTTAAAACACCAAAAAGACCCTCAAAACCATGAAAACCCCTAAAACCCTCAAAATCCCTAAAACTCATAAAAAAACTAAAAAATATAAAAAATATAAAATCCCTTAAAAATCCATGAAAAAATAAAAACCATAAAAACCCAAAAAAACCCTTAAAACAATAAAAACCTCAAAAACCATAAAAAATGCATAAAAACCTAAACCCACTAAAAACTATTAAAACCCTTAAAACCCCTAAAAATATTAAAAAACTCTGGGAAACCTTAAAACCCTGAAAACTAAAAAAATCCCCAAAATCTAAAAGGACCCTAAAAACCCTTAAAACCATCAAAACCTCAGAAAAATCCAAAAACCCTTAAAAACCCTAAAAACTATAAATACAATAAAAATTATGAAAAATCCCTAAAAATCATTGAAAATGTAAAACCCACTAAAAACCCTAAACACCCGCTAAAAACTATAAGAACCTATAAAAACCTTAAAAACCTAAAACCCATAAAAAACCTAAAACCACTAAAAAATCTAAAAACCCTTAAAACCCCTTAAAACATTAAAAACTATAAAAAACATTTAAATTACTAAAAAACTCATAGAAAACCTTAAAAAACCAAAGATACCCTGAAAAGCAATAAAAACCCTAAAAATCCTAAACACCCTAAAAACCCCTAAAAATCTAAAAAATCCATAAATTCTATTAAAATTATAAAAAACACATTAAAATCCATGAAAATGTAAAAAACCCAAAAAACCCTGAAAAAACCCTGAAAATCATAAACCCTCTATAACCTAAACACCACTACAAACTCCAAAAACCCTTTAAAACCCAAAAATCATTAAAAAACTCTAAAAACCGTAAAAAAACATAAAAAATCCAAAAAAAAATTAATACCCAAAAAAACCTAGGGAACCCTAAAATCCCCAGAACCCTAAAAACCCAAAGGACCCTCAAAAACTTAAAAACCTAAAAAACTCTAAAATCCCTTAATATCTTAAGAACCCCCTAAAATTCTATGAAAATCCAATAAACCCAAAAAATCTTGAACAACCCCTAAAAACCATAAAAACTCCTAAAAACCTTAAAAAACCAAAAAATCCATAATACCCCTAAAACCAACTTAAAATTATAAATGACTTAAAACCCCTAAAAAAGAAAAAAATCTCTTAAAAAACATAAAACCCAAAAAACACAAAAAGACCCTAAAAACCATAAAAAAAACTCTAAAAACCCCTAAACACCCTAAAGAAGTTAAAAACTCTATAAAACCTTAAAAACCCTAAAACTCTAAAAAACCCTAAAAACCAAAAAAGACCCTAAAAACCCTAAAAACATATGAAATACCAAAAAACCACTAAAACCCCTAAAAAATTCAAAATCCCTAAAAACCCTGAAAAAACTAAAAGAAAACCCTAAAACCCCAAAAAGACCGTAAAAACCCTAAAAACCTAAAAACCTCTGAAAAACCCTAAAAACCATTAAAATCCCTAAAACCATAAAAATCATAAAAAGCCCCAAAAATTCATGAAAACAAAAACTACCCTAAAACCCCTAAAAACCTTAAAAACCCCTAAAAACCATAAAACCACTAAAAACTCTAAAAACCCTCAAACCCCTAAAAATGCTAAAAACTCTAAAAAACCTTAAGAATGCTAAACAACTAAAAGAACCCTAAAAAAACCAAAAAGACCGTAAAAACCCTAAGAAACACTGAAATACCTAAAAACCCTAAAAACCATCAAAATCCCAAAAAAACACTAAAAACTCTAAAAACAATAAAAGCCTAAGAAGCCCCTAAAAATTCATGAAAATGTAAAAACCCCTAAAAACTATGAAAAATACCCTGAAATCCATAAAACCCCCTAAAAACCTTAAAATACAAAAAAAAAATAAAAACTCTAAAGAACACTATAAGATCTAAATACCCTTTAAAATCACTAAAAATGATTAAAAAATCTAAAAAAAATTAAAAGCCCTAAAAAACTCAAAAACCCCTAAAATCCCAAAAAGACACTAAAACCCCCAAAAAACTCTAAAAACCCTTAAAAACCCTAAAAACCGTTAAAATTCCTAAAAACCATAAAAAACTATAAAAACAATAAAAATCCAAAAAACCCCATAAAAATCCTTGAAAATGTAAAAAACCCCAAAACCCTAAAAACCGCCAGAAAACGATAAAAACCCCTAAAACCTTTAAAAACCCAAAAGCCCCATAGAAACCTTAAAAACCCACCAAAAACTCTAAAACCCTTTAAACCAATAAAAATGTTAAAAAACTCTCAAAAACCTTGAAAACCCTAAAAAATGAAAATAAAATCCTAAATAACCAAAACGACCCTAAAACCATGAAAACCCCTAAAACCATGAAAACCCCTAGAACCCTAAAACACCTAAAACCTCATAAAAAACCATAAAAAACACTCAAAATCCAAAAGAAAATTTAAAAACTACAAAAATGATAAAAATCCTAAAAAAACATAAAAAACCACAAAAATGTAAAAAACCTTGAAAACAATGAAAAAACTAAGAAAACCATAAAACTCTAATAACCTAAAAACATCTAAAAACCCGAAAAAACCCTAAAATCCACTAAACAAAATCTAAAAACCCTTTAAATCCCTAAAAAGTTTAAAAAATATAGCAATCCTAGAAAACACTAAAAACTCAAAAAAACCCAAAAACCCCAACAAACCCTAAAAACTCTGAAAAACCATAAAAACTCTAAAAACCATAAAAATTATAAATAACGCCTAAAAATACATGAAAACATAAAAAAACACTAAAATCCTTGAAAACCATAAAAACCCTCAAAAAACATAAAACCCTAAAAACCATAAAACCCACTAAAAACATTAAAACCCAGAAAACCCCTAAAGATGTTCAAAAACTCTAAAAACCATGAAACCCCTAAAAACTCAAAAAAAAACCCTAAAAACCAAAAAGACCTTAACAATCCTCAAAACTTCTAACCCCCCCTCCCCTTAAAACCCTAATAACCCTTAAAATTTCTAAAAACACTAAGAACACCTAAATACCATAAAAATCCTAAAAAACCCCTAAAAATCAATGAAAACATAAAAAATCCTAAAAAACCAAAAATTATCCTACAAACCACAAAACCCCCCAAAACCATTAAAACCCTAAGAACCCCTAAAAACTCTAAAAACCCACTAAAACTAAAAAACCCTTTAAACCCCTAAAAACATTAAAAAAATATAAAACCTTACAAACCCTAAAAAACTCAATAAGACTTAAACACCCAAAACACCCCAAAAACCCCAATAAAAACCCTAAAAACACATAAAACCCTTTAAAACCATAAAACCCTAAAAACCTTAAAAAACCATAAAACCCACTAAAAACTCTAAAATCCCATAAAACCCCAAAAAATATTAAAAACTATAAAACCCTTAAAAACCATAAAAAATTCAAAAATATCCTAAAATAAAAAATGACTCTAAAACACTAAAAAACCATAAAAACGTTAAAAACCCTAAAACACACAAATCCCTACCCTAAAAAATCCTAAAACCAATAATAATCCTAAAAAAACCTAAAAATCCATGAAAATGTAAAAATCCCAAAAACCTGAAAACCCACTAAAAACCATAATACCCCTAAAACATTTAAAAACACTAAAAATCCATAAAATCCTTAAAAACCCACTAAAAGGACTAAAAACCCTAAAACCCCCTAAAAAAATTAAAAACTATTAAAAACCATAAGAACCCTAAAACCATAAAAACTCTTAAAAAACTTAAAAAACCTAAAAAATCATAAAAACCCAAAAATTACTAAAAACTATAAAAACCCTTAAAACATTTAAAAAGGTTAAAAATCTTTAAAAACGTAAAAGCTTTAAAAACTTAAAAAATACCCCAGAAACCCAAAAAGACACTCAAGCCCAGAAAACCCTAAAAACCATAAAGACCCCTAAAAACCCTAAAACACCTCAAAATGCCTTAAAAGCATGAAAAACCCTAAAAATCAAAAAACACCTAAAAATCCCCTACAAATCCATGAAAAAGTAAAAATCCTAAAAACCCTGATGAACCCCTAAAAACCATAAAACCCCTAAAAACCTTAAAACAACATAAAAACCCCATAAAACAATTAAAAAATCTAAAAACCCTTAAAACCCCTTAAAATGTTAAAAAAACTCTAAAATTCCATAAAAACTCCCAAATAATCAAAAAAATCATAAAAACACAAAAGACCCTAAAACCCCTAAAAACACATGAAACCCCTTAAAACCCTCAAAAACCTAAAAAACCCTTAAAACCATAAAAATCCAAAAAAATCCCCCCAAAATCCATAAAAATGTAAAAACCCCTAAAAACCTTGAAAACCCCTGAAAACCAAAAAACCATTAAAACATTAAAAAAACCCTAAAAAACCATAAAAATCCTAAAACAACTATAAACTATTAAAACACTCAAAACCCCAAAAAAATGTTAAAAAACAAAAAAAACCTTAAAACCTTACAAAAATAAAAAAACACTAAAAACCTAAAAAACCCTAAATCCCTGAAAAACTAAAAAAACCCAGAAAACCCATGAAAAACCCTAAAACCCTCAAAATCCCTAAAAACCCTAAAAACTATACAAATCCTAAAAACATAAAAATCCATGAAAACCTAAAAAAACCCTGAAAAAATCCCTAAAACCATAAAAACTCCTAAAAACCATAAAAACCCTAAAAACCCATAAAAATGATAAAAAGCTCTAAAAATTCTTAAAAACCCTAAAAACTCAAAAAAACCCTAAAAACCCAAAAAGACCCTAAAAATCCTAAAACCCCCAAAAACCACAAAAAAACACTTAAAACCCTAAAACGCCTCAAAACCCCTAAAACCCTAAAAACCCTTAATATCATAAAAATCCTAAAAAACCGCTAAAAATCCATAAAAATGTAAAAAAACATAAAAACTTTGAAAACCCCCTGAAAATCATATAAACCACTAACTTTTTAAAAAAAACACTAAAAACCCATAAAAACATTAAATACAACTAAAAATACCAAAAACCCTCAAAACCACTAAAAACGTAAAAAAACTCTAAAAAAACATAAAACCCCTAAAAACGCAAAAAAAAAACCATAAACCCCAAAACACCTCAAACCCTTTGAAAACCCCTAAAAACACATATAAAACCCTCAAATCCCTAAAAACCCTAAAAACCCCAAAATACCATAAAATCGTTAAAACCCCCTAAAAATCCATGGAAACGTAAAAAATCCTAAAAACCCTAAAAAACACCTAAATACCATAAAACCCCCTAACACCTTAAAAAATCCTAAAACTCCATAAAAACCCTAAGACCCACAAAAAACCTTAAAACCCCTTAGAACCAGTAAATATGTTAAAAAACTCTAAAACCTTTAAAAACCTAAAAAACTCAAAAAACCCTAAATCCCCCAAAATACCCTAAAAACCGTGAAAACCATAAATACCCCTAAAACATTAAAAAACACTAAAAACCCATAAAAACCAAAAAACCAATAAAAACACAAAAAATGTTTAAAATCCATAAAAACCCTAAAAATTCAAAAAAAACCCATAAAAACCCAATAAGACAATAAAAAGCATTAAATCCTAAAAACCTAAAAAACCTAAAAAACCCTAAAAACCACTAAAAATCCTCCAATCTATAAAAACACTAAAAACCTTTAAAAACCCTAAAAACCCATAAAAACCTAAAAAACACTAAAAAATATAAAACCCTTAAAACTAATCAATATGTTAAAAAACTCTAAAAACCCTAAAAACCTTGAAACCCTTGAAAACCCCAGAAAATTATTAAAATCCCTAAAACCCTAAAAAAATGTTAAAAACACTCTAAAAAACCTTAAAACACTTAAAAACTCAAAAAAAACCCTAAAAACCCAAAAGACCCTAAAAACTCAAAAACCCTAGAAAAAACATTGAAATCCAAAAAACCCCAAAAACCTTAAAACCCAAAAAACAAATTAAAACACAAAAAAACAAAAAAAAAACACTAAAACCCTTACACCCCCTAAAAACATTAACAACTTTAAAAAACCTTAAAAACCCTAAAAACTCAAAAAAACCCTAAAAACCTAAAAAGACCCTAAAAACTCTAAATACCCCTAAAACGTCTGAAAACCACTAAACCCCCTCAAAATCCCTAAAAACCATAAAAACCCTAAAAATAATAAAAATAATAAAAATCCCCTAAAAATACATGAAAACATAAAAAAGCCTTAAAAGCGCTAAAAAATTAATAAAAATCATAAAACCCCTAAAAACCTCAAAAAGCCTAAAAACCCATAAAAACCCCCATAAAAATCACGAAAAACTCTAAAAACACTTAAAATTCCTATAAACTATAAAAAAACTCTAAAAAATCTTTTGATACACTAAAACACACATAAAAACCCATAAAACCCCAAAATAACTTAAAGAACTAGAAAAATTATAAAAATCATAAAACACTTGAAAAACCCCTAACCCTAAAAATCCCTATAAATCGTGAAAATCCTAAAAAACCCCAAAAAATCCATGAAAATGTAAAACCCGAAGTAACCCTAAAAACCCCTTAAAAACCTTAAAAACTTAGAACCCCCATAAAAACCCTAAAAACCAACTTAAAACTCTAAAAACCCTTAAAATCCCTAAAACCGTTAAAAAAACCTAAAAAACCTTTAAAAACTCAAGAAACATAAAAACCAAAAAATTCCCAAAAAACCCTGAAAACCCCTAAAAACCCAACACCATCTAAAAATACCACAAAGCCTCAAACTCCCTAAAACCCCTAAAAACCCTAAAACCCAAAAAAATCCAAAAAACCCCCCAAAAAACCCTGAAAACATAAAAAATCCAAAAAACACTGAAAAACTCTTAAAACCATAAACGCCCTAAAAACATAAAAAGCTCTAAAAACCCTAAAAATACACTAAAACTCTAAAAACCCTTAAAACCCCTAAAATCATTAAAAAAATCTAAAAAACTGTAAAACTCTAATTAATTCAAAAAACTCTAAAAACCCAAAAAGACCATAAAAACCTTGAAAAACACTTAAAAACTTAAAAAATCCATGAAAAAAATAAAAAACTCTAAAAACCCTAAAAAATGAAAACCATAAAATCCCCTAAGAACCCTAGAAACCTAAAAACCCATAAAAATCATAAAAACCACTAAAAACTCTAAAAACCCTTAAAACCACTAAAAACATTAAAAAGCTCTAAAAAGCCATAAAACAACTAAAAAATCCAAAAAAATACCAAAACCCAAAAGGCCTTAAAAACCCTAAAACCCATGAAAAACCCTAACACCCTAAAAATCCCTAAAAACCATAAAAACATTAAAATTCCTAAAAAACCCCTAAAAATACATGAAAACATAAAAAAAACAAAAATTCCTGAGAAAATCATAAAAACCATAAAAACCGTTAAAAATATAAAATAGGTACCAAGTAAAAAAAACTTAAAACCCCAATTAAAACCCTAAAAATCCAATAAAAATTCTAAAAAATATTAAAAACCCTAAAAATGTTAAAAATATCTAAAAAACCTTGCCTTGTAAATAAATTCTAAAGACCCTAAAACCCCCAAAAGACCCTTAGAACCATGAAAACCCCTAAATCCCTCAAAATCCCTACAATTCATAAAAAAACTAAAAACAATAAAAAAATATAAAATCCCTTAAAAATCCATGAAAACATAAAAACCATAAAAATCCCCTTAAAACAATAAACCCCGCAAAACCTTTAAAAACCCATAAAAACCCTAAAACCACTAAAAACTCAAAAAACCCTTTAAACCCCTAAAAATATTAAAAAACTCTGATAAACCTTAAAAACCTAAAAACTAAAAAAAACCCCCAAAATCCAAAAGGACCATAAAGCCCCTTAAAACCACCAAAACCTCAGAAAAATTCTAAAAAACCTAAAAACCCCTAAAACCCTAAAAAGTCTAAATACAACAAAAATTTTGAAAACCCCGAAAAATCAATGAAAATGTAAAAACCCCTAAAAACCCTAAAAACCTGCTGAAAACCATAAGAACCTCTAAAAACCTTAAAACCCATAAAACCCATAAAAACCCTAAAACCACTAAAAACACTAAAAACCCTTAAAACCCTTAAAACCGCTAAAAAAATTAAAAACTATAAAAATCCTTTAAATTATTAAAAAACTCATAGAAAACCTTAAAAAACCTATGAGACCTTGAAAATCCATAAAAACCCTAAAAATCCTGAAAACCCTAAAAAAACCCTAAAAATATAAAAAAGACCAAAAATATTTAAAAATTATAAAAAACACATTAAAATCCATGAAAATATAAAAAACCCAAAGAACTTTGCACAACCCCTAAAAAGTATAAAAACTCCTAAAAACCTTAAAAAATTAAAAAATCCACAATACCCCTAAAACCCACTTAAAATTCTAAAAGCCTTAAAACCCCTAAAAATGAAAAAAAACTCTTAAAAACCTTAAAACCCTAAAAACTCAAAAAGACCCTAAAAACCATAAAAAACAATAAAAACCATAATACCCCTGAAAAACCTTTAAATTCATAAAATCCCTAAAACCCTAAAAACCAAAAATATCCTAAAAACCCCAAAAAATCCATAAAAAAGCAAAACCCCCTAAAAGACCCCAAAAAGGCATAAAAACCCTACAAACCTTAAAAAACCCTAAAAAATAATAAAACCCTAAAAACCACTAAAGACTCTAAAACCCCTTAAAAATATTTAAAACACTAAAAACCCATAAATCCCTAAAAAAATTAAAAAACTTAATAACCCAAAAAGACCCTAAAGACCCTAAAAACCCTAAAAATCCCTAAAAATCCTAAAAACCCCTGAAAAACCCTAAAAAACTTCAAAATCCCTAAAAATCTTTAAAAACATTAAAAACCATAAAATTCAAAAAACCCCCCTAAAATATATATAAAAACATAAAAACTCTAAAAACCCATAAAACCCATAAAAACCCTAAAAACCAACTAAAAACACCAAAAGTCATTTAAACCCATAAAATGTTAAAAAACTATAAAAAACATTAAAAATCCAAACAAAAACTAAAAAAACTCTAAAAACCCCAAAAGAACCTAAAAATATGAAAAACCCTAAAAACCTCTAAAAATCCTAAAAACCAAAAAATTCCAAAAATCCTAAAATAATAAAAATCTTTAAAAACACTTCAAAATCCATGAAAACGTAAAAACCATTAAAACCCCAAAAACCCCCTAAATACCATAAACCTCCCAAAAACATTAAAAAATCCCAAATACCCATAACAACCCTAAAAATATGTAAAACCCCTAAAAACCCTAAAAACCCAAAAAATGTTAAAAACCTCTAAAACCCCTTAAAACCCCTAAAAACTCAAAAAATATTGAAAACCCAAAAGATCATAAAACCCCTGAAAAACCCTAAAAACCCAAAACCCCCTAAAATACTAAAACCCCAATGAATCCCTAAAACCCATAAAATCCATAAAATCATTAAAAACCTCTAAAAATCCCTGAACATGTAAAAAACCTTAAAATCCATGAAAACCCCCTGAAACCATAAAAACCCCTAGAAACATCATAAACCCAAAAAATCCCATAAAACCTAAAAAAAACACTAAAAAAACACTAAAAAATATAAAAACCCTTAAAACATCTAAAAACATTAAAAACTATAATGAATCTTAAAAACATAAATAAAACTAAAAAAACCATAAAACCCCAAAAGACCCTAAAAACTCTTAAAAGCCACAAAACCCCTACAAATTTGGGCCTACGGGCTATGTAATGGGATACAAGACCACTGGGCCTTCGGGATATATTATGTGTTTCCCTCTACCTAGTTTAAAGAGGACTTTTCTTTGATTTTATAATAAAAATGAGGCTTCAGCCCCAACCTTTTAAAAAAAATCTAAAAACAGTAAAACCACCAAAAAACCATAGAAAACATAAAAAACCCATAAAAATAAATGAAAATGTAAAAACATTAAAGAACATGAAAAACCCCTAAAAACAATAGAAAACCTGAAACCCATAAAACCCCTAAACCATTAAAAACACTAAAAACCCTTAAAACACCGAAAAGTGTCAAAAAACTCTAAAATCCATTAAAAACCCTAAAAATAAAAAAAACTAAAAAACCAAAAATCCCCTAAATTCAGGAAAAACCCTAAAAACCCAAAAACCTCTAAAAACCCCTAAAGCCCCTCAAAATATCTAAAAACCCTAAAACAGTAAAACCCATAATAATAAGAAAAAATACATTAAAATATAAAAAACCCTAAAAACCCCTGAAAACCATAAAAACCTATCAAAACCCTAATAACCATAAAAACCCCAAAAACCACTAAAAACAATAAAAAACCCTTAAAAATGATAAAAACTCTAATAAACCTTAAAACCCTAAAAAACACAAAAAACCTAAGAACCCAAAAATTCCACAAAAACCCTGAAATCCCTAAAACCCCTAAAAACCCTTGAAAACCCCTAAAATCCCTAAAAACCATTGAAAACCTTGAAAACCCTCAAAAATCCCTAAAAACACCCCAAACCCTAAAAACCATAAAAATCCAAAATAAACCCTCACAATCAATGAAAAAAACCCCCTAAAACCCCTAAGAACCTTGAAAACCCCTCAAACTACACAAAATCATTAAAAATTATAAAAAACCCAAAAACCATGAAAATCCCAAAAAAACCCCTCAAAATACTTGAAAACATAAACAACCCAAAAAACCATGAAAAACCCCTGAAAACCATAAAAACCATAAAAACCCTAAAACCCCATAAAAACCATAAAAAAACTAAAACCTCTTAAAACACTTAAAACCCATAAAAATGTTTAAAAACTCTGAAAAACTATAAATACCCTAACAACTCAAAAAAACCTAAAAACCAAAAAAGACCCTAAATTTTATAAAACCCCTAAAAATGTCTAAAAACCCTAAACCCCCCAAAATTCCCCAAAACCCATAAAAACCCTAAAAATCCAAAAAATCCTAAAAACCACCTAAAATCTATGAAAACATAAAAACCCTTAAAACCGTGAAAACCATATAAAAACCAAAAACATCAAAAAACCATAAAAACCCACAAAAACCCACTAAAAATTCTAAAAATAATTAAAATCCTAAAAAATATTAAAAACTAGAATAAAAATTAAATCCCAAAAAAGATCAGAAAACCCTCTGAAACACCAAAAATACCCTAAACACCGTAAAAATCCTAAAAACTATAAAAACACTTGAAAAGCCCTCAAAATCTATATAATCCCTAAAAACCCCTGAAGCTTTTAAAATCCTAAAAAATCCATAAAAATCCATGAAAACATTAGGACACATTGAAAACATAAAAAGGCCCTAAAAATAATAAAACCCCTAAAACCTTAAAAAAACTAAAAACCCATAAATCCCTAAAAATCCACTAAAAACTCAAAAAACCCTTAAATTCCTCAAAAACGTTAAAAAACTCTAGAAACTCTTAAAATATTAAAAAAACACAAAAAACCCAAAAGACCCTAAAAACCCTGAAAACACCTAAAATCCCAAAAAACCCTAAAAAAACCCAATAACCTCTCAAAATCCCTAAAAACCCAAAAAAATCTTAAAACCCATAAAATTCCTAAAAACCCCCAAAAAATCCGTGTAAACATAAAAAACCCTAAAAACCCAAGAAAACCACTAAAAACCATAAAACCCCCTAAAACCCCTTAAAACCCACTAAAAAAAATCCAAAATCCCTTTAAACAACTAAAATTGTTTAAAAAATCTAAAACTTGTAAAAAATCTAATAAATTAAAAAAATCTATAAAAAGCTAAAAATACCATAAAAACCCTAAAAATACACAAAATCTTAAAAAACCCCTTCTTAATCCATGAAAACACAAAAAACCCTAAAAACCCTAAAAAACCCTAAAAACCCTAAAATCCCCTAAAAACCATATAAAACCAAAAAAACCTAAAAACCACTAAAAACTCTAAAAACCCTTAAAACCCCTAAAAACACTAAAAACTCTAAAAACCCATAAAACCATTAAAAACTCCAAAAACCGTAAAACCCAAAAAGACCTTAAAACCCCTAAAAATTGTAAAATCACATGAAAGCCGCAAAAAATCTTCAAAATCCCAAAAAACCCAATAAAACACTAAAAGTAATAAAAATCCTAAAAAACCAATAAAAATCAATGAAAATGAAAAAAACCCTAAAAATTTACTAAAAACATAAAAACTTTTAAAACCCTTAAAATGTTAAAAATCTCTAACAAACCTTAACTTGTAAAAATACTCTAAAAACTCAAAAAACCATAAAAAACCAAAAAAGACCCAAAAACCCAAGAAAAATACTAAAACCCCCTAAAAACCCCTAAATACAACTAAAAACTCTAAAAAACATTTAAACCCCTAAAAATGTTAAAAACTAAAAAATATATAGAAATAATAAAAAATTCAAAAAGATCCTAAAAACTCTAAGAATCCCTAAAAACCCCTAAAACCCCTAAAACCCCTAAAAACCCTAAACCCCCCTAAAAATAAAAAACCCCTAAAAACTATAAATATTCTAATAAAAACTTAAAAATCCATGAAAACATAAAAAACCATAAAAATCATGAAAAAACACTGAAAACCTTAAAAGAACATAAAACCTTAAAAACCCTAAAAACCCATAAAAACCTTAAAAACTCTAAAAACCCTTTAAACCCCCAAAAATGTTAATGACTCTAAATAACTTTAAAAATAATAAAAAAGTTAAAAAAACCTTAAAAAAAACATCCTTAAAAACACTGAAAAAACCTACGAACATGAAAAATCCATAAAACCCTCAAAAACCTAAAAACCCTAAAAAAATGTAAAAACCCTCAAAATCCTAAAAAACCCTAAAATCCATGAAAATGTAAAAAACCATAAAAACACAGAAAACCCCATGAAAACCATAAAAACCCCCAGAAAACTTTAAAACACCTAAAAACCCATAAAACCCAAAAAACTACTAAAACTCTAAAAATCCTTAAAACCCCTAAAAATGATAAAAACGTTGAAAACCATAAAACCCCTAAAAAACTCCAAAATACCCTAACCCCCCCCCCCCCCCCCAAAAAAAATACCATAAAAAATATAAAAACCATAAAAACCATAATACCCTTGAAAACCCCTTAAAATCTCTAAAACCCAAAAAACAAAAAAAATCTTGAAAATCCTATAAAATCCATGAAAATTTAAAAACACTAAAAAATCTAAAAAACCCCTAAAACCAATAAAAATTCCAAAAAACCTAAAAAAAACACTAAATCCCCATAAAACCCTAAGACCACGAAAAACTCTAAAAACCCTTTAAATCCCTAAAAATGTTAAAAAACACTAAAAAACCTAAAATCAATAAAAACTAAAAAACCACAAGACCCTAAAAACCCTGAAAACCCATAATATTCCTAAACCCCCTAAATAACCCTAAAAAATATAAAAATCCCCAAAAATCATTACAAACCTTAAAAACCATAAAATTCCAAAACTCCTAAAAATTTATGAAAACATATAAACCTTGTAAAACCCCTTAAAACCATAAAACCCCTAAAAACCCCTAAAACCAATAAAAACCCTAAAATCCCTTTAAACCCCTAAAAATGATACAAAGCTATAAAACCCATTAAAAACACAAAAAACTCAAAAAACCCTAAAAACCAATAATGTCCCTAAAAATATGGAAAAACCTAAAACCCCTAAGAAACACTAAAAAACCCCAAAAACCTCAAAATACTAAAAAAACTCTAAAAACAATATATAACCTAAAAATCCCTAAAAATCCATGAAAATGTAAAAAAACCATAAAACCCTAAAAATCCCCTAAAAACATAAAAACCCATAAATAACCTAAAAATTACTAAAAATTATAGAATCTCATAAAAACCATAAAAATGTTAAAAACATCAAAAGCCTTAAAAACATAAAAAAAAATAAAAACACCTTGAAAATCCAAAGAGACCCTAAAACCCCTAAAAACCCCTAAAAACCCAAAAAAACTCCTAAAACCCTAAAAATAATAAAATCCTAAAAAATATTTAGAAATACATGAACACGTAAAAAACCTTATAAATCCTAAAAATCATGTGAACCCATAAAACCACTAAAAACCTTAAAAAACTTAAAATCCAATAACAACCTAAAAAATAACTAAAAACTCTTAAAACCTCTAAAAACATAAAAAACTCTAAAGAACATTAAAAACCATAAAAAACTCAAAAAACCCTAAAAACTCTGAAAAACCAGAAAATCCCTAATGGCCCCTGAAAAAACCCAACATTCTAAAAATATCTAAAAACTATAAAAACCAAAAAATAAAATAAAAATCCTTAAAACCCATAAAAATCCCCGAAAACGTAAAAACAATAAAAACCTCGAAAACCCCCTAAAAAACCTAAAAACCCTTAAAACATTAAAAAAACCTGAAAACCCCTAAAACCCCTAAAATTTATTAAAAACTCTAAAAACCCTTTAAACCCCTAAAATTTTAAAATAATCTAAAAAACCATACAAACCCTAAAAACAAAAACAAAACTAAAAACCCAAAAAGACTATAAAACCTTAAAACCCCTAAAACCCTAAAACACTCCAAAAAAGCCCTAAAACCCCTCATAATACCTAAAAACCCAAAAAACTAAAAACCATAAAAACCCTAAAAAACTCAAAAAACCCCTCAAAACCCTAAAATTCTATAAAACCCCTAAAAACCCTAAAAACCCTAAAAAACCTAAAAGCACTAAAAAACCTAAAACCCTAAAAACACTAAAAACCTCAAAGCCCCTAAAAACGACAAATATCCAAAAAACCCTAACAATCCATGAAAACATAAAAAACACTAAAAACCCTGAAAAACTATGAAAACCCTAAAAATCCTAAAACCACACAAAATCTCTAAAACCCATAAAAACCAAAAAACTATAAAAATACTAACACCCCCTCAAAATGCATGAAAATTTAAAAAATCCTAAAAACATTGAAAACCCTTGAAAACCACAAAAACCCCTAAAAACCATGAAAAACCCTAAAACCCATAAAAGAAATACCCTAAAGACGTTATGGATGCTCTTCTCCCACGAGATGGATGCTCCCCTCCCCTTATAGGTTGAAGATGACAGTGACCTTGGCATCTCCCTCCCCTGTGGGGGAGGGCCCCTCGCTAGTTCTTAATGAGGACCACACTTTCGTCTTATTCTCATCTCTTGACTTGTTTCCTTCTTTTCTGTAGACTGAGATTTTCCCTAAGGTGCTGAAACTTTTTGAAGTTCACGCACAACTCTTGCTTTCAATACAGGAGTTCAATGAAGCCTCTGCGTTTCATCGTATGACTCTGGTTGCAATATTTCTAAAGTGGTTCCCCCTAGTTGACATTTTTTATAGGTTTGTTTTTAAGCATTGGGTTCTCCAAGACTACATGAAGGTGGGTCTCATTAATAGTGATCATATAATGATTTTCTTTTCATATAAGGAGGATCTTATTCTTTTTTGGTTTGTGGCACCCCGAAGATGCAATGGGGCTTGCTTATCCCTTTTCCGGTGGAATTTTGACATTTATCCGAAACGCAAATCCCCATGTTTGCGACTTAGATTAGATTTCTCAAGCTTCCCCTTACTTTTCAAAATATTTCTATTATCTCAATGTTAGGTAATCTGGTCGAAAGGTTTTTATGTGTGGATAGTCAAACTTAGTGCCTATGTCACCCCATTTCTTCGAGGGCTTTTGTCGTAGTTGATGCTTTTAAGGATCCGGTGGAATTTTGTGTAGATTGTTGTGGGTGAGGAGATTTGATGGAAGAAACCAGTGGTTTTTTAATCATGGGTTGACTTATGTTCTTCTTGCTGAAAATTTGGGCATAATGATCAGGCTTACGGCTATGGTTCCAAGGATAGGAGTGGCATGAATCCGACTTAGGCAGGGTCTAGTGAGGGCGGCCAAAATGAAATGGAGGTGCAGGAAGTCACAGGAATTCCCAAGCTACTGCCCACCCATCCAATGGTTGTTACAGTTTTTGAGTGGCTAAAAATGGATTTGAAAGTTGGGAGAGATATGGAGGTAGCAGTGGCAGCTTCAGGTGGCATGAGTCTGGAATTGGCTGATAATTGTTGTGAAATGTGAAGGGTTGGCGTAAAGGTGATGCACACTGATGAAGGTGTGGCTCTAAGTGTAAGTAGTGAGTTGAAAGGGGGGAAAGGAGTAGGGAAATGTGGCTTAGAATAGGGACATGGCAGGGCCTGGAAACAAAGAGATCCCCCTGATGCATCCCCTTGGGTTTTGTTGCAGTGGCTTTGAGAAACGATAGTGGGTAGGCCAGTAGAAGCAAGTTGCCAGATATGGATGTTGCTGCTCTGATTAATAGGTTTGAGGAGTTGGATTTGGTTGATTCAGCTAGTGGTGATGCTGTACAGGGGGGTGTCCAAGCTGGTGGAGGTGGATGAGCAAGAGGAGATGGATAGAAATGGGAAGAAGATGATTATGGTTGGGAAAGAGCTGATCATGGTTGGGAAGAAGACCATTATCTTTGATGAGCGGACCCCTGGTCGAAGCACAGATGACCCCTTAGTGTTAACCCTTGGGTGTGGTGAATTTAGAAGGGCTGACCTAGGGGTTTTTCCAACATTTCATTGTGAAGAGGTCGGTGCAGATCATGTAGAGGACAGAGCTGGACTTCCACTGTCGGAGATTTATGGAAAAAAGGGTGAAGGAGGTATGACCCTGTATTTGCAGATGGCCATGGTGGTTCATGGGGCCTCATCCACTAAAGACCATTGTGTGATTCTGCATGACATGGTGGTGGTGGAACAGCCAAGGGTCTCCCTCGAGGATGAGGCTAAAATATTGGGTGAGATGTTTGCTGAGGATGACCATAGGATAAACGCCAATATGGACCAGTTCAAGAGGGAAGGATCTAAGCAAAGGGATGCCTCTCAAAAGGTGGATGGAGTGTCCTTTTGGGCAGGTGAACTAGGATGGTGACATAGGGGCCTCAAGTGTAGCCAGCGACAACATCCTATATGAGAAGTCAGCTCATGCTGATGGTTTCACCTCTACCCCCCCCCCCAAAGGAGGAAGAGGAGGGATTATTCTTCTCTCCCTCGGACCATGGTGACCTAGGCTACCTCAAGGGCGGCTAAGCTGAAAATAAAATCCAACAAGCAGGAGCGGCCTCCACAAACCTCAGAGCAGGAGAGGCTCGGGGAGAAGTGCCTGACACTTTTTAGACTGCAGGAAGACTTTGAGTTGGGATGGGAATCTATGGACACAGAGGTGGACTAAGACTTCTTCTTTGCTAATGTGGCTGCCAGATATGGGGTGGTTGATGACCCTTATGGTGCATACCTAGTTTATGACTTTGGCGATGACATTGACTGACTTGTTCTATTATGTGTTTTTTGGATCTTGTGGGGTTTTGGTTTGTAGGGGGTGTTATGGGGCTTTTGGGTGTGGGTCATTTGATCCTGCCCCTCCCTTTGTATGGGTGGACTATTTTCTTTTTATAAAATTTGGGGGGGCAGGGATAGCCTGGTCCTGCACCTTCCTTTCCCTAAAACCCCATAAAACCATAAAAACCCACTAAAACCCCTCAAAACCCTCAAAACCCAAAAAAACCTTAAAAAACTCTAAAAAATATTAGAACCCTAAAAAACTCAAAAAACCACAAAAAACCCAAAAAACCCCGAAAAATGTCTGAAAACCCCTAAAACACCACAAAATCCCTAAAACCCATAAAAAAACTCTAAAAACATAAAAATCATAGAAAACCCATAAAAAACAATGAAAAACTTTAAAAACCCTAAAAACCCCATAAAATTCATAAAGGCTGTTAAGTTTGCATGCCAGTTCAACTGGTCACCGCTTTGGATTGAGTCTGACTCGATGCTTGCAGTTGATGCGTTAAAGGGACGCTCCAAGGATGTCCCCTGGAGACTCTTGCCACACTCGATCGAATGCCTTGAGCTGTCTCAGAACTTGAACCTCAATGTCTCGCATGCCTACAAGGAAGCTAACTCGGTTGCTGACGCCCTCTCCAAATAGGCGATTGCAGAGAGCTCCTGAATGTGGTCCTTTATGGCCCCACCTTATTGTATTGCATTCTTGGACTCAAATAGGAAGGGCGATGTTCATACTCGCTCTTTCAGGCCCATATTGTAGTTTCCGTTTTATTTTTAATTATGTTTGGGGGGCTAGGCGTGCCTAGTCCCGAACCTCTTCTGCCCTAAAACCCCTAAAAACCCAAAAAAACCCACTAAAACTAAAAAAACCCTTTAAACCCCTAAAAATTATTAAAACCCCTAAAAAATAATGAAATCCCTAAAAAACATAGGAAACCCCTAAAACCCCCCAAATACCCTAAACACCCTAAAAAATCCTAAAATCCATAAAACACTTGAAAAACACTAAAACCCCTAAAAATCCCTAAAAAACCTAAAAAACTCTGAAAACCCTAAAACCCCAAAAGAAACCCTAAAATTCCATGAAAATATTAAAATACCAAGGAACCTTTAAAACCCTATACAAACCATAAACCCCCTAGAACATTGAAAAGACTAAAACCCCATAAAAACCCTAAAAACCCATTAAAAACTCTAAAAATGCTTAAAATCCATAAAAACATTAAAAACGCTAAAAAATCATTAAAACTAAAAAAACACTAAAGCCCCCAAAAGACCCTAAAAACCCCTAAAACCCCCTAAAACCCAAAAAACCCCTTAAAACCCTACAACCCCTCAAAATCTCTAAAAACCCTAAAACCCATAAAAACCCTTAAACACCCCAAAAAATCCATGATAACATAAAAAAACCTAAAAAACCTCTATAACCCATAAAACTCCCTAAAACCTTAAAACCCCAAAAACCCATAAAAACCCTAAAAACCAACTAAAAACTCAAAAAACCCTTAAAACCCAAAAAATGATAAAAAAACTCTAAAAATATAAAAAACTCTAAATTTTCTAATTAATTCAAAAAAAAACTCCAAAAACCCAAAAAGACCATAAAAACCCTAAAAACACTTAAAATCTTTAAAACCCCTAAAAATACATGAAAACAAAAAAACCTGGAAACTCTGAAAACTAAAAAATCCCCTAAACCTTAAAAAACCAAAAAACCAATAAAAACCCTAAAAACCAATAAAAACCTTAAAAACCACTAAAAACTCTAAAAACCATTAAAACCCCTAAAATGAAGTTGTTTGTTCTGGGCATGGGCGCTAGTGGTCCTATGCTGTTGGTTGCAACTCTTGGTGTGGTATGATGGATGTGGGTGCTGTTGTTCCGGGTTTGTTGCCCTTTAAATGGTTGTTGTTGGGTGTAAGTTGTTGGTTGCGGGATGCTGAGATGCTGGTTATTGGCTGTCGTGCCGGATGGTTGGTATGAATGGGATAATTGGAATTGGTGTTTCTGGTTGATGGATTTGAAACGGGGTGTTGGGAGATGTTTGGTGATCAAAATAGGTGTTGGTTGTTTGACACTGAGGTGCGAGATTTTGGATGTTGTGTGGCCAGGATGTGATAAAGTTGTTGTTTATGATTTTAGTGCAGGTGGATCTATGCTACTGGCGTGGATATACTTGGAAAAAAGGTGATGGAAGCTGAAAAATATGTTGCGAGATGCTGGTTGCTCGTTGGCTGGGAGACGCTGTTAGCGATGATCTTGTTTTTCTATTTTGTCTGCTTTTGTGTGTCTTGGGGTTTTTAGGGACTTTTGAGGTTTGTAGGGGGTACAGGGTTTTTGGGTGTGGGTTGATTGACCCCGCCCCTCCCATGTCTGTAGTGTCTTTTTTTTGTAATAAATTTGGGGGGCTTGGAATAGCCTGGCCTCGCACCTTCGTTGCCCTAAAATGTTAGAAAACTCTAAAAAACATAAAACACTAAAATACTCAAAAAAACCCTAAAACCAAAACTAAATTTAAATATCCAAAAAAATCCATGAAAAACACTAAAAGCCAAAAAAATCCATAAAACCCCTAAAATCCATAAAAATCCTAACAAACCCCTAAAAATTCATGAATACATAATAAACCCTAATAAAACTCTTAAAACCATAAAAAACCTTAAAAACTCTAAAAACCCATAAAACCCCATAAAACCCACTAAAAACTCTTAAAACCCCTAAAAATGTTAAAAATCACTAAAAAATATTACCTTCTAAAAAAACTCTAAAAACATTAAAAACCCAAAAGACCCTAAAAACATCAAAAACCCTAAAAACCACTGAAAAACCCGAAAAACTCTCAAAATACATAAAAATACTAAAAAAGGTAAGATCCATAAAAAAAATACAAAAACCCCAAAAGTCCATGAAAACATGAAAAAAACCCTAAAAATCCTAAAACTCCCTTAAAACAATAAAAAACCCAAAAAATATTTAAAACCCTTTAAACCCCATAAAAACCCGAAAACCACGGAAAACTCTAAAAACCCTTAAAACCCCTAAAAACATTAAAACCTCTATAAACCTTAAAAAACTAAAAAAACCTTGTAAACCCAAAAAGACCCTAAAAACCAATAAAACCTAAAAAAATCCCTTAAAACCCTAATATCATTAAAAACCCCGAGAAAACCCTAAAAAAAATAAATCTAAAAAACCCCTAAAAATCCATGAAAACATAAAAAACCCTAAATCCCCTAAAAGATCCCTGAAAACAATAAGAACCACTAAAAACCATAAAACCCAAAAAACCCATAAAAACCTAAAAACCACTAAAAATTATAAAAAAACTTAAAATCCGTAATAATGTTTAAAAATATAAAAAACCTTAAAAGAACTAAAAAACTAAAAAAACCTTAAAACCCTGAAAAGTCTCTAAAAATCATTAGAATCCCTAAGACCCCTAAAACCCTTAATAACACTAAAACCCACTAAAAATCCAAAAAAACCCCAAAAATATGAAGAATAAATTTCTAAAAAATACATAAAAATCCATGAAGACATAAAAAATCATAAAAACCTATAAAACCATAAAAACCCATAAAAACCATAAAAACCATAAAAACCCTAAAAATTACTAACACTCTAAAAACCATTTAAAGCCAAAAAAATGTTTAAAAACATTCAAAAACCTTAGAAACACTAAAAAACTCAAACAAAAAAATAAAAACCCCAAAGGACCATTAAAACCATAAAACCCCATGGAACCCTAAAAACCCTAGAAACCCTAAAAACAAATAAAACCTCTCAAAAAACATTAAACCTGAAAAAACCCTAAAAACCCTGAAAACCCTAAAAAGCCAAAAAAATCCCTAAAAACCCCAAAACCCTAAAACCATAAAAATCTAAGAAAACTAACAATCCATGAAAACTTAAAAAACCCTAAAACCCCTGAAAACCCCCTAAAAATTATAAAAACATCTAAAAACCATAAAACCCTAAAAAACTAAAAAAACATCAGAACCCCAAAACACCCAAAACTCCTAAAAACCCTGAAAACCCTAAAACCCCTTAAAACCCTAAAAACCCTAAAAACCCTTAAAAACCCAAAAAAACCCTAAAAACCATAAAAATTAAAAAAAAATCCTAACAATCCATGAAAAATATAAAAACAGCTAAAGTCCTAAAAACCATAAAACACATTAAAACCATAAAAAACCCTAAAAACCAATAAAAATCTAAAAGCCAAAAAAAACTCTAAAAACCCTTTAAACCCCTATAAACGTTAAAAAATTTAAAAAACCATAAAAACTGAAAAAAAACATAAAAACCCAAAAAACACTAAAAAACCCTTAAATCCCTAAAAACCCTAAAACCCTCAAAATCTATAAAAACCCTAAACACCCTATAGACCGTAAAAATCCTAAAAACACCCCAAAAATCCATGAAAACATAAAAAACCCTAAAACCTTGAAAAACTGTTGAAACCCATAAAACCCCCTAAAATCCTAAAAAAACCTAAAAACCCATAAAAACCCTAAAAATCACTAAATGCTCTGAAACCCCTTAAAACCCATTCAATGTAAAAAACTCTAAAAACCCTTAAAATCCATAAAGAAAAAAAACCCCTAAAAATCCAAAAAGACCCTATAAAACCTAAATACCATTAAAAACCCCTAAATCTCCTCAAAATCCCCAAGTACCCTAAAAACTCTTAAAACCATAAAAATCCTAAAAACCCCCTAAAAATCCATGAAAATTTAAAAAACTCTAAAATCTTAAAAAACCTTAGAAAACCATAAAACCCCATAAAAATCCATAAAAAACTAAAAATCCATAAAAGCCCACTAAAAACTCTAGAAACCCTTAAACCCACTAAAATGTTATAAACCTCAAAAAACCTTTAAAATCCTAAAAAACTCAAAAAAACCTATAAAACCAAAACGACACCAAAAACCCTAAAAACCATAAAAACCATGAAAAATCTGAAAAAATCCTCAAAATCACTAAAAACCCTAAAATCCTTAGAAACCATAAAAATCGTACAAAACCCATAAAATCAATGAAAAGGTAAAAGACCCTAAAACCCAAAAAAACCACTAAAAACTCTAACTACCATTAAAACTTCTAAAAATGTTAAAAACTCTAAAAAACCTTAAAATCCCTAAGAAACTTTAAAAAACCCGGAAAACCTAAAAATACCCTAAAAACCATGAATTACTAGAATTTGTGAGATTGGATGCTGGTCGCTGCTAGATACTTGTTACTGCTAGGTTGGGAAGTGATGAAGTTGTGGTTATTGGTCTTGGTGTTGTTAGTGTCCTCTTACTGTAGTTTTTTTGCGGTCTTTTAGTTTTTTGGGGGTGTAGAGGGTTTTGGGGGGTGAGTTGATTGACTCTGCCCCTCCCCGGTCTGCTATGTCTTTTTTTATAATTATTTTTTTTGGGGCGGGGGTCAGGAATAGCCTGGCCCTACACCTACCCAGCCCTAAAAACACTGAAAACCCCTAAAAACCCTGAAAACCCCTAAAAACCCTAAAACACCTTGAAATCCCAAAAAAACCAAAAAACACTAAAAACCGTAAAAATCCTAAAAGACCCCTAAAAATCCATGAAGATGTAAAAAAACCGAAAAACCCTGAAAAACCATAAAACCCCTAAAATCCTTTAAAAACCCTAAAACCACATAAAAAACCGAAACACCCACTGAAAACTCTAAAAACCATTAAAAACCCTAAAAACACTAAAAAATTTCAAAACCGTAAAAAACTCAAAAAAATCCTAAAACCCCTAAAAACTATAAAAAATCCTAAAACTATAAAAACCCTACAACTATGAAAACCTTCAAAACCCCTAAAAACCCTAAAACCCCTAAAACCATAAAAATCCTTAAAAACCAAAAATCATGAAAATGTAAAAAACCCTGAAAAACCCCTAAAAACCACAAAAGACCCTTAAAAACAATAAAATCCCATAAAAACCCAAAAAAACACTAAAACTATAAAAACATTTTAAATCCCTAAAAATGTTAAAAATATCTAAAAATCCTTAAAAACCCTAACCACTCAAATAACGCTAAAAACACAAAACACCCTAAAAAACCTAAAAACCATTAAACCCGTTTAAAACCCTATACCCATCAAAATCCCTAAAAACCTAAAAAAACCCTAGGAACCATAAAAATCCTAAACCCCCCCTAAAAATCCATTAAAAGGTAAAAACCCCTAAAACCCCGAGAAAACCCTAAAATCCCATAAAACCCCATAGAAACCTTAAAAACCCTAAAAACTCATAAAAATACTAAAACCCACTAAAAACTCTAAAAATCCATAAAACCCCTAAAAATGTTAAAAAACTCTAAAAAACCATAAAAACCTGAAAAGATTAAAAAAACCATAAAAACCCAAAAGACCCCAGAAACCATGAAAACCCATAAAACCCCCTGAAAACCCCTAAAATCCAAAAAATCCCTAAAAACCCTAAAATCACTAAAAATCCACTAAAAATCCTTGAAAATGTAAAATAACCCTAGAATCCTAGAAAAACTATTAAAAATAATAAAAACCCCTAAAACCCATAAAAACCTAAAAATCCAAAAAAACCCTAAAAACTACTAAAATCACTAAAATCACTTTAAACCACTAAAAATATTAAAAAACTATAAGAAACTTTAAAAACCTAAAAAATCATAAAAACCCAAAAACCTGAAAGACCCTAAAAACCCTGAAAAATCCCTAAAGACCATAAAAATCCCAAAACCCCTTAAAAATCCATGAGAAAGTAAAAAACCCAAAAAACCCCAAAAAACCCCTAAAAACATAAAAAACATTAAAACCCATCAAATAACATTAAAACCACTAAAAACTATAAAACCCCTTAAAACACATAAAAACGTCAGAAACTCTAAAAAACCATCAAACTCTAAAAAACCCACTACTGACTCTAAAAACCCTTAAAACCCCTAAAAATGTTAAAAATTTCTAAAAAACATTAAAACCCCTAAAAACTCAAAAAAAAAACCCTAAAACATAAAAAGACCTAAAAACCCTAAAAATATAAAAAAACACTAAAACCCAATGAAAACTCCTAAAACCCTCAAAATCCTTAAAAACCCTAAAAAACATTAAAATCCTAACCCCCTCCCAATTCCATGAAAATGTAAAAAATCCTAAAAACCCTGAAAAACCAAAGAAAATAAAAAAACACCCTAAAACCTTTAAATACCCTAAAAACCATAAAACCCTAAAAAACTCAAAAAACTCTTAAAACCCCTAAAACATTAAAAACTATTAAAAACCCCCATGAATCCTAAAAAACTCAATAAAAACCCTAAATACCCAAAAAAAGATCATAAAAGCCTCAAAAACCCAACCCCCCCCCCCAGAAAAACCACAAACCACCTTAAAATACATAAACACCCTAAAACCCCTAAAACCCCTAAAAATAATTAAAATTATAAAAACCCTTAAAAATCCAAGAAAATGTAAAAAAAACCTAAAAACACATAAAAACCATCGAAAACTAAAAACTCATAAAAACCCCGAAACCCATTAAAAAATATAAAAACAGTTAAAACCCCTAAAACATTAAAATCTCTAAACAACCTTAAAAACTAGAAAAAACTAAAAAACCCCTAAAAACTCAAAAGACCCTAAGCCTCTGAAAAATGCTACCCCCCCAAATCTCTAAACACCCTAAAAAAGCCTGTAAAAACCCCTTAAAAACGTTAAAACCCCTCAAAAACTTGAAAACCCTAGAAAACCATAAAAAGCAATAAAAACCTTAAAAAACCCTAAAAGTCCCTAAAAACCCTAAAACCACTGAAAACTCTATAAACCCTTAAAATGCTTAAAAACTCTAAAAAACACTAAATCCCTAAAATAGTCAAAAAAATGCTAAAACCCCCAAAGACCCTAACAACCCAAAAAATCCTTAACACCACCTTAAAACCCCCCAAACCCCATAAAATACCTAAAAACCCATAAAACTATAAAAACCCCCAAAAACTTAAAATCGCATCAAAACCTTTAGAAATCACTAAAAAACTCTAAAAAATCTTAAAACCTCTAAAACATTAAAAAGCACATAAAACTCTTAAAAACTTTAAAAATGAATAAAAAACTCTAAAACCCCTCAAAATCCCTAAAAACCCTGAAAAACCCAAAAGACCCTAAAACCCTAAAAACTCTGAAAACCCTTAAAAACCCTAAAACCCACTAAAACTCTAAACAACCCTAAAAACCATAAAAATCCTATAAAATACCTAAAATCCATGAAAACATAAAAAACCCTAAAAACCCTTAAAAATCTCTCTAAACCATAAAAACCCATAAAAACCTTAAAAAAATACTAAAAACCCATAAAACCCTAAAAATCCACTAAAACTCTAAAAATTATTTAAAACCCTAAAAATGTTAAAAACTCTTAAAAATATTAAAAACCATAAAAAGACTCAGAAAAACCTGTAAGAACCAAAAAAAAACCCCCAAAAAACTAAAAATCCCTAAAAATCCTAAAACACTAAAATGATAAAAATTGAAAAAATTGAAAAAAACTCTAAAAAATCTCTAAAAACCTAAAAAACCCAAAAACACAGAAAACCCCCAGAAAGCCATAAAACCCCTAAAACTTTAGAAAACCCTAAAAAACCCATAAAAACCCAAGAAAACCACTAAAAACTCTAAAAATCCTTAAAACCTCTAAAACATTAAAAACTCTAAAAACTGTAATAACCATAATGGAACCAAAAACCCAAAAGACCCTAAAAAATATGAAAACCCCTAAAAACCTAAAAAATCCCTTAAAAACCATAAAACACCACAAAATCCCTAAAACCCCTAAAACCATAAAAATCCAAAAAAATGCCTAAAACTCCATGAAAACATAAAAAAACCTAAAAACTCTTGAAAACCATAAAAACCATAAAAACCTTTAAACACCCTAAAACCCCATTAAAACCCTAAAAACCACAAAAAATTATAAAAAGACTTAAAACCCCTAAAAACATTAAAAACTCTAAAAAAAACCATAAAACCTCAGAAAAATAAAAAACCCAAAAGACCCAATAAACCCTGATAAAACATAAAAACCCTAAAACCCCCTAAGATACCCTAAAAACCTTAAAAAACATAACACTCCATAAAATCCATGAAAACATAAAAAACCATAAAAAAACCTAAAACCCCCCTAAAAACCATAAAACCCCCTAAAAGATTAAAAACATTGTAAATCCAATAAAAACCCTAAACCAAAAAAACTCTAAAACCCCATAAAACCCACTAAAACGATACAAAACTCAAAAAAAACATTAAAACCCTAAAAACGCAAAAAAAACCCCAAAAACCCAAACAGACCCTAAAAACCCGTAAAAACCATAAAAACTATAAAATCCCAAAAAAACCTTTAATTGCTCTAAAAACCCTCAAAATATCTAAAACCCCTAAAAAACCTTAAAACCCACAAATATCCTAAAACCCCCTGAAAACCCTCGAAAACCACAAAACACCTAAAAACCATAATAACCCAAAAATCCCATAAAAACTCTAAATGCCACCAAAAATTCTAAAACCCCTTAAACCCCCCAAAAAGGTAAAAAAAATCTAAAACCCCTTAAAACAATAAAAAACTTAAATTACCCTAAAAACCCTCAAAATCAATAAAACCCCTAAAAATCCCCAAAAATCCATGAAAACATAAAAAAACATTAAAACCCTGAAACCCCCCTAAAAACCATAGAAACCCCTAAAAACCTTAAAAACCCCAATAAACCCAAAAAAAATCCCAAAATCCAATAAAAACTCTAAAACCCTTAAAACCCATAAAAACATGAAATTACACTTTAAAACCTTAAAAACCATTAAACACTAAAAAAACCCAAAATATCAAAATGACCATAAAAACCATTTAAAACTCTAAACCCCCCCAAAACTCTAAAAACCCCCCAAAAACCATGAAAAATGTAAAAAACCCTAAAAATTTGAAAAACCCCTAAAAACCAAAAAAACACCTAAAAATTCTAAAAACCCCTAAAAACAAAAAAAAAACTATAAAAAACCACTGAAAAATTATAGGAAACCTAAAAAACCCTAAAAAATTAAAAAAAACTAAAGAAAAAAAATCCAAAAAACTCAATAAAAAACTTAAAACACAAAAAAGACCTTAAAACAATAAAAAACATTAAAACCGCATGGAAAACACTAAAAACCATCAAAATCCCTAAAACCCTAAAAACCCAAAAATCATAAAAAACCTAAAACCCCCTAAAAATCCATGAAAACATAAAAACCCCTAAAAATCATGAAAAAACCCCAAAGAACCAAAAAAAAACCCTAAAAACTTTTGAAAACTCTAAAAATCCAAAAAACCACTAAAAACTCTAAAAACCCTTAAAACCCCTAAAAATGTTTAAAAACTCTAAAAAACCTTAGAGCCCCTAAAAAACCAAAAGATCCTATAAACCCTAAAAACCCCTAAAAACCCTAAAAAACATGAAAAACTTTTAAAAACAACAAAAACATCTAGAAACCTTAAAAAAAACATAAAACCCATAAAACACTAAAAACCCACCAAAAACTCTAAAAACCCTTAAAACCCCTAAAAACATTAAAAACATGAAAAAACCTTAAAACCCCAAAAAACTAAAAACAAAAAAAAAAGAAATCCCAAAAAGATTCTAATGACCCTAAAAAAACTAAAAACCTATAAAAGACCCTAAAAACCTTCAAAATCCCTAAAAATCCTAAAACCCCTAAAAACCATAAAAATCCTAAAACACCACTTAAAATATATGAAAACATCAAGAAACCCTATAAATCCTAAAAGACCCCTAAAACCATAAAAGTCCCTAAAAACCTTTAAAAACCTTAAAACCCCATAAAAACCCACTAAAACTCTAAAAACCCTTAAACCCCCAAAAATGTTAAAAACTCTAAAAAATATTAAAAACCATTAAAACCCAAAAAAACCCTAAAAACCCAAAAAAGAACCTAAAAACTCTGAAAACCCCTAAAACCCATAAAACCATAAAACTGATAAAAATCCTAAAAAAACCATAAAAATCAATGAAAACATTAATAATTATAAAATCCCTGAAAACCCCTAAAAACCATAAAAGCTTTTAAAACCTTAAAAACCCACTGAAAACCCTGGAAAACCCTAAAACCCTAAAAAACCATATAAACCATAAAAATCATATAAAACCACTAAAAATCCATGAAAACATAAAAACCACGAAAAACCCTGAACCCCCCCCCCTAAAAACATAAAAAACAAAAAAGTCTTAAAAATCTCCTAAAAATTAATGAAAACCCCCTAAAACCATAAAAAGCCCTAAAACCAAAAAACCCCTAAAACCCCATAAAAACCAAATAAATACTCTAAAAACACTAAAAACCCTTTAAACCCCTAAAAATGTTAAAAACGCAAAAATAAAACATTAGAACCTAAAAAAACAAAAAAAAAATAGTAACCCAAAAAGACCCTAAATCCCATAAAAATCCTAAAACCCCCCTAAAAACCTCCAAATCCCTAAAAATCTTTAAAACCCATAAAAAGCATAAAATTCCTAAAAAACCAATAAAAATCTATAAAAAAGTAGAAAACCCTAAAAACACTAGAAAACCCCTTAAAAACCCTAGAAAACCCCTTAAAAACATAGAATCCCCCAAAACCATAAAAAAACTGAACAATCTAATAGCCCTTTAAAATCGAATTTTTTTAATAAAACTATTAAAACAATAAAAACCCAAAAAACTCCAAAAAAACTCAAAAAAAAAACATAAAAACCCAAAAGGCACTGAATATATGGAAAAACCCTAAATACCTCTAAAAACCCCAAAAAACCTTAAAATCCTGAAAAATCCTAAAATCAATAAAAATCATTAAAACCCCTAAAATCCATGAAAACGTAAAAAAACATAAAAATCATGAAAAACTCAATGAAAACCATAAAACCCCTATAAAACTAAAAACCCCTAAAACCCCATAAAAACCCTAAAAGAACTAAAAACTCTAAAAAACCGTAAAACCCCTAAAAATGTTAAAAACCACTAAAAACCATTAAAAACTTTAAAAACTCAAAAAAACCTTGAAAACCCCAAAAGACCCTAAAAACCCTGAAAAGACCCTAAAAACCCGAAAACCTTTTGAAACCCCCTAAAACACTAAAAACCATAAAATCCAAAAAACCCCTAAAAGTCCACTAATGAATAAAAACCCTTAAAATACAGAAAAACCCTGAAACCATAACCCCAAAATACTTAAAAAACATTAAAATCCCTTAAAAACCAAAAAACCAGTAAAAACTCTAAAAATCCGTAAAACCATTAAAAATGTTAAAAAACTTTAAAGAACCCTAAAAACCCTAAAAACCCCAAAAGATCCTAAGAACACTAAAAACCCCTAAAAACCCTAAAAACCCTGAAAACCTTAAACACCCTATGAATCTCTAAAATCTATAAAAACCCCAAAAAACCATAAAATCCTAAAAAAACCCATGAAAATCCATGAAAACATAAAAACCCTAAAAAACCGATGAAAACCATAAAAACCCTCAAAACCTTAAAAATTTATAAAAACCTATAAATCCCATAAAAACTATTACAAATTCTAAAAACCCTTAAACCCCTAAAAAATGTTTAAAACTTTAAAAAACTTTAAAAACCCTGCAAACTCAAAAAACCCAAAAGACCGTAAAAGCCTTGAAACCCACTTAAAAACCTCAAAACCTCTGAAAACCCTCAAAATTCATAAAAACCATAAAAACACTAACAACCATAACAACACTAAAAAAATCCAAGAAAACATAAAAACTCTAAACACCTAGAAAACCCCCTAAAAACCACAAAACACCTAAAAACCCATAAAACACCAAAAACAACTCAAAAATATAAAAACTAATAAAAACCCTAAAAATTATAAAAAATCTAAAAAACTTTAAAAACCATAAAAAACACAAAAAAAAACCTTAAACCCTGAAAAGTCCTTAAAAACCCTAAAAACTCGTGAAAAAACCAAAAAACCATAAAAACCCAAAAAAATCCCTAAAAAACCCAAAAACCCTAAAAACCATAAAAATCCAAAAAAAACCTAAACAATCCATGAAAACATAAAAAATCCCAAAACCATTGAAAAACCTCTGAAAACTATAAAAACATCTAAAAACCATAAAACCCTAAAAAACTAAAAAACCCATTAAAACCCAAAACACCCAAAACTCCTAAAACCCCTAAAAACCCTAAAAACCAAAACCCCGTGAAAACCCTCAAAAACCTTAAAACCACTAAAAAACCCTAAAAACCATAAAAATAAAAAAACCCTAATAATCTATGAAAATATAAAAACAGGTAAATCCTTGAAAAACATAAAATACCTTAAAACCATAAAAACCCTAAAAACCGATAAAAACCCTAAAAACCAACAAAAAACTATAAAAACCGTTTAAACCCTTATAAATGTTAAAAAACTTTAGAAAAACCTTAAAAACCATAAAAACTGAAAAAAAAATAAAAAAACCCAAAAAAACCTAAAAACCCATAAACCCTAAAACCCTCAATATCTATAAAAACCCTAAAAACCCAAAAGACTATAAAAATCCTAAAAATCCCCAAAAAATCCATAAAAACATAAAAAACCCTAAAACTTTGAAAAACTACTGAAACCCATAAAACCCCTAAAGCCCTTAAAAACCTAAAAACCCATAACAACCTTAAAAACCACTAAACGCTCCAAAACCCCTTAAAACCCCTAAAAATGTAAAAAACTCTAAAAACCCTTAAAAACCATAAAAAACAAGAAAACCCTAAAAACCCAAAAGACCTTATAAAACCTAGAAACCCTTCAAAAACCCTAAAATCCCTCAAAATCCCAAAGAACCCTAAAATCTATTAAAACCATAAAAATCATAAAATACCCCTAAGAATCCATGAAAATATAAAAAACTCTAAAAATCCTAAAAAACACGAAAACCATAAAAAACCACTAAAAACTATAAAAACCCTTAGACCCCTAAAAATGTAATAAACCTAAAAAAACATTTAAAATCCTTAAAATCTCAAAAAAACCTATAAACCCAAAAAGTCACCAAAATCCCAAATAACCCTAAAAATAATAAAAACCATGAAAAATCCGAAAAAAAAAATCAAAATCACTAAAAACCCTAAAACCATAAGAAACATAAAAATCGTAAAAAACCTATAAATCAATGAAAAGCTAAAAGACCCTAAAAATCTATAGAAACCATAAAACCCAATAAAAACTCTAACAACCCTTAAAACTGCTAAAAATGTTAAAAACTCTAAAAAAACCTTAAAAGCCCTAAGAAACTTAAAAAACCCCTAAAACATAAAAAGTCCCTAAAAACCCTAAAAAACCCAAAAACCTATAAAAAACCCTAAAAACCCTAAAACCCCTCAAAATCTCTAAAAATCCAAAAAACACTAAAAACCGTAAAAATCCTAAAACCCCCCTAAAAATCTAGGAAGATGAAAAAAGAACCTAAAAAGCCTAAAAAGCTTCCAAAAACCATAAAAACCCTATAAACCTTAAAAAACCCTAAAACCTCATAAAAACCCTAAAACCTAGTAAAAACTCTAAAAACATTAAAACCCCAAAAAACACTAAAAACATCAAAACCCTAAAAAACTCAAAAAACCCTAAAAACCCCAAAACCCTAAAAACTATAAAAAATTCTAAAACTGTAAAAATCCTAAAACTTTGAAAACCCTCAAAACCCCTAGAATCCCTAAAACCCCTTAAAACCAAAAAAAATATTAAAACCATAAATATTTATGAAAATGTAAAATACCCTGAAAAACCCCTAAAGAACACAAAAACCCGTAAAAACCTTAAAAACACTAAAATCCCCTAAAAACCCAAAAAATCCACTAAAACTATAAGAATCCTTTAAATCCCTAAAAATGTTAAAAAAATATAGAAAATCTTAAAAACCCTAACAACACAAAAAATGATAAAAACAAAAAAAGACACTAAAAACTCTAAAACCCCTTAAAACCCCTAACCCCCCTCAAATTCCCTAAAAACCTAAAAAACCCCTAAAAACCATAAAAATCTTAACCCCCGCTAAAAATCCATGAAAATTTAAAAAACCCTAAACCCCAAGAAACCCCTAAAAATCCATAAAACCCCATAAAAACCTTAAAAAATCCTAAAAACTAATAAAAATACTAAAACCCACTAAAAACTCTAAAAACCCACAAAACCCCAAAAAATATTAAAAATATATAAAAAACCTTAAAAACATGAAAAGATTAAAAAAACCATAAAACCCAAAAGACCCTAGAAACCCTTAAAACCCCTAAACCCCCATGAAAACCCTAAAAGCCCACAAAATCCCTAAAAATGCTAAAAACACTAAAAATCCAATAAAAATCCATGAAAATGTAAAAAACCATAAAAGGCATGAAAAACCTCAAAAAACCATAAAAACCCCTAAAACCCATAAAAACTTTAAAATCCAAAAAACCCAAAAAACCCACTAAAATCACAAAAAGCACTTTAAACCCCTAAAAATGTTAAAAAACTATAAGAAACCTTTAAAACCCTAAAACATCATAAAAACCCTAAAACCCAAAAGACCCTAAAAATCATGAAAACCCCTAAAAACCCCTAAAGACCATAAAATACAAAAAACCCCTAAAGACCATAAAAATCCTAAAAACCCCTAAAAATCCATGAAAATTTAAAAAACCCTAAAAACCCCAATACCCCCTAAAAACATAAAAAACCTAAAAACCCATCAAAACCATAAAAAACCACTAAAAACTATAAAAATCCTTAAAACACAAAAAAACATCAGAAACTCTAAAAAACCATAAAATCCTAAAAAAACACTCCTGACTCTAAAAACCCTTAAAACCCTTAAAACCCCTAAAAATGTTAAAAAAATTCTAAAAAACCTTAAAAACCCTAAAAACTCAAAAAAAACCCTAGACCCTAAAAAACCTAAAAAAATAACAAAAACCGTAAAAACTTATAAAAACCCCTAAAACCCCTCAAAATATTTAAAAACCCTAAAAATCATAAAAATCCTAAAAAACCCCAAAATCCATGAAAAATATAAGAAATCATAAAAACCCTAAAAAATCCTAGAAAACGAAAAAACACCCTAAAAACCTTAAAACCCCTAAAACCCCACAATGCTCTAAAAGCTCAAAAAACTCTTAAAACCCCTGAAAACATTAAAAACCCAAAAAACCCTCAGGAATCCTAAAAAAACTCAAAATTACCCTAAATACCCAAAAAAAAATCTTGAAACCTTGAAAAACCCTAAAACCCCCAAAAAACCATAAACCCACTTAAAATCCCTAAAAACCCTAAATCCCCCAAAAATCTTTAAAATTCTAAAAACCCTTAAAAATCCACAAAAATGTAAAAAAACCTAAAAAACCCTAAAAACCATAATAACCCATAAAACCTTCGAAAACCTAAAAACCAATAAAACCCCAAAACCCATTAAAAATTCTAAAATTTCTTAAAACCCCTATAAACATTAAAAAATCTAAACAATATTAAAAAGAGTAAAAAACTCAAAAACCCCTAAAAATCCAAAAGACCATAAAACCTATGAAAAAGGTTAACCCCCCCCCCCCTCAAATCTCTTAAAACCCTAAAAATCATGTAAAACCCCATGAAAATGTTAAAAACCCAAAAAAAACTAAAAAACCTAAAAACCATAAAAACCACTAAAAACCTTAAAAACCCTAAAAACCCATAAAAACCCATAAAACCACTAAAGCATCTATAAACCCTTAAAATGTTAAATTTTTTTAAAAAACATTAAAAACCCTAAAATACTAAAAAAACCCTAAAACCACAAAAGACCCTAAAAACCTAGAAAAACCCTAAAACCACCTTAAAACCCAAAAAAACCTTCAAAATCCCTAAAACCCCTTAAAACCCCTAAAACATTAAAAAACATATAAAACTCTTAAAACTCTAAAAAATGAAAAAAAACTCCAATACCCCTCAAAATCCCTAAAAACCTTGAAAACCCAAAAAAACCCAAAAACCTTAAAAGCTCTAAAAACCCTCAAAAACCATAAAACCCACTAAAACTCTAAAAAACCCTAAAAACCATAAAAATCCTAAAAAATACCTAAAACCCATGAAAAAGTAAAAAACCCAAAAAAGCCTAGAAAAGCCCTCTAAAACATAAAAACCCATAAAAACCTTAAAAACACTAAAAGCTCATAAAACCGTAAAAACGCACTAAAAACTATAAAGACCCCTAAAAATGTTTAAAAACTCTTAAAAATATTAAAAACCCTAAAAACACTCAGAAAAACAAGTAAGAACCCGAAAAAGCTCTAAAAACCTCAAAATCCCTAAAAACCCTAAAAAACACTAAAAACCATAAAAATTGAAAAAAAACCCGTTAAAAACCCCAGAAAACATAAAAAACCCAAAAACACAGAAAAACCCCTGAAAACCATAAAACCCTTAAAAACCATAGAAAACCCTAAAAACCCATAAAAACCCAAAAAACCACTAAAAATCTAAAACCCCTCAAAATCCCTAAAAACATTAAAAACTTTAAAAAACTGTAATAACCATAAAAGACCTAAAAGACCCTAAAACCCAAAAGACCCTAAAAAATATAAAAACCCCTAAAAACAAAAAAAATCCCATAAAAATCGTAAAACCCCACAAAATCCCCAAAACCCTAATAACCATAAAAATCCTAAAAAATCCAAAAAAATCCATGAAAACATAAAAAAACCTAAAAAGCCTTGAAAACCATAAAAACCCTAAAAACCTTAAAATACCATAAAACCCCCTAAAAACCCTATAAACCACAAAAAAATATAAAAATCCTTAAAACCACTAAAAATGTTAAAAAATCTAAAAAACCATAAAACCCTATAAAAATAAAAAACCCAAAAAGACCCAAAAAACCCTGATAAAATAGAAAAACCCCAAACCCCTAAAATACCCAAAAAACACTCAATATTTTTAAAACCCCTAATAAACCCTGAAAACATTTAAAAACATAAAAACTCCTCAAAATCCATGAAAACGTAAAAAAAAATGAAAACCTGAAAACCCCCTCAAAACCATAAAAACGCCTTAAAAGATTAAAAAATAAAATCCCTAAACCAAAAAACCTCTAAAAAACCTTAAAACCCCGTAAAACGTTAAAAAACTCAAAAAAACATAAAACCCTAAAAAAACTCAAAAAACCTCTAAAAACCCAAAAAGACCCAAAAACCCTAAAAACCCATAAAAACTGTAAAAACTGTAAAAACCTTTAAATAATATAAAACCCCTGAAAAACATTATAACCAATAGAGATCCTAAAACCCGCCCTCAAAAAACACCAAAATCACTAAAAACCCTAAAAACACCAAAAAATCCATGAAAACATAAAATAACCAAAAAACCCTGAAACCCCCCTAAAACCATAAAAACCCCTAAAAACCTTAAAACCTCAAAAAAAACCCTAAAAGACAATAAAAACTCTAAAACCCTTAAAACCCATAAAAACGTTACACTTAAAAACCTTAAAAACCTTTAAACAATAAAAAAACCTAAAAAACGCAAAATGACCCTAAAAACCATTTAAAATCTTAAAACCCCTAAAACTCTAAAACCCCCTAAAAACCCTCCAAATCCAGAAAAATCCCTAAAAATAGTAAAATCCCTTAAAACCATTAAAATCCTCAAAAACTCGTAAAACCCATGAAAACGTAGAAAACCCTAAAAACTCTGAATAACCCATGGAAACCATAAAACCCCTAAAAACTCTAAAGACCCTTAAAATCAAAAAAACTCTAAAAAACCACCAAAAAATAAAAAACCCTTAAAACCCATAAAAAAATTTGAAAACACTAAACCAAAAAATCCGAAAAACTCAATAAAAACATTAAAACCCAAAAAATACCCTAAAAACATTAAAAAACCATAAAACCCCATGGAAAACCCTAAAATACACAAAATCCCAAAAAACCAAAAACATCAAAAAACCATAACAAACCTAAAACCTCCTAAAAATCCATAAAAACTTAAAAACCCTTAAAATCTTTAAAAACCCCGGAGAACCATAAAAACCCCTAGAAACCTTTGAAAACCCTAAAACCCCAAAACCACTAAAAACTCTAAAAACCCTTAAAACCCGTCAAATGTTAAAAAACTGTAAAAAATAATAGAACCCCTAAAAAAGAACCTAAAAACCCTAGGAACCCTTAGAATCGCTAAAAACCCTAAAAAACTTTTAAAAACCACAAAAACCTATAAAAACCTTAAAAAAACCAAAACCCATAAAACCCTAAAAATCCACTGAAAACTCTAAAAACCCTTAAAACCCCTAGAAACGTTAAAAACATTAAAAAACCTTAAAACCCCAAAGAAAACTAAAAAAACCTAAAATCACAAAAAAAAAGATCCTAAAGACCCTGGAAAAAACTAAAAAACCCTAAAAACCCTCAAAATCCATAAAAAACCTAAAAACCCCTAAAATCCATAAATTCCTAAAACCCCACTTAAAATCATTGAAAACAACAAGAAACCCTATAAATTCTAAAAGTCCCCTAAAAACCATAAAAATCCATAAAACCCTTAAGAAAACCTAAAACCCCATAAAAACCATAAAACCCCACTAAAAACTCTAAAAACCCTTAAACCTCCTAAAAGGATAAAAAACACTAAAAAACATTAAAAGCCATTAAAACGTAAAAAAAACTAAAAACCCAAAAAGAACCTAAAAATGCTGAAAACCCCTAAAACCAATAAAACTACTAAAAACCCTAAAACCCCTTTCAATCCCTAAAAACCCTAAAAACCCTAAAAACCCTAAAAATTATAAAAAAACACTAAAAATAAATGAAAATATTAAAAATTATAAAATCCCTGAAAACCCTAAAAAACATAAAAAACATTTAAAACCCTAAAACCCACTAAAAATTCTAAAAACACTTTAAACTCATAAAAACATTATAAAACTCTAAAAATATTAAAAACCATAGAAAACTCAAAAAACCCATAAAAACCCAACAGACCCTAAAAACCCTGAAAACCCCCCTAAATCCCTAAGAAACCATATAAACCATAAAAATCATTTAAAACCACTAAAAATCCATGAAAACATAAAAACCCCTAAAACCCTAAAAACCACCGAACAAACATGAAAACCATAAAAACTTCAAAAAACTCTAAAAACCCATAAAAACTAATAAAAACTCTATAAACCCCTAAAAACGTTCAAAAACTCAAAAAATCTTAAAACCCTTAAAAACTCAAAAAAATCCTAAAAACCCAAAAAGACCCTAAAAACCCTGAAACCTAAAAAAGCATAAAAATCCCAAAAACACCCTCGAAACCTTCAAAAACCCTAAAAGCATAAAAATTCTAAAGATCCCTCAATCCTCAAAAAACCCTTAAAACCTTAAAAATCTCTAAAAACCTTTAAAAATCCTAAAAACACATACAAACCCCAAAAAACCACTAAAATCTCTGAAAAACTCTTTAAACCCCTAAAAACATTAAAAACTCTAAAATCCTTAAAAACCATAAGAAAGATTAAAAAACCCAAAAACCCTGAAAAAATCCTAAAACCCCTAACAACCCTAGAAACCCTCAAAATCCCAAAAAACCCTAAAAACCATAAAAATCCTAAAACCCCCAAAAAAATCCACGCAAACTTAAAAAACCCTAAAAATCTTTAAAAACTCTTAGAAACCATAAAAACCCCTAAAAATTTAAAATCCCTAAAACCCATAAAAACTCTAAAAATCACTAGAAACTCTAAAAACCCCTAAAAAGGTTAAAAAATCTAAAAATACTTAAAAAATCAAAAAAAAAAACTTTAAAATCCCTAAAAACCTGAAAAGACCCTAATAACCCTAAAAACCCTAAAAACCTTGGAAAACTGTAAAAACTCTCAAAATCCCTAAAAAACACTGAAAGCCATAAATTTCCTAAAAAACCCCTTAAAATCCATCAAAATGTAAAAAAACCTAAAAACCTTAAAAACCCCCTAAAAACCATAAAACCCCAAAAACCCTTAAAAACCCTAAAAACCTATAAAAACCCTAAAAACCAAAAAAATCTCTAAAAACCCTTTACACACCTAAAAACATTAAAAACTCTAAAAACATTAAAATCCTTAAAACTAAAAAAACCTTAAAAACCCAAAAGACCCTAAAACCCATGAAAACCCCTTAAAATCCACCAAAACCCTAAAACTATCAAAATTACTAAAACCCTAGGAACCTTAAAAATTCTAAAAACCCTAGGAACCATAAAAGTCCTAAAAAACCTCTAAAAATCTCTGAAAACATAAAAACCCCTAAAAACCTTGAAAACCCCTAAAAACCATAAAATCTTCTAAAATCCTTTAAACACTCTTAACACCCGTAAAAACCCTAAAACCCACTAAAAGCTCTAAAAATCTTTAAAACACCTAAAATGGTAAAAAAAACCCTAGAAAACCATGAAACCCATAAAAACATAAAAATACCATAAAATCCCAAAAAAAACATAAAAACCTTAAAAACCTCTAAAAACCCTAAAACACTTGAAAACCACTAAAACCCTTGAAAAACTCTAAAAACTCTACAAATCCCTAAAAACCCCAATACCCATACAGATACTAAAAAACCCCTAAAATCCCTAAAATCATAAAAAACCCTCAAAACTCGGAAAGCCTTCTTAGAACCAAAAAACCCCTAAAGACCATAGAAACCCTCAAAACCCACTAAAAACTCTAAAAACCCTTAGAAATCATAAAAATGTTAAAAAAAATAAAAAACCTAAAAAACTAAAAAAACTCAAAATACCCAAAAACTGAAAAATACCATAAAAACCCCGAAAAGCCCTTAAAATCCCTAGAAACCCCCAAAAACCCTAAATATATATATAAACCCCAAAAACCATAAAAATCCTAAGACCCCCAAAAAACCATGAAAACGTAAAAAGCACTTAAAACCCTAAAACCCCCTGAAATCCATAAAACCCCCCCAAAACCTTAAACAACTCTAAAACCCCATAAAACCCTAAAAACTACTAAAACCTCTAAAAACCCTTACAACCCATAAAAATGTTAAAAAACTCTAAAAACCTTAAAAACCCATAGAAACTCAAAAAAACCATAAAAACCTAAGAAGTCCCTAAAACCCCAAAAAACCATAAAAATCCTACAAAAATCCATAAAAATCAATGAAAACATTAAAAATTATAAAAGCCCTGAAAACCCCTAAAACCCATTAAAACTTTTAAAACCTTAAAAACCCACTAAAAACTCTAAAAACCCTTTAAATTCCTAAAAAAATTAAAAAAATCTAAAAAATATTAAAAACCTTAGAAAACTCAAAAAACCCAAAAAAAACCCAACATACCCTAAAAACCCTAGAAAACCCTAAAACCCTAAAAAATCATATAAACCATAAAAATCATATAAAACCTCTAAAAATCCATGAAAACATAAAAACCACTAAAAACCTTGAAAACCCCCTATAAACATAAAAACCATAAAAAACTTAAAAACCACCTAAAAATTAATGAAAACCCCCTAAAACCATAAAAATCCCTAAAACCAAACAAACCCCTAAAAACCCATAAAAACCAAACAAATACTCTAAAAACACTAAAAACCCTTTAAACCCCTAAAAATGTTAAAAACACAAAAAAACTTTAAAACCTAAAAAAACTAAAAAAAATAGTAACCCAAAAAGACCCTAAATCCCATAAAAATCCTAAAAACCCCCTAAAAACCTCAAAATCCCTACAAATCCTTAAAACCCATAAAAAGAATAAAATTCCTAAAAAACCAATAAAATCTATAAAAAAGTAGAAAACCCTAAAAACCCCAGAAAACCCCTTAAAACATAAAATCCCCAAAACCCTAAAAAAACTGAACAATCTAATAGCCCTTTAAAATCCTAAATTTTTTATAAAACTATAAAAACAATAAAAACCCAAAAAAACTCAAAAAAAACTCAAAAAAAACATAAAAACCCAAAAGGCACTGAATATATGGAAAAACCCTAAAAACCTCTAAAAACCCTAAAAAACCTTAAAATCATGAAAAATCCTAAAATCAATAAAAATCATTAAAACCCCTAAAATCCATGAAAACGTAAAAAAACATAAAAATCATGAAAAATCAATGAAAACCATAAAACCCCTATAAAACTAAAAACCCCCTAAAACCCCATTAAAATCCTAAAAGACCTAAAAACTCTAAAAATCTGTAAAACCCCAAAAAACGTTAAAAACCTCTAAAAACCATTAAAAGATTTAAAAACTAAAAAGACCCTGAAAACCCCAAAAGACCCTAAAAACCAGGAAAAGACTCTAAAAACCCAAAAACCTTCAAAAAACCCCTAAAACACTAAAAACCATAAAATCCTAAAAACCCCTAAAAGTCCATTAATGAATAAAAACCCTTCAAACCCAGAAAAACCCTAAAAACATAACCCCAAAATACTTTAAAAACATTAAAATCCCTTAAAAACCTAAAAAACCACTAAAAACACTAAAAATCCTTAAAACCTTTAAAAACGTTAAAAAACTCAAAAGAAACCTAAAAACCCTAAAACCCCAAAAGATCCTAAAAACACTGAAAACCCATAAAACCCCTAAAAACCCTGAAAACCTTAAACACCCTAAAAATCTCTAAAATCTATAAAAACCCCCAAAAACCATAAAATCCTAAAAACCCCATAAAAATCCCTGAAAACATAAAAACCCTAAAAAACGATGAAAACCATAAAAACCCTTAAAACCTTAAAAATTCATAAAATCTTATAAAACCCATAAAAACTATAAGAAATTCTAAAAATCCTTAAACCCCCAAAAAATGTTAAAAATCTTTAAAAAACCTTAAAAACCCTACAAACTCAAAAAAAACCAAAAAGACCCTAAAAACCTTGAAACCCACATAAAAACCTAAAAACCTCTGAAAACCCTCAAAATACATAAAATCCATAAAAAACACTTAAAACCATAACAACACTAAAAAATCCAAGAAAACATAGAAACTCTAAACACCCAGAAAACCCCCTAAAAACCACAAAACACCTAAAAACCCATAAAACACCTAAAACAACTCAAAAATATAAAAACCAATAAAAACCCTAAAAACTATAAAAATTTTAAAAATATTTAAAAACCATACAAAACACAAAAAAAACCTTAAACCCCGAAGCGTCCTTAAAAACCCTAAATACTCATGAAAAAACCTAAAAACCATAAAAACACAAAAAAAATCCCTAAAAACCCCGAAAACCCTAAAAACCATAAAAATCCAAAAAACCCTAAACAATCCATGAAAAATTAAAAAATTCAGAAACCATTGAAAACCCACTAGTGCAGAAAATGTTTTTTACTTCGGTTATTTTTAATTTTTTACGTCGGTTTCTAGCCGACGTCAATACGTGCGACGTTATAAATAAGGTTTTTGACGTCGGTTATTTAAAAACCGACGTCAAAAAGCATAAAATCGCGATGTTTATCACGTCGGTTATTTTAGAACCGACGTGATAAAGGGCCTGGAGAATGGTTTATCAGGTCGGTTATTTTAGAACCGACGTGATAAAGGGCCTGGAGAATGGTTTATCACGTCGGTTATCGAAGAACCGACGTGATAAACTGGGGTGAGGGTGGTTTATCATGTCCGTTCTATAAGAACCGACGTGATAAACCGGGTTGAGCGTGGTTTATCACGTCGGTTCATATAAAACCGACGTGAAAAACCGGGGGAGGGGGGGTTTATCACGTCGGTTATTGACTAACCGGCGTGATAAACCGGTGGGAGGGGGTTTATCACGTCGGTTAGTCAATAACCGATGTGATAAACCCTTGTCCAGGCCGTTTAGAACGTCCGTTATTCAATAAATGACGTGCTAAACCATTCTCCAGGCCCTTTATCACGTCGGTTATTAAATAACCGACGTGATAAACCATTCTCCAGGCCTTTTATCACATCGGTTATTAAATAACCGACGTGATAAACCATTTCCAGGCCTTTTATCATGTCGGTTATTAAATAACCGACGTGATAAACTATTTTACAGGCCTTTTATGACGTCGGTTATTAAATAACCGACGTGATAAACCCAATTTTTTTTAAACAGAATGCAGTGATCTTCTCTCCACCAGAATCAACCATAAAATAAATCAAGAAATCATACCACAAAAATAGAAGTACATCAAAAATAAGCATGTAAATAGATAACATATAAAACTTACCCACTAGACAGCATCCACCCTCATTTATACCCCATGGACAGCCCTCCCCCACCCCGTTGGATCCCTCACCCTCATGTATACCCCCTGGACAGCCCTCCCCCACCCCGTTGGATCCCTCACCCTCATGTATACCCCCTGGATAGCCCTCCCCCACCCCATTGGATCTCCCACACTCATGTATACCCCTTGGACAACCCTCCCCCACCCCATTGGAGCCCCCACCACATTTCTGGACTGCCCCCGACCCCCGGACACCCCCAAACACCCCTCGACAACCCCCCACCCGCCTGAACAGCACCTCCTCACCCCCTCACCCCACTTGACAGCCCCCACCACACCTATGGACAACCCCCCCCCCCCCCACCCCTGGACAGCACTCCCACACCCCTGGACCAGCTTCCCACAACCCTGGACATCCCTGCCACCCCCCAAGATTGTCCCCCCACCCCACCGAATAGCCCTCCCAGACTGCTGGACACCCCCAACCCCACTGAACACACCCCCACACCCTGGGAACCCCTCCCCCACAGACCCAAATCCATACCAGAAGAACCATCAAAAGTAGACCAAAACAAGAAGTAGAGCAAAATTAAACATTCACTTATATAACATTCAAAACTTACACTGTCAACTTCAAAAAAAAACTAAATCAAACCTAAAAAACTACCAAATAAACAATTAAAACGACAATATTCAAAATTACATTTTACATTACAAACAACTAAAATTCAATCAAACCTGTAAAATAATTTGACCACTCCACTTGTACGTGTTTGATGTCTTCAGCAGTATAGGGTTGAGGGTCATCAAAAATCTACAAATGAAAAAGAAGATAGATTACGTGTATAATGAATAAATCAAATTGAAATATGATGGCAAAGTTTAAGAGGAAATCGTACCAGGTCAAAATTCACAACTGTCCCAGTTGTTATTATTTCATACATAAATCTTAACATATAATATCCGCATTCGATGAGGCCTTGTTGTTCATGACAATTCTATTTTGAATGAGTGTAAATTCAATATATTATTTTTATGTAATAAATCAAAAAGTACAAATTATAAATGGAAATTTACCTTCGCCTTTACATATTTGATCTTTGCATTTCTTTTCTTTGTGTTTTTTCGAAAGTAGGCCCATGCACTGTTAGAAAATAATACGAATGGGGTAAATTTAAAATTTATTATAATATATAAAACTATTGAGAAATTGAAACTTACTTTTCCAATATATTCTTAAAACTTGCCCGCACATCACCATGAACAGAGCATATCCAATAAAGAGCTTTCTCCCTTGGGAAAAAAATCCCTAACATCCAATGATTACTGATAAAAGGAAATTTAATATTAGTGGTTTTTTATGTTAAAAGATAATTAACTATTTGAGAGAAATGTGTTTCATACCTCTCACAAAAAGGCATCATCCAACATTGTTGGATTATATTCTTTTCAAATATTTCAGCAATATAAACCATTCTTTGTTCCTTAGTCAATGCACATGCTTCAGGGGAAATCAATTGCGGGTCCATGAATCCATATACTTATGTCAGTTCATTCCTCTCACAAATTTTATAAAGATACCTAATACAAAACATATATAAGTATACATTTTTAATAAATATAATGTAGGGAAAAGGTGTTAAGACTTACATGGAAAAAATTTGCACCACATTGATGCCTAACTTATCTCCAGTAACAAGCTCCATGATATCAGATTTTGTAATCCCCACAGTTATTTCACGTCCACAAACATGAGATTCCATTGGAAACTCATAAAAACCCAACAACAAATGTGAATATCTTGACAATCTGTCAAGACCACTGGAATCTGTATCTGATGTCATAGCCTGTTGTCTTTGTTGTTTTCTATACAGTATTTCTTTACCTTTGAAGTATTCCTGTGAAAAAAAATTGAGAATTATAGTAGTTTTCAAATGATAAAACAACTTTAATAAAAAAATAAAATAAAAGATATAACATTCATACCTCTATGGTAATGATTCAAAGAAGTCTGGATGGCCAAACTAAAAAATGGCCGATACTCTGTCCAACTGTTGCCACCTCATCTGTAGGTATTGGTACCCTAGCTGATCTATCTATAATATCCTGTATAGAGACCCTCTGATTCTCTACCTCTAATTGTTGATGATGAACTGTATCTCCTATAAAATATACCAACTCGTATGCTACTATATGATGTTGAGAATCATCAACATACAACTCGCAATATGTAGGAAGCGGCGGCGGAGGCGTAGGATAAAAAATGGGGTCCGCAGGCTGAGGTGGGGGACTGGGAGCTTCTGGCGGAGGTGGAGGATAAATAATGGGGTCTGCAAGGGGAGGTGGAGGAGTGGGAGCTGCAGTCTGAAATTGTCTTTGCATTTATGAAAACATAGACTGCACCAAATTTCTAATCTTGTCTTCCATCGTCGCATTAATATTTTGAACTTCAGCCTCCAAGGATTCTATTTTTTTTATAAACCCCCTCAATGTTAGAAGTTGAATAATGTGGAAACACTTTTCTTACCGATACACCTGTCGGATATCCTCTTACACAACCAGGATATTCGGGCCTTCCCAATGCTGCAAATAAAATATCTTCCCTCCCAGTAGCTGTAAATGTCCCCTCTGAACTTTCCTCCTCAAGAGAGTCCTGTATTAATTAATTGAACATTTCTGTAATGATTGAAACTTATATGAAGAAAAAAGTTAACTTAAATAAAATAAATAGATATCTTACAATCCTCTCAGCTACGATTCTCGATTCTTCTGAAAGATATTTCCCTTTTTTCCCCTTCCGAGCTCTCTTCCATTTTTCATGTCTAGATGGAGGGGATGGAGGGGCCACCTCTCCAGAGCTTGAAGACTCAGCTCTTAGTTTTTGAAATTTTTCCGCTATCATTTTTTCTTCCAATAATGTATACCCTCCCCGAGATAAACTATGAGGGTATACATTTTTAGATTGGATCTCCTGATGATATTTCTTTGTTTTCTGTAATTTAAGAATAAGAAATCATTAACAAAACATTAATAAAATCATTTATATAAGAAAGTATATAAAAGTTTACATTGCCCTTACCAGAAATGACTCTTTTTTTCTACTTTCAAAAAACTGTCTCCATGTGTCTTCATCTATAAAAGGATATATACGACATGGATTATCATGACTCCTATGACCATAAATGAAATCATATGTGAGGGTTGATTTGAAATCCCTCCATCTCCTGGAAGCCAACGATAATCATTTCTTCCTGACTCCTCCAGTGTCAGGAATATCAAATGTCATCTGATAAAGAAGAGGTTAAACCTATTATATATACCAGAAACATTAAAAGAATGGTCAAACAATGACAAAAGATCTTACCAAAATCATCTCCCACAACTGAGAGATAATCGCTTTATCCACACCTCTCCAATCATCATACAGAATGCTTACTTTGGTCTTATCCTGATTTGCAACAAAACTCTTAAAATCTTTGGCATTCGGACCTCTAGGAATATCATCATCATCAAACTCAACTACTATCCTCTGATCCTGCGTACGGGCAAGTGATAATTTTGGTAAACATGTGCCACCACGTTTACCAACCTTTGAACTCTTTGTCGTAATAGGAGAATGTGAATGTTCATCCCCAGAGGTATGACCAGCAATATGCTCCTCCCCAGAATCATGTGGTTGATCATCTGAATGATCTGTCATTATCCTTCAAATCAACAAAACAAACGTCAGTTCATAAATATACAAATTCAAATATTTTAATTCTACTGTAATCATAAAATAAGAAACGTGTACTAGGTTACATAATAGTAAACATTGGTAATATGGTAAGCATGTTAAACAATGGTAAAGATGGCAAATATGGTCAAGATGGTCAAGATGGTCAAGATGGCAAAAAATGGAAAAAATGGTAAACCTGGTAAACATTGTAAACATGGTAAAGTAATTGTCCGTGAAAAAATATACAAATTCAAATATTTTAATACTACTGTAATCAAAAAATAGAAAAGTGTACTAAGTTACATAATATTAAACATTGGTAATATGGTAAGCTTGTTAAACAATGGTAAAGATGGCAAAGATGGTCAAGATGGTCAAGATAGTAAAAATAGTAAAAATGGTAAACCTGGTAAACATTGTAAACATGGTAAAGTAATTCGTACAACTTGCTTTTTTATTATGGTTGTAGCAAGAAACCCAATTGAAAGAAAGAATGGAAATGAGAGGTTTGTTTTAATCCAAACCCAATTAAGAACTAAACAAATAAAATAATACAAACACAGGGAAGCCTTGAGCGCCAAAAGTGTGAGAGCAGCTGATGGAGAGGGAGCTCAAGCTTCAAGGATGGAAATGGATCACAAGAGGCCTTGGAGATTTGTCGTTAGAGCGTCAAGACATCAAAATATATTTTGGTTGTGTTCCCGGCATCCATGGTTTCTTATTTATAGAAGAAATACCCATAAACACTTCAATATGGTCGTTGGAGGGCTTCCGGAGCCGTTGGGGGTCAAAAGTACAAGTCTGGTCAAAGCCCAACGGCTAGTTTAACTGGGCACACCGGCTGGCCGGTGGTGTCTCACCAGCTGGCTGGTGGTCCACCGGCGGGCTGGTGCTGAGCTACCGGCTGGCCGGTGGTCCAGACAGAGCAGGATTTCTGTCTGGGTTCCACCGGCTGGCCGTTGGTCATCCACCGGTTGGCCGGTGTCACCAGGTAGTGGGCAAGCCTACTGCTTGGGTCCTCTGGTTGGCCGGTGGGCAAGAACCGGTTGGCCGGTGCCCATACCGGCTGGCCGGTGCGCTAACACCGGCTGACTGGTGGCTCTGGAAGAAAGCAATGCTTCTGCCAGAGACCACCGGCTGGCCGGTGTCACCAGGCAGTGGGCAAGCCTACTGCCTGGGTCCTCCGGCTGGCCGGTGGGCAAGAACCGGTTGGCCGGTAGACTCAGAGAGTCCACTATCAGCCTTCTTGGGCCAACTCCTGGGCAACCTTTTTCCTAGCATCAAAACACTTGAAAACAAGTTAGAACACGATGAGAGTGATTGTGATAATTAAAATCAAAGAGAGAGGGGTACAACAATAAACATGATAAAGTAAACTAAACAAACTTAAAACAAACAATAACATATACTTATTTTATTTTAAAACATGTTTTAATAAATAAAATACTTACAATATCTAACATTTATGGAAAAAATAAATGTAAACAATAAATAAACATATGTTACCTGTAATTTTAGGAATGTACAGATGGATTGTTTTCCCAAATTCCTTCGCCGTGATCGTTCCTTATGGAACAAACTATGTTTTCAACATGATCGTCATTATGTTCTGTTAATATTTCCATTTAAGTAGGTATCTCACATAAATCAGCATATTCATCAAGTTCATCCTCACCAACATATTGTTTTTTCCCTTGTAAAACAACAGCCCACTGCATATCTGATTGATCTACTACATAAAAAGTTTGTTTTGCATGTGTTGCCATTATAAAAGAATCAGCTGTGTCTTCCAATCTATTCAGATTAACAAGTGTCATTCCAAATTCATCGTGTCTGACACTGTTGTTACCGTTAAACCATTTACAGTTAAAAACGGGAACTTTAATTTTAAAGTAATCAACCTTCCATATGTCTTCAATCACTTCATAATATGCATTTGATGCAGAAATTGGGTTTTTGTCCTTAGCCCTCGAAAAATGCATTGCTTCTGCAAAAACCAATACACCACTATTTTGAACTGCACTTCTGTTGTCCTGAGCTTTTATATGAAATGTATAACCATTAATGTCATAACTAGACCATGTTATCACATTTAAACATGGACCACCCACTATCCATTTTAATGTCTCTGATACATCTGATCTACCAAGAAAAGTCTTTTTAATCCATGACAAAAAAGTTTTGTTGTGCTCATTCAAAATCCACATTTCTTTCTTCTTTGGATGACATTGATTCAACTCATTAATGTGCAATGTGATATATGGTTGAGCATCAGCTATGTTCTTCAAGATGTATGATTCTAACTTCTTCATCTGTTCAGCTGACAATGATTTGACTTTTAAGCTGTGAATCCCCTTTCCCTCATTATTAACTCGTTCATGGTGAGATGGAGTCAAACCTATGTGTTGCGCTACAGCCAAGTAGCTCGTACAAAACTCTGCTACCTCCTCAGAAATATACTTTTCAATAATGGAGGCTTCAGGTAGATATAGATTTTTAACATACCCCTTTAATATTTTCATATACCTTTCAAAAGGATACATCCAATGAAGATATACAGGTCCACAAATCTTTATTTCTCGAACCAGATGAATCATTAAATGCACCATTATATCAACAAAAGTTGGAGGAAAATACATTTCCAATTGAAAAAGTATTAAAATTGCATCCTTTTCCAAAATGTTCAAAGCATTCACATCAATCGCCTTATTACAAATTGAATTGAAAAAATAACACAACTTCATTATAGTCTTTCTGACACGAATGGGCAATATTCCACGCAATGCAACTGGTAGAATTTGTTGCATCATGACGTGACAATCATGTGATTTCATACCTATCAACTTCAAGTCCTTCATTGAGACAAAATTTTTTACATTAGAAGAATAACCTTGAGGCACTTTGGTATCATGAAGACACTGAAAGAAGCTAATTTTCTCCCTCTTCGATAATGTATGACAAGCTGGGGGAAGAAATGTTCGTCTTCCTTTAGGAGTGGGAGCTAACTCCAAACGTATTCCCATTGATAGTAAGTCTAATCTTGCATTCAACCCATCTTTAGTCTTTCCTTTAATATCTAACAATGTTCCAATCAAAGAATCACATATATTCTTCTCCACATGCATGACATCAATATTATGTTTAACTTCATGATACCTCCAATATGGTAGCTCAAAAAATATTGACCTTTTCTTCCAAATATGTCTATCATTACCAGATTTCTGTGTCTTTCCCAATGTCACGTCAAGGTTTTTCACCCTCTCAAAATACAGATCATGGGATAAAGGTTTTGAGCAGTATCAAATTCTTGTGATCCATTAAATGCCTTTTTTAGTCTTCTATAAGGGTGTTCCATAGGCAAAAACTTTCGATGACCCATGTACACTATTTTCCTCCCATGATGCAATTGACAATAGGACGTCTGTTGTTCGCAAATTGGACATGCTTTATGCCCTTTAACACTGTATCCAGAAAAATTTCCATACGCTGGGAAGTCATTTATAGTGAACAGAAGCACTGCATGCAGTTGAAAATATTCCATTTTATAAGAATCATACACCCTAATACCATCAGCCCATAACAGTTTCAAATCATCAATCAACGGTGACAAGTAAACATCAATATCATTACCGGGTTGCTTTGGACCAGAGATCATTGTACTCAACATGACATATTTGCGCTTCATACAAACTTCAGGAGAGAGGTTGTAAATTACCAATAAAACAGGCCATGAACTATGTGTTCTACTGAGTGTTCGGTATGGATTCATTCCATCTGTGCACAACCCTAGTCTGAGATTTCTTATTTCATTTCCAAATGTAGAATAATGCGCATCAATTTTCTTCCATTGTGGACAATCAGCTGGATGATGTATTTTTCCATCACATACCCACTCTTCAGCATGCCATCTTAACCTTTTTTCATCATGTGAATTAGAAAATAAACATTTGAAACGATTAATTATAGGAAGATACCAAAATACCTTTTAAGGGAGCTTTGTAATCTCTACATCACCCTGTGATTTTTCTTTCAACTTATACCGTGATGTCCCACATTTTGGACACTCTGACAGAAATTCATATTCCTTCCTATATATAATGTAGTCATTCGGACAGGCATGTATTTTCTTGTATCCCAATCCCATCGGGCATAATATTTTCTTGGCTTTGTAATGTGAATCTGGAAGATCGTTATCTTTTGGAAGAATGTATTTCATCAATTGTAGCAGCTCTGTAAAACTTCTGTCACTCCATCCATGCTTCGCCTTTAGGTTAATCAATCTTAACACCGCCGACAGAACCGTAAAATCTGTACAACCGGGATATAATGGTTTTTCAGCATCACCATATAGACGTGCAACTGTCGGTTCTATCTCAATTTGTTCTGCTACAATATCGCGAATCATTTCTTCAATTCCATCGGAGTTACCATCTTGCGAATCATCATCATCAGTGACATTCCGTCCAGTTTCACCATGCCATATCCAAGGGCTGTAACTCGGATTAAAAATATGACATATCAGATGATCTTTTATCTCTCTACTTTTCAACTTCTTCATATTCAAACATTTCAGGCATGGACAAAAAAAATGTCACTACTTGAAACATTTCATTTTAAAAATTCCAAAAAGACATCAACACCTTCCTCAAATTCATTTCTCATTCGATGTGCCATAATCCAACTTCGACTCATTATTACCTATAACAAATATCAACAAAAAATATATATTTTTAAGATAAGACAAAACATGTTTATATGAAAAAAATCATAATTTGAATGTAAAAAAATTTAAAATATAAAAAAAAATCTTGAAAGTAGTAGTAGTTTTCATAAGTACCCAACACCAAATAGTTATACATCGTAAGTGTCATGTTAAAAATATGAATATAGACCATTTGTTTTATGTTTAATAATATTGTCATATTATCTGATCATTCTGATTATATATTATAATTACTATACCTTTTGATCCGATATATAATCTAAGGACATTAATATTTCTTTAGAAAAAGTAATGTTAATATCATGGTAATTTAAAAAAAAGTATATGTCGAACTATATATATGTAATACTAATAAAAAAATACATATGTGTTTGGCCTGGGTTTCACACATAAATCAACTCATCTCACAGATTAAATTTTTGAATCATCCTACATAATACTTATTTTTATAACTTAGGGAATGAAAATAATAAAAGTTTTGATTTATGATACTCATTATGGGTAAACATGATATATATAAATATAATATCTAATCTCATAAAAAGATATCCATGGGGGTATAAGAGCATACACAAAGCACATGATCAAAAAGATAAGTGAAACAGTTCTATATAATCATAGATCATAAAACTTGAGTCCAAGTATAACAATTTTAGCATAACATAAGACATGATTTATATGATAGTGGGAACATGATTTAAAAAACCTTATTCACAAGATCACAACATTGGTATGTGGAATAACATAAGAGTGTGGCACAAACATAATCATATAAGTCATAACATATGTCAAGGGAAAACATAGTTTCATTCACCTGATATTGGGATATGTTAATCAACTTTCCTATAATTTATTATAATATTTCTTACCAGGCACATCACATAACACATTGGACATGGTATAACCATCTGTATCCCATATTGATCTATGATATATAATGCATTATCAAATGCATTGGAAGGATATTATGGACCCAAATGTCACATAATGACTAACCATATATATGGGTGAATCGTGATCATCAAATCATTTATAACACTTTCGTAGATCAATTAACTAACAAAAATGAAATGGGGGTCATAATTGTTTTTACAAAACATAATAATTATTAATACATAAAAATGTGTTTGGATGGTAAGATAAGATAATATACCTAATTCAATCTAATTATCATTAAATTATTTCTACCTAGATAGAAAAGACCTTTATAAAAAATATAATTTAACTTGAGAATGAAAAGAAAGTACCCTTTACCTTTTTTATAATGAAAAATATGAAAAGGATGATAATAATATTTAGGTATTATAATTTTTTTATGAATTATTAATAATAAAAGAAATCACCTCACTTGGTTTTGTTGAAAATCGGACATACCATCGTATTCAAGAAATCAGATACACTTTGCATGAAAAGGTCCATCATTTTTAGGAGATGGCTGAAAGAAGAAATGTATTATCAGACTCACCATGAGTCCAGAATGAAATATTTGATTGTAATAGGTATGAATTGATATTTTTATGAATGCAGATGAAAACAGATGATGGTTTTCTGATCTAGGAGTTCTAAAAATCATATTTTTTTGAAAAAATATTATGATGTAAGAATGTTGAATGAAATTTTAAGGATAGGTATTACCGATTGTACCTGGTCCAATTTCATTCATGAAAATAATTTTCTGGACAATCATATTGAAAATATGATTTTAAGAAAATAAGTAGTACCAATCTTCATCCAGAAAGACACATTCCAGCTAAGTAGGAAATAATAATGTTGCTGGAAGAATGGAACGTTACAGTACCACCCATTATTTTTCAGATTTTGCTGAAGCTAATCCACAATGTTTTAATAACCATTTGCGAGTTGAATGTTGCGAGTTGAATGAACATAATAACCATTTGCAATAAAAAAAATTCCACGAGATTCAAAAACGAACGAAAAGCACATCAAGAATCGAAACAAAAACGAACGAAATAAATTCGTGGAAGGCTTAGTTGAATGTCGCGAGTTGAGATGATAGATCCGAGAGCAGTGAAGAAGATAAACAATGAAGCCAAAATGAGTGTAATGCAGGCGATCGACGAGCCGATTAGGGTTTACTGCGTGAGAGAGAGACGAGCCGGCGAATGTCAATCAAAAAAATCGTAAATGACAGAACACGGGCTTTAATTTTTTTAAATGCGTTATAACGTCGGTTATTATATAACCGACTTTATAAACTATTTTTTAGCTTTTTTACGTCGGTTATCTTAAAACCGATGTAAAAAGGCTCCCGTGCTTTGGTTTTTTACGTCGGTTATTTTATAGCCGACGTAAAAAACGCGTAGATATCGGGTTTTTTTACGTCGGTTTCCAAATAAACGACGTAAAAAAACCCAATATCTACGCGTTTTTTACGTCGGTTATCAAATAACCGACGTAAAAAACCAAAGCACCCGGGGGTTTTTTACGTCGGTTATAAAATAACCGACTTAAAACACACCGCTCTTTGGTTTTTTACGTCGGTTATTTGATAACCGACGTAAAAAACGCGTTGATATCAGGTTTTTTATGTCGGTTACAAAATAACCGACGTAAAAAACCCCCGCGCATTAGTTTTTTACGTCGGTTATTTGATAACCGACGTAAAAACCCAACAGGAGTGATTTGTAACGTCGGTTATTAAAATAACCGACGTGAAAAATCTACTCGCCGCATTATTACGTCAGTTATATATAACCGACGTAAAAAAATGGTGACGTAAAAAACGATTTCTGCACTAGTGACCCTCTGAAAACTATACAAGCATCTAAAAACCATAAAAACCTAAAAAACTAAAAAATCCATTAAAACCCAAAACACCCAAAACTCCTAATACCCCTAAAAACCCTAAAAACCCTAAAAACCTAAAACCCCTAAAAACCCTCAAAAACCATAAAAACACTAAAAAACCATAAAAATTAAAAAAAACCCTAACAATCCATGAAAATATAAAAATAGCTAAAGCCTTAAAAAAAATAAAATACCTTAAAACCATAAAACCCTAAAAAACCATAAAACACTAAAAACCATAAAAAAAACTATAAAAACCGTTTAAACCCTTATAAATGTTAAAAAACTATAAAAAACCTTAAAAACCATAAAAACTGAAAAAAAACATAAAAAACCCAAAAAAACCTAAACCCTAAAAACCCTAAAACCCTCAAAATCTATAAAAACCCTAAAAAACCCAAAAAGACCATAAAAATCCTAAAAATCCCCAAAAAATCCATGAAAACATAAAAAACCCTAAAACTTTGAAAAACTACTGAAACCCATAAAACCCCTAAAACCCTTAAAAACCTAAAAACCCATAACAACCTTAGAAACCACTAAAGGCTCCAAAACCCCTTAAACCCCTAAAAATGTAAAAAACTCTAAAAACCATTAAAAACTATAAAAAACAAAAAAAACCCTAAAAACCCAAAAGACATTATAAAACCTAGAAACCCTTGAAAAACCATAAAATCCCTGAAAATCCCAAAGAAACCTAAAATCTCTTAAAACCATAAAAATCATAAAATACCCCTAAGAATCCATGAAAATAGAAAAAACTCTAAAAATCCTAAAAAACAAGAAAACAACAAAAACCCACTAAAAACTATAAAATCCTTAGATCCCTAAAAACGTTATAAACCTAAAAAACATTTAAAATCCTAAAAAGATCAAAAAAACCTATAAACCCAAAAATTCACCAAAAACCCAAATAACCCTAAAAACATAAAAACCATGAAAAATCCGAAAAAATGAAAATCACTAAAAACCCTAAAACCTTAAGAAACATAAAAATCATAAAAAACCTATAAATCAATTAAAAGGTAAAAGACCCTAAAAACCCATAAAAACCATAACAACTAATAAAAACTCTAACAACCCTCAAAACTGCTAAAAATGTTAAAAACTCTATAAAAACCTTAAAATCCCTAAGAAACTTAAAAAAACCCCTAAAACATAAAAGGTCCCTAAAAACCCTAAAAAAACAAAAAACCTATAAAAATCCCTAAAAACCCTAAAACCCCTCAAAATCTCTAAAAACCCAAAAAACACTAAAAATCGTAAAAATCCTAAAAAAACCCCTAAAAATCCAGGAAGATGTAAAAAGAACGTAAAACACCTAAAAACCCTCCAAAAACCATAAAAACCCTATAAACTTTAAAAAAACCTAAAACCACATAAAAACCCTAAAACCGAGTAAAAACTCTTAAAAACATTAAAACCCCTAAAAACACTAAAAAACATAAAAACCCTAAAAACTCAAAAAACCCTAAAATCCCAAAAACCCTAAAAACTATAAAAAATTCTAAAACTGTAAAAATCCTAAAACTTTGAAAACCCTCAAAACCCCTAGAAACCCTAATAACCCCTAAAAACCAAAAAAATTCCTAAAAACCATAAATATTTATGAAAATGTAAAATACCCTGAAAACCCCCTAAAGAACACAAAAACCCCTAAAAACCATAAAAACACTAAAACCCATAAAAACCCAAAAAATCCACTAAAACTATAAGAACCCTTTAAATCCCTAAAAATGTTTAAAAAAATCTAAAAAACCTTAAACACCCTAACAACTCATAAAATGCTAAAAACAAAAAAAGACACTAAAAACTCTAAAACCCCTTAAAACCCCTAAACCCCCTAAAATTCCCTAAAAACCTAAAAAACCCCTAAAAACCATAAAAATACTAACCCCCCTAAAAATCCATGAAAATTTTAAAAACCCTAAAACCCCAAGAAACCCCTAAAAATCCATAAAACCCCATAAAACCTTAAAAAATCCTAAAAACTAATAAAAATCCTAAAACCCACTAAAAACTCTAAAAACCCATAAAACCCCTAAAAATGCTAAAAAATCTAAAAATCCTTAAAAACATGAAAAGATTCAGAAAAACCATAAAACCCAAAAGAACCTATAAACCCTTAAAACCCCTAAACCCCCATGAAAACCCTAAAATCCCACAAAATCCCTAAAAATGCTAAAAACCCTAAAAATCCAATAAAAATCCATGAAAACGTAAAAAACCATAAAAGGCCTGAAAAACCTCAGAAAACCATAAAAACCCCTAAAACCCATAAAAACCTTAAAAGCCAAAAAACCCAAAAAACCCACTAAAATCATAAAAATCACTTTAAACCCATAAAAATGTTAAAAAACTATAAGAAACCTCTAAAACCCTAAAAAATCATAAAAACCCTAAAACCCAAAAGACCCTAAAAATCATGAAAACCCATCAAAACCCCTAAATACCAGAAAATGAAAAAAACCCCTAAAGACCATAAAAATCCTAAAAACCCCTAAAAATCCATGAAAAGTTAAAAATCCCTAAAAACCCCAATACCCCCTAAAAACATAAAAAACCTTAAAACCCATCAAAACCATAAAAAACCACTAAAAACTCTAAAAACCCTTAAAACACATAAAAACATCAGAAACTCTAAAAAACCATAAAATCCTAAAAAAACACTGTTGAATCTAAAAACCCTTAAAACCCATAAAACCCCTAAAAATGTTTAAAAAATTCTAAAAAACCTTAAAAACCCTAAAAACCCAAAAAAACCCTTGACCCTAAAAAACCTAAAAAATAAAAAAACCGTAAAAACTAATAAAAACCCCTAAAACCCCTCTAAATCATTAAAAACCCTAAAAATCATAAAAAACCTAAAAAAACCCCCAAAATCCCTGAAAATGTAAGAAATCATAAAAACCCTAAAAAATCTTAGAAAACGAAAAAACACCCTAAAACCCTTAAAAAACCCTAAAACCCCATAAAGATCTAAAAGCTCAAAAAACACTTAAAACCCCAGAAAACATTAAAAACCCAAAAAAACCTCTAGAATCCTAAAAAAACTCAAAAAAATCCAAAATACCCAAAAAAGATCTTAAAACCCTGAAAAACCCTAAAACCCCCAAAAAACCATAAACCCACTTAAAATCCCTAAAAACCCTAAAACCCCCCAAAAATCATTAAAAGTCTAAAAACCCTTAAAAATCCACAAAAATGTAAAAAAACCTAAAAACCCTGAAAACCATAAAAACCCATAAAACCTTCAGAAACCTAAAAATCAACAAAACCCCAAAACCCATTAAAAATCTAAAAAACCTTAAAACCCCTATAAACATTAAAAAATCTAAACAATCTTAAAAGGCGGAAAAAACTCAAAAACCCCTAAAAATCGAAAATACCATAAAACCTATGAAAAATGTTAACCCCCCCCTAAATCTCTAAAAACCCTAAAAATTTTGTAAAACCCCCTGAAAATTTTAAAAACCCAAAAAAACCTGAAAAACCTAAAAACCATAAAAACCACTAAAAACCTTAAAAACCCTAAAAAACCATAAAAACCCATAAAACCACTAAAACATCTATAAACCCTTAAAATGTTAAATTTTTTAAAAAAACATTAAAAACCCTAAAATACTAAAAAAACCCTAAAACCACAAAAGACCCTAAAAACCTAGAAAACCCCTACAACCACCTTAAAACCCAAAAAACCCTCAAAATCCCAAAAACCCCTTAAAACCCCTAAAACATTAAAAAACATATAAAAATTTTAAAACTCTAAAAAATGAAAAAAAAACTCCAATACCCCTCAAAATCCCTAAAAACCCTGAAAAACCCAAAAAAAACTCTAAAACCCTAAAACCCACTAAAACTCTAAAAACCCCTAAAAACTATAAAAATACCTAAAACCCATGAAAAAGTAAAAAACCCTAAAACCCTGAAAAATCCCTCTAAACCATAAAACCCTTAAAACCTTAAAAAACACTAAAAAGTTCATAAAACCCTAAAAACCCACTAAAAACTCTAAAAACCCCTAAAAACGTTAAAAAACTCTTAAAAATCGTAAAAACCCTAAAAACACTCAGAAAAACCAGTAAGAACCCAAAAAACCTCTAAAAATATCAAAATCCCTAAAAACCCTAGAAAACACTAAAAACCATAAAAATTAAAAAAAATTGAAAAAACCCCCTTAAAAATCCCAGAAAACATAAAAAACCCAAAAACATAGAAAAACCCCTAAAAACCATAAAACCCTTAAAAACCTTAGAAAACCCTAAAAACCCATAAAACCCCAAAAAACCACTAAAAATCTAAAAACCCTCAAAATCCCTAAAAACATTAAAAAATCTAAAAAAATGTAATAACCATAAAAGACATAAAAGACCCTAAAACCCAAAACACCCTAAAAAAATATGAAAACCCCTAAAAACCAAAAAAAATCCCTTAAAAATCATAAAACCCCACAAAATCCCCAAAACCCTAAAAACCATAAAAATCCTAAAAATCCATAAAAATCCATGAAAACATAAAAAAACCTAAAAACCCTTGAAAACCATAAAAACCCCAAAAACCTTAAAATACCATAAACCCTCTAAAAACCCTATAAACCAAAAAAAATTATAAAAATCCTTAAAACCCATAACAATGTTAAAAACTATAAAAAACCATAAAACCCTATAAAAATAAAAACCCAAAAAGACCCAATAAACCCTTATAAAATATAAAAACCCCAAACCCCTAAGATACCCTAAAAACACTCAATATTTTTATAGTTTTATGGTTTTTTATAGTTTTTAGGTATTTTTAGTGGTTTTATTGTTTTTAGGGGTTTTCTGGGTTTTAGGGACTTTTGGGGTTTAGGGAATTTGTTTTTGAGTTTTTTGGGTTTTTAATGTTTTTTAGTTTTTTAACATTTTTAGGGGTTGTACGTGTTTTTAGAGTTTTTAGAGGTTTTTTATGGGTTTTATGGTTTTTTAGAGTTTTCAATGTTTTTCGGGTTTTTTATGAATTCCATGGGGGTTTAGGGTCTGTTAAATTTTCATGGTTTTAAAGGGTTTTAATGGGATTTTTTAAAGGTTTAGGGATTTTATGGTCTTCTGGTTTTTTTAAGTTTATTTTACAGTTTTTATAATTTTTTAAAAAATTTAACATTTTTATGGATTATAAGGGTTTTTAGAGTTATATTGGTTTTTGAGGGATTTTATGGTCTTCTGGTTTTTTTAAGTTTATTTTACAGTTTTTATGATTTTTTAAAAAATTTAACATTTTTATGGATTATAAGGGTTTTTAGAGTTATATTGGTTTTTGAGGACTTTTATGGGGTTTTGGGGTTTTTAAAGTTTTTAAGGGTTTTTATAGTTTTCAAGAAGTTTTTATGGTTTAAGGGTTTTTTATGTTTTCAAGGATTTTTTGGGTTTTTTTTATTTTTATGGGTTTTGGGGTTTTAGGGATTTGGAGGGTTTTGGGGGCGGTTTTAAGGTAATTTTGGCATTTTAGGTTTTTTTTAGTTTTTAGAGGGTTTCTAAAGCTTTTAAAATTTTTAGGTGTTTTTATGAATTTTTGTGTTTTTAATAAGTTTTAGGGTTTTCATGGGTTTTTATGGTTTTTAAGGTTTTTAGGGGTCTTTATGGTTTTTGGGGGATTTTTAGGGAATTTTTAGGGGTTTTAGGGTTTTTTAAGTTTTCATGGATTTTTTGAGTTAGTATTTTTATAGTTCTTAGGGTTTTTAGTAATTTTGAGGGTTTAGGGATTTTAGGGTGTTTCAGGGTTTTTAGGGTATATTTTGGTTTTTGGGGTTTTTTTAGTTTTAAGGCTCTTTAAGGGTTTATAGAGTTTTTAACTTTTTTAGGGGTTTGAAGGGTTTTCAAGTTTTTTAGTGCTTTTTAGGGGTTTTATGAGTTTTTAGGGGCTTTTAATGTTTTTAGGGGTTTGTTTTCTTTTTTGGGGTTTTTTAGCTTTCTTTCAGGGTTTTTAGGGTTTTTTACATTTTCATGGATTTATTGGGGGTTTTAAGGATTTTCATGGATTTAGGGTTTTTTGGGATTTAGAGGGATTTTAGGGGGTTTTAGGATAATTGTGGGTTTTTTGAGGTTTTTAACATTTTTAGGGTTTTACAAGTTTCTAATGTTTTTAGCAGTTTTTAAGGGTTTAATGGGTTTTTAATGTTTTTAGGGGTTTTATGGTTTTCAGCAGTTTTAGGGGTTTTAGGTTTTTTTAGGGTTTTAGGTTCTTGGGGTTTTATAGGTTTCTGAGTTTTTAGGACTTTAAGGTTTTTTTATATTTTTTTAACTTCTTAATGGTTTTAAGGGTTTTTGGAGTTTTTTTTTGTTTTCTTGGGTTTTTAGGATTTTTAAGGTTTTTATGGGTTTTATGGTTTTGAGGGGGCTTTCATGGATTTTATAGTTTTTTACGTTTTCATGGATTTTTAGGGTTTTTTGGGATTTTTATGGTTTTTTGTGTTTTTAAGGGTTTTTGGGGATGTTGATTTTTTTAGGGTTTTTAGGGAGTTTTTGGGTTTTTAATATTTTTAGAGTTTTTTAGGGTTTTTAGGGTCTTTTGGGTTTTAGGGTTTTTCGAGTTTTTAGGGTTTTAAAGGAATTTTAGATTTTTTTGATATTTTTCGTGCTTTTAAGAGTTTATATAGTGTTTAGTGTATTTAGGGTTTTTTTTTTGTTTTTAGGGTTTTTACGGTTTTTAGGAGTTTTTATTGTTTATAGGTTTTTTTCAGGGTTTTTAAGAATTTTTACATTCTCATGGATTTTTAAGGATATTTAGGCAGAATATTTTTGGGTTTTAGTGGTTTTTTATGGTTCTATGGTTTTTAGGATTTTTGTGGCTTTTAGGGGTTTTCAGGTCTTTTAGGTTTTTTTAAGTTTTCCTGGATTTTAGTTGTTTTTTTTGGATTTTTATGGGTTTTAGGGTTTTTATGGGTTTTTTGGGATTTTGAGGGGTTTTAGAGTTTTCATGGGTTTTTAAGGTTTTTTTGGGTTTTTGAGTTTTTTTTAGTTTTTAGGGTTTTTAAAATTTTTAGAGTTGTTTAACATTTTTAGGGGTTTAAAGGGTTTTTATATTTTTTAGTGGGTATTTGGGTTTTATGGGTTTTTTGGGGATTTATGGTTTTCAGGGTTTTTTAGGGTTTTTAGGGTTTTTATAATTTTTACGTTTTTATGGATTTGTAGGGGTTTTTTAGGATTTTTATGGTTCTTAAAAATTTTGAGGGTTTATAAGGGTTTTCTAGGGTTTTAGGGTTTTTAGGGGATTTGGGGTTTTTTAGGTCTTTTGGGTTTTAAAGGTATTTTTTTGTGTCTTTAGGGTTTTAAGGTTTTTACAATTTTCTAACATTTTTGGTGTTTTAAGGGTTATTAGTGTTTTTATTAGTTTTTGTTATTTTTATGGGTTTTGATGGGTTTTTATAGTTTCAAGCGTTTTTCAATATTTTTAGGGGTTTTTATGTTTTCATGGATTTTAAGGGTTTATTATTATTATTTTTTTGTTTTTAGGGGTTTTTAGGGTTATTGTGGGGTTTCAGGTTCTCTCAGGGGTTTTCATTGGTTTTTAGGAGTTTCCGGTTCTTTTGGGGTTTTAGGGATTTTTATCAGTTTTTTAGGGGTTTTAAAGTTTCTTAGAGTTGTTAAATTTTTTAGGGATTTTAAGTATTTTTAAAGTTTTTAGTGATTTTTAGGGGTTTTTTGGGTTTTTAGGGTTTTTATGATTTTAAGGATTCTTATGTTTTTTATGTATTTTTTTATGACTTTAAGTGTCTTTAGGGGTTTTTAGTGTTTTTTATGGTTTTTTGGGTTTTTAGGTTTCTTAGGGATTTTAAGGGGTTTTAGGGTTTTTTAAGTTTTTAGTGTTTTTAAGGTTTTCTCAAGTTTTTTATCATTTTAGGGGTTTTAAAGGTTTTAAGGGGTTTTATAGTTTTTTGTGTTTTTTTGGTGTATTTATTGGTTTTTAGGGTTTTAGGGGGTTTTATGGTTTTTAAGGGGTTTTCAGGTTTTTTAGGTTTTCATGGATTTTTTGAGATTTTTTGGATATTTATAGTTTTTTGGGTTTTTTGGGATTTTGAGGGTTTTATAGGGGGTCTAGGTGTTTTTTGGGTTTTTAGTGTCTTTTGGGTTTTAGTGTTTTTTTGAGTATTTTAGGGTTTTATGTTTTTTAGAGTTTTTTAACTTTTTATGGGTTTTAAAGGTTTTTAGAGTTTTTTTGGGGTTTTTAGGGTTTTTTAAGGTATTTAGGGTATTTTAATTTTGTCATTTATTTTTAGGGTTTGTATGGTTTTTTATTTTTTTATGGATTATTATGTTTTTTTAGATATTTTGGGGTTTTTAGGGTTTTTCATTGATTTTTAGGGGTTTTCAGGATTTTTTGGGTCTTTTGGGTTTTGTGTTTTTAAAGTTTTTTAGGGGTTTTGAGGGTTTTTAGATTTTTTTTAACATTTATCAGAGTTTTAAGGATTTTTCTAGTTTTTAGTTGTTTTAGGGATTTTATGGGTTTTTAGGGTTTTTTATGGTTTTGGGTGGTTTTATGGTTTTAAGGGGTTTTCAAGGTTTTCAGGTTTTTTTATGTTTTCATGGATTTCTAGTGTTTTTTTTGTATTTTTATGGTTTTAGGGGTTTTATGCATTTTGTGGTTTTTTAGTATTTTTCAGGGGGGTTTTAGAGTCTTTAGTGGATTTTTATGGTTTTTATGGGTTTTTAGGGTTTCTTAAGGTTTTTAGGGTCTGTTTTTGTTTTTTAGGTTTTTTAGGGTTTTTTACATTTTCATAGATTTTTATGGATTTTTAGGATTTTTATGGTTTTATTATTTTTTAGGGTTTAAAGGGATTTTGAGGGTTTTAGTAAATTTAAGGGGGGTTTTAGGGGTTTTATAGTTTTTCAGGGTTTTTATAGGATTTTGGATTTTTTTTGATTTTTTAGGGTTTTAGAGGTTTTTTTGATTTTTTTAGTGTTTTTAGGGGTTCAAAGGGTTTTTAGAGTTTTTAGTATTTTTAGGGTTTTTATGGGTTTTCGGGTTTTTATGGTTTTTTGGGGTGTTTATGGTTTTAGGGGATTTTCAGAGTTTTTAGGGATTTTTACATTTTCATTGATTTTTATGAGTTTTTTATGTTTTTTATATTTTTTTAGGTTTTTAGGGGGTTTTAGTGATTTTGAGATTTTTAGAAATTTTATGGGATTTTTAGGGTTTTTTTGGGTCCTTTTGTGTTTTAGGGATTTTTTTATGTTTTTAGTTTTTTTAAGGTTTTTAGAGGTTTTAAACTTTTTTAGAGGATTTAACGATTTTTAGAGTTTTTAGAGGTTTTTTTGGGTTTTCTGGTATTTTTTGGTTTTCAGGTGGGTTTTAGGGTCATTAGGGTTTTTTACATTTTCATGGATTTTTTAGGGTTTTTAGGAATTTTATGGTTTTTTGGGTTTCTTAGGGGTTTTAGGGATTTTGAGGGGATTTCAGGGTTTTTAGGGGTTTTAAGGAATTTAGGTTTTTAGGGTTATCATTGTCTTTTGGGGATTTTAGGGGATTTTTTGATTTTTTTTGGCTCTTAATGTTTTTTTATATTTTTTAATATTTTTAGTGTTTTAAAGGGGTTTTAGTGGATTTTAGTGTTTTTATTGGTTTTTATTGTTTTTTAAGGTTTTTAGGGGTTTAATCATTTTCAAGGGTATTTCAGGGTTTTTAAGGGTTTTTATATTTTCAAGGATTATTAGGAGTTTCTTAAGACTTTTATGGTTTTTAGGTTTTTTAGGTTTTTAGGGATTTTTTTCTGTTTTTACGTTATTTCAAGGGGTTTTAGGGTTTCTAGGGTTATTCAGGGTTTTAGGGTCTTTTGGGGTTTTAGGGTTATTTTGAGTTTTTAGGTTATTTACGGTTTTGTAGAGTTTTGAACGTTTTTAGGGGTTTTAAGGGATTTTAGATTTTTTTAGTGTGTTTTATAGTTTTTATTTGGTTTCAGGGTGTTTTATGGTTTTTATGGGTTTTTATGGTTTTTAGGGTTTTCTATGGTTTTTGTGTTTTTAGGTTTTAATGGAATTTTAGGTGTTTCTAGGATTTTTATGGTTTTCTAGGTTTTTAGGGTTTTTAGAGAATTTGAGGGTTTTTTTTATTTTTCATGGGTTTTAAGGGTTTTTTCGGGTTTTTATGGTCTTTTTCAGTTTTTATGGTATTGTTTGAGTTTTTAGGGTTTTAATGTTTTAAGTGTTTTAATGGGTTTTATTAGTTTTTAGGGATTTTATGGGTTTTAGGGGTTTTAAGGTTTTTAGGGGTTTTTATTGTTTTCATGGGTTTTAAATGTTATTAGGGTTTCTATGTTTTTCTGAATTTTTAGGGGTTTTTAGTATTTTTATGGTTTTTTTTGGGGGGGGGGGGGTTAATGTTTTTAGGGATTTTGAGGGGTTTTAGTGGTTCTCATGGTTTTTTAGGGTTTTTAGGTTTTTAAAAGTTTGTTGTGTCTTTTTGGGTTTTTCGGGTTTTTTTTGAGTTTTTTAGGGTTTTAAGGTTTTTTTTATTTTTTTAATTTTTTGGTTGGTTTAAATGGGTTTTAGAGTTTTTAAGGGTTTTTGACATTTTAATGGATTTTTTTTGTTTTTGGATTTTTATTATTTTTAGGGTTTTTAGGGATTTTGAGGGTTTTTAAGATTTTCAAGGGTTTTTGGAGTCTTTACGCGTTTTTAAGGGTTTGAGGGTCTTTTTTTGGGTTTTAGGGTTTTTTTGGTTTTTAGGGTTTTAATTTTTTTAGATTTTTTTGACATTTTTTTGGATTTTAAGGGTTTTTAGAGTTTTAGTGGTTTTTAAGGTTTTTTTAAGGTTTTTAGGGATTTTTATGTTTTTAGGGGTTTTTTGGTCCTTTAGGGTTTTTACAATTTCATGTATTTTTTAGGGTTCTTTTATTTTTATGGTTTTTAGATTTTTTTAGGGTTTTTAGAGATTTTGAGGGTTTTTTAGGTTTTTCAGGGTTTTAGGGTCTTTTGGGTTTTTAGTATTTTTTTTTTGAGTTTTAAGGGTTTTTAATTTTTTTTATTGTTTTTTAACGTTTTAGTGGTTTTAAGGATTTTTAGAGTTTTTAGTGATTTTAGTGTTTTTTAAGGTTTTTAAGGGCTTTAGGGGCGATTATGTTTTTCATGAATTTTCAGGGTTTTTTGGGTTTTTTATGTTTTCATACATTTGAGTTGTTTTTAGGATTTTTATATTTTTAGGGATTTTAGGGATTTTGAGGTGTTTTAGGGTTTTTCAGTTAGTTTTTGGGGTTTTTAGGTTTTTATGATTTTTTGGGTTTCTAGGGGTTTTTTCGATTTTTTTAGGGTTTTTATGAATTTTTAGAGTTTTTAACATTTTAAGGGTTTAAAGGGTTTTTAAAGTTTTAGTGGGTTTTAGGGTTTTTATGGGTTTTTTTGGTTTTTTAGGGTTTATAAGGTTTTCATGGTTTTCAGGGTTTTTTAGGGTTTTTAGGGTTTTTTACATTTTCGTGGATTTTTAGGGGGGGTTTGGATTTTTATGGTTCGTAGAGTTTTTAGGTTTTTTAGAAACTGTGTTGGTTTTTAGTATTTTTAGGGGTTTTCAGGGTTTTTTAGTTCTTTTTGGGTTTTTAGGGTTTTTTTGAGTTTTTATGGATTTAAAGGTTTTTGAGATTTTTTTAATGTTTTTAGGGGTTTTAAGGGTTTTTTTAGTTTTTCATGGGTTTTAGGGGTTTCATTTGTTTTTAGGTGTTTTTATGGTTTTTAGGGGGTTTTCAGGGTTTTTTTATGTTGTCATAGATTTTTAGTGGTTTTTTAAGAATTTTATGGGTTTTTTATTTTTTGGAATTTTGAGGGTTTTTAAGGTTTTTCAAGGGTTTATAAGAGTTTTAGGGATTTTCATTTTTTTCATGTATTTTTGGATTTTTAAGGGTTTTTTGAGTTTTTTATGATTTTTATGTTTTTTAGATTTTTTAACGTTTCTCTGTGTTTTAAGGGTTTTTAGAGTTTTTAGTGGGTTTTTAGGGTTTTGATGGGTTTAAATGTTTTTTAAGTTTTTTAGGGGTTTTTCAAGTTTTTAGTGTTTTTATGTTTTCATGGATTTTACAGATTCTTTATGATTTTTATGTTATTTAGGGGTATTTGGGGGTTTTAAAGGTTTTTATGATCTTTTTGGGTTTTAGTTTTTTTTATTATTTATTATTGTTTTAAGTTTTCTTAGAGTTTTTAGGTGGTTTTTAGTGTTTTTAAGGTATTTTTAGGGTTTTTAAGGATTTTGAAGTTGTTTAGGGGTTTTCAGGGGTTTTTTGGTTTTTTGGGTTTTTATGGGTTTTTTTTAATCTTTTTGGGTTTTTAAAGTTTTTTTAGAGTTTTTAACGTTTTTAGGGTGTTTAAGGGTTTTTATAGGTTTAGTGGTTTTCAGGGTTTTTATGAGTTTTTAGGGTTTTTTAGGTTTTTGGGGTTTTATGGTTTTTTAGGGGTTTCTCTGGGGTTTTTTAGGGTTTTTTAAATTTTCATGGATTTTTAGGGGTTTTTAGGATTTTTATGGTTTTTAGGGTTTTTTAGGTTTTTAGGGATTTTGAGGGGTTTTTGGGTCTTTTTGTGTTTTTAGGGTTTTTAAGGCATTTAGAGTTTTATACATTTTAAGGGGTTTTAGGGGTTTTTCGAGTTTTAGTGGTTTTTAGGGTTTTTATGGGATTTTAGTGTTTTTATGGTTTCGAGTGGTTTTTATGGTTTTTAGGGGTCTTTTAGGGTTTTTTACATTTTCAAAGATTTTTAGGGTTTTTTAAATTTTTATGCTTTTTAGGGGTTTTTAGGGTTTTAAGGGATTTTGGGGGTTTTATTATTTTTAGGGTTTTTACGGTTTTTAGGATTTTTCAATGTTTTTAGGGACTTTTTGGGTTTTAAGGTTTTTTTTAGGTTTTTAGGGATTTTAAGTTTTTTAGTGTTTTTAGGGGTTTTAAAGGTTTTTATAGTTTTTAGTGTATTTTTAGGGGTTTTATGTGGTTTTAGGATTTTTTTTAATATTTTTAGTGTTTTTATTGTTTTTAGAGGCTTTTTAGGCCTTTTAAGGTTTTTTACATCATCATAGACTATTAGGGTTTTTTTCGATTTTTATGGTTTTTATGGTTTTTTAGGGTTTTTAGGGTTTTGGGGGTTTTTAGGGATTTTGATCGGTTTTATGGTTTTTAGTGATTTTTAGAGGTTTTTAAGGTTTTTTTAAGTTTCTTAGTGTATTTATGGGTTTTTAGAGTTTTTTAACATTTTTAGAAATTTTAAGGGTTTTTAGAATTTTTAGTGGTTTTCAATGTTTTTATAGGTTTTTGGGGTATTTTACATTTTCCTTGATTTTTAGGGGTTTTTAATTTTTTTTTAGTTTTTAGGGTTTTTTACGGTTTTTAGCGATTTTGAGGTTTTTCCAGATTTTTTAGGGTTTTTAGGGCTTTTAGGGGTTTTTGGGTTTTTGGCGTCTTTTTAGGTTTATAGGATTTTTTTGATTATTTTAGGGTTTTAAAGGTTTTTTTGAACTTTTTAACGTTTTTAGACGGTTTAAGGGTATTTAGAGATTTTAGTGGGGTTTTTTGGTTTTTTGGTTTTTTAGGGTTTTTAAGGTTTTTAGGTGTTTTTATGGTTTCCCGGGGTTTTTTAGGGTTTTTAGGGTTTTTAAAATTTTCATGGATCTTAATGTTTTTTTAGGATTTTTATGGTTTTATGGTTTTTTAGGGTTCTTAGGGATTTTGCGGGGTTTTTAAGTGTTTTGGGGTTTTTAAGGGTTTTATGGTCTTTTGGGTTTTTAGGTTTTCTTGAGATTGTTAGGGGTTTTAAGGGGTTTTAGAGTTTTTTAACATTTTTAGTGGTTTTAGGGTTTCAAGATTCTTTAGTGGTTTTTAGGTTTTTATGGGTTTTTAGGTTTTTATGGTTGTTAGGTGTTTTTATGGGTTTCACCGGGTTTTTAGGGTTTTAGCATTTTTTTCATTTTCACGGATTCTTTTGGGAATTTTTTGGATTTTTATGGTCTTTTGGGGTTTTTAGGGTTTTATAGATTTTATGTATTCTTAGGGTATTCTTGGGTTTTTAGGGTTTTCCATAGTTTTTAGGGTTTTTACGATTTTTTCCAGTTTTTTATGGTTTTTAAGGTTTTTTAATGTTTATAGGGCAAGGAAGGTGTGGGGTCGGGCTATTTTCGACCCCCCCCCCCCCCCCCCCGCCCAAATTTATTAGCAAAAAAAGATGCAGCAGACAAGGGAGGGGAGGGGTGAGACGACCCACACCCAAAAAACCTGAACAACCCCAAACCCAAAAACCCAAAAAACAAAAAAGCACACAAAATCCAAGCAGCAACCATCACCATCATTCAGTATCCCTCAGTTGAGTTCCCACCATCCATCGCCTCCTTGCCATGTAGATCCCTCTCCATTATAATATAATTACCAGCACCAAAATCATCAGCATTACCTTTATCACATCCCAACCAAATAGCATCATCAACATCACCTTCACTGGCATCACCTTCATCACATCCATCCAAACAGTACCCATCACCCAACTTAGATTCATAACCATCACCTCCTGACCAATCATCTTCCATCCTTTCACACCTAGCAGCACAACTATATACATAGGAAGACTAGCACCTATGCTTCGATCCAATCCGAAACACCCAAAACTTCTTGTTCAGACCCATAACCATATAGCCCTTCCAATGACCCAGTTCAATATCCAGCACCAGCAGCAACTCACATCTAAACCAACCATAACTCAGGAAATCACAGTCCAACATAGCAGCCACACAACACCACTTAACCACCCTTTCATCAACAACATAAAACAAAAATGAAACTGAGGAACTAGAAGAATGAACCTGTATTTTTTGCACCAACTGATGCCAAGCCAAATTGAAATCCCACACCAGAGAATTGTTCATGCCACCACCAATCCAACGTAACTTCCTCTACATCTGATGCATCCCCTGTTGGGACCAGTCACGCCCACCACCTAGACCGTAAAACTACCGGAAAGAGAACCTAATGCAGCCCATCATCCTGCCACACTATTAATCATTATCTAGTGATTCAATCCAGAAAAAATACCAACTAGCTCCGGCTCCACTCTAAGCACACAAAAAATGCAAAGCGCAAAAAGAAGCGCCACGACTAGATCCAGCTCCATGAAAAGTGAAAAGATCAGATGTTGTCCACTCCTCCTAGATCTTTATCACCGTGTGAAGGAAAAACCAAATCCAACTGACTCCTCCAAAAAACTGCAACACCATATTCCAGGGGGTCGAGATCTGCCCCAAAAAACTGAGGAACTGAAAAACCGCACTCCGGGAAGACCCAATCCAACCATCACCTCCATGGATATTTAGCACCGCATAGAGTTTTCAGGGTTTTTTCTAGGGTTTTTGTGTTTTAGGGTTTTCAGGGTTTTTAAGGACTTTTTTGTGGTTTGAGGTTTTTTGAGTTTTTATGGGTTTTAAGTGTTTTTAGAGTTTTTTATATTTTTGAGTGGTTTTGATGGTTTTTATATTTTAGGTGGGGTTTTAGGGTGTTTATGGGTTTTTATGATTTTTAGGGCAAGGAGGATTCAAGGGTTGGGCTATTCCCAACCCCCCCAAATTTATTAAGAAGAAAAAAGACACAATAGACAAGGGAGGGGAGGGTTCAAACGACCCACACCAAAAAACGCTTCACAGTAAAAGACCCAAAAAATCAAAAAAGAAAACAAAAACAGAGAAAAGACACAAAAAAACACAATAGCAGCTTCCACACATCTTTTCCAGCTAACACCAGCATCCAGCACCAATACCAAACATCACAGCCAAGCAGCAGAGACAACACTTCCAATCCAATACTAGCATCCAACACCAATACCAAAAAACACACAAAAGCCAACCAAGGCAGACATCCAGAAACCTTATCAGTAGTACCTCCCAGTCAAACAGCAACCCGTATCTCACATCACATATTCCATCATCCATCACCTTCATCATCAGCATCCTCTTCAACACATTCTAGGGCCAGGGTAATCCTCCCATCCAAGCAGCAGATAGTAACTGGCAGCATAATTACAAACATCCAGTAATACCAAAGAAGAAATCTCCCAGCATGTCATTGCTCATATTCCAGCAACCAACATCTCCTAACCAAGCATAAACATCAGTATCCTCTTAATCCATCCAATCATCCATCCAACATGTCAGATTCCAAAGGATAGCACACATCTGACCAGTCAGACAGTAAGCAGCACTTGACCAACACCTGGCAGTAGCAAAATAGGACCACTAGCTTCTGTGCCTCAAACCAAACCGCAGCACCCAAACCACCATGTTCAGACCCAAAACCAAGTAGCCCATCACCTACAAACTAGCATCCAGTATCGTCAGCAACACACATCCACAACCACCACGACCAGAGCACCAGCAATTGAAAAAACCGAAGACAAACATGAACCATAGAAAAGGATAATTACCTGCAAAGCAGTCCGATAAAAACCAGATTTTCAAACCTCCAAAGAAAGGAAGAGCACAGAACCACCAAGACAGCGTAACATAATCCAGAAATGCCATCACAGAACATGAGAACAAACCTATATCGGAAGCACAAGATGAAAATATCCCCACTATGTCTGACTTCCAGACCAAGCCCCCCCTGCCGGATCTGCTGAGAAAACGCCACCATGCTGCATCATGGACCTCCACCTTTTCTGTAAACCATCACAGATCAGGCCATAAGAGAAGCTGTATCTGGCATAAAATACCTCGGATCCTCACCACACTTTGAAAGGAAAGCTGAAAGGGCCTGAGTAACCAAGATCTGACTACCTCACAACATCCCATCGATGTGGCCCACCATCCTTCATTGAGCTGCAAGAAAGCCGAAGCTGGAAAACCCTGTATCTTCTTATGAAGAGAATATTTCAGATCCACTGAAACCAAAGAAAGACGACGCCAAATACAAGCCAAGTCAATGCCTCCCTTGCCAGATCCCCTCAAAAACCACGCAGATCTGAGAAGAGGAAGCTCGAGGTAGCCTTTGACCGCAAGAACAAGATCCGATGTCCACACATCCAGAACCACCAGACTTAAAGAAAAACCAGAAGCAGAACCTTTGATGCCGAGAAAACTACCAAATCCTGACGCAGTCGAGAGCCTCCAAAATCATCCACCGTCAAGGATCAACACTGCAAGCCAAAGAAAGTCACAACTGATAAGCCAATCCTTATCATGAACAGACCAGAAGACGAATCCACCATGAGAAGATGCTAGAAATCGTGACGTCGGGAGGAACCCAAGCGAGTGTGGTGGCATTTTTCCAACTAGTCTATGATTTTTAGGGTGTTTTATGGTTTCTAGTTGTTTTCTTGATTTTTAGGTGGTTTTATGTTTTCAGGGATTTTTTAGTATTATTATGGTTTTTAGTTTTTTAGGGTCTTTAGGTGTTTTCAGGGGTTTTAGGATTCTTCAAAGGTTTTTAGGGGTTTTCTTGGGTTTTAGTGGTTTTATGGGTTTTTATGGGTTTTTTGGGTTTTTTGAGGTTTTTCGGGGTTTTATAGTTTTAATGGGGGTTTCAGGGTTTTTAGGGTTTTTAAAATTTTCATGGATTTTAGGGGTTTTTTAGGATTTTTTGGGTTTTTTGGGTTTTTTGGGTTTTTATGGTTTTTAAGAATTTTGGGGGGTTTATGGGTTTTATTCATTTTTAGGGGTTTTCATATTTCTTAGGGTCTTTTGGGTTTTTAGGGTTTTTTTGAGTTTTTTCAAGGCGTTAAAGGTTTTTATAGTTTTTAACATTTTTAAGGGTTTTATGGGTTTTCATGGTTTTTTACAGTTTTTAGGGGTTTTTTGGTTTTTAGGGGTTCTGGAGGTTTTAGTATTTTTTACATTTTCATAGTTTTTATGGGTTTTTTTAGTATTTTTATTATTTTAGGGGTTTTTGAGGGTTTTCAAGGATTTTTAGGGTTTTTAGGGTTTTTAAAGGGGTTTAAGTTTTTCTTTTTTTTCGGGTTTTTAGGGGTTTAAAGGTTTTTAGAGTTTTTTTAACATTTTTAGGGGTTTAAAGGGTCTTCAGAGTTTTTAGTGGGGTTTAAGGGTTTTTATGTGTTTTAGTGGTTTTTAAGGATTTCAGGGTTTTATGGTTTTGGGATGTTTTTCAGGGTTTTTAGGATTTTTATGTTTTAATGGATTTTTAGGGTCTTTTGGTCGAGAGGATGGGAGGTCGAACTCATCACACCCTTTTATGGGGAATTATTTCTTACTCTGGGACTCTCTTATAGATTTAAGATACGTTCATGAATCCTTCATTAATTCCCAAGTATGATGTGAGTTATCCCAATATTGGTAATCAATTATTAGAATTTGTGGAATTCAGAATCATCTGTATGTATTTGTGGTTATTCATTGAGGGAGATATCTATATGTATTTGAGGTTCTCCTTCAATGGTATCTAATCATATAATACTTAGATATTCTTTGGCTGTTATTACGATGATGCTAGTTTTTTATCCACACAGTGGGGAACTCTTGAGTTTATTGTTATCTAGGTCGAAAAATGTTACTCTAGAGTTTATCGTCGTATAAGTAGACATGAATTGTTTGATGTTGGGAGTCAAACCTGTAAATGTGCTTCCTATGTATCCTTGCGAAAGGAATTAGAACCCACCTAGTTCGGTTCCAATTAATGGGGAACATCATACCTTTTAAGGTTGTGTGATGAGGATCCAAATGTACAGTTTAACGTCATGTGGAAAGGATGTCTAGGTGGAAGGTGCCTGATAAAATACTAGTGTGGGACTTATGCCAAAATAGCCTAAGGAACTTGGAAGGGATAAGAGTTTCTAAGTTAAATTAGACCTTGCTAGGGATATGGCCCAAAATAACAGGTTCATTTAGGATGTTGGGTATGAACCTCGAGGAGGCTTCCTTTGTATCCCATTTTAATGAGAATTAAAGCCCACATATTTTGTTAGTGAGGACCCACGCCTATGGAGGCCCTCAAGGGTATGTCTCAAAGGAGAGTATGACCCTTTGAGATGATTGGTTTGGGATTACTCTTGAAAAGGATATCCCCTATAAAGGGACCATGGGGGATGTTTTCGCTCAAGGTGATTTGGGGACTTAACCAAGGTTTACTACTGAGGAGGATAATTGGATTAAGGGAATTATGACTGGAGCTTATTCCTATGGAGGATTCCCATTGATCTCGGATCCTAAGTGGCTTTTCTACATATCCCGGTTAATAGGAATTAGAGTTGTCATAGTTCAGTCTTTCAGGTGGATTGTGTGATTTTCATGATCATCATGAACCTCTAATCCCATGTGATTCATGCTTGGTGTGAGAAACAAAAGGAAGTAGAAGATTTGACAAACCGCGTGATTTTCCTCCTTTTCTGGTGGAAGAGGTTGGGGCTACGATGGAAGATGCCGGAGCTACGGTGGAAGATGAGAAGGACGATGGCGGAAGAGACCGAGGAGACCATTGGAGAAACTGGGGGTACAAAATCTACCTATTCACTTTACATTAGACATAGGTCCAAAGTAAGGAATAAAAGTTAAAAATGACGAGGTGTGAGGGGAGTGGTCTTGGGTACCCATCCACTCTCTGAATCAGTGGCAAGGAGGCAGAAAGGAGAAAAAAGTAAAACTCCTGCAAGAAAATCTAGGGGATTACACCAGGATGGCTACCCTAAAATTGGTCACATGGTGAGGGAGGATGATGTTATTCCATGTCAAAAGGATATGTAGGTATAATCCTCACCATCCCTACTATGAACTGGAGGATCTGGATCTCATAGATGAGAAGGGACGAACAAAGTCCTATCCCCAGAATCTAAGACTGATAACTCCTTAACACTGTCCCTAGGGTAAGGGTTCTCATGGCCATAGGTATAAAAACTCACATGCACCCTATGAACCCTGACCATCCAACCAAAAAAGTGTGGGAAACCTATGACCATAGGAATACAAACCCAAATGGAGGACACGCTGATGTGCCACTTTTCATGGTTGCGAAAGTTCAGGTGTCTCGGTGGAGGTTTTATCTTGGTCCCTTTCAGATAAGGGAACCAAGGAGAGATGATCTCTTCCATAGGTGGATTTAGAAGAGGGATCAAAGGATGACTCATGTAGGTTTTGGTTTAAGGTGTTTGGTGTAGGTATGTCATTTAGGTGGGCCATGTTGGGATTATGAGGAACTAAATGTGCATTGCGTAGGTGATAGGCCTATGCAAGCTGGATACGCCTTGATTAATAGGCTATTGGGATGACAACACTTGGATGAGGCTTTAGTCAAGACACCTTGGGACTCCTCTGGTGTTCCTAAAAAGGTATCTCGTAGGTCCCCTGTTTAGGTGAGGATGGTACTCATGTAGGTGTCTTATGTATTTAGACCCTTGTACTTGATCTTGATTATCCCCTTAAATCTCTCTTCTCTCACATTTTGGAGAGCTACTTAAGAAATTTTGGGAGACCTGGGAAATGGGGCTGCACAATGAGATCTATGAGGTTTCTTATGATTTTTCAGTTGTTCAAATGAGGATCCCAAGGGTCCTATTTATAGTAAAGCAGGGGACCTGATAGAAGGAAGTTATCAGCATAGGTCCACCTCATAGTGCCTCTTAGGCTGTACTGGAAGGAGCTGTATTGGCCTATTGGTGCATAGGTGTTATGCATGTAGGTCCAATGGGACATTTCTCTTAACTTCTCTTAACATCCTTTGATAATTTAACGTATTCAAGATTCCCTTTATGATCCTTTTCCCCTCCTTTATCAAAAGGGAGCGTCAATATTTTTTTTGGGTTTTTAGGGTTCTTTTGGTTTTTTAGGTTTTTTTTTTGTGTTTTTTAGGATTTTTAGGATTTTTTATAATTTTTAATAGTTTTAAGGGTTTTTTGAGTTTTAAGTGGTTTTAGCATTTTTATGGGTTTTTAGGGGTTTTAAGGTTTTTAAGGATTTTTATAGTTTTTTGGGGTTTGTCAGGGTTTTTATTTTTTTTAGGTCTTCATGGTTTATTAGGGTGTTTTAGGATTTTTATGGTTTTTAGGGTTTTTTAGGGGTTTTAGGGATTTTAGGGGGTTTCAGTGGTTTTTATGGTTTTGAGAGTTTTGAGGGTCTTTTAGATTTTTAGGGTTTTCTTTTGAGTTATTAGGGGTTTAAAGGGTTTTTATATTTTTTAATGACTTTATGGGTTTTACGAGTTTTAGAGCTTTTAGTGGTTCTTTAGGTTTTTATGGGTTTTTTGTGTTTTAAATGTTTCTTGGTGTTTTTTTGGTTTTAAGGTAATTTATTGGGTTTTTAGGGTTTTTTAAGTTTTCATGGATTTTAGGGGGTTTTATGGTTTTTATGTTTTTTAGGTGTTTTTGGTATTTTGAGGGGTTTTAGAAATTTTAAGCGGTTTTTAGGTGTTTTAGGGGGCTTCGTGGTTTTTAGGGTCTTTTAGGGGTTTTAGGGTTTTTTTGATAGTCTTTTTAATGTTTTTTAGAGTTTTTTAATGTTCTTAAGGGTTTCAAGGGTTTTTAGAGTTTTTAGTATATTTTTAGGTTTTTTATATTTTTTCTGCTTTTTAAGGTTTTTATGGGTATTTATGGTTTTCATGGGTTTTCAGGGTTTTTAGGGTTTTTTACATTTTCATAGATTTTTTGGGGTTTTTTAGGTTTTTTATGGTTTTAAATGTTTTTTAGGGTTTTAAAGGTTTTTAGGGTTTTCAGGGATTTTGAGGGGTTTTTCATGTTTTCATGGGTTATTTGGGGTTTTAGGGATTTTCAGGGTTTTAGGGTCTTTTTGGGTTTTTAGGGTTTTTTTGAGTTTTTATGGTTTTTTATATTTTTTATAGTTTTTTAACATTTTTAGGGGTTTTAAGGGTTTTTACTATTTTAGTTATTTTGAGGGTTTTAATGGGGTTTTAGAGCTTTTATGGGTTTTATGGTTTTCATGGGTTTTTAGTGTTTTTTACGTCTTCATGGATTTTTATGGGGTTTTTAGAAATATTGTGTTTTTAGTGTTTTTATGGAATTTATGTATTTTTTGGTTTTTTATGTATTTTCAAAGGTTTTGGGGGGGTTTTTAGGGTTTTCCAGATCTTTTTTAGGGATTTTTTTGAGTTTTTAGTGTTTTTAAGGTTTCTTAAAGTTTTTAACATTCTTAGGGTTTTGTAGGTTTTTATAATTTTTAGTATTTCTTAGTATTTTTCTTGGTTTTTAGGGTTTTTAGGGTGTTTTATGGTTTTCAGAGGTTTTCCAAGATTTTTATGGGTTTTTACGTTTTCATTATTTTTAGGGATTTTTATGATTTTTTCTATTTTTTAGGGTTGTTAGGTACTTTTTGGGCTTTAATGGTTTTTAGAGTTTTCTAAAATTTTTAGGGGGAGTATAAGGGTTTTTAGAATTTTTTGTGGTTTTCTGGGATTTTTTTTTCAGTTTTTTGGGTTTTCATAAGATTTTTAGGGATTTTATGGTTTTTAGAATTTTTTACGTATTCATGGATTTTTAGGGCTGTTTTAGGATTTTTATGGTTTTTAGGAATTTTTAGGGATTTGAGAGATTTGGAGGGTTTTTGCGGGTCTTCATGTGTTTTAGGGGTTTTAGAGTCTTTTGTGTTTTTAGGGTTTTTTTAGTTTTTTAAAGTTTTTACATTTTTTATATTTTTTAATGTTTTAGGGGTTTTTATAGTTTTTAGTGGTTTTATGGGGTTTTAGGGTTTCTAAAGTTTTTAGGGTTTTTATGGTTTTCAAGAGTTTTCACGGTTTTCGGGGTTTTTACGTTTTCATGGATTGGGGGGGTAGGAATTTTATGGGTTTTAGGGGTTTTAGGGTATTTAAGGTTTTTTTGGATTTTGAGTGTTTTTAGGAAGTTTTAGGAGTTTTTAGGGTTATTATGGTTCTTTTGGGTTTTTTTTGGGTTTTTAAGGTTTTTTGGAGTTTTTTAGGGTTTTTAAGGTTGGTTAGATTTTTTAAACATTTTTAGAGGTTTTAAGGGTTTTATGTGTTTTTGGGTTTTTTAATGTTTTTATGGGTTTTTATGGTTTTTATGGGGTTTTTAGGGTTAGATTTTTTTACATTTTCATTGATTTTTAGAGTGTTTTTTGGATTTTTATGGTTTTCTGGTATTTTAGGGTGTTTTGGATTTTTAAGGGTTTTTAGGGTTTTTACTATTTTTTAGGATTTAAAATGTTTTTAGGGGTTAAATGGTTTTTAGAGTTTTTAGTGGTTTCTTAGGCTTTTTATTGATTTTTAGGGTTTTTAGGGTTTTTGTGTTTTCATGGATTTTTTGGTGTTTTTATGATTTTTATAGATTTTATGGTTTCATGATATTTATAGGGATTTTGAGGACTTCAAGTGGTTTTTTGGTTTTTTTGGGGTTTTAGGGTTTTTAGGGTCTTTTGGGATTTAGGATTTTTGTAAGTTTTTATGTTTTTAATTTTTTTTTAAATTTTTTAACATTTTTATGTGTTTAAAGGGTTATTAGAGTATTTAGTGGTTTTTATGGTTTTTATGGGTTTTGGGGGTTTTTTATGTTTTTTGAGTTTTTTATGGTTTTCAGTGGTTTTAAGGGCTTTTACATTTTCATGGATTTTTTGTGGATTTTTAGTATTTTCATGGTTTTTATGGTTTTTAGGGATTTTGAGGTTTTTTAGAGTTTTCGGTGTTTTTTAGTGTTTTTAGAGAGGGTTTTTTGAGTTTTTATGGGTTTAAAGGTTTTTAAGAGTTCTTTTAAATGTTTTTAGGGGTTTAAAGGGTTTGCAATGTTTTTAGTGGTTTTTTAGGTTTTTAGGGGTTTTTAGGGAAAGGAAGGCACGGGACCAGGCATGCCTGATCCCGCAAATATTATTCCAAGAAGAAATAACAAACAGAGTGCTACAAAGGGGTAACATAACCGGGTGTGCATCTCACCCCTTAAGTCAGAGACCACAAACAAAGAGCAGGAGGGCGTGGCAATGAAGGACCACAAAGAGCACCTCACCGCAATGGCCAGTTTGGAAAGGGCGTCTACAACCATATTCTCTTCCTGATAGGCATGTGTCACAGTGAGATTCATCCTCTATCACATGGTGAGACAACCCATCCATTGAGTGAGGATCCTCCAGTGAGCACACCTAGATCTGTTCTTAAGAGCATTCACGACAAGCATGGAGTCAGATTCTACCCACAGGAAGCTCCACCCAAAGATGACAACATACTCAATTTCCTTTATCATGGCCCAAAGTTCAGCTTCAAATAAACATCCATCACCAATGAAGTGATGGAAGCATCCTTTGACGAAGCCCCTATAGGTGAAAAAAAATCCACCGCACCCGACAGGACCTAGCGAACCCAGGGCTGCACCATCCATGTTAACCTTAATCCAAGAGGGGAGTGGAGGGATCCATCAAATAAACTTTGGGACCATTGGATTTTTTTCCCTTCTAGAGATGCCAAGAAGCCGAAGAATGATGATCTTGCTAACATAATTCTCCATCGAGCCTGTCTGTATGTGGGAAGCTGCATAGATAGCCCTGTAGATCATCACCACACTTCCATGAACGGAGATCCATTTATTATTAAAGGTGACCGCATTCCGAGCGGTCCAAATATAAGAAATAATGGCTGCAACAGTGACCAACAGGAGGTTTTGTACCTGCTCGCTGTAATCCCATTTGGATAGGTCGCCCAGGAGCTCAAAAAGAGGCTTGTCCAGGCAGGCTGGGAGCCTAAATGTCTAATGTAAATAGCCCCAATGTTCTGCACTAAATCTGCATTAGAGGAAGGTGTACTGAGTATTTTCTTTCGCGCCTAGATAGAGGAGACATATAGAGGAAAGACTGTGCCCGAATTTCTGCAACTGGTATTACATCGACAGTTGGTTCTTCCATATTTTTCAGAGAAGGAGATGGCTGGCTAGAGGGATGAAATTCTTCTTGAATTTGGAGAGCCAGGATGGGGGAGGGGATCCCCTAGAACAATTGTACCGATAATAATCCTTTTCATTTAGTCGGCCAACCAGGTTGGGTTTCCAGATCAAGATATCATATTCAACAATGGCATAACACAGGATTTGAAGAGAGGCATCAGATGGGAGGAGGGGCTCAATCTCTTTCAGCTGAGGAATGAATATTGCGATGGACAGGCTCTTAAGGTCAGTAGGGGGAGTCATGCTTTCCTATAGGGGCCTGTCAAGCCATGGTGTGGAACAAGAATTCAGCTCTGAGTGCTTTGAGACGATCCATCTCGAGTGATAAATAATAGCCTTGTATGAATCACGAATTTTCGGCCAAACAAAAGAGGTAAAGTAGCGTACATATTCATCACATATTTTAATCACAAACCTTTCCTAAGTGAAACCCAAGCCCCCACCGTTATAATTAAGCAGCCCCCAAGTAAATTTAGCAAGAAGAGCGTCATTATATCGTCTGAGGTCTTTGATACCAAGCCCTCCTAGCTCAATTGGTTTGGTGAAATCCTTATAGGCCACTGTAACCAGTTTCCTTTCGGTTATACACCCTGTCCAGGTGAAATTATTGATCTTTGATTGCAGGTCCTTAAGAAGGTTAATCGGACATCTGTAGATAGAGAAAACATGAGTGAACATAGAAGTGATAATCGAATTGATAGGACAGACCCTTCCGACTTACGAAAGGCATTTCCCTTTCCATTTCGCTAGTTTTTGAGTAATTTGGGAAATAATAGACTCAAGATGGTAGCGTTTGACTCGACCCCAAAAGATGGGGACACCCAGGTAGTCAAAAGGAAGTGACCCTCTCTTGACACCAAGGGACCTTGTAATGGAAATCTAATAGGCCCATGAGACCCCCTTAGGGGTTTTTAGGGGTTTTTATGTTTTTTTAATATTTTAAGGGGGTTTTATGGTTTTTAGGGTTTTTAGAGTTTTTTTATGGTTTTAGTGTTTTTTACGTTTTCAATGATTTTTAGGGGGTTTTTACGATTTTATGGTTTTTAGGGTTTTTATGGTTTTTTAGGTATTTTGAGGGTTTTAGGGTTTTTCGGGGATTTTTGGGGTTTTTAGGGGTTTTAGGTTATTTTTGGATTTTTAGGGTTTTTTTTGATTTTTTGGGGTTTTTAAGGGTTTTAGAGTTTTAACATTTTTAGTGGTTTTAATACTTTTTAGAGTTTTTAGTGGTTTTTAGTGTTTTTGTGTGGTTTTATGGGTTTTATGGTATTAAGGGGTTTTTTAAGGTTTTTAGGATTTTTTACGTTTTCATGGATTTTTATAAGTTTAATAGGTTTTTTTGTTTTTTAATATTTTTAGGTATTTAGAGGGGTTTTAGGGTTTTTCAAGAGGATTTAGTGGTTTTTAGGGTCTTTTTGGGGTTTTAGGGGGTTTTGAGTTTTTCAAGGATTTTAGAGTTTTTTAAAGTTTGTAGGGGTTTAAATCATTTTTAGAGTTTTAGTGTGTTTTATAGTTTTATAGGTTTTTTGGGGTTTTTAAGGTTATTAGAAGTTTTTAAGGTATTTAGATATTTTTTAGGTTTATTAGTGTTTTTTACATTATCATGTATTTTTATTGGTTTTTAGGATTTTTAGGGTTTTTAGAGTTTTTAGGGGTTTTAGGTATTTTCATGGGTTTAGAGTTTTTTCAGGGGTTTTTAGGTTTTTAAGGGTTTTTAGGGTCTTTTGGGGTTTTTAGGGTTTTTTATGAGTTTTTTAGGGGTTTTAAGGTTTTTTAGAGTTTTTTTAACATTTTTAGGGGTTTTACGGGTTTTAAGGGTTTTTAGGGTCTTTTGGGGATATTAGGGTTTTATTTGATTTTTTTAGTTTCTTAAAGGATTTATAGAGTTTTTAAATGTTTTTAGGGGTTTAAAGGGTTTTTATATTTTTAGAGGTTTCTTATGGTTTTATGGGGTTTTATGTTTTTTAAAGTTTTTAGGGGTTTTAATGGTTTTCAGAGTTTTTAGGGTTTTTAATGTTTTCATGGATTTTGTGGGATATTTTAGAATTTTTATGGTTTATGGTTTTTAGGGGTTTTAGTGTTTTTAGGGTTTTTCAGGGTTTTAGGATTTTTCAAGGTTTTATGGTATTTTTGGGCTCTTAGGGTTTTTTGATTTTTAAAGTTTTTATGGTTTTTTATAGTTTTTTAACTTTTTTAGGGGGTTAAAGGGATTTTATATTTTTTAGTGTTTTTTAGGGTTTTTATTAGTTTTTAGGATTATAAAGTTTTTGGGGGTTTATGGTTTTCAAGGTTTTTTGGGGTTTTTAAGGGTTTTCTACGTTTTTATGGATTTTTAGGGGTTTTTTAAGATTTTTATGCCTCTTAGGGTTTTAGGGTTTTTAGGGTTTTTAGGGGTATTTAGGGTTTTTAGGGTCTTTTTGGGTTATTAGTGTTTTTTTTGTTTTTTTATGGGTTTAAAGGGTTTTTAGTGTTTTTTAATGTTTTTAGGGTTTTAAATAGATTTTAGAGTTTTTAGTGGGTGTTTTTTGGGGTTTTATGTTTTCATGGATTTTTTTGGGGGATTTTAGGATTTATATGGATTTTAGAGTTTTTAGGGATTTTGAGGGGTTTTGAGGGGTTTTTCCAGGTTTTAGGATCTTTTGGGATTTTATAGTTTTTTTCCTACTTTTAAGGGGTTTTAAGAGATTTTAGAGATTTTAGAGATTTTAGTTGTTTTTAGTGTTTATGGGGTTTTAACTTTTGTAGGGTATTTAGGGTTTTCATGGGTTTTATAGGGATTTTAGGGTTTTATGTTTTAATGGATTTTTATGTGGTTTTTTGGATTTTTACGGTTTTTAGGGTTTTTTAGGGTTTTTATAGATTTTGAGGGTTTTTAGGGGTTTTTTAGGTATTTTTAGGATTTTTAGGGTCATTTTGGGCTTTTAGAATTTTTTTAGTTTTATTAGGTTTTAAAGTTTTTAGATTTTTTTAATGTTTTTAGGGGGTTTAAGGGTTTTTAGAGTTTTTAAGGGTTTATAGGGTTTTTATTGGTTTTTAGGGGTTTTAAGGTTGTTATTTGTTTTTACGGTTTTCATTGGGTTTTTAGGGTTTTTGTGGTTTTTTACATTTTCATTGATTTTTGAAGTTTTTTAGAATTTTTATGGGTTTTAGGGTTTTTTTATGGTTTTTAGGGTTTTTTTGGTTTTTGTGGGTTTTTCAACGTTTTAGGGTGTTAACATTTTCATGCATTTTTGGTTTTTTAGTACTTTTATGGTTTTTAGGGTTTTCTAGGTTTTTACGGTGTTTGGGGGTTTTTCATGGTTTTTAGGGACTGTTTTGGTTTTTTAGTGATTTTTTTGAGTTTTTTAGGGTTCTTAAGTTTTTCACAGTTTTTTGTAGTTTTTAAAATTTTTAGGGGTTTTGGAGATTTTTAGAGTTTTTAATGGGTTTTAGGGTTTTATGGGTTTTTAGGGTTTTTAAGGTTTTTAAGGGTTTTGTGTTTTCAGGGGTTTTTTAGGGTTTTAGGGTTTTTTACATTTTCATCGATTTTTAGGGGGGTTTAGATTTTTATGGGTTTTAGTGTTTTTAGAGTTTTTATGGATTTTGAGAGTTTTAGTGTTTTCCAAGGGGTTTTAGGGTTCTTCAGGTCTTTGGGTTTTTTTTGAGTTTTTATAGTGTTTAAGGTTTTTATTGTTTTGTAAAATTTTTAGGTGTTTTATTGGTTTTTAGAGTTTTTAGTGATTTTTAAGCTTTTATGGGTATTTAGGGTTTTTGTGGTTTTAGGGGTTTTTATGGTTTTAGGGGGTTTTCAGGGTTTTTAGGGTGTTTTACATTTTCATGGATTTTTAAGGTGTTATTGGACTTTTCTAAATTTTTTAGGGTTTTTAGGGATTTTGAAGGTTTTTAGGGTTTTCAGGGGTTTTAGGGATTTTTTTTGGTTTTTTGGGGGCTTTTTGGGTTTTTAGGGTTTTTTAGCATTTAGGGTTTTTACGGTTTCTTAGCATTTTTAAAATTTTTAGGGTTTAGGGGTTTTTAGATTTTTTGTGGTTAATTATGATGTTTTTTAAGTTTTTAGGGGTTTTTTGGTTTTTAGGAGTTTTTCATTGTTTTTGGGGGTTTTCAGGGTTTTTTTGGGTTTTTTGTGTTTTCATGTATTTTTAGGGAGTTTTTAGGATTTTTATGTTTTTTTTTGTTTTTAGGGGTTTAATTGATTTTGTGAGTTTTTAGAGTTTTTAAGGGTTTTTAGAGTTTTTAAGGGTTTTAAGGGGTTTTAGGTTCATTTTTTGGTTTTTAGTGTTTTTTCGTGTTTTTTTGGGTTTTTAATGTTTTTTATAGTTTTTAACATTTTTAGGGGTTTTGAGGGGTTTTAGAGTTTTTGTGGGTTTTAGGTTTATATGGGTTATTAAGGTTTTTAGGTGTTTTTACGGTTTTCATGGTTTTTTACGGTTTTTTTACATTTTCATGGATTTTTAGGGGGGGTTTATAATTTTTTTGGTTTTTAGGATTTTAAAGGTTTTTCAGGGGGGTTTACGGTTTTTAGGGGTTTTCAAGACTTTTATGGTCTTTTAGGGTTTTTTGAGTTTTTTAGGGTTTTTAAAGCTTTTTAGAGTTTTTAATGTTTTAGGGTTTTAAGAGTTTTTAGATTTTTTAGTTCGTTTTTAGGGTTTTTATGGGTTTTAGGGTTTTTAAGGTTTTAGGGGGTTTTATGGTTTTCATTGGGTTTTTGGGATTTTTATATTTACAAGAATTTTTAGGGTATTTTTAGGATTTTTATGGTGTTTTGTGTTTTTAGGGTATTTCATGATTTTGAGGGTTTTTAGGGTCTTCAAGGATATTTAGTGTTTTTAGGATTTGTAGTGTTTTTCAGGGTTTTTAGGGCCTCCTTAGCTTTTTATTGTTTTTTTAGTTTTAGGGTTTTTATTGTTTTTTATATTTTTTAACATTTTTTGGGGTTTTAAGGGTTTTTAGATTTTTAGTGGTTTTTAGGGGTTTTATTGATTTCTAGGGTTTTTTTGAGGTTTTTAGGGCTTTTAATGATTTTAAGGAGGTTTTTAGGGTTTTAGGGTTTTTGATGTTTTCATATATTTTTAGGGTTTTTTAGGATTTTCATGTTTTTTAGGATTTTTGGGGTTTTCTATGGTTTATAGGGGTTTTTAAGGGGTTTTGGGTTTTTATGTTTTTAGGGTTTTTAGGTTTTTTAGGGTTTTTAGGTTTTTTTGAGTTTTTTAGGGATTTTAAGGTTTTTTAAAGTTTTTAAAGTTTTTTGGGTTTTTAAGGATTTTAGCATTTTTAGTGGATTTTAGGATTTTTATGGGTATTTAGGGTTTTTTAGGTTTTTAGGGTTTTTATGGTTTTTTGGGGTATTTTAGGGTTTTTAGGGTTTTTTACATTTTGAGAGATTTTTTGGGGATATTTTAAGGTTTTTGTGGTTTTTATGGTTTTGGGGTTTTTTTGTTTTTTAGGATTCTTAGGGTTTTCCGAGGTTTTTATGGTGTTAAATGTTTTTCTAGGTTTTTATGGTCTTTTTGGGTTTTTAGGGTATTTTTGAGTTTTTAAGATTTTTTTGGGATTTTTATAGTTTTTTATCATTTTTAGGGATTTTAAGGGTTTTTAGTGTTTTAGTGGTTTTTTAGGGTTTTTAGGGTTTTTAGGGTTTTTAGGGTTTTTATGGGTTTTAGGATTTTTTAGAGTTTTTAGGGGGGTTTAGGGTTTTTTACGTTTTCATTGATTTTTAGTGGGGTTTAGGGTTTTTAGGAATTTTGAGGGGTTTTAGGGTTTTTTGGGGGGTTTTAGGTTTTTATGGGTTTTTAGGCGTTTTATGGTCTTTTGGGTTTTTATGGTTTCTATGATTTTTTGAGTTTCTTAGTGTTTTTAATGTTTTTAGAGTTTTTTTTAACTTTCTTAGGGGTGTTAAGGGTTTTTAGAGTTTCTAGTGGGTTTTAGGGTTTTATTGGTTTTTATTGGCTTTTTAAGATTTTTTTGGGGGTTTTCTGGTTTTCAAGGTTTTTAAAGATTTTAGGGTTGTTTACATTTTCATGGATTTTTGGGGGTTTTTTATAATTTTATTGTTTTTATTGTTTTTAGTGTTTTTAGGGATTTTGATGGGTTTTGTAGTTTTTCAGGGGGGTTAGTGTATTTTTCAGGGTTTTTAGGGTATTTTAATATTTTAGAGGTTTATTTTGAGTTTTTCATGTTTTTTTGCTAGCCAAATAGAATGTATATATAGATAAAAAAGATTCATTATAAATAATCACCCATTGGGTGAAACAAGATGACCCAAAATACAAGGTTCAAGGCGAGATAAGCAGTGATGAAAAAACCAAACCAAACCCTACGGTGAACCAAGGAAGCATATAAAGCAAGGAAAAGTAAGGCAAACGCTTGGAAAGCCTAAGGCCGCACGAAGACGATGGCCTAGATATAGTAAGTCAGAAACACCAAGAACACATGAGCCACCTGGATGCACGAGCATAGAAAGCAGCACATGATCTAAGAAGTCAGACCGGGAGAAACAAATAGCAACAAGGACCTGCAACCGCAACATGCGAGCCAAGCGAAAATTAGGAATGAACACCGTAATGAGCGCCGCCAACCAACCTCCAACGTCACATCAATTAGCCTCCAGTAACACGGAAGCCCAAGCCTAAAATTTGCACGAAGCCAGCAGACCAGAAATGGAAACTGACAACACTAAGAGAACATGAGCCACCACCGACGCCACCAACCAACCGCTGATAGCACATCAACTAGCCGCTAGTCGCATAGAAGCTCAACACTAAGCCTCAATTATATTTAAGAAGGAACCATCACAACACCAGATACCATGACAATGAGAAGATAAACTTCACACACAAACACACAGACACACATGTAACCTCTACCCACACCCACGTACACACCCAAACACACCCCCACCAACCCGGAAGCATCCCACAATCAACCTGCAAACCCGCCACCACAATAGAGTCCCCCAGAATGACCTACATGCAACATGAACTTCCAAGCCCACCACCTGTCACACCCCTTCCAATAGCCTGAAGAACTACGCCCTACAACCATAGCCTCCCCCTGCCCTCCAATCAGCAGCCTCCCTCCACAACAACAATCAAACCACACACCAAGCAAGCTTCCATATCCATCAACATCCCCCATAAAGTCAAAAAACACTATAACATCTCATCATCCATCCACTACTGCACATATACCTACCCATCAAAAAACACTATCCCCACCCATCCCCAAGTATAATCCACCCTACAGAAACACACCATCCATCCCCCCTCCATCCCTAGAAAACCCAGCCCACATAGACCAACTAGTAGCAGAAGTCCCAACCAAATAGCTCCACCAAGTAGCACCATGCAAACCAGCCACTAGAAACCAAGACACACATCAACAACAAGCCATAGCCACCCCTAAACAGACCAGAAAACCCACCATCACAAGCCTCACCACCACCACCAACAACAGCCATCTAGCATGCACCACCTCTACACCAGAAACCTGCACCTCCTGTACTGCTCACTGATGAGAATCAAGTTGCGCATATACAGAAAGGAGTCAAGAGATATAATGGAATGGATGGTGTAAGGATCATAAATTCACAAGACCCATTTCATGGGATTGGAGGAACAATGACAAGAGGAAGAACAATGAGGGTGAAAGAGGCTTTACATGACCTCATTTTGAAATTACAAGAGGAGGCCCAACATGAAATAATAATAGGATAAAATGTGACTTTAATTAAACTTATTAAATCCCAAAAGTGAACCTAAATGGACCACCCAATTGATCCCATTAATTTGAATCCACTTGCATGAATGAAATCTACAAAGTTAAAAAGTAGTGGGACCCTTGTCTCCAAATTCAAGGTAGGAATATTAAAAGTCTTTGGGGTGGTGAAAAAAATTATTCTTAGTGAATATATTGTCCCCTAAATCCATGACCATGTGTAAAAAAAGGTTAAAAATTATTTTTTAGGATTTATAATTTTTTGAGATAGGTGTTTAACATGTATCCCTCCTATTTTCACTACTATAAATAATGCTTTTAAAAGTGCTAGAAACTGATTTTAACAGCACTAGAAAAGCATCGTTAATCATGGTGAAGATAAGGGGGGTGGGGTCCCCTTTAAGATTTCTAAAAAATCGCTGATAAATGGGGACCTTTATCCATGATAAAAAAATAATTGATAAAGTCCCTCCCTTTATCAGTGCTTTTTTAGTGCTGATAAAGGCCTAGTTGCCTGTGATGTGCTATTTATTTAACACCAAACCCAACACCTGCACACCTGCACAAAACAACACCTACACACACAAAAAGCACAGAAGAATGAAACAACGCACACAAGAGTTTCGAAAACAATTCTATATAAATTTACTTCACATAATGAATACAAAAAACACACTGCTATATACATTTCAAACAATGTTTTATATGGTTAGAATTATAATTATCCAAAAAACATTTAAAAAAATTAATGTTTCATCCTTTGGAATTTTTGATCCCCTCTCAATAATTGTTGTACATGGAATTATTTGTCGAAAAAATCATCCAAACTCAAGAAAAAATATCAATCTATATAATAAAACAAAATATTAAAACAATCTGAATGGGTTTTCTTGGTTTTGAGTATGTCACTTGTTATTTTACTAAAATTAATATCAAATTTAAATGAAACATTTGGATTAATATCGGTCACATAATTCATCTAATTGAGATGTTTTTTTATTTCTACACATCACAAATGATTTATAGATAGTTTTCTTAAAGTATCAAAACAATCTAAATGTGTTTTCTCGGTTTGCAGTATGTCACTTGTGTTTTTTTCTAAAATTAATGTCAACTTTAAATAAAAAGATACACATTAAGTCATACCAATATCATTGTGCATTTAATTGAGGTTATATGGATTCCTACATGTCACAAATGACTTATTTATTGTTTTCCTAAAGTATCAAAACATTCCGAATGTGTTTGATCTGTTTGTAGTATGTCAGTTGTGTTTTTTACTAAAATGTCATTTCAAACTGGAAACACGCATTTTGAGTCATACTGGTCGCATAGTGCATTGGTTTGATATGATACTTCTTCATACATATCATAAAGAAATTATTAATCGTTATCCTAAATTATGAAAGAAATTGGAGTAGTTTTACTTGGTTTTCAGTGAGTGACACGTTTTGAGCTAAAATGTCAATTTTAAACTGACAACATACAATTTTATCCATACCGGTTACACTGTGAATTGTATTGATGTAAGGTTGATTACTAAACATAAATAATGACTTATGGATCATTTTACTAAATTATCAAAACAATACGAATGTGGTTTCTTAGTTTTTAGTATGTCACTTGTGTTTTTTTTCTAAAATTAATGTCAATTTTATATAAAAAGATACACTGTGTGTCATACTAGTTGAATTGTGCATTGAATTGAGATGTGGTTTATTCATACATGTCAAAAATGACTTATATATCATTTTCCTAATGTATCAAAGCATTATTAATGTGTTTGCTCAGTTTTTAGTATGCTAGTTGTGTTTTTTTACTAAAATGTAATTTCAAACTGGAAACACGCATTTTGAGTCATACGGGTCACATCATGCATTGGTTTGATATGATAATACTTCATAAAAATCACAAAGAACTTATGAATTGTTATCATAAATTATGAAGACAATTGTAGTGGGTTCGCTTGGTTTTTAGTGAGTGACAAGTTTTGAGCTAAAATGTGATTTTTAAACTGATAAGAGACACTTTTAGCCATATAAATAACAACGTGCATCGGATTGAGGTGTGGTTGATTCCTACACATAAAAAATGACTGATGGATTATTCTACTAAAGTATAAAAACATTCCAAATGTGTTTTCACATTTTTTAGTATGTCACTTGTGTTTTTTTCTAAAATTAATGTCAATTTTAAATAAAAAGAGACACTTTAAGTCATACCAGTTGCATTTTTCATTGAATTGAGGTGAGATGGATTCTTAAATGTCACAAATGAATTATGGATCATTTTCCAAATGTATCAAAACAATATGAATGTGTTTGATCAGTTTTTAGTATGTCAGTTGTGTTTTTATTACTAAAATGTCATTTCAAACTGGAAACACTCATTTTGAGTCATATTGGACGCATCATGAATTGGTTTGATATGACATTTCTCCATATACGTCCCAAAGAACTTATGAATTTTTATCCTAAATTATGAAGAAAATTGGAGTGGGTTTGCTTGGTTTTCAGTGAGTGACATGTTTTGAGCTAAAATGTCAATATTAAACTGATAATAGACACTTTTAGCCATACCAGTCACACCGTGAATTGAACTAAGGTGCGGTTTATTCTTACACATAAAAAATGAATGATGTATCATTTGCCTAAAGTATCAAAATAATCTGAATGTATTTTCTTGGTTTGCAGTATGTCACATGTGTTTTCTTATAAAATTAATGTCGATTTTAAATAAAGATACACTTTGAGTCATACCAATCGCATTGTGCATTGAATTGAGGTTTGATTGATTCCTACATGTCAGAAATGACTTATGGATTATTTTCCTAAAGTATCAAAAAAATCCAAATGTGTTTGCTCAGTTTTTAGTATGTGAGTTGTGTTTTTTTTACTAAAATATCATTTCAAACTAGAAACAAGCATTTTGATTCTTATTGGTTGCATCGTGCATTGGTTTTATATGATACTACTTCATACACATCATAAAGAACTTATTAATTGTTATCCTAAATTATGAAGACAATTGGAGTGGGTTTGCTTGGTTTTCAGTGAGTGACACGTTTTGATCTAAAATGTCAATTTTAAACTGATAATAGACACTTTTAACCATACCGGTCATACCATGCATCAGATTGAGGTACGGTTGATTCCAACATGTCACAAATGATTGATGGATTGTTTTCCTAAATTATCAAACAATCCAATTGTGTTTTCTCGGTTTGTAGTATGTCACTTGTGTTTTTTTCTAAAATTAATATCAATTTTAAATAAAAAGAGACACTTTGTGTCATACCAGTCGCATTGTGAATTGAATTGAGGTGTGGTTGATTAATACATGTCAAAAATGACTTTTGGATAGTTTTACTAAAGTATCAAAGCAATTCGAATGTGTTTTCTCAGTTTGTAGTATGTCAGTCATGTTTTTTTTTCTAAAATGTCATTTCAAACTATTTTGAGTCATACCGGTCACATAGTGAAATATTTTGATATGATACTGCTTCATACACATTAAAAAGAAATTATGAATCATTATCCTAAATTATTAATACAATTGGATCATGTTTGCTTTTTTTAGTGAGTGACACATTTTGAGCTAAAATGTTAATTTTAAACTGATAATAGACACTTTTAGCCATACCGGTCATGCCATGCGTCAGATTGAGGTTTGGTTGATTCCTACATGTCAAAAATGATATATGGATCGTTTTACTAAAGAATGAAAACAATACAAATGTGTTTTCTCAGTTTGCAGTATGTCACTTGTTTTTTTATCAAAAATTAATGTCAATTTTAAATAATACGAGACACTTTGAGTCATATCAGCCACATTGTGAGTTGAATTGAGGTGTGGTTGATTCCTACATTTCACAAATGACTTGTGTATTTTTTTACCAAAGTATAAAACAATAGAAATGTGTTTTCTTAGTTTGTAGTATATCAGCTGTGTTTTTTACTAAAATGTCATTTCAAACTGGAAACACACATTTTGAGTCATACCGGTCTCATAATGCATTGGTTTGATATGAGACTAATTCATACTTATCACAAAGAACTTATGAATCATTATCCTAAATTATGAAGACAATCAGAACAGATTTTCTTGGTTTGTAGTGAGTGACATGTTTTGAGCTAAAATATAAATTTTAAACAAATAACCGACACTTTTAGCCATACCTATCACATCGTGCATTGGATTGAGATATTATTGATTCTTAAACATAAAAAATGACTCATGGGTCATTTTCCTAAAGTATAAAAACAATTAAAATGTGTTATCCTGGTTTTTAGTATGTCAATTTTGTTTTTTTCTAAAATTAATGTCAATTTGAAATAAAAATAGACACTTTGAGTCATACTAGTCACATTTGGCGTTGAATTGAAGTTAGTTCAAATCATACAGGTCAAAAATTACTTATAGATCGTTTCTTTGAAGTATCAAAACAATAGGAATGTGTTTTTTGAGTTTTCAGTACGTCACTTTTTCTTTTTACTAAAAATAATGTCAATTTTAAATAAAAAGAGACACTTTGAGTCATACTGGTCACATCGTGTGTCATATTGAGGTGGGGTTGATTCCTGCACATTTAAAATGACTTATGGATCATCTCCCTAAAGTATCAAAACAACTGAATGTATTTTCTCAATTTTAAATAGGTCAGTTACTATGATACCAACTATAATGACCTAAACATTTCATACATTGATATCACATATCAGTAGATTAATATTCCTTGAATAAATTAAATAAATTAAATATAAATATGAAACAATGCGTTAATTATATGGACAATGTTTTTACTGTTCAAGCATCAAGATTACCTCTATGATTGAGTAGACACAACATCATTGCTCTTCCTACAAAGGCATGTCACATGGACAAAAATCTTCTAAAATAAACAAACCCTGCAAAGAATAATGAAAATAAAATCAATGTTTCATTATATAATTTTTCGTTAAAATAGAGATATTATACCGTAACATTACCTTTACATATCTACAAAGGGTTTCTTTGGTCCAAATATAAGCTAATAACAAAACTAAGGATTCTTTGTGAAATTCACTATTGTTGGTTAACTACCGCTTAGCATAACATCTGATCTAAACTTTCGATCCGGTATCCCTGTGATGCTCTCATTTGACACCATCTCTATGATATCATCATTGAGAGTTCCATTTTCCTTCTCTTTTTGCACCCATTTACCTAGTAAATGGGTGCATGAAGAGAAGGAAAAGTGAATGTTGAATGATGATATCCTAGATATGGTGTGGGATGAGAGAATCACAGGGACGCATGATCATAAGTTCAGATGATATGCTATGATAAGAGGTAGTTAACCAATAGTAGTAAAATATCCTTAGTTTTGTTGTTAAATTTATGAGTGATGCACAACCAATATTCTTCCAACACACTAAATCAGTAGAAACAACATCATAAATGACCAAAATACAGAATATAATTGATCCATGCCATAATAGTTTAGGTCTATCGCTTTTGGAAACATGGGAACATAAGGAACTAGTTCATAAGAGTCTCTCATTAAGTTATTCTTTACTAGAAATAAAAATCATTTCTAAAACCATTCTTCATAACCTAAGGATATGAAACATAAGAAACGGTGATCATAGATGATCAATAAGTATAAAAAAGGGAGATATCAATGATCATATAATGATAACATAAGTAGCAGAAATTCACCTTCATCCTATTTGTCTACAATCTTCCTCCATGTATTCTGCCCATTTGTTTATAAACACATCTATATCATCTTGTGAATATGAGTTTTTTTGAAAGCTATGGTAGTAATAAAAAAATATAAATTCATAAAGTATTAATAAATATTTTAAATGAACTAGTAATTATTTTTGAAAATTCCTCTTCAGGGATGCTATTTTGTCGATGAAATATGATCTCTTTAATAAATTTTAAAAAATAATAACCACAGTCCTTTTTATTTGTTTGTTTTGGATACTGCAGAAACATTGATAAAAATAAGTAATTTGTTTTGATATGTGTTTAGATAGTGCAATATTATTATATATACCCTAATACTTGTCTAATGTAGATCTTTTCATCATTCTTGTCCTTAGGCCCTAAATTCATTCCATGAAGTAGACGATATTGATGCACCACCATATCATAACAAAATACTAATTAAAAAGATAATATAAATTATATAACTAGATGTTTAGTTATAAAATGTTGGATCTAGTGTATTACAAATTGAAAAATGTCATCATGCATGGTAAGTTTGTTCGATATCCATACATTGAATCTAGAAAATAAATCTTTGAACTATCAAAATTGACCGCAATGAGCATCCAATACTGTCTAAAAACACAAAAAGGAATAAGTAATGAAAGAAATAAAAATATAGTAGATATGATTAAATTGTAGAGTTTTACCCCTGCATCTTTGGTATTAAAAAGAGTCTGTCATCCATAATTTTTTTTCAAATGGTTTGAGTAGGGATGAAATTATTTCACCCTCTTTATCATAATTTATTTCTTCTTTTGAAGAGGTGATGTGAGGACTAACGAGTCCAAATTTGTTTTCATGGGGAAATCCCTTCAATTTTTTTCATATATATGCCTGTGAAAAATATGAAATGTATTTAGTCATGATTATCATAGTATATCAGCTTTTGTAAAATAAAATCATGAAAACATACCTCATGGATACATTTACAACTGAGGCACCTAACCATTCATGATTTAGGATTTAATTTACATTTTTTGCACTAATATAATCTGATTATTCCCCTCTGTACATATTTTTTTCCAAATAAACTATGTGAGTATTTCTGTTTATCAACTTTTTATCCACATGATCCTACAATGATATTAAATGTGGATATAGAACGGGCGGGGTGAAGGTTCTCTTAGTAGATCATTTCGATCGTTCGGTTGATCCTTGAGATAGTTTTGAGACAATATTTCATTTCACTCATTCCCTTTGTTGTTCTGTAATAACATTCAGCGTTTTAAAACTTTTTCATTAAATGTTAAAGGATCATCTTGAAAAATAAATTGGAAATGAATACCTTCTTGACGAAATGTTTTTTTAGAAGAATTGATGGCCATGCGATGAATGTTCCAATAACTTTTTCAAACTTATGAATGTATTCATAATAATTTAGAATAGGTAGCTTGGCGTTCGGCTCATGAGCTACGTTAATCGACACTCTGAAATGGCCTATTGAAAGTGGTCTATTTTGTAGCATGTCGTTCTACATATAGAACATCGTAGACCTTGCTACAAGGCGATGGGTGGGAGTTGATAGATATAAATCATAGTCATTTTTACCCTATAGAATATCAGTACAGGAAAGGTATTAGTGTCTATGTGATTCACATTTCATAGAAAAAATTATTAGAACATTGATTACGTCAGCTAATTTTGGTTTTTGAGGGTAATGGATCGCCTCAAAACTGGTAGGGGTTGGGGTGGGATCTTCATGCATTGGTTGTTCTTGAGTTGTTTCTTCTCTTTAACTCCCCCCATCAAACTTTCTATCAGCTCTATCTGGTATTTTAATTCTTTATGAAACATAGATAACGTTTCTCTCATCTTTTTTATTTCCTCATTTTGATCCTCCGCTTGTTTTTTTCTGAAAATATGTTCAGGGTGTCACCCTAAAACCCACACCTCTGATGCGGCCATACGGTTCTGGCTGCTTCAGGGCCACTGAAATTATGTCTGCATCTGGAGTAGTTTTTGTTGATTCCTCTGACTATGTGAGATATAAAATATAGGAAAATAAATAATCATTGTTATGTAATAGCGATTTAACCCAAAAAAATATATATTATGTCATACTTACACATATTTCCCACACTTTTTGTGTGTTTTCATCGATCAGTGTCCCCTCTTTATTTATATAAGCCTCCTTCCATAGTACATGGTGTGGGATGGAAGTGGCTTTCAATTTCAATTCATTAATCTGCATATAAATGGAGTAACAAGGTTATGGTATTGTTTTATGTCACATAAAAGTTTTTCGGTAGATTTAAAATATGTACCAATTTTTTCTTAAGTGAAGCACACCCCATCCTTACTTTACGGTAGGGGTATGATGGTTTTGCTACCCGTTCCTTATTTTCAGTACTAAGTTTCTATTTCATAAATAAAAAACTGTCAATCAAAGTGATGAATACAAGAAACATCAAACAACGTATTACCAGACACAATGTACCCAAAAAGTCTAATCCGCACAATGGATGTCAAATGCATCCCACACTCCTTGGGATATCAAGTGTGCATAAAGAGGAGGTTGGTAAATCTTGATTTTCCCTTCAGCATATTTAAGATGATATTTCATTAAAATTGTATAGAAGCCTCTATGAATCCTTCCTCCAACTCTTAATACATATTCCTTGTGCGAGACATCTACTATAAATGCACTCTACAAGGGATGATTAATATTAAGTCAGCATTTTAGTATTTTAATTTATTTTAATAAATTAAAGAAATGATATCATAATGTTACCATAATTATTCCCACATTAGTGTCTTAAGACCGATGACAACATGGTTCCATGACTGTACATCAATCGACATGCATTACTGTGTGACGATTCCAATATATCTACTAAACATGGAATTGTTGGTGTTAACATGTTGGACTCACTTATTCCATCCCACCTCAAATTTGATGCCTTTTCCTTTTTTCCTTAAGGATTTTGGCTAACACTGTCAAACTACAGTGATCTTGTTTTTTTTCACCGCAAGGGTTTCATTGACTACCATTTACTCAATTTTAGCATCATAATTATATTCCTCTAGAGCACTAGCTTCGTTATTGGGACCAGTAGTAATTGATTGAGAGACCTGTTGTACCTCAACACTGGGACCAGCAACAATAGGTTGAGAAACTTCTTGTTCCTCTACACTAGGACCAGCAGCAGCAGGTTGAGAGACCTATTGTGCCTCGGGATTGGGCACATCAGTAGGTGCATAAGTAATTATCTACCGAAGTGGTTTAACATTTAATTTAGATTACATAAAATCAGTAGTGAATAAATAATAACATAAGGCAACACAATGTATATTACAATAAAAAAATAACCTGATTATTGAACTCTATTTTTTTAAAGGCTGAAGAGATTTTAACCCTCTAACAACTATGAAAATACCTTCATTATGGTTTCCTCTAACATAAAAAATGTCGTCTAAATTGGTACCACTGTGAAACGATTGTGAAGTCCTAATGAAAGGGTTATCCTCTGTGGAATTTTCATCCAACCCTTCAGTTTTTTGGTCAATAACAGAACAATTAACCAGTTTTAGTTTGCGGTATCTAGAACATAAAATATTTATACTATCTGTGATTCCATTATAAACGGTTCATATTTCTCCACTTCCTTACTAAAATCGAATTTCATGAATCCCAATTCATCTATTTTAACAGTACTCCTGTTATCAACCCACTTTCATTGAAAAATTGGAACTTGGAATTTCGTATAATCCAACTCCCATATTTGTCTTATGATTCCAAAGTATGACATATTCGCATAAATTGGATTTCTATCATTATCACCGGAAACATGCATTGCTTCAGTAACAAGTATAACCGCACTATTTTTCATGGTACTATCTTTATCATGTTCATTAGTATATAATGTATAACCATTAACTACATAAGCATTTTAAGATAATATATACACACTTGGTCCTCTAGCTTACCATCAAAGTCGTTCTGAAATTGATTCTAGATTTTCATCTGACATCTTAAAAATATGGTCCCAAAACCATCCTATAAACTGTTGATTATGTGTATCTGATATCCATTTTTCATCCCTAAATGGATTCAAATGCCTAAAAATTTCTTTTTGAGTTTGAAAATATGGGTCAACATCGAAACTGTTATGCAAAACATAAAGGTGGGCCTGATCCCGATCTTTAATATTGATTATGAAAACCTCTCTTCCATAAATTCCTCTACCCTCAAGTTGTAGTGTGATGAGATTTCGGTAGGCCAATGCTTTTCGCACCAGATAGGTATTCGATATAGAATTCAACGGATTACTCAACAAAATATCACTCTGCAATACAACCCTCTCACCGACTTCAATTTTTGACAAACCCCTTCAAAATATTCATATAACGCTCAATGGGGTACATCCATATATAATGTATAGGACCACATTGTCAAATCTCTCTCACCAAGTGAACCATCAAATGAACCATCATATCAAAGAATGTCGGTGGGATGAACATTTCAAATTCACATAATATGATGTCAATTTCTCTTTCCATAGTTGGAAATTTCACCAGGTCTATAACTTTGCTGCATATAGATTTGAAGAAGAAATAGAGCTTTATTAATATATGGAGGACATTCTTGGGAAAGATTCAACGTAAATCTATAGGAATTATATCTTGCATCAAAACATGGCAGTCATGTGATTTCAGACACTTTAAATTTAAACCTCTCATTGACATGATGTTATTTATATTTTATGAATACCCCTATAGAACCTTTATGCCATTCAAGAAGTTTCAAAACTGATATCTCTCCTGCCTGGAAAGAGTGTAATCAGTAGGAGGAAGAAATGTTCATTTTTTCACCCTTTACTGGTTCCAAATCTTCTTATATTCTCATCTCAACCATGTCCAACCTAGCCTTAATTCCATAATTTGTTTTTTTGGGTGCATTTAGCAACATGCCGATGACAGTATCACATATATTTTTTTCAACATGCATAACATTAAGAAAATTTCTGACATACAGACAATTCCAATATGGTAATTCAAAAAAACTGATCTCTTTTTCCAACCTGTTTTCATAAGGTTTTTTGAAAATAGTTTACCAAAAGTAGTGTCCACATATTTTACTTTCTCAAACAATTGATCACCTGTTAGTGGAGACGGTGTTTTACATTCTTCTAAAATTCCATTGAATGATGTCGTCCAAGATCAGTACTTATGTCATCGAGGTTGTAATATTTGATTTTCTAGAAACATGGTTTTTGATAAATGTTTCAACCAAATTGATTGTGTACCTTGTTGGAAAACGGGACACCCTTGACTTCCATTAATTATATATCCTAAGAAATTTCCATAAGAAGGAAAATCATTTATCATCCTGTACAACATGGATATTAAAGTGAAATCTTCATTTTTGTAAGCATCAAACAACGTAACACCTTAATCCCACAATAATTTCAAATCATCAATCAATGGATCCAAATAAACATTAATATCATTACCTGATTATTTTAGTTCTGATATAAGCCTAGATAACATTGTCACACCCTGACCCATGTATTTAGTTTATTTAATTATTTTCTTGCCTTTGAATATTTTTGTTGGGGTTTGGGTTGAGTCCTGGATGAAATTTTTTGAGTTATGTTAAACAAAATTGTACTTTTTGGTGTTGACGTCATTGGGCACATGAGCAAAGTGTGGTTTGGAAACCCCACGTGGCTCCGCCTGAGTAACTGCGCATCCAATTCATCTTTGGAAAAATTAAAATAAAAAGATCTTGTAATTAAGATACACATTAGTTGTTGCATCGTTTAAATTTTTTATTGTGATAAGATTTTTATTATTATTAAAATTAAATAAATACCTTTATTATTTTTAATTTTACCATTATGATTATTTTTTTTATTATTATTAGCATTATTATTATTATTATTATTATTATTATTATTTGATTCATTACTACTTAGTCATTAGAAGTGATATTTAATATATATATATATATATATATATATGTATAGATTTTTCTTTTTCTTTTTATTATCATTTTTATACCCCTTTTCTTTAGTGTTTGTTACACTCCCTCTTTTTCCCTGCATGCAGTGCGACCCCCCCCCCCTAATTCCTCTATGTGTGGTGCGACCTCAGACACCACCTCTGCCCTCGAATCAGCTCCCCCATGCAGCGTCTCTCCCACTTTCACTGACTCCCTCCTTTGCAGCAGTCTCGACTGCCACCTCCTTCCAGTCGGCCTGCTTCCAGACACACCCCAGTGAGGAAACCTAGCACCAAGCACCTCTCCCCTCACCTCAGCTTCGGTCTTCTCCCTAGACACCCAGGTGCCATTCCGACCTCCTCCTAACCTCCCCGTCGAGACCCCCTGGTTCCCTTGCTCCGGTCGCGCCAACTGACCCCTCCTGCCTAGTGATGAACCCATCGACGACCACAGCCTCTCTCACCTTCCCATATAGCATGCGCCAAAATCCTCTAAGACCTTCTAAGAGGCCTTCCTCCAGCTGTAAACCCCTTTGGTCGACCTCCTTCGGTGGTCGCAGCTACTCCGGCTGACCCACAACCTCTACACCCGATCCGCAGCCTCTCTGGCCGACCCACAACCCCCTGGTGCCCTCTTCTCCTCTACCAACCTTTCCGCACCCTTCCGTCATTGCCCCGACCAGACCATGCCTTCCAAAGTCACATTTTCAAGCGCATTTTTCTTCCCATCAGTATAATTTTATTCTTGGTTTATTTTATTCTTGTTTTTATCCTTGTTTGATTAGGGGTTTTGATTAATTTAGTGGTTGTTCTTGGTAGTTTTGAGATTTTAAAACTTGCATGGAGAGACTCTTAGTGAGCGTCGTCGTCGCATCTTGGTTCGGAGGTAGATCTCCCCTACACTCACCTTTATAATATAATAAATTTAGATTTCATGCTTTTTTCACGTTAGTTATATTCTAATTTTGTGTCATAAGATTCTTGGATTAGTTGCTTAGTGTTAAATGGTGGTTTATTTATTTTCCTGTAATATTAGTGTTATTTTGTCTTAAATGTGCACACCTAGCCTTTGGAAAATAAAATTTTTGTTGGAATTTTCATAGAGTTTATGAAAAATAAAAATGAGGTTTAGCACTTTAAATCAATTTAAGGCATGAAATTTGTGTTTTTCACTTTTTTGAGTTTTAATTATAAATTGTTTTAGAAAATGTTGCATTTGTCACTGATAAATGGCCCATTGGTATTTTTGTTAAATATTTTACTTTAGGGTGTAATGAAAAACAATTTGGGGAGTTTTTGTGAACGGTTTGAAATGATGTGTTTTGTTGAGTTGTGAATACCGGGTGTTTAACATTTTTTTGTGTTAAATTGACATTGATTTGGTAATTTCTAATGTCTTGTGTCTTTTTATTTTATATATATAATACCCATTTGGATTTTACGAGTTAAGTGTGATTTAACAAATGGTTTCCTTAAATTTATAAATGTGGTGACAACATGAAAAATGAGGTTTTGGGTTCCTTATATGGTTTCCGGAATGGTTTGGGATTTATAAAGGAATGTTTTGAATAATGTTAATAAATATTTTGTGTGGAAACAGTGTGATTGACACCACTTTTGAAAAAGTGTTTTCTTTTTGAGATAAGGATTTGGTTGTGAATGTTTGAGGGACCATGTGGCCATTTTATGAAATTTGTGAAAAGTATCTATTATGAAAACCCCTGTTGGATGTTCCTCATTCCTTAGTTGTATGAAATGGGTAAGAGGTCCTTGTTAGTGGATTCTCGGAATCTAATGTTAGGGTTATTTGGTTGGAACCCATTATAATTGTTTTACTTTAAGGCATGTAAATGGTGTTAGGGGAGACTCAAGGTGAGACATGTTGTGCATTATTATTATTATATATACTGTGATTGGATGCTCGGATGGAATCAGTTGGATCACCAACTTTTTTTAAATACTTGAGACATGGGAACCTGGCATATTGATAAAATATTCTGAGAATGATTTTCGCACTGTTAGGTTATGGTACCGACCAGTGGCCCATATTAGGCAGATATGTTTGGGTTCATTACTATGGGAATTTCCCTCAACTTCACTGAGAAAGGATGGTCGGGCGTTTGGAACATTTTGATTTCATCATGTGTGGCATGTCAATGAGGATAAGGTCTCATGTATTGGTGTGTTCTGGATTATTCATGATCTCCTGGGTTCACTTATGTCTACTTGTTCCTAGTTCTTGCTGTGTGGAATGTGTTACTTTTATATATATTTTATTTTCATTTCCCTTTTTGTGTAACTAATGTGGCGCTTTCATGTGTAATGTTTTTACTGGAAAGTGAGGTGTGGTTTTAATGTGGCATATGAAAACTGTCTTCAAAGAAATGTGTTTTATTCTTTTTGTGAAAATTGAAAATGTAAACGTCACTTTCCCTTTGTTTTTGAGTAACATGTAGAAAACCATACTTTTATACATTGTAGGTCAAACTTGAAAATCTATGTTTCTTTTATTTTAAAGGAATTTAATTGGGAATATATATTGGGCTAGCCTAATGAGTTTTAATACTCATGCCTATAGTTCTTTTCTATATTTAGTCCATATGAAGGTTACATTTTGGGTGTGTTTTCCTTGGGAGATGTTTAATCGTTGAGTTGGAGAGTGACCCGCGGGGTCACACTGAGTTAGTTTGGATGTCGATTTCTGTTAGTTTTATTTTTTTGTTCTTATTTAGTCATTTTATTTGGTTTATTTATTCTGCTCTTATCTTTATTATTTTTCATGCTTTATTTATTTTCTTTATGTGAAATTATTCCCATTCGTTCTCTAATGATGCCCTGGTGCTTTTTTCTATCCTGGGAAGATCTGGAACGCCTCTCATTCCTTACTGCAGATCGGATCAGTTAACCAGTTCAAGGTCAACCCAGGTTGGTTTGTGACAAAATGGTATTAGAGGAGGTTGGATCTTAGAGGACCTCACTTTTTATATCACCATTTGTTATTTGGGATGTCAAGGTAGATGGATTAGGATTGTCGGGACTCGAGGGGTAGGTGTGGGAAGAGCGTTGCAAACTCTTGCTCATTATGATTCTTGGGTTTCCATGGGATGTCTAGTTTAATTAGTTTTTTGTGGTTTTATGGAATGTTTTGTGATTGGTATATGACAAAGGAAGTTACGCTAATAGTCCCCATGAGACCGCATGGCCTGGAAAGCCATGTAGATCTAGGGGCATGGTCCTAAAAGGCTCTCCATGTCAGTGACATGTTTGGAATATGGCCGCCAACCATATAGTTAAGTCAATCACTGACACTAGTTCCCTTTTTGAATTGTTTTGGGTCTCCTGTGACTTCTAAATGTGGTTTGAATCTGAAAAAAAATCATTTTGAAAAATGTTTGTGTGAAATGACATGTTTAATTTGGGGATTGTTTTAAAGGAAATGGGATGAATGATTTTTTTGGAAAATGAAGTTGTTTCTTTTTGGTCTTGGTGTTTTAGGGGTTTTCACATGCACAATGGTATGTTGGAATATGAATGGATCTATGGTATGGTGGATGGATGCCCAAGGTGGAACAGAAACATTCATGTGAGTGAGACTCTAAAGAATACCAATGGTGAGGGTTTTACCCACAAAGCGTGTTTTAAATTAAAGATGTTTTCGAAAATGAAAGTTTTGATGTTATAATGGATCATTTTCTTGTGTTTAGAGCTTGTAACCTATGCGGTGTTTGATTTTGAGGATTTTTATTATTGAGTTGGCCTTGATTGGATTCTTTACTTTTCTTGCCTAGCAGTTATTCCCTTGAAGCTTCACTGGGTGATTGTAGTATAGTTGATCAACCTAAGGATTTTATACTTGAGTTTCAGAAGATAGATCCACCTCTCTTTTATGGTAAAGCCGTAGCGGAGGAGTGGATGTGAAATATCGAAAGTGACTTTAACCATGTTGAGTTTCCCAAGTTCTTGAAGGTCAAGTTTTCAACCTTCATGATTGAAGGTTCACCATGGATGTTGTGGAAGTCAGTGTCTCAGAACAATCCCTGTCAAGAGCTTACTTGGGGGTATTTCAAGGTTTTGTTCATTTGTTAGTATTTCTATGAGAAAGAAAGGGTGAGCAAGGGGATGGAGATGTTTTATCTGCAGTAGGATTATCGGTCAGTGTGGGAGTATTTCTAGTGCTTTGTGGACCTAATACCTTTTGATATAGGGTATGCCACAGATGACTCCATGAAGGCTCAACGTTTCGGGGTGGGTCTTCGTCTCAATCTGCATTCGAAGGTGTCAGAGTCCAACCTAACTTCATTTTTCGATGTAGTGAGACAAGCTTTTCATGTTGAATTCATGATTGTGGGAGTGATCTAAGTAGTCCTCCCTCCTTCAATTCCTAGGATTAGTGGTGATGATTGTGCAAAGGAGGTGAGGAAGTGATTGACAATGGATGTAGCAAATCATGGAATAAAAATACCTCTAGATCTTTCATCAACCTATTTACAGCAAGAGATCCTCGTGTGTTATCAGTGTAGAAAGATGAGTCACAAGAAGTCATCATGCCTAAGTAATCCTAAGCCCTGTCATGCTTGAGGACGTTAGGGTCACACTAGTGCAGAAAACATTTTTTACGTCACTATTTTTTATGTTGGTTATATATAACCGACGTAACAAATGCGGAGAGTAGATTTTTAAGGTCGGTTATTTTAATAACCGACGTTACAAATCGCGCCTGTTCAGTTTTTACGTCGGTTATCCTATAACCGACTTAAAAAACCAATGCGCGGGGGGTTTTTTACGTCAGTTATTTGGAAACCGACGTAAAAAACCCGATATCTACGCATTTTTTACGTCTGTTATCAAATAACTGACTTAAAAAACCAAAGAGCGGGGTTTTTTACGTCGGTTATTTTATAAATGACATAAAAAACGAGATGTCTATGGGTTTTTTACAACGGTTATTTCATAACCGACGTAAACCCCCCCCCCCCATGATTTGGTTTTTTACGTTGGTTATTTGATAACTGACGTAAAAAACGTGTAGTTATCGGGTTTTTTACGTCGGTTTCCAAATACCCAACGTAAAAAACCCCCCGCGCCTTGGTTTTTTACGTCGGTTATCTTATAACCGACGTAAAAAATGAGATATCTACGCGTTTTTTTACATCAGTTATAAAATAACGACGTAAAAACCAATGCGCGAGGGTTTTTTTATGTCGGTTATTTTATAACCGACGTAAAAAACCTGTAGATATCTCGTTTTTTACGTCGGTTATAAAATAACCGACCTAAAAAACCAAAGCGTGAAGGCTTTTTTACGTCGGTTTTAAAATAACCGATGTTATAAATTTAAAAAATAGTTTATAACGTCGGTTATTATATAACCGACGTTATAAAACTTTTAAAGAAATTAATGCCCCATGGACTGTCATTTACGATTTTTCGATTGACAGTCCGCCGGCTCGTCTCTCTCGCGCGGTAAACCCTAATCGGCTCGTCGATCGACCTACGTTAAACTCATTTTGGCTTCATTGTTTATCTTCGTCACTCCTCTCGAATCTATCATCTCAACTCGCAACATTCAAGTAAGCCTTCCACGAATTTATTTCGTTCGTTTTTTTCACAGATATTCTATAAGTATGTTTTGTGATTTTTGTACATTTAATGTAAACAAGATGTAGTGGTTTCCAAGTATGCACCTCATTGATGGAAGTGATACAATTTCACATGGTGTAGGATGATTTATGGGCGGGGTGAGACCATGACATTAGCATTGGGGTGTGAGAGGAAAACTAGTGGAGAAGTGGTATCCGAGAACCTTAATTTTAATATATATATATATATATATAATTTTTTATATGAAAAGGTTTATTTATATGGATTATTTTATGAGTGATCCATAGTGAGTATATGAAACTATTTGTTCATGTTTAGGTGATGATTTAGATTCCTTTTTTCATAGGGCTTTAGTGTGCTTCCTCAACATTTTCATGAGATGTTTTAGGGAGGATCTTACTATGTATACATGTTATTCCCACCATACATAAATATAAACAATTTTTTTAGTTTTTAAAATCAATTTGTAGTTTTTTATAGATGTTAGTAGCATGGAAGTGTTGTGGAGTAGCTTTCATGAGTATATAGAGTTTATTGTTTCTTCCTAGTTTTACTTTAATACTAATAATCTTCTTTTTGGTTTATATACAACAATACATGTATGAATTCATGCATAATTATCTAAATTTATTCATTTCGAAATGAGGAGGGTTACTTTTGGTGGGAGCAGATCCTAAATGATATGGTATGAATTCATTCTATCATAACCATAAATAAAATATAGTTGTATTTTATTTATCATATACATCAACTTATACTCTTCTTTTTCATCACAAACCCTTTGAGAATAAAAAAACCAAACTAAGGGATTTGGTATCCACATTGCCTTTTGTTATAGAATATGGGACATCAAAATCAAATGATTGAACATATTCCTCCCAAAAACACTTCCATTGATTTTTATAATTGTGTGAAAATATTTACCAAATGGATTTAGGGTCTACAGAAACCATTAATAACATGTTAAATAGGTAGTTTATCTAATATATTAAAACATCAAAACCGCAATCAATATTAAACTATATAGGCGTCATGGTTTTCCTTGATTCAATGAAATTTAAAACTGTTATATCTAACTATATTTTGTTTTAAAAATAATATTCAAGAATATTTTTTTAAATACCTATAGATTTGTTTTATATTTTAATTTTTTTTACATTCAAATTATGATTTTTTTCATATAAACATATATTTGTCTTATCTTAAAAATATATATTTTTTGTTGATATTTGTTATAGGTAATAAGAGTCGAAGTTGGATTACAGCAAATCGAATGAGTAATGAATTTGAGGAAGGTGTTGATGCCTTTTTGGAATTTTCAAAACGAAATGTTCCAAGTAGTGACATTTTTTTCTGTCCATGCCTGAAATGTTTGAATACGAAGAAGTTGAAAAGTAGAGAGATAAAAGATCATCTGATTTGTCATGGTTTTAATCCGAGTTACAACCCTTGGATTTGGCATGGTGAAACTGGACGGAATGTCACTGATGATGATGATTCGAAAGATGGTAACTCCGATGGAATTGAAGAAATGATTCGCGATATTGTAGTAGAACAAATTGAGATAGAACCGACAGTTGCGCATCTATATGGTGATGCTGAAAAACCATTATATCCTGGTTGTATAGATTTTACGGTTTTGTCGGCGGTGTTAAGATTGATTAACCTAAAGGCGAAGCATGGATGGAGTGACAGAAGTTTTACAGAGCTGCTACAATTGATGAAATACATTCTTCCAAAAGATAACGATCTTCTAGATTCACATTACAAAGCCAAGAAAATATTATGCCCGATGGGATTGGGATACAAGAAAATACATGCCTGTCCGAATGACTGCATTATATATAGGAAGGAATATGAATTTTTGTCAGAGTGTCCTAAATGTGGGACATCACGGTATAAGGTGAAAGAAAAATCACAGGCTGATGTAGAGATTACAAAGCTCCCTTCAAAGGTGTTTTGGTATCTTCCTATAATTAATCATTTCAAACGTTTATTTGCTAATTCACATGATGCAAAAAGGTTAAGATGGCATGCTGAATAGTGGGTATGTGATGGAAAAATACGTCATCCAACTGATTGTCCACAATGGAAGAAAATTGATGCGCAGTATTCTACATTTGGAAATGAAATTAGAAATCTCAGACTAGGGTTGTGCACAGATGGAATGAATCCATACCGAACACTCAGTAGAACACATATTTCATGGCCTGTTTTATTGGTAATTTACAACCTCTCTCCTAAAGTTTGTATGAAGCGCAAATATGTCATGTTGAGTACAATGATCTCTGGTCCAAAGCAACCCAGTAATGATATTGATGTTTACTTGTCACCGTTGATTGATGATTTGAAACTGTTATGGGCTGATGGTATTAGGGTGTATGATTCTTATAAAATGGAATATTTTCAACTGCATGAAGTGCTTCTGTTCACTATAAATGACTTCCCAGTGTATGGAAATTTTTTTGGATACAGTGTTAAAGGGAATAAAGCATGTCCAATTTGTGAACAACAGATGTTATATTGTCAATTGCATCATGGGAGGAAAACAGTGTACATGGGTCATCGAAAGTTTTTGCCTATGGAACACCCTTATAGAAGACTAAAAAAGGCATTTAATGGCTCACAAGAATTTGATACTGCTCCAAAACCTTTATCACCTGATCTGTATTTTGAGAGGGTGAAAAACCTTGACGTGACATTGGGAAAGACACAGAAATCTGGTAATGATAGACATATTTGGAAGAAAAGGTCAATTTTTTTGAGCTACCATATTAGAGGTATCATGAAGTTAAACATAATATTGATTTCATGCACGTGGAGAAGAATATATGTGATTCTTTGATTGGAACATTGTTAGATATTAAAGGAAAGACTAAAGATGGGTTGAATGCAAGATTAGACTTACTATCAATGGGAATATGTTTGGAGTTAGCTCCCACTTCTAAAGGAAGACGAACATTTCTTCCCCCGGCTTGTCATACATTATTGAAGAGGGAGAAAATTAGCTTCTGTCAGTGTCTTCATGATACCAAAGTTCCTCAAGGTTATTCTTCTAATGTAAAATTTTTTGTCTCATTGAAGGACTTGAAGTTGATAGGTATGCAATCACATTATTGTCACGTCATGATGCAACAAATTCTACCAGTTGCATTGCATGGAATATTACCCATTCATGTTAGAAAGACTATAATGAAGTTGTGTTATTTTTTCAATTGAATTTGTAACAAGGCGATTGATGTGAATGCTTTGAACATTTTGGAAAAGGAAGCAATTTTTAAACTTTGTCAATTGGAAATGTATTTTCCTCCAACTTTTTTTGATATAATGGTGCATTTAATGATTCATCTGGTTCGAGAAATAAAGCTTTGTGGACCTGTATATCTTCGTTGGATGTATCCTTTTGAAAGGTATATGAAAATATTAAAGGGGTATGTTAAAAATCTATATCGACCTGAAGCCTCCATTATTGAAAAGTATATTTCTGAGGAGGTAGAAGATTTTTGTACGAGCTACTTGGCTATGGTGAAACACATAGGTTTGCCTCCATCTTGCCATGAACGAGTTAATAATGAGGGAAAGGGGATTCACGGCTTGAAAGTCAAATCATTGTCAGCTGAACAGATGATGAAGTTAGAATCATACATCTTGAATAACATAGATGATGCTCAACCATATATCACATTGCATATTAATGAGTTGAAACAATGTCATCCAAAGAAGAATGAAATGTGGATTTTGAATGACCACAACAAAACTTTTTTTTCATGGATTAAAAAGACTTTGCTTGGTAGATCAGATGTATCAGAGACATTAAAATGGATAGTGGGTGGTCCATGATTAAATGTGATAACATGGTCCTATTATGACATTAATGGTTATACATTTCATACAAAAGCTCAGGACAATAGAAGTGCAGTTCAGAATAGTGGTGTATTGGTGTTTCCAGAAGCAATGCATTTTTCGAGTGCTAAGGACAAAAACCCAATTTCTTCATCAAGTGCATATTATGGAGTGATTGAATACATATGGGAGGTTGATTACTTTAAAATTAATGTTCCCGTTTTTAACTGTAAATGGTTTAACGGTAACAACAGTGTCAGACACGATGAATTTGGAATGAAACTTGTTAATCTGAATAGTTTGGAAGACACAACTGATTATTTTATAATGGAAACACATGAAAAAAAAAATTCTTTGTAGTAGATCAATCAGATATGCAGTGGGCTGTTATTTTACAAGAAAAAAAACAATATGTTGGTGAGGATGAACTTGATGAATATGCTAATTTATGTGAGATCCCTACTTCCATGGAAATATTAACAGAACATAATGATGATCATGTTGAAGACATAGTTTGTTCCATAAGGAACGATCACGACGAAGGAATTTGGGAAAACAATCCATTTTTATATTCCTAAAATTACAGGTAACATATGTTTATTTCTTGTTTACATTTATTTTTTCCATAAATGTTAGATATTGTAAGTTTTTTATTTATTGAAACATGTTTTAAAATAAAATAAGTATATGTTTTTGTTTGTTTTAAGTTTGTTTAGTTTACTTTATCATGTTTATAACTATTACATGAATTTTAAAATGCTTATTTTTGTTCACTGACAATTACTTTACCATGTTTACAATGTTTACCAGGTTTACCATTTTTACCATTTTTACCATCTTGACCATCTTGACCATCTTGACCATCTTTTCCATCTTTACCATTTTTTAACATGCTTACCATATTACCAATGTTTACTATTATGTAACTTAGTACACTTTTCTATTTTTTGATTATAGTAGTATTAAAATATTTGAATTTGTATATTTGTGAACTGACATTTGTTTTTTTGATTTGAAGGATAATGAAAGATCATTCAGATGATCAACCACATGATTCTAGAGAGGAGCATATTGCTGGTCATACCTCTGGGGATGAACATTCACATGCTCCTATTAAGAAAAAGAGTTCAAAGGTTGGTAAACGTGGGTTCACACGTTTACCAAAATTATCACTTGCCCGTACGCAGGATTAGAGGATAGTTGTTGAGTTTGATGATGATGATATTCCTAGAGGTCCAAATGCCAAAGATTTTAAGAGTTTTGTTGCAACTCGGGCTAAGACCAAAGTAAGCATTCTGTATGATGATTGGAGAGGTGTGGATAAAGTGATTATCTCTCAGTTGTGGGAGATGATTTTGGTAAGATCTTTTCTCATTGTTTGACCATTATTTTAATGTTTCTAGTATATATAATATGTTTAACCTCTTCTTTATCAGATGATATTTGATATTCCTGACACTGGAGGAGTCAGGAAGAAATTCTTATCGTTGGCTACCAGGAGATGGAGGGATTTCAAATCAACCCTCTCATCTGATTTCATTTATGGTCATAGGAGTCATGACAATCCATGTCGTATATATCCTTTTATAGATGAAGACACATGGAGACAGTTTTTTGAAAGTAGAAAAAAAGAGTCATTTCTGGTAAGGGAAATGTAAACTTTTATAAACTTTCTTATATAAATGATTTTATTAATGTTTTGTTAATGATTTATTATTCTTAAATTATAGCAAACAAGGAAAGATCATCAGGAGATCCAATCTAAAAATTTATACCCTCATAGTTTATCTCGGGGAGGGTATGCATTATTGGAAGAAAAAATGATGGCGGAAAAATTTCAACAACTAAGAGCTGAGTCTTCAAGCTCTGGAGAGGTGGCCCCTCCATCCCCTCCATCTAGACATGAAAAATGGAAGAGAGATCGTAAGGGAAAAAAAGGGCAATATCTTTCGGAAGAATCGAGAATCATAGCTGAGAGGATTGTAAGATATCTATTTAATTTATTTAAGTTAACTTTTTTCTTCATATAAGTTTGAATCATTACAGAAATGTTCAATTAATTAATACAGGACTCTCTTGAGGATCAGAGTTTAGAGGAGACATTTACAGCTACTGGGAGGGAAGATATTTTATTTGCAGCATTGGGAAGGCCCGAACATCCTGGTCGTGTAAGAGGATATCTGACAGGTGTATCGGTAAGAAAAGTGTTTCCACGTTCTTCAACTTCTAACATTGAGGGGGTTTATAAAAAAAATAGAATCCTTAGAGGATGAAGTTCAAAATATTAATGCGACGATGGAGGAAAAGATTACAGAGTTGGTGTTTTCAGAAATGCAAATACAATTTCAGACTGCAGCTCCCACTCCTCCACCTCCCCCTACAGACCCCATTATTTATCCTCCACCTCTGCCAGTATCTCCCACTCCCCCACCTCATCCTGCGGACCCCATTTTTTATCCTAAGCCTCCGCCGCAACTTCATACATATTGCGAGTTGTATGTTGATGATTATCAACATCATATAGTAGCATACGGGTTGGTATATTGTATAGGAGATACAGTTCATCATCAACAATTAGAGGTAGAGAATCAGAGGGTCACTGTACAGGATATTATAGATAGATCAGCTAGGGTAACAATACCTACAGATGAGGTGGTGATAGTTGGACAGAGTATTGGCCATTTTTTAGTTTGGCCATACATGCTTCTTCGACTCATTACTATAGAGGTATGAATGTTATATCTTTTATTTTATTTTTTTATTAAAGTTGTTTTATCATTTGAGAACTACTATATTTTTCAATTTTTTTTTCACAGGAATACTTCAAAGGTAAAGAAATACTGTATAGACAACAACAAAGACAGTAGGCTATGACATCAGATACAGATTCCAGTGGTCTTGACAGATTGTCAAGATATTCACATTTTTTGTTGGGTTTTTATGAGTTTCCAATGGAATCTCATGTTTGTGGATGTGAAATAAGTGTGGGGATTACAAAAACTGATATCATGGAGCTTGTTACTGGAGATAAGTTGGGCATCAACGTGGTGCAAATTTTTTCCATGTAAGTCTTAACACCTTTTCCCTGCGTTATATTTATTAAAAATGTATACTTATGTATGTTTTGTATTAGGTATCTTTATAAAATTTATGAGAGGAATGAGCTGACAGAAGTATATGGATTCATGGACCCGCAATTGATTTCCCCTGAAGCATGTGCATTGAATGAGGAACAAATAATGGTTTATATTACTGAAAGATTTGAAAAGAATATAATCACACAATGTTGGATGATGCCTTTTTGTGAGAGGTATGAAACACATTTCTCTCAAAGAGTTAATTATATTTTAACATAAAAAACCACTAACATTAAATTTCCTTTTATCAGTGATCATTGGATGTTAGGGATTTTTTGCCCAAGGGAGAAAGCTCTTTATTGGATATGCTCTGTTCATCGTGATATGCGGGAAAGTTTTAAGAATATATTGGAAAAGTAAGTTTCAATTTCTCAACAGTTTTATATATTATAATGAATTTTAAATTTACCCCATTCGTGTTATTTTCTAACAGTGCATGGGTCTACTTTCAAAAAAACACAAAGAAAAGAAATGCAAAGATCAAATATGTAAATGCGAAGGTAAATTTCCATTTATAATTTGTACTTTTTGATTTATTACATAAAAATAATATATTGAATTTACACTCATTCAAACAGAATTTTCATGAAAAACAAGGCGTCATCGAATGCGGATATTATATGTTAAGATTTATGTATGAAATAATAACAACTGGGATAGTTGTGAATTTTGACCTGGTACGATTTCCTCTTAAACTTTGCCATAATATTTCAATTTGATTTATTCATTATACACGTTAACTATCTTCTTTTTCATTTGTAGCTTTTTGATGACCCTCAACCCTATACTGTTGAAGACATCAAACACGTACAAGTGGAGTGTTCAAATTATTTTACAGGTTTGATTGAATTTTAGTTGTTTGTAATGTAAAATGTAATTTTGAATATTGTCATTTTAATTGTGTATTTGGTAGTTGTTTAGGTTGGATTTAGTTTTTTTGAAGTTGATAGTGTAAATTTTGAATGTTATATAAGTGAATGTTTAATTTTGCTCTACTTCTTGGTTTGGTCTACTTTTGATGGTTTTTCTGGTATGGATTTGGGTCTGTGGGGGAGGGGTTCCAAGGGTGTGGGGGTGTCCAGCGGTCTGGGAGGGCTGTCCGGTGGGGTGGGGGGACAGTCCTGGGGGGTGGCAGGGATGTCCAGGGGTGTGGGAAGGCGGTCCAGGGGTGTGGGAGTGCTATCCAGGGGTGGGGGGGGGGGGGGGGTTGTCTAGGGGTGTTTGGGGCTGTCCAGGGGTGTGGTGGGGGCTGTCAAGTGGGGTGAGGGGTGAGGGGGTGCTGTTCAGGCGGGTGGGGGGTTGTCGAGGGGTGTCCGGGGGTCAGGGGGCAGTCCAGGAGTGTGGTGGGGGCTCCAATGGGGTGGGGGAGGGTTGTCCAAGGGGTATACATGAGGGTGGGAGCTCCAATGGGGTGGGGGAGGGCTGTCCAGGGGGTATACATCAGGGTGAGGTCTCCAATGGGGTGGGGGAGGGCTTTCCATGGGGTATAAATGAGGGTGGGGGCTGTTTAGGGGGTAAGTTTTATATGTTATCAATGTACATGCTTAATTTTGATCTACTTATGTTTTTGTGGTACGATTTCTTGATTTGTTTTCTGGTTGATTCTGGTGGAGAGAAGATGACTGCATTCTGTTTAAAAAAATGGGGTTTATCACGTCGGTTATTAAATAACTGACATTATAAAATGCCTGGAAAATAGTTTATCACATCGGTTATTTAATAACCGACGTGATAAAATGCCTGGAAAATAGTTTATCACGTCAGTTATTTAATAACCGACGTGATAAAAGGCCTGGAGAATTGTTTATCTCATCGGTTATTTAACAACCGATGTGATAAAAGGCATGGAGAATGGTTTATCATGTCGGTTATTCAATAACTGACATGATAAAAGGCCTAGACAATGTTTTATCACGTCCGTTATTGAATAACCGACGTGATAAAAGGCCTGGAAAATGGTTTATCACATCGGTTATTCAATAACCGACATGATAAAAGGCCTGGACAATGGTTTATCATGTCTGTTATTGAATAACCGACGTGATAAACCGCCTCCCGCTGGTTTATCACAGTGGTTATATAATAACCGACATGATAAACCCCCCTCCCCTGGTTTTTTCACGTCGGTTTTATAAGAACCGACGTGATAAACCACGCTCACCCCGGTTTATCACATCAGTTCTATATGAACCGACGTGATAAACCCCCCTCACCGCTGTTTATCACGTCGGTTGTTTAATAACCGACGTGATAAACCATTTTCCAAGCTTTTTATCACGTCGGTTGTTAAATATCCGACGTGATAAACCCTACCCATTTTCTTTATCACGTCGGTTCTAAAATAACCGACGTGATAAATATCGCGATTTTATGTTTTTGACGTCGGTTTTTAAATAACCGACGTCAAAAACCTTATTTATAACATCACACATATTAACGTCGGCTAGAAACTGACGTAAAAATGAAAACTAACTGACGTAAAAAACGTTTTCTACACTAGTGTTACTTACAACAATTCTGTTAGGGCATTACTAGAAAGCGTCGCAGAGGAAGTTCTCAGAAGTGATGTGAAGTTGGGTTTTTATTTAAAGTTTACTATGTATGTTTCCTTCCTGTGTAATGGATATCTTATCATTGCATGTGTACATATGTTGTTTTGGGTTTTAAAATTCATGGGAATATCATGGGTCTTTTTATGAACTCTGATTTTCAATGCCAGCGTGCTTTTTATTTCAATATTTTATCCTTTCATCTGTCAGATCAAAATATGTATGTTTCTTATTGGGATTATCAAAACCTGACTATGAGGCAGGATATGCTTCATCCCTCAGAGATCCATCCAAAAGGCCTTGGATTGAATCCAATGCATAGTTAGTAATTCTAAAGGAATTTTAAGGAGCTTGGTTAAGGTTGTGCCTCTATCGTTGCGGTGAGACAATTTTAACATTTCTTTTGTAGTTTATCTGTCATTATAAATTTCCTCTTGTCGTAAAGAGCGCGATGAACTTATCCCTCATGAAATGGAGGTAATTGTGCCTTTTTGGATGCGAGTTGTCGATCAATGTCCTAGTGTGGACCACCCATGGGAAATAGTTGCGACTTTGGTTTGTGTACATCCCAAAGTGATGAGTAGTGAGTAGTTTTCCGTCGTAGTTTCATTGATCCAATCCTTGGGCCCCCCTCCCCACCCATGGGGTGAAGTTTTTTGGTTCGTGTGGAGTTTTTAGTTTAGATATTATCCATTTCGTATTAGAGTGAATGGTTTAAGTGTTCTTTCTGTGTTTCTTTTAACTTGAGTAAGGCCCGGTGCAGGACTAAGTTGTATTTTCATTTGGCCATGTATAGGTTGGTTCTTTATGGTGGGAAGATCCATCATGAGTCTCTTTGGGTTCTCTTTTAAGTCATTATTAGATTCTAGTTGAATTATTATGGTGGGGATTCCGTTCAGGCCTCCCCTCTACTGGTGATTTGTTTTGGGCAATAGGGTTGAGTCCTTGTATTAGGAGGTTGGATCATGTTTATATTGAATCCTTAGGTGTTGATCAATCGAATGGAAATTGGTTTGACTTTCTAGGGGATGTAAAGAGTTATTGTGGGGAGAATTGTCACACACTGACCCATGTATTTAGTTTATTTATATATTTTTTTGCCTTTGAATATTTTTTTTGGAGCTCGGGTTGAGTCCCAGACCAATTTTTTTGAGTTATGTTAAAAAAAGTGCACTTTTTGGTGTTGACGTCATTGGGAACATGAGCGGAGAACATTTTGGAAACCCCACATGGCTCTACCTGGCTAACTACACATCCAGTTCATCATTGGAAAAATAAAAATAAAAATATATTGTAATTAAGATGCACATTAGTTGTTGCTTCATTTAAAATTTTTATTGCGATAAGATTTTTATTATTACTAAAATGATATAATACCTTTATTATTTTTAATTTTACCATTATGATTATTTTTTATTATTATCGTTATTATTTTTATTTATTATTATTATTATTATTATTTGATTCATTACTAATTAGTTATTAGAAGTGAGATTTAATATATATATATATATATATGTATAGCCTTTTATTTTTATTTTTATTATCATTTTTAAAACCCTTTTTCTTTAGGGTTTGTTACACTCTCTCATTTCCCCTGCATGCTGCATGAGCCCCCCCCCCCCCCGATTTCCCTTGTGTGTGGCATGACCGCATACACCGCCTCTACCCTCAGATCAGCTTCCCCCTACAACACCTCTCCTGCTTGAATCAGCTCCCTCCTTTTTAGTAGTCTCGGCCGCCACCTCCTCTCGGCCCTACCCGCTTCGCTGTTCCCCAGCATGGAAGCATGTAATTGATCACCCCCCCCCCACCTTGGTTTTGGCCTTCTCCTCGGCCACCCAGGCGTTGTCCTGACCTCCCCATCGAGACCCCTTAGCTCCCTTTCTTCGATCGCGCCAGCCGACCCCTCAGCCCCTCCTGCCTAGTGACGAACCCACTAACGACCCCAGCCTCCCCCTCCTTCCCTTAAATCAGGCCCAAACACCCCCTAGGACCTCCAGTGAGTCCTTCATCCAGCCTAAAACCCCTTTGTCCAACCTCCATTGGCGGTCGTAGCCTCTTCGGCCGACCTGCAGCCTCTCCGGCCGACCCACAACCTCTCTAGATGACCCACAACCCCCCTCAGTTCCCTCTTCTCCCTCTCTCAACCTTTTCGCACCCTGTTGGAATTTCCATGACCATCCTGCGCCTTCCAAAGTCACCTCTACTAACTCATTTTTCTTCTCATGGGTATACTTTTATTCTCGGTTTATTTTATTCTTTTTTTATCCTTGTTTGATTAGGGGTTTTGGTTAATTTAGTGGTTTTTCATGGTAGGTTTGAGATTTTAGAACCTGCGTGGAGTGACTCTAAGTGAGAATCGTTGTTGCATCTTGGTTCTGAGGTAGGTCTCCCTTGCACTTTCCTTTATAATTTAAAAAAAATTTAATTTCATGCTTTTCGCACCTTAGTTATATTCTAATTATGTGTTGTATGATTCTTGGATGAGTTGCTTAGTGTTCAATGGTGATTTATTTATTATCTTGTAATATCATTTTTATTTCTTCATAAATGGGCACACCTATCATTTGGAAAACAAAATTTGTGTTGGAATTCATGTAGATTTTATAACAAATAAAAATGAGGTTTATCACTTTAAATCAATTTAAGGCATGTAATTTTTGGTTTTCACTTTTTTGAGTATTAATTAGATTTTTTATATAAAATTTTTCATGTGCCGCTGATAAATGGACTGTATGACGTTTTTGTGAAATGTTTTACTTCAGGTTGTAATGAAAAAAAAAATTTGGGGAGTTTTTGTGAAAGGTTGAAATGGTTTGTTTTGTTGAGTTGTGGATACTGGGTGTTTATGATTTTTTTTTGTATTAAATAGAAATTGATTTGGTAAATTCTCATGTCTTGTGTCTTTTTATTTTTTATATATAATGCCCAGTTGGATTTTACGAGTTAAGTGTGATTTAACAAATGGATGCCTTAAATTTATAAATGTGGCAGGAACATAAAAAATGAGGTTTTGGGTTCCTTATATGGTTTATGAAATGGGTTGGGATTTATAAAGTAATGTTTTGAAGAATTTTAATAAATGTTTTGTGTAGAAACAATGTGCTTGACACCACTTTTGAAAAAGTGTTTTCTTTTTGAGACAAGGTTTTCATTGTGAATGTTTGAGGGTCCGTTTGGCCATTTCGGGAAATTTTTGAAAATTATTTATTATGAAAACGTCCATTGGATATTCCTCATGCGTCAGTTGTATAAAATGGGTGAGAGGTCCCTGTTAGGGGATTCTCAGAATCTAATTTTAGGGTTCTTTGGTTAGAACCAGTTATAATTGTTTTACTTTAAGGCATGGGAATTGTCCTAGGGGAGACTCGGGGTGAGACCTGTTGTGCATTATTATTATTATATACACTGTGATTGGATACTCGGCTGACATCAGTTGGCTCACCCCCTTTTTTTAAATACCCATGACATGGGAACCTGACATATTGAGATAATATTCTGAGAATGATTTCCGCACTGGTAGGTTATGGTACTGACTAGTGGCCTATATTAGGAGAATATGTTTGGGTTCATTTCTATGGGATTTTTCCTTGGCCTTCCTGAGAAAGGATGGTCAAGCATTTGAAGCGTTTTTATTTCATCGTGTTTGATATGTCAATAAGGATGAGGACTCATGTATTGGTGTCTTATGGATTATTATTGATATACTGGGTTCACTTATGTCTACTCGCTCTTAGTTATTATTGTGTGGAACGTGTTACTTGTATATATATTTTCTTTTCATTTCCCTTGTTGTGTAACTACTATATAAATTTCATGTTTAATGTTTTTATTGGAAAGTGAGGTGTGGTTTTAATGTGGCTTATGAAAAACAACTTCAAATAAAAGTGATTTATTCTTTTTTTTTTGCAAATTGAAAATGTGAACGTCACTTTACCTTTAAAAATTCTAATGTATTACTAAAGGAATGACTTGGGTTTTTAGAAAAGAGTGAGGTAAATGAGTTGTACTTTATTTTTGAGTAACATGTAGAAAACCATACTTTTATACATTGTAGTTCAAACATGAAAATGGATGTTTCTTTTATTATAAAGGAAGTGCATTGGGAATAGATATCAGGATATCCTACTGAGTTTTAATACTCACACCTATAGTTATTTTTTGTTTTTAGTCCTTATAAAGGTTATAGTTTGGGTGTGTTCACCTTGGGCGATGTTTGATCGTTGAGTCAGAGAGTGACCCGCGGGGTCAAAATTAGTTAGTTCAAATGTTGAGTTTGGTTAGTTTTATTTTATTTTTTTCTTGTTTAGTCATTTTATTTGGTTTATATATTCTGTAATTCTCTTTATTATTTCTTGTGATTTATTTATTTTCTTTGGGAGAAATCATTTCCATTCATTCTCTGTTGATGCCTTGGTGCTTGGCGCCAGCCCAGGAAAATCGGGAACTCCTCTTGGGCCTTGTCGCGGATCAGTTCAGGTGACCGGTTCAGGGTCGACCTGGGTTGGATCATGACAAACATCATGTATTTTTGTTTCATGCATAACCATGATGGTAAGTTATAATTTACCAACATAATCATCCATGTATTGTGACTATTTCTTTTAATCCCAAAAGGATTCACTCCATCTGTAGATAACACAAGATGAAGGTTTCTCAACTCCTTTCCAAATTCAGGATACTCATGATCAATTCTCTTCCATTGAGGAGAGTCTACCAGGTGATGTAGTTTCTCATATTTAATTCTTGTATCTGCATGCCATGTCAATTGTCCTACAGTCTCCTCACTTCCATATAGGAGCCTAAACTTTGGAATGATTGGAAAGTACCATACACCTTTTGTAGGAATGGATTCATCTTTCTTATATCAAGAAGCACCACACTTTGGGCATTATATAAGTGATTTTTGGTCCTTGAAAAATAGTATATAGTCATTCGGGAAGGCATGTATTCTATTAGATATCATACCCATCGAACGTAACATTCATTTGGTGTTATATTTTCGGATCGGGAGCTCAATATCTTCTAGGATCATGTCATTCAGGAGAGAAAGTAGTTTCGTAAAACTGGCTTCACTCCACCTGTTGCTTACATTCAAATTATACAGCTTCATTACTACTGAAATGTTGTATATTTAGTGCAACCAGCATATAATGGCATCTTTGAAAAACTCTTTAACATCTCAAACAATTTTGGGAAATCACGAAGTTCATCTTCAACTGTCCTTATCATTTCCTCAATACGATCTTCATCATCATTCACATCTGTAATCACATCCGCCATATGGTTGTCTTCATTTTTAATGCTTGTAATCATATTAGATGATCCATAAAACGCAGTGCTATCCCAGCCACAACCTACATTCATTGTTTTATAGTGTTTATTCCAACATGTATAACTTCAATCTATTCTATGATAGATCAAGTGTTCTTCCAACTCCTCTGGACTAATTTGTCTTGCATAACAACAACGTAAACATAGATAATGAATTTAGAAGGGTTATATGCATGATTTTTTGAAAACTTGGTAAAATCTTTAACGCCATAATCATACTCTTTTGTCAACCGATTGACATTCATCCATTATTTATTCATATTCATCTTATTTGATTCAGTAATATTAATATTTAACAAAATAATTACACAAAATATGTTCAACAAGGGTCATCATCCAACTATAATCAATGGAACTAGTTACGGTAAACAATACCCTTACCTCTCCATGCATTACTCAGGACCAAAATAGATCAAACCCATCTTCCCAACCACCTTAACAATGGAACTATCTATGAGAATATCTTACACTATAATTTTTTAGTATCCCACATGTGATCTATATGCATTTTTGTATACCGGTTTTTTAGTGTTTCTTTAGAAACATAATGTCTCGAGTTAAGAACTATGGTACTAAACTAATATATGGTATGATTTTCTATTGAGTGCTTATGGTTGGAAGGATTCATTACATGTATTGTTATGGTTATTTGATTAGGGTGTCCATAAAGTGTCCCATAGAGTCTTCTAGTGAAGTAGTGTTCTAAGATTCAGTGGAATTGCACTAGTAACAAAATGGTAGTTCCATTGAAATGGGTAAGGTTTGTATTGATATTAAATGGTGGAGGAGCTACAACATAGAAAAAACATGGTATACCAGTCATGACAACAACCACAACACTATACAAACACAAAATCGTGCTTATAATCACAACACCATACAAACTAAATAAACACAATTTTAGATTTTACAAAGCATCCCTTATTCAATTATGCTGGTTAATTTAGGGGTTATCATAGAAGTTTTATCATCCTGGGGCATTAATTCATTATCATAGTATGTGTAAATTTCTAATTTGTAAATTAAAATGTTCAACATGAACCAACCAACATGTAATTCATTTAGTACACAAACAAGGACCACTAAAGACCACGATTTTCATTGGGGCATTTAGCCCATAAAATTCACAACATAACCATCAATATCAAATAGTAATAACATGAGAACAATAGGAAAACAATGAGTAAGAGGAGAAAAATCACCACAAAGGTGTCGTTCAGTGTGTGGAGGAGGTGCATTCGCAGCGGAGGAGAGGCGTGTGGCAGAGGAGATTAATAACTGAAAGGAAAACATAAAATGAGAACTAATATGTTATGATTATCCAAAATAGGTCTAATGAGATTTAGAAATGGGACATGTCTAGTTAAATAGTTTTATTAGTCAATAGGGAGATTTTATTTTCCATCTATGAAATCTGGTTCTTGTTTATTTATTTTTTGCATATCTATTATTTTAGGGGTAAAATATTCCACATTAATTGTATCTTTTTCCAAGGGATCATTGTTATCCCATAGGGATCATGAATGCCTCTTAGGTTAGTGTAAATCTAGGTCAGTTGTTGGTTATGATACCATCCTGGGTCGTATCATTACATTTCTAATTAGAACCGACCCATGTTCATTTAAATATAGTATTTGGGGGGGGGGTCAGACACTAATATATTCCCAAATCCACTGGAGTTCCTATGGGGTGGGTCCTGATAGTATCATATCTGATAAATATTTTATATATTGGACATTAGAGTAGTCATTACTAAGGATTTCCTCATTTGTATGGTATTAATGTTTGTTGAACCTAGTGTGTGAAGTAGACATCAGAAACTAATAGGTGATTAAAAATTATGTGATGACTTCATAACCTATGGACAAATATATAGGAAATATCTTACAAACCTCATTTAATATTAATAGGTTTGGTTTAATTCATCATATAGTTACAAGTCATGTGGAATGTGTAAATGATAAGCTTGGGGGGGTGAATGATGTGGAGACGTTGGTGAAAATGATGATGTGGAAGTGTGTTTAAATATTAATTGTATATTTTTCATTATAATGAGGCTGGTTTAAGTAATTATATTTAGGTCGATTGTGTTTTTACATCATGAGAATCAATAATAAGAGGTAAATCCATTATCCAAAGATGTGCATCATAGACTACAACTAGAGGCTGGTAATGTAACGAAGTTATCCTTAAGGGGGTTCTATATATAGAATTTATTGAAGTATGATGGTTTTGTTGAAAGTAATGTGACATAGTGATGGTTATATAAATTTGAGGTTGCATTTCATCTATTGTAAGGAGAAAACATCATCAATGAGTCAATGTGAAAAAAATATAGTATACTCGCCTTCAGTGGAATAAAATTTTAGTGTAAGTCATTTAATAACAAGGTTATTGTGAGGCATAATGAATAGGAACAATGAGATGGATGATTTGAGACACAATGTAAAAAAACACAAAACCATGAAGCATACAAAACCATGAAAAAATCTAAACCAGGCAGCCCCCCCCCAAAAAAAATCTCTCTTGAAAAACCAAACACACGAAGAAACCATTTCAAAAACAAAAAAAAACTTTTACATAAACATGGACAAATGAGCCTTTACACCAAGGATTTACCAAAAAGTGCCCAAGTTCCTTTTTAATCTAAGTTAAAACACACAAATCATATTAAAGTTCCAAATGTGCCCTTGATTTTCAAACACACACACACCCAAAAATTTTACAATTTATAAAAGGACCCTTATCCTTTCCAAATACACACCAAATCATTTCCAAAAAAAATTCATTAAAACTATAAAATGAAGACACCTTTATAAAACAAACCAAACAATTTATCAACAATTATACCAAAAAACTAAACAATTTATAAATAATTATATAAACAACCCCACTAGTTTATAAACAATTTTATAACAAGATAACTAGTTTATGAAAAAAAATTGCAGGCCAAAAAAAGTATAAATAATTTTATAAGCAACTGAAACATTTTACTAGAAATTCTATAAACAAATAAAAAAATTTATAAACAATTTCATAAATGGGACAAACAATTTATAAATAATTTTTTATAAACAAACCAAAAAAGTTTATTAAACAATTTATAAACATATCAAACAAATTACACAAACTTCAAAACACCACAATAAACTATTAAAGAGTAATAAAAAGGTGATTTTCATGTTGAAAACATAATCAAAAAAACATTTGGCATCTACTAAACACAATTTCCATAATCATAATAAACATAACCAGGGAAAAATACTTCAAAACTCTTTTTAACAAAACCAACTAACTTGAAAACACTATAGCAGATTAACCGAGTGTATTGCGAAGCTGCAAATCAAGTAAAATATTTAACTAAAAACATTCAAGCATCAAATGGACTTAATTGTAAAGGAAAATGTGGATTTTCCGACCTCATATGAGTGAAAATGTGATGGCGCTTCAATAGAAGGGAGAACAAGACATCACAGACCTTCCGCACACCCTAAAAACCAAAGGAAATGCATCACACCTAAACTATACCCATAAGGGTTCATCTAAACCCTACACACCCTATAGAAACTAGGGGAACCACAATAGATACTCATCGGGGGGAATCCATGCGCTATAGAGGAAGTTGTCGGGATGGTTGTCGGATGAGGAGGGCACATTGGAGCAGGTCGGGTGGACAGGGGGGCCACACAAGGAGGAGGAGGAGAAGAAGGTGATGGAGGAGGCAGCGGCGACGACAGAGGAGGATGAGTCGGTGGTTGCAGAGGAGGAGGCGGCGGTGGTGGAGGAGGAGGAGGAGAAGGGGTCGTGGCGGAGGAGGGCTCGACGGTGTTGGGGTTAGCTTCCACGAAGGTCTGAAAGGGTGTGAGGGAGGAGGATTCTGCTGGGGTTCTTTTATAACACCATTTTTAACCTTTATCAGTGCTAGTTAAAAGCACTGATAAAGGTATGTTTTATCGGTACTAAAATAAAAAGCACTGATAAAACATACCTTTATCAACACTATGTTAGCACTGACAAAGGTATAATTTTAATGATTTATTTATATTATTATATATTTATTTAAAATGATATATAGGATAAATATATATATATTTATTAATAATTATAACTATAAATAAATAAATATTTATTTATACTTATAAAATTATAATTTAAGTAAATATAAAATTATAAGCAATATACTTATTATATTTATAATCATATAAATATATAAAATAAATATATAAAATAAATATATTAATTATATATATTTAAAAGATTATAGATATATATCACTATATTTATTCTAATTTTATAAATATTTATATGAAATATATATTTATTTATAAATAAAATTATAAATAAATAAATATTTATTTATTTAAATAATTATAAAATTATAAAAAAATTGTATATCTAATATTTATAATTTTTTAATATATATAATTAATATATTTATTATAATTTTAAAATTATTTAAATATATCTGTATTTATTTATAACTATAAATAACATTTGTATTTATTTATCAATATTTGTATAAATATTTATAAATATATATTTATTTAATTATATATAACATATTATATATGAAATAATAAATATATTTTTTATAAATTAATAATTATTTAATTAAATATAAATTTATTTGTATTTATTTATAAATATTTGTATATATTTACCAATATATCTATTTAATTATATATTTATAACTTTATAAGTAGTATAATAAATATATTTATTATAAATTTATAATTATTTACATATATATATATATATATTTATTTATTTATACTTATTATTATAAATATAAATACTATATATTTATAAATATTTGTATATAATTGTTAATATATATATATTAATAAAATTATAATATTATATGTATAATTTTATAATTATTTATATATATATATAGTTATAATTATAATTACAAATGTATTTGAAAAGTATTTATATATATCATTAAAAATATAATAAAATATATTTATTATTTAAATATATTTAATGTAACTTTATAAGTACATTTTTTAGAACATATATAATTCATATGGGTAACATTGTGAATTATTCAATATACCACATCAATGGAAAACGTGATATAATATATAAATGAACATTCATGCATGATACATAACATATACGCCTGATCAATTTATTCTTTCACCAAATTCATTGTAAAACACACATATATTCAATAATTTTAATTATAAATATGTATATATATATTAAAAATTATTATTTATTTATAAATAAAATAAATAAAATAAATATATTAAATATAAAAAATATAAAAAATATAATGAATTAATCCAATAAATCAAATAAATCTAACAAATCTAATAAATATATTTATTATTTAATGTAATTTATTATAATCATATAATTATTTAATTATATATATATTTTTAATTAGAATCTTATAAATACTTTTTTCAATCAAAACATTATATGTATATTTTTGAATTATTAAAAAAAATATATTAATTATAAACATGCATTTTTTATTTAATGTATAAAAATAAACATTATTTTTGAATATAAATATAATAATTTCATATAAATTAATTATATTTTTTTATTAAAAACATTTAACTGTGCTTTTAGCTAGCGCTGATAAAGTCCCACCCCTTTATCAGCACTTTCTTCTTAGCACTGATAAAAGGTAGTGCTTCCCTTGCCCTGTTTTGTGGTAGTGTTGGCTATAAATAGCCACCTCCTTATACTCCTTGGAGGTTGATTTCGAATTTGAGAGTTTCTATAATTATTATGATTGTGTTTCTTGTGTTCTCGGGTGAATGCAAGTAACACACATCAAAGGAGTAATCAAACTTTATGGATCTTTATAATTAGGGTTTTAAGGGGCATGTCTCCTTGGGGTCCTAATTTATCATCCCCCTTCCCCTTTTATTTCCATGAATTTCTTTTAATTTCCAATTCCCCAAATTTCATCGCTTGTGTTTCTGCATTTTCACCAATGAATACCACATGCCCATATGGTATCATATCATTTGGTATCATATCTTTATAATAGAAACTAGTTTCTTTCATTTTTCTATTTCTCCCATATTTTTCTTCTCCTTCTTCCATTTTCATCCATCACCAATTCTGCCGAAACTTTCTTCCACATTTTCATCCACTTTTTATTTGATTTTATGGACATATAATATTTCATTTTAATATTTTAGAATCTCATATTTATTCTCGATTTGGAAATACTTAAATATGACACATATATTTGGAGATATATCTGAATCAATTTGTTCTACAAATTCACTCTTGTGAAATCTAACTATCTCCAAAATGGATTCCGGTCAAGTTTGAATTTCAATTTATCTCACCCTTTTACATTGTTGTGATAATATTAGAGAATTGTGACATTTTTTATACATTTTACACTGAGCACCCCAAATTCACTCTTTGTATCTCATTTATTTATTATTGAGTAGTAAAAAAATAAAAATAAAACAAAAAAAAACTGCCCAATTGAAACATTATGTTTGCTCATTTAGTCACAAATTTTATTGAATTTCTCTTATCCACCATATTCATTGCTTCATCCATATCCAACCTTTAATCATAGCCATTTATCCCATTCCAAATTACCTCCCATATTTCTTGGACTCCATTGATTCAAACCCCTTTTAAAATTTATAATTCTTAAAGTTTTCCATGAATTGATTGCTTCTTACTAGTTGTCTTTCTTGATTAAATTTAGTAAAACTTATAGTAACCATGTTTTCATGATAGAAAGTGTGAGGTAACTTTTTAGAGATTAAAAAAATATAGAGATAGAGTGTGTGGGGAATTAAGAAAAATGGTGAGCAAGGGAGAAATATGTGAGATCGACCTCAAATTATTCATGAAAGTTTTTTCTGACCAATGCAAGATTTAATACTAGGTTGGATGATTTTCAAAGTTCCTCAACTTCAAGGGCTCTGCGAAGGAAATAAATTTATGAAGGTGGTGATGAGTGCTCCAATTTTGAAGAAACACTTCCTAGGTGAGGGCAATGTGTTGATTGGAAGGAAAATGACTTGGGAAGAATCAAAATGACACTTCCATCCTTTTAAGGGAAGAGTGACCTAGAAATTTATTTTGGGTGGGAGTGGAAGGTTGAACATGTGTTTGGATTTCACAACTACACAGAGGAGAAAATGTTAAAATTAAAGGTGCTTGAGTTCAATAACAATGCAAGTATTTGGTGGGACCAAGTATAAGTAAGTCTACAAAAAAACAGAGAAAGGACAATTCAAAATTGGGAAGAAATGAAGATAGTAATGTTCAAAAGGTACATTTATAGTCATTACTGTTGATATTTTCATTTGAAGTTACAAAAATTTGTGCAATGTTCTATGAGTATGGAGGAATACTATAAGGAAATGGTGATATTGATGATTCAAGCCAATTTGGAGGAGTATCATGAAGATACCATGGAATGGTTCATCAGTGGATTGAATCCAACAATTAGAGATGTGGTGGAACTTCAAACCTATATTTACATGGAGGATTTGCTACATAAGGCACTGAAGGTCAAAAATCAAGTTCATTCTCAAAGGATTCAAGTAAGTTCCCAAATTTTTTGGAAGGATAACCAGAAAGAGGCCAAATCAACTTCTAAGTGGAATGAAACAAAACCAATGGATTCGAAATCTATTCCAAAACAAATAGAAGAGGCCAAAAATAAGTTCTTACCCACTAATTCAAAAGGGAAAATTGACATGAATTTTCTTTTTAAATATCATGATATAAAGTGTTTTAAGTTTTAATGACATGGTCATATTGCATCTCAATGCCCAAACATAAGGACTATGATTGTTTTGGATAATGGAGACATCCTTAGTGAGAACTCTATAAATCATCATATGCCACCTTTAGAGTAGAGTTTATATGTAGAAGTTAAATAACATGTACATAGAGATGCATTGGTGGCAAGAAGAGATTTAAACATTCATCCAAAAAATGATCATGACAAGGAGTAGCATGAGCATATTTTTCATAAGAAATTCCACATTAAGGAGAAGGTATGTAGTATGATCATTGATAGTGGAAGTTTTACTAATGTGTTTAGTACCTTATTGGTGGATAAGTTGAGTTTTCCTACTCTAAGTCATACTAGGCCTTATAGATTGCATTGGTTGAATGATAGTAGATAAGTGAGGGTCACAAAATATTCCTAGTTTCTTTTTACATTGAAAAATATCACGATAAGGTGATTTGTGATGTTTCTCCAATACAGTCCGTCCATTTGATACTTGGGAGACCATGGAAATTATATCTAAGGGTGATGCATTATGGTTATGCTAACCACTTCTCTTTTCATTTCAGTGGTAGAAATATTGTTTTGACTCTACTAAGTACCATAAAAGCATATCAATATCAAGTGAGGATAGATAAAGAATAGAAAAATAAAAAACAAATGAGTGAAAAAGAAGGTGGGAAAAATAAAAATTTGAGTGATTAAAAAGAGTGTTATGAGTTGAGAAAAAAAGGAAATAGAGAAAAATAGAAAAAATTAAGAGTAAAAAGGGAGATATGAGTGACATAAAAATAATTGATGGAAATAAAAGAGATTAAAACAAGAGTTTTGACTGAAAGGTGAGTTTATTTTTGGGAAAAGTGAGTTGAAAGGTACTTTATTGAGCGAGAAAGTGTTCTTAATCATTAATAAGGATTCTTACCTTGAAAATAACGAACTTAACCATTATTTTCCTTCTTGTGTTGTGTCTTTACTATAGGAATTTGGTGAATTATTTCCTGAAGATACACCCAATGGATTACCCCCTTTGAGAGGCATTGATCATAGTATTTACTTTATACTTGGTGCCATAATTCCCAATATGCCATCATATAGAGCTAATTCAGAAGAGGCTAGAGAGATCCAGTGTCAAGTTGAAGAACTCATGAAGAAAGGATTAGTGAGGTAAAGCATGAGTCCATGTGCTGTTCTGATGATCCTAGTACCCAAGAAATATGAAACATGGTGTATGTGTGTGGATTGTTTCGCCATCAAAAAAATAACTGTTAAGTACCATTATCCCATCCCTCAGCTTGATGACATGCTTGATGGATTACATGGGGATTATTTGTTTTCAAAAATTAAACTCAAAAGTGGATACTACCAAAATAAAATGAAATGAGATGAATGGAAAACTACTTTTAAAACAAATTTTTGTTTGTATGACTGGTTAGTTATTCCATTTAAATAGTGCACCAAGTACATTCATGAGCTTAGTGAACCATGTTCATCATTCATTCATTAGAAAATTTTTGTTTTCCCATTTTAATTATATCTTGGTGTATATAAAATCTCTAAACAACCATGTTGAAAACTTGTGTTAGGTGTGTGATACCCTTAAAGAAACCCAACTTTATGCAAATCTTTTAAAATGTTCTTTCTGCATGAAGGAAATATCCAAAGTCAAAAATTGGTGGGCCCCATGTCTCCAAAGTCATGGGGTGAGTGTGGTTCCAAAAAGTCTTCTTAGTAGATATCTTGTCCCCTAAAGCCATGAGTATGTGTAAAAAAGTCCAAAAAACATTTTTAGGCTTTAAATTTATACGGGCTTGGTGTTTTACATGTATCTCTCCCAATTATCTATAAATATCCACCTACTTGTACCCCTTGGAGTTTAATTTATAATTTTAGAGTTTCCAGCATTATTATTCTTATATTTCTTATGTTCTTAGGTGAATGCAAGTAAGGATCATTAAAGGAGTTATCAACCTTTATGAAACTTTATAATTAGGGTTATAAGGGGAAAGTCTCATTGGGGTCCTAATTGATCACCCCCTTACCCAATTATTTCCATGCATTTATTTTAATTTCCATTTCCCCTACTTTTATTACTTGTGTTTCCACATTTTCACCAACAAATACCACATTCCCATACTGTATCATATCACTCCCCAAGCAGCTAACACCTTGCACCATCCACAAGACCGAACACCCAGCCCACAGTAAACCCTATGAACACCTAGAACGACAAGCCTAACCAGTCTACCCCTTGAACCCAAGCCTCCATCCAAACATAAGCAAAGAAAAACAACTCAAAACAAACACCATTCCTCAAAAATCCAACAACAAATCCAATAAACAACCTACACAACCAAAAACAGAAAATAAGAATATCTCCGTCCAATCGTAGCACCTGAATCCAACACCACAACCCCCATCTGAACCAGACCGCCCAAGGTTACAACCAACAAAAAACACACCAAACCAAAAAGCAACATTCCTCAATATCCAGCAGCCAACATCCATCTAAACATAAAGTAGCAGTAGCCCCACAACAACATTCCACATACTATAACTGACAACACCTACTAGCCCAATCCAAACTCTTAGAATAACCCATCCACATCCACAAAATAAGGCTGAACCTGCAACCCCAAACAAAAACCCAAAAACACATCCCAGGATACCAATCAAGGAACACAACCAATCCAAGTATCCTACTGCTCCCCACAAGAAACACAAGAAGGAAAACCCAAGGCACACATCTAGCTTCCATTGAGAATGAAATAAGTTTGAAAATTTTATCTTTGAACCATCTCCCTATTAGTATTGATATTAAAAAACTTCTTGTATGAGAAGAGCCTTAACTGAATGGTAGAATCCATCTTATTCCACACATAGATAACATAATGATGAGGTGATCCATACAACCAAGAGTTACATTCCTTACATATGAAATAAATAAGATAATACACCCTAAGTCTAAACAAAACATTCATCATCAAGTTACCCTCAAAGGTACTAATACAACAATTAATAGAATCAGAAAAGAAAGTAATAGACCAATCCAATCCCAACATGCATAAAAAAAGAAGTCCACATATTCTTGGGAAATATACACTTTAAGAAAAGTTGATCCAAATCCTCAGTATCAAATTCATAAAGAAAATAATAGTTCAGTAAAGTAAGACCCCTTCACTACAATATATACGGAGTGGGAAAAACGTTAAAAAGAGCTAACCACTAAATAAAAGAGAACCTAGTGGGGGTTACCCTATTCCAGACTAAACCTTTTTAGGTAATTGAGGAAAACTTTGGAATAATATCCTCCTAGACCATACAAATGGAAAACCTTGATTTACTATTCCAAATAACCCTATCATAGGAACCCATATGCTTAGAAAGTTGAATAATATTTTGATGAATATCCCATAACTCAGTAGAGATAGAAAGAGGTGGGATCCAAACCCCATCTAAAATCATATCCAAAACCATGGCTCAAGATGAAAAGCCAGAATCATAAATGATATGATCATTAGTGGAGGAACAATTGGATCCTCTAGGGAGCCAATAGTCAAACTAGAGTGAAATAATCAAACCATACCCAATCAAAAAGGTGATTTGATCTTTAATAATATCCTGAAGACCCAATAGTATCCTCCCAGTTCATGAGCTATTCCATGAAACTTTAGTCACCCAAACTGAGAGCACCCAAGTAGGAAAGTATGATCTGAATCCACCTAGACCGATGAGTAAGAAGGATCACATAAATTCCACACATTCGTTTTCATCGTAGAATTATTCTAATCCTCGATCTTCTTAATCTATAAACCTCCTTTTTCTTTGGGCTTAGCCACCAAATCCCAATCCATCTTGGTCCCTAACATCGCAAGAGAGGATCCCTTTTAAAGGAAACATATAAGATTGTAATTAATGTATTTCAACAATTTTTTAGGAAAGATGAATTGGTAACACCGATAATCTTTCATACTAAAAATATTGGATTGAAGAAGATGTAAACAACTGGAAAAGGAGAGGAAATTATTCATCCAAAATTTGATCCTATTAACAATATTCTCTTTGAAAACAACACAATTAGAAGCCCTAATCTTGGTAGTAATCAAGGTAACCCCAAGATAAAAAAATAGAAGAGAGACTTGATTAAAACTCATATATTCCCCAATACTTCCCCAAACATCAATAGGAATGCCGTAAGAGAACATCAATGATTTAAAGAGGTAGTCTGACATCCCAAACAAGGAAGAAAAGAGATCTAGAGTGTGCTTCAGAACTAACACAAAGTCCATATTGCTAAAGGATAATAAAAAAAGATCATTCACAAAACAAAGATGCGAAATTGAAGTCTTACCACACCTCTAGTGGAACTTGAAACATCTGGATGATAAAATAAGAAACTCAAAGATATGAGAAAAGATCCTTGTATACAAAAAAGGGAAGGGGAAAGGGGATATCATTGCCTAAATCCTCTCTTCCCAAGGAAAAAACCATGAGAACTCCCATTAATATTGATAGAGAACATATAGGAGGATAAAAACCTCTTAATCCTAGAAGTGAATTTGGTAGGAAAACCAAGGAGGTCCAAAACATCCCAAAGAAAATCCCATCTGACCGAATCAAGGGACCTGAAAAGATCAATTTTGAAAGTACGGTGTGGAACTATAGAGTCTAGGTGATAACCATGAAACAGATCTTGGAAAATTAAGATATTATCAGAGATTTTACTTCTTTTAAAACAGGTTAATTGAGCTTTGTTGATGTATTTAGGGAGAATCCACCTCATTTTGGCTAATAATATCTGGAAAATACACTTATAGATCGTGTTAAAACACGATATAAGACTAAAATCATAGAGGTAACTATAATTTGGAACCTTTAGAATCAAAGTAATGATGGATCCATTAGCTTCACAGAGAAGCTTCCTAGATCTGAAAAAATCAAGCACCGCCTCAGTCACATCTAGACCAACAATTTACCAAGCCTTATGGAAAAATAAATCATTGAAAATATCCATCCTTTGAGCTTTATTAGGATGAAGAAAGAGGAGGGCCTGATAAAAATCCACTAAGTTTACTAAATTATCCAACATATCCTGTGAAATTTGGCCTAAGGAAATATACATAAAGGGGGAAAGGCACACCCTTACAGCATAAGCAGAGTCATGCACGTACCAAATAATAGATTGATAAAAATCAAGAACATTAGTAATAATAGAACCATGATCAGAAGTAGAATTCCCATAACCATGTTGGAGGAGGACCATATTCAAATAATTGAATCTATCATTAATAGAGATAAAGAAGAAGTTAGAATTCAGATCACATTCCTTAATCCATTAGACCATGCTCTTTTGTTTTGATGAAAGGTCATACTTCAAAGGAAATGATTTAATCCTTTCCTTACACCTAACCTCCTACTAAATCAAAGAATTAGAGGTTCCATCCAAGACAAGAGCAGATTGACAAGATGGTAACTCAGATCTGACCTATTCCATGCCATAGGGCACCTGTTCTGAGACTGCCACATGCAGATCATGAAGATCCTTCTTGACTCTTTCAAGTTTTTGGTAAACCTGACACATTTTACATCCATGAATTTTCACATTCCACCATGAGGAAACTGAATGAATAAAGTTATCATAATCATACCAATAATTAAAGAACTTGAAAGGTAATTTCCCAGACTAAAGTCCTTCACCGGTTCTAATAATAATGGGAGTATGATCCAATAAACCAAAGGGGAGGAACTCTATAATAGAATAAGGAAATCTGGACATCCATTCAATAGTGACAAGTGCTCTTTCAAACTTACTAAAAACCCCCCAAGCTACCCTTCCTTTAATAAAATATCATCCCAACACAGTGAAGGTCTTCCAAATTAGCTTTAACAATTCCTGAATTGCAATCCTCTATGGATGAATTCCAATCCAAGAATCCTCCCAATATATCCGCAAGGAACCTGATGACATTAAAATCACCAAGAATAATTCCAAGCTCAGACCAAGACAAACATCGGCTGGAAATGACATCCCAAAGGCTTCCCATCTCCACATCAGATTTTGAACCATAAACAAAATAAATCCTGAAGGAAACATCCACCTTAACTGCCTTGACATAGCACTCAATAATCTGGGGAGATTCAAACAGAAGATCAAGAATCAACAAACGAGGGTTCCAAAAAACAAGAATGAACCCATAAGTTCATGAGTAATAATTATTACAACATTTACAACCTATAATAATATTTCTATATATATAATAAAGGTTAACACATTTAACCTTAGATTCAAAAATACCTACACATGACAACTTATTCCAAGAAATAAGGTCCCTATCCTACCTTTTCTTCTCAGGAGTGTTGAGGCCTCTTATATTCCAAACACCAAAACAAGACATTAGAAACAGGAGGGATTGGGACCACCATATTGGGTCCAGATATGACTAGATCCCTCTTCAAATCACATTCATCCACCCTGATTAATCTATCCCTGAGAGGGTTTTCTCTAAGTGCAGAAGAATAAGGACTATCCTGTCCATAAGACACTTTCTTTGATGAAGTATTCCCACCCCCCAAGTTCAAAATAAAATTACCAGCAAAATCCCTCAGAAACTCAAGGGAACTTTGCATGATAGAATTAGAAGTAGGTCTAGGGGAACCAGAACCTTATGGGAAATCCGTCCCGCCAGCAGAAGAAGGATGGAAAGGAGGAGAATTAGAGTTTCGATCCTTAGAGTCTTGGCTAGGAAGAGAGGATACATCCTCATTGCCAAAAGGAACTGAAGTGAACTCAAAACCAATAGAAATATCCCCATACACTAAACCGACCCCTCTATCCAAAACCTTTGGAACCACATGCCCATAATCTTCATAAGAAAAATCCATAGTTAAACCATCAAAAGGATTGTGATTTGGAACACTAGAATTATTCTTCAAGATGGTAGGAATAGGAAGAGCAGAAGAGGAACTGCCAATGGCTCCCCTGGACTCATCCTCCTTCTTCAAAGAATTAAAAGGAGGGACCCTTCCATTATGCTCTGAAGCATCAACCCGAGCATGATCGCTTGAAACAATAATTCCTTATGTAAACTCTATTCCTAGGAGTGACTTTGGTCCACCCTAATTAGAGACCACTCTTGGGTTTCTTTAAGAACTAATTGAAGTGATGAAAAAAAAATTTATAGAAGATTCATGTTTTAGGAACCCATCCATATTCGACTCAAATGGAAGTGGACGAATCAAACCCAAAATCAACAACAATATCCTTTGGGAGTTCTTGCCCAGCTGAGATTTCCACACAAATCCACATGAACCTAATTCTCCTAATATAAATAGTGGATTTTTCTAAAAAGTGAGGCTTAGCTACTGCACTTGTAATATAACTAAGAACTTCACCAGACTAGGCCTCAATAGGGACATTCTAAAATTTCACCCACACTGGGAACATAGAGAAAGACTCTTTGTCAAGAGAAATACCTGGATGCCAAGAGAGAAGGACCATGAACTGACATACAAAAAACCATGGCCCCAACGAAAGAATATCAAAAATATTATAAGAAGAACGCAACTTGAAGAAGAAGAACCCTTTATCACTCCACAAGGTTTCGATCAAGTCCTTTCCCTAGAAATTAGTAGCAATCCGAGCCACCATGGGAACGACATTTTTTCTCCAAAAAGTACCCAACCAAGGTATTACTTCATTTGGACAAACCCTTTTGAGGAACCACATATAGAATATTTTTTTAGAAATTTACAACTATCAATCGGAGGATGAAACCCCAAATCCATGAAATGCAGATAAGATTCCAAATCCCCCAATGTTACATCCATAGTCGATGAAGAGACAATAGTATTTCCAAAACTTGGGATCAATGATCCATCCACCACCACTCTAGAAAATGGGAGTGATGAACCATCCACCACCACTCTGACAACCACCTCACGAGCTCTAACCACCACTGAGGAAGAAACCATAGTAGCCTTAGAAACCTCAAATGATACCTTCACAATCTTATCTAGGACTCCAACCATATCCAAATTAGGGAACACACCACCCATATCTGATGAAGGATAAGGTAGCACAACCTCCATTCCATCTGTATGATCGGAAACCCCAACTCCAACACCGACTAAGGTAGTAGCTTCAACTGCAGCTTCCAATTCCTGGGCTTAGGATAATCCATGCGAAACATTCGATATGAAATTTAGAAGAAACCAAATTGTACACCCTTTTGAGGAGACCATTCCATCACTGATCAAGACCATAAGATTTAATCTCAAAAGATGATCACCATATTCCTCGATACATTCCAAGATCATCATGAGAGGGAGAGGAGAACTCGAGAAAGAAGATAATCCTTACAAGTGGTTTTTAGGATTTTTCTTATTTTTTCATTTTTTAAGGCGTTTTAGAGTTTTTTTAACATTTCTAGGGATTTCATGGATTTTTTAGAGTTTTTTGTGTATTTTAGGGGTTTTATGAGTTTTAAGGGGTTTTCTGGTTTTTTGGAATGGTTTTCAGAGGTTTTTAAGTTTTTTTATGTTTTTGTGGATTTTTAGGGGTTTTTAAGATTTTTATGGTTTTTAGGATTTTTAGGGGTTTTAGGGATTTTAAGGTTTTTTATTCTATTTTAGGGGTTTTAGGGTTTTTAGGATCTTTTAGTGTTTTATGGTTTTTTTGAGTATTTAGGGTTTTTTAAGTTTTATAGTGTTTTTTATCATTTTTAGGGGTTTTAAGGGTTTTAGAGTTTTTAGTGGGTTTTAGGGTTTTTATGGGTTTTTAAGGTTTTTAGGGGGTTTTATGATTTTCATGGGTTCTTTGGGGTTTTAGGGGTTGTTATAGTTTCATGGTTTTTTAGGTATTTTTTAGGATTTTTATGGTTTTTAGGGTTTTTAAGTGTTTTAAGGGTTTTTAGGTTCCTTTTAGGTTTTAGGGGTTTTTTGAGTTTTTTAGGGGTTTTAAGGTTTTTTAGAGTTTTTAACATTTTTGTGTGGATTAAGAGTTTTTAGAGTTTTTACTGGTTCTTTAGTGTTTTTAGGGTTTTAAAGGTTCTTAGGTGTTTGTATGGTTTTGATGAGGTTTTCATGGTCTTTCAAGGTTTTAGGGTTTTTTACATTTTTAGGTATTTTTAAAGGATTTCTAGTAATTTTATAGTTTTTAGGGTTTTTAAATATTTTGAGGGTTTCTAGGGTTTTTCATGGGATTTTAGGGTTTTTAGGGTCTTTTGGGGTTTTAGGTTTTTTTAAAGTTTTTTAGGGTTTTTATTGTTTTTTATGTTTTTTTATCATTTTTCAGGTTTTAAGGGGTTTTGAGTATTTTTTTAGGTTTTTATAGATTTTTATGGTATTTTAAGGGTTTTAGGGGATTTTATGGTTTTCATGGGTTTTTCATGGTTTTTAGGGTTTTTTAAATTTTCATGGTTTTTTAGGGATTTTCTATAATTTTTATGCTTTTTAGGGTTTTTAAATATTTTGGGAGTTTCTAGGGTTTTTCATGGGATTTTAGGGTTTTTAGGGTCTTTTGGGGGGTTTTAGACTTTTTAATGTATTTAGGGTATTTTATGTTTTTTTTAAAATTTTTGGTGTTTTAAGGGTTTTTGAGTATTTTTTTAGGTTTTTAGGTTTTTTATAGATTTTTATGGTATTTTAATGGTTTTAGGGGATTTTAGGGTTTTCATGGGTTTTTCATGGTTTTTAGGGTTTTTTACATTTTCATGGATTTTTAGGGATTTTCTATAATTCTTATGGTTTTTAGGGGTTTTTATGGTTTTTAGGGTTTTGGGGGATTTTGAGGGTTTTAAGGGGTTTTCAGTAGTTTTTAGGGGTTTTTAGTTTATTTTGGGCCGTCTTGGGTTTTTAGGGTTTCATTGATATTTTAGTGGTTTAAGGGTTTTTATAGTTTTTTAACATTTTTAGTGGTTTAAGGGTTTTTATATTTTTAGTGGTTTTTTAAATTTTATGGGTTTTTAGGGGTTTTTAAAGGTTTTTACTGGTTTTTAGGGTTTTTTAGGCGTTTTCAAGGGTTTGGGGGTTTTAGGGGTTTTCAGGGTTTTATGTTTTTTTGGGTTTTTTTGATTTTTAGAATTTTTTAAAGTTCTTAGGGGGTTTTAGGGTTTTTAAATTTCTTAGGGTTTTTAGGAATTTTGTGGGGTTTTAGGAATATTCAGGGGTTTTTAGGGTTTTTTTTCTTTTTCAGGGTTTTTAGGGTCATTTTGGGTTTTAATAGTTTTTTTAGTTTTTTTTTGGGTTTTTAATGTTTTATATATTTTTAAAATTTTAGTGGTTTTATTTGTTTTCAGAGTTCTTAGTGGGGTTTTATGGGGTTTTATGGGGTTTTATGTGTTTTTATAGTTTTTAAAGGTTTTTTAGGATTTGTATAGTTTTAAAAGTTTTTAGGATTTTTAGGGATTTTGAGGGTCTTTAGAGTTTCTCAGGGGTTTTTAGGGGTTTTCAGGGTTTTAGGGAGTTTTGGATTTTTATGGTTTTTTTTTTCAGTTTTTAGGATTTTTAAGTATTTTAAGAGCTTTTTAAGGGTTTTAGGGGTTGAATGGGTTTTTATATTTTTTAACAGTTTTTAGTGTTTTTATGGGTTTTTAAGGTTTTTAGGGGTTTTATGGTTTTCAGGGGGGTTTCAGTGTTTTTATGTTTTTTACATTTTCATGGGTTTTTATGGTTTTTAGAAATTTAGAGGGTTTTTAAGTATTTTGGGGGTTTAGGATTTTTCAAGTGTTTTCAGGGTTCTTAGGGTATTTTGGGGTATTTAGTGTTTTTTTTAGGTTTGTTTATGTTTTTAGAGTTTTTTAACATTTTTAGGGGTTTTAAGGTTTAGGAGTTTTAGTGGTTTCTAGGGTTCTTATGGGTTGTTAGGGTTTTTTAAGGTTATTAGGGGTTTTTATGGTTTTCATGTGTTTTTTAGGGTTTTCAAGGTTGTTGACATTTCCATGGATTTTTAGGGGGTTTTTAGGATTTTTATGGTTTTTATGGTTTTTAGGGTTCTTAGGGATTTTGAGGGGTTTTAGGGGTTTTAGGGATTTTAGATTTTCATTGGGTTTTCAAAGTCTTTTTGGGTTTTAGGGTTTTTTTAGTTTTTAGGGTTTTTATGGGTTTTTATAGTTTTTCTACATTTTTATGGGTTTTAAGGATTTTTAGATTTTTTAGTGATTTTTTGGATTTTTAGGGTTTTTTGAGGTTTTAGGGGTTTTAATGGTTTTCAGGGGTTATTTGGTGTTTTTAGGTTTTTTATGGTTTTATGGATTTTTGGGTATTTTTAGGGTTTTTAGGGTTTTTAGGGGTTGTTATGTTTATAGGGTTTTTAGGGATTTTAGGGTTTTTGAGTGTTTTATGGGTTTTTAGAGGTTTTCAACATTTTCAGGGTTTAAAAGGATTTTAGAGTTTTTAGCGGTGTTTAGGGGATTTATGGGTTTTTAGGGTTTTTAAAGTTTTTTGAGGTTTTTATAGTTTTTAGGGGGTTTTCAGGGTTTTTAGGTTTTTTTACATTTTCATGGACTTTTATGGATATGTTAGGATGTTTATAATTTTTAGGTTTTTTATGAATTTTAGGGGTTTTGAGGGGTTTTAAGGGTTTTAGGGGGGTAGGGGTTTTTAGAGGTTTTTTTTATTTTTTAGGGTTTTTAAGTTTTTTTAGAGTTTTTAATATTTTTAGGGGGTTTAAGGGTTTTGAGAGTTTTTTAGCGGGTTTTAGGGGTTTTTTTTGGGTTTTCTGGGTTTTTATGGTTTTTATGGTTTTTATGGTTTTTAAGTGTTTTTTAGTGTTTTTATAATTTTTTACATTTTCAAGGATTTTTAGGGATTTTTAGGATTTTTATGGTTTTTAGGGTTTTTAGGGTTTTAGGGATTTTTAGGGGTTATTAGGGTTTTTAGGGGTTTTCAAGGTTTTATGGTCTTTTTGGATTTTTAAGGTTTTTTGAGTTTTTTAGGTTTTTTTATAGTTTTTAATGTTTTAGCGGTTTAAGGGTATTTAGAGTTTTTAGCAGGTTTTTAGTGTTTTTATGGGTTTTTAGGGGTTTCTTAGGTTTCTATGGGTATTTTTTTGGGTTTCAAGGAATTTTTTATGTTTTTTAGGATTTTTTACATTTCATATATTTTTATGGAATTCTTAGGATTTTTATGGTTTTTAGGGTTTTTTTCGGTTTTTGGGGATTTTGAGCATTTTTTGGGATTGTAGGGGTTCTTAGGGTTTTTAGGGTGGTTAGGGTTTTTAGGTCTTTTGGGTTTTTTAATTAGGGTGTTTATGATTTTTTGGTGTTTTTTAACATTTTAGGGGTTAAATTGTCTTTAGAGCTTTTAGTGGGTTTTAGGGTTTCTAATGTTTTTAGGGGTTTTATGGTTTTTAGGGGTTTTAAATAGTTTTTAGGGTTTTTTAGGTTTTCATGGATTTTAGGGGTTCTTAATGATTTTTATGGTTTTAGGGTTGTTAGAGTTTTTAGTGATTTTCAGGGTTTTTAGGGTTTTTAGGGTTTTTTTAGTTTTTTAGGGTTTTTTGGGTTTTTTGTGGTTTTTAGTTTTTTAGTGGGTTTTTTCATTTTTAGGGATTTTAATGTTATTTATAGTTTTTTAACATTTCTTATAGTTTTAAGGGTTTTAGAGTTTTTAGTGCTTTTAGGGTTTTATTAGTTTTTAGTGTTTTTATGGTTTTCAACGTTTTAATGGTTTTCAGGGGGTTTTTGTGTTTTTAGGGTTTTTTACGGTTTTAGGGAATTTTTTGGTTTTTCGGGTTTTTTAGTTTTTTAGGGTTTTTATTAGTTTTTAGAGTTCTTTAAAGTTTTTATGGGTTTTAAGGGTTTTTAGAGTTTTTAGTTGTTTTTTAGGGTTTGTATGGTTTTAGGGGGTTTTATGGGTTTTAGGAGTTTTCAAAGTTTTTAGGGTTTTTTATGTTTTCATCGATTTTTAGTAGTTTTTTAGTATTTTTATTGTTTTTAGGGTCTTTAGGGATTTTGATGGTTTTTAGGTTTTTATGGTTTTTTAGGTTCTTTTGTGTCTTGTGGTTTTTTTATTTATAGGGGTTTAATGGGTTTTTAGAGTTTTTTAATGTTTTTAGGGGTTTTTAGAATTTTTGTGGTTTTTAGGGGTTTTTAGGGAAAGATAGATGTGAGGGTCAGTGTATTCCCGACCCCCCAAGTTTATTAAAGAGAAGACGCAGCAGAAAAGGGTGGGGAATGGTCAAACACCCACACCCAAAAGCCCTTTACAACCCCAAACCCACACAACCCCAAAAAGAAAGACCAGAAAGCACACCAATCCAAACAAAGAAGAAAAACAAAAAAGTCCCCAACATCACCTCCCAACCAATCAGCAACAAGAATCCATCAGAACCAAAACCAGCAATCATCAACTATCATCCAGCAACACCAAAACCATCTTCATCAATTTCATCAACCCAACTTCAGCACCACAATGTCACAACCATCATCCTCCATCGACCCCAAGTCAAACACCATCATATCAGAACCCATCAAGCAGCGAAAACTTCCAGCAAACAGCGGCAAAAAACCAGCAGCGACCACCACCAAAGAACACACACCACAGCAGATTACCAACAGCAAGAGAACAGCAACACATAAAAATAGAAAAGAATCAGGACCCCGTGCCTCCCCCCTCTAAGCCATAAGAGATGACCCTGAGTAGACCAGAGCTCACCAGAACTATCGTTAGGCTGAGAAGAAGCTAGGAAGGGAATCGACACCTTTTGAAGGCCGAAACCGGAAACCAAAGTCCAAGAGGAGCCAACTGCAGCCTGCAACAATCCACCTGGAGGAAGCAACAGACACACGGAAGCCGCAATAAGATCCCAAGGACGGGGAAACACCAAAACAGACACCAGGAATGCCACGCCCAACGCCAAGCTCTAGAAGCCAAAAAATCCCCAGATATGAAAAGGAAGACACCGAATCGGAAGATTCAGTGCCGACCGATGCCAGAAAAGGATCCCGAATCCAGGAGATTCGGGGTCACCGTTTCACGAGCCGGATCCAAAAGAGAGCGAACCAAAGCTGAAGCTAGACATCGAAGTCACTAAGTGCGACGAAGCCACCATCGGGACAAGATTGAAGCTGTGACACATGGGAGCAACCTCCATCAATGCAGATCTAGAAAGAATTCGCAGTCACCGAGGTCGGACCACTCCGGAGGGGGAAGGAAGAAGAAACGAAGGGGAACCCTAGCGACGTAAGGGGAGGAGTAGATTCACCGTTCTGAGGCCTCCTTTTAGGGGTTTTTAGGGGTTTTTAAGGTTTTAGGGGTTTTTATGGTTTTAAAGGGTTTTTTCAAGGGTTTTCAGGGTTTTTAGGATTTTTTTTTTATGTTTTCATGGTTTTTAGTGGGTTTTTTGGATTTTTAGGTGTTTTCAAGGAATTTAGGGTCTTTTGGTGATTTTAAGGGGGGGTTTGAGTTTTTTTTAGGTTTTTTAGGTTTTTAGAGTTTTTTAACATTATTATGGGATTTAAGGGTTTCTAGTGTTTGTTAGGGTTTTAAGGTTTTTAGAGATTTTATGGATTTCAAGGGGTTTTTCAAGGTTTTTATGGATTTTTACGTTTTCATGGATTTTAAGGGGTTTTTAAGGGTTTCTATGGTTTTATGGTTTTTAAGGTTTTTAGGGAATTTTTAGGGGTTTTAGGGTTTTGGGGTCTTTTTAGGTTTTTAGTGTTCTTTAGGGTTGTTAGATTTTTTTATTGTTTTTGGATTTTATAGCTTTTTAATGTTTATAAGGGGTTTTAAGGTTTTTAGAAGTTTTTCATGACTTTTAGGGTTATTTATGCTTTCATTGATTTTTAGGGGTTTTTTATAATTTTCATATTTTTAGGACTTTTATGGATTTTGAGGGTTTCATGATTTTTTCATAGGTTTTTAGGGTTTTTCACGGTTTAAGGGTCTTTTGGGTTTTTAGGGTTTTTTGAGCTTTTTTTGGGTTTTTTTTGGGTTTTTAATATTTTTTGAGTTTTTAATATTTTTTGGGGTTGTAAGGGTTTTTGGAGTTTTTTGTGGGTTTTAATGGTTTTTAGGGGTTTTCATGGTTTTATGGGTTTTTCAAGGTGATTTGGTTTTCATGGGTTTTTAGAGGTTTTTTAGGTTTTTTTATAGTCTTTGTGGGTTTTTAGGTTTTTTATATATTTTTAGGTTTTTAGGGGGTTTTATGGGTTTTCTGTGTTTTTAGGGTCTTTTGGGGTTTTAGGGTTTTTTTAGTTTTTTAGGGTTTTGAGGTTTTTTAGAGTTTTTAACATTTTTAGGGGTTTTGGTTTTTTAAGGTTTTTAAGGTTTTTATGGGTTTTTAGGGGTTTGAAATGTTTTAGGGGTTTTTATAGTTTTAAGTGGGTTTTCAGGGTTTTTATGTGTTTTTATGTTTTCATGGGTTTTTAGGGGGTTTTTTAGGTTTTTTATGGTTTTTAGGGTATTTTAGGGTTTTTAGGGATTTGATTGGTTTTCGAGGTGGAGGTGGGCGGGGGGGGGGGGGGTAGGGGTTTTGGGGTTTCTAGTCTTTTAGGGTCTTTTTTTTTGGGTTTTTAGTGTTTTTAGGGGTTTTTTGAGTTTTTTAGGGTTTTAAACGTTTTTATAGTTTTTTAACATTTTTAGGGATCTTAAGGGTTTTTAGAGTTTTTAATGGTTTTTAGGGTTTTGATGGGTTTTTAAGGTTTTTAAGGTTTATAGGGGGATTTTATGGATTTCATTGGGTTTTCAATGTTTTTAGTTTTTTTTCAAGGATTTTTAGGGTTTTTAGGGTTTTTAGGGTGTTTTGGGGTTTTTATGGTCTTTTTGGGTATCTAGGGTTTTTTATTCCTTTATAGGTTTGAAGGGTTTTAGAGTTTTTAGTGGTTTCTATCAGTTTTTAGGGCTTTTCAAGGTTTTAGAGGGTTTTATGGTTTTCAGAGTTTTTTTAGGAATTTTAGGGGTTTTTTACGTTTTTATGGATTTTTATGGGTTTTTAAAGATTTTTATGGTTTTTAGGGGTTTTAGGATTTTTTAGGGTTTTTGGGATTTTGATGATTTTTTTGGGATTTTAGAGGTTTTTAGGGGTTTTCAGGGTTTTTAGGGACTTTTTGGTTCTTAATTTTTTTTTTATGTTTTAGGGTTTTTATAGTTTTTTAGAGTTTTATAACAGTTTTAGGGGTCCTCTCAACAGCCAGCATAGTTCACTGTGCTATTTTTTTCTATGAAATAGAAAGGCCTATTTCCACAGTTTCAAACCGTGGATATAAACCTTGTGTGACTTGAGCATCCATCAAGGATTCAAACCATGGCTATAGGATATAGCGGTTTGAAACCGTGGCTATAGGCCTTACCCTATAGCCACGCCAATACCAACCACGGTTCATTAAACTGCGGTTATAAACTATAGCCACAATTTTTAGGCCTATAACCACAGTTCCAAAATGTGGATATAGCCTGATTTTGTTGTAGTGTTAAAAATGTCAAAAACCCATAAAAACATTAACAAACCACTAAAAACTCTAAAAACCCTTATATCTTCTAAAAATGCTAAAACCTCTAAAAGCCTTTAAAACTCTAAAAACTCAAAAAAAAATCATAAAACTCAAAAAGACTCTTAAAACAAAAAAAACTAAAAATTCCTTGAAAAACCATGAAAAAACTCAACACCCTCAAAATCCCTAAAAACCATAAAAACCACAAATATTCTTAAAACCCCCGAAAAATCCTTGAAAACTTAAAACCCCTAAAAACCCACTAAAAACTATAAAAATCCTTAAAACCCTAAAAACATTAAAAAAATCTAAAAAAGATTACAAAACCTAAAAAACTCAAAAAAAAACCCAAAAATCCATAAGACCATTAAAACCCTGAAAAAGTCGAAAAAATCCTTTAAAATCCTAAAAAACCCTGAAAACTTCAAATGCTATAAAAACTTTTAAAACCCAAAAAAAACATAAAAAACCTAAAACCTCTAAAATCTATGAATACATAAAAAAACTCTATAAACCCTAAAAACCCTTAAAAACCATAAAGACCCCAAAAAATCATAAAAAACCACAAAAACACTAAAAACCAATAAAAACTCTAAATAACCATTAAACCCTGAAAAATGTTAAAAAATACAAAAAACATTAAAAACCCTAAAAAACACAAACAAACTCCAAAAAACCCAAAAGACCCTAAAAACCTAAAAAACCCTAAAACACATAAAACCTCTAAAAACCCTAAACTCCCTCAAAATCCCTAAAACCCTAAAAACCCTAAAAACCATAAAAGTCCAAAAAAATCCCTAATGATCCATGAAATCATAAAAAACAAAAAAACCATCGAAAAAACCAGAAAACCATAAACCCCAAAAAACCATAAATCTATATTCTTATTATCTATTTCTTTACTTATCCACAATATCTTCTCAAATTTCTTGGGATTTTTCATCTCAAAACCTCCAAAACATTATCCATAGATTTCTAAATCATTCAATCATCTAGTCCAAGTAGAAACATGTAATTGAAATACAATATGAAATTTATGAAGGTACCATTATCCCATTTATTTCAGTAGAAGTAATTATCTCAATTGCAACTATCAAAGCCTTCATCAGTGATAAATGATTCAAATTTCTGATTCCACTATCATGAGACTTTCTTTACTCTATACAAGATTTTATACAATATACAAACCAAATCATGGATCCAAATTTATGGTACTCATATTGATTGTTTCATGTTGATTTATTCCTTTAACTCACCATGAAGCAAAGTTGTCTTGATGTCCACCAAATCTAGAAGCATATTTTACAATTCCACCATACTTAGAATTGTTTAGATGATATAATGCTTATATTTAGTGAGAATATTTCCAAAAAATAAACTTTTTCATTCTACTAATAACACATTATTAACATCCATAATTTTTATCATTTATAAACATCATTCTATTAATTAATTTAGTAAACCTACTTATTTTCAAGTTCCTTTTTACCCACTTAAAGTTCAACCATATCTGATTTTTTTTAACTTCAAAGAACCCATCACTTTATTCATGGAATATTCCACTAATTTGAATAAAAAAATCATAGTCTAATTTGGATTTTCGTGTTTCTATTCATTCAATAGAAGTATATAATTCATTTAAACCCCATACCTTTGAACCAATCTTCTAATTTTGGTTGATCACATCAACTGAATCATATTTTCTAAACTACTCGACTTAGTTCTTCTTACATGTATACACCACAACATCTACCAAACACTAACATCATTATATGGTAGAATTCAATGTATAATCCAAGAATAAAATTTACATCTAAAATGTACCTCAATATCAGTATCATCAAAACCATCACAACCCTCATCATCTCCTTCAGAAACACCAACATCATCATCTCCTCCTCTCAGACCACCATCATCATCTACATTCTCATTGGCATATACACCTAAATAAATGGCAGGAGAATAATAATCCTCATAAACCGAACACAAATAAATGAGAATACATTTAATTAATGAAAACACATTTAATTAATGAAAACATAAAAAGGTTATCACTAAAATCAACAAATCAATCCAGATTTATTTTACTCACAGAAAATCATACAAAATGTGAAAATATAGCAATGCCAAGGATTTTAATGGAATTTGAGGGAATAAAACAATGAATTTCATATAAAAATTTATGAAATTTATAATTCGATCACTCCCCCACACTTAGTTTATTGAACTCCAAGGAAATGCATTGTCTATTGGACTTCTTAAAAATGAGAAACACCTAATGAATATGAAGTTCACAGCCCTATCATCTCATCCATCAAACAAATTTCAGATAGTTTAAATTGTATAAACATACGTCGTCATTTGGCTATAACAATTCCCTTTAATATAGTTTTAGAATGCTTAGATCTCTGTAAGAACTCCTTTATTTCCCAGATCTATTTATCTAAAGGTACAAAACCTTTGAAATTTTTTGATTTAGTTGCTCGTCTTTCTACTATTTGGGTATTTCATGACTTCAAATGTGTTTCATTAGGAAGAGGTTTTTTTTCACTTGTTTTTTCCCTCTGCTGAATTGAAGGGTAAAGCATGGATCTTTGGTTCTATAAATTTGAAGCCAAGAACCCTTAGGATCCTTAAATGGAAGCTAAATTTTAGTCTATATGATTTTAAAGATAATTTTTCCCAGGTTTGGATAAAGATTTATGGTTTAAATTGGGTTTTTTAACATTTGGAAATTCTTTATGACATCGCCTCTGTGATAGGCATTCCAATCCAGATGGATTTGGCTACTGAAAATGTTAGCTATGGACATTTTTCCAGAATTTTAGTTGAGGTAGATTTAAGTTCTACCATGGTTGATAAGGTATTTCTATCCACATCACAGGATGAAATTAATCTTCGTATTGTGTATGAAAAGTTTCCTTTGTATTGTGAAGTATGCTGTATGATTGGACACTCAAGGTCCAACTGTCATTCCAATATTTTTTGTACTAGATGCATGTTGAAGGGGCATGGTGAGGATCATTGCAGATGAACAGAATGTAATAAATTGACCCAAGGGACTGATGTCCAATCTTCGAAACAAGATGCAAATGAGATTTCTCACAGCTCTCCCAACAGACTCCTAATCTCTAAAAATGTTCAGACAATGTCTCAAACTGAGCATCTGATCAAGGATCATAGTAAAAGCCCCAATTTGGACTCCACCTATGTCATCCTGAAAGATGTAGAGCCTCCTTCTTTTCAGTTGATTGATAGACCCAAGTCACTTGGGCTGATTTAGTAGAAGAAAGTGACTCACCTAAAGTGGGCATGTCTTTCACAGATGTGCTGATTAAAGACATGAACCAAGATCAAAATGAGACAGAATCTGTGGACAGTCAAATAGAGATAGAGATTCTAGAACAAACTAAGTCTGATGAAATAATTAGGCATGAGCAAACAACTTTTTCTTTAAAATGCAGAAAAGTGAAGCACATGTTAGAGACATCGACCTCAAGTAAGGTTAAGAATAAAAACACAAAAAAGGAATCCAAGGAAGTGACTACTGACAATGGAAATACAAAGGTCCCATGTCCTGCCAAGTCCAAGGAATCTGTGAAAGAGGATGATGTTTCTAGACCTTCAATTGACTTATAGCAAACACAAGGCGCGACTTCAAAAAAATCTGGTCTCTCAAAACCTACTCCTACAATGGGAAGTGGAGTAAAAAATTTCCTGCAACTAATAGGGCGCTGCATGTTTCTATAAATATACATGTTTTGAGTTTGATCATTAACCCTTCTATGGTGGGAAGTGAAGTTAATCAATATATTACTGAATTTGGACCCAAACTGGTGCCCAACACTCACCCTGATAGTACTCTTGCTGGAACTTCCATAGGAGTTCATGGCATGGATGTTCAACCAACTTGTGTGGCATCTAAGTTTCCCATCGATGAGCAGTTACTAGAGAATTTTAAGACACCCAACACAATGGAAGGGGTGATTCCCACCCAAAGTCATCCATCTCATAGTGGAAATAATATGAGGCTGAGAATCCAGCCTGATTCTGCTATGATGAAAGAGTTAACTCCTGCTCGAGAGGAGGAAAATTCTGCTCTAAAAAAGGGTTCCCTTACGGACCCCATATCTATTTTGGGTGTTTCCAAGCCAATTGGACAAACACACAATGTGATGGATTCAACTACAATGCCTCATCCAACAAGAGAGCCACATATACCTATGAAGAATACTGAATTGTTGAGATCAAAGGTTTCTACCTCTATTACAAGCAGCACCCCGCCTCAAGCATCGAGGACCCGAACAAATAGAAATGTTGGTACTCATAACACTTTTGAAATCCTTTCCTCGCTTATCAGTGATGATGATGGGAATAAAAGTGAAAGAGTGAATAAAGATGAAACCATAAAGACTAATGATGTTGTGGAGCACCTTGATGATGTTGATGGTGAAGGTCCATGGATACAAGCGAAGACCGGGAGGAGAGGTCAGAACTCCCGCAGAAGGGGTGGAAGTCTTCCTTTTCATAGTATGAATAACCATTCTAAAATGGGTTGATGTATTTTTAAGTGTTGTGTTCTTGTATTTCCTCTGAACTTTCTTCTTTTTCTTTATAATTTAAATAAAGAGGCCTTTGTGCCCTTAAAAAATCCTATTAATATAGAGATTATAGTCAACTACTCTCATAAACCTCAAAAAAATTGAACATTTTCAAGACTTGAGTTCCAAGCTACGTGTACTTGTTTTAAGCCACAAAAAATCATTCTTAAAAATGCACAATTTATTATCATCATCATTTATTTGAAATCCACATAGTTGACCAATTTAAACTTCCTTAAAAAAACTCCAATGAGAAAATAATACTTTTTATTATATACATTATATATACCTTGATATTCTCTATATAACTATGGTAAGAAAAAATTTGATAACCTCAATACAATCAATTGGTTAAAATATTTTATCTACAACCACCCTACCAATCAATGAATATCCCTTTCACAAAATTCTAACTATGAATTTTATAACTTCTCTATTTTCATTAGGCATATTTCTAAATACTTGTTTCGTGAATATGATATTTTCATATATTTTTTGTGGAATAGATTTCTACGTGTCATTATTTTCTATCTAATTTAACTCCTCATTCTTATATTTAATCCAATTTTAATCATTGGATGCTTAATCAAATCTTTTTTACTCAAATAAATATAAGAGAGAATTTCTTTTAATTCTATACATCCTCCTAGTTTATACTACAACATATTTGTCTCCCAAAATGTTCTCTTCATCAATATGTTTAGTTCTTGTAAATATTTTAGGTGTAATTGGAATATTTATGTCTTTTTCTTTCTCATATTCATCAAAAACTTCTATGATGGAGTCCTCAATACCCCTAAGAGACTCTCTAGGCTCATGTAAAGATTCAATTTTCTCTACATTATCTTCAATGCTCCTATCATAGATTCCTTTTTCTTTCCTATCCATTATTACATATTTTATTTCCAAAATTTTAATGAGAATATTATTAAAAAAATATATAAACCTTGCTTCTTAAGAAATTTATATGAAATATAACATAATTGTGTTATTTCTATACTTTTCTTGATTCCCTTCCATGTTAAGAATATAGAAATTACTACTAAATACTCATAAATACTTCAATGTTGGTTTCCTTTTATACCTTAGTTCAGAAGGAAACTTTTTTTATACCTTGTAATACCACTAGAGATCACCATAGTTTGTGTTATATTATTGATGGTTCTAATTTACCTCTCAACCACCCCATTCTATTAGGGTGTCTACATTATAGTAGCTTGTTGAGCATTATCATACTTCTCTAGACACTTCTTAACTAAATATTAAGTGAATTCAATTCCATTATTATAACTTGGCACTTTAATATTCATTCAAAATCATGGTGTGAATATATGGTTAAATTTTCAACCATATAAACCTATAATTGTACTCTATTGAAAGCACTAACATTTCCTAACCCAATCATATTGGTTCATCACAAGCCATCCTAGTTCGGATGGTGATGAATAGACTCCAAACATCACCACATTTTCAGAACATTCAATTCACAATCACCCTATTTCAGGAGGCACATCATGTTCACCATTATAGACCAATGAATTAAACTCTTGGAACATGGTGAAATTCTTAGGTCTGGGCCTCCACCAACTAGACTACCATCAAGCCCTATCGCCAGCTTTGACATAACCATGATTTAACACATTTGGATCATCAAAACCACCCAAAGACTGAAAACTAGTGTGATTACCTCATTTGGGTCATTAGTCGATCAATCCCATGTCATGATTTCCATAAGAACCAATTAATTTTCAAATCTAAAGAAACCTTGGATCTTTACTATTTCCACTCAACCCAAATGCCCATGTTCGGACTCTAATCTCCAAGAAAAACCAACTCAATTTAGGTACTCATTGGGTCGTTGGAACCTAATTTCCACTTGAAATACCTACCTATTGGTCTCCCAAAACCAGGAATCTACCCTCATGGGTTTATATTTCCCATGAATGATGTCACACTCTCCACTATAGGATAACCCTTATCACAACATCACTTGATCAAAATCTAAGCACCACAACCCACATCTTGTCTATCCCCAAACATGATGACTGGATTCATAAAAAACCCATGCATTCCTAAGAGATAACCAAAAAACTACTCAATACCCATTATCAGTGCATGATAATTCCATTTTTGGCATGTGATAAGTTTTCTAGAAAAAAAGATTATCACCTACCACACCATCCATTGGTGCACTCACCACCACATGGATTTACTTAAAATTACTCCACAAGAAACACCTCGAAGATCCAAATCTAAATCTATATACCACTTCTCTAAATACATTATCAAATCACCCTAGGAAGCACTTTTCCTTAACCAAGATCTGGTATAACCATTCCCAATATATTTCCAAAGATCCGTTTTTCATAGGGAACTTCCTCCGTTTCATTTGAAGCTATGGGATACCTCACCTATGAGAATCTCGCTAAAATTTCCATCGATTCTCTAACCTATGTCATCTAACACTGATTAAAAAAATAAACAACTTCCATGCATTAATTGTTTGTGCTTACTCAACTTATGTCAAATTCAATAGGTGTACGCTCCTATACAACCCAGTTGCAACCCATCTCACAGCTCCGGAAGTCACGTCACAACTGAACTAGGATTACATGCCTAATTAAAAAGATGAAAATTACTCTTGTATGTTAGTTCCATGAAACCCAATATTAGAATAAATTGAACCACTGATCTAGAGAAGGGAAAAAATGAGACCTAAATACCATGTTGGAGATGAAAATCAGAAAATACCTGGAAAGGAAAGGAGTGCAGTAGGCAGGGATTTCACATGAGAAATTGATGAAGGGTGGATTTTTCTAGGGTCCCCTGAGTGAGGTAAAAGATAAATCATGGGAGGAGGATGCCAAGGTAGGACTTGGTTCGACTGAGAAATCGAGAAGGTGAGGCCGCTGTGTCGTAGGAGAAGAATCGGGGGTGGCCACATGGAAGGAGGATCCCAAGAGGTGGAGTGGCCGCGTCTAAGCCGGTCGGGGTAGCGTCGAAGTCGTGCCGGGGCAGCGTCTGAGAAGGATAATTTGGATGAAGTGCGGTGGACACATCGGAGGCACGTCGTCAGAGGAGGTGGGGAGTCTGTGTCGGAGCATCAATGACGAGTAAGTGGAGTGGTCGTGCTGGAGGAGGATGATCGTGGGGAGGTTGGGTGGCCCGTCGGAGGAGGAGGATCGCGGAATGTCTGGGAGAAGAGTCGTGAGGAGGAGGGGGGCGCGAGAGGGTTACGGTAAATTGGGGAGTGGGGGTAGGTTAATTTCCATGGACAGCGAAATTGTCGTGGTTGTAAACAGGATATAGCCACGTTTCCTATTGTCCATGGGTATAGATCTGTAGTTGTACCTCTAAATTCTAGTAGTGCATTTGGGAACATGATGACTGAAAATCCACCTTACTATGGGTGACATTTACCACTAGGATTTTGGATATGGAGGATCATTCCTATGATGCATATTATATTTACCACTATCAGAGGTGATGAAAAAGGTGTGGAAATAGGCTATTAGTGATGTTTCTCATTGTGGTTACTGAGGTCATTGAGGCCATGTGTACAAAGTTCAGGTCCCATAAATTTGTTTTGACCCCCATTGTTTTGGTGGTATCCTCCAGATTTAAGTGACATAGGGTAGATGATGATAATGTTAATTGATAAAAAGGAGGATACAATGTATAAGGCTATGATTGAAGAGTGTGAGACCACTACATTAGAGTAGGATTATCACTGCATCTATGTTATAGTTTAGGGATGATTAGTCAGTCATGGTAAAGAACATGAGTCACTGTGTCTTGGGTTTTGTTAGGATATTGATCTAATTATTGGTAAAAAGTTTTGAAACCTAGGGTTATTGTGATATAATACGTGGATGTGTCATTAGGGAATCATGATTTACACATAATGGTGATAATTTATGAGTTGGAATGTGATTCAAAGTGAAATAAAATTATATAGAAGGACGATGGAACTTCTGGTATGATATATTATGTATGTATCTTACCGCATTAGTATTGTACAAGTTAGGTCAAGTCTCACATAGGGATAGTTAAGAAAAACTAGATCAAGTAGTGGGAAATTTTGATTGTTTTTTTGTTCATATCATACACTTGTATATGTTTTTATTCTATATAGGGATATTGTTTGTGGAAACCTACTAATTTTATACTCACAACCAACACATACCCTCTAGGATACAAATAAAATTTATATCTCATGGTATAATGTAAAAGGATTTTCATCAAGATCCTAGTGTAAATAAAGGTGTTGATGGTGTTTGATCTAGTTGATATGGTATTACCATAGGTTCGAGAGGTTCCTCAATGTTAGGATAGTGATTTATTTTTGAAATATCAACTCCTCCCTCATGCCCAGCTCCCCCCTACCCAGCCCCTCCCCCTCCCCCTCCACCCTGCCCAGCCCCTTATTCTCCTCCATATTTTCTGTATACCAATCAAAGATGAGATTCATTGACATCCCAAGTCATATAGTTTTTTTTAGGAAAATAAAACACATGGGGAATTTGTTTTAGTTTTTGGTGTCATGATTGAACTATGTAACAATATAATCATAAATAAATGATCGAAAGGGGAAAGGGGAATGAGAACAGGTTACTTGCATTTCCTTGTAGAGAAATAATAGTCCTGATCACATTAACACCACAATTTTGTGCCAAGGTTTGAGGTATTGCCTCAAAAGAAAATGCAGCAGCTTCATAAGGCCCCTGTTTAGAAAGAAACCAAACACAAAAAATATGAATCACTCTAGGAACTATGAATCAATGCCTTTAAGTTTAAATAAAAAGATCAGAAGCAATTAAACCCTTTCAATGCCTTCAATAGATGAGCTCTTTTGCTTCAAAGTGGAGGACATGGTCATACTCGCCTGACGAACATCCTCTGCATGTCGAGTATATGAAAGAGAGATTAAGTCAATGCAGCCCCCTCCCCTCCCAGCCATCCACTACCCCCTCACAAACTTTCCCTCCCATCCCCCCAGCACTCCACTGCAGCCCCCCCAGCCCTCCACTGCAGCCCCCCCAGCCCTCCACTGCAGCCCCCCCAACCCTCCACTGCACCCCCTCCCAACCTTCCCCTCCCAGCCCCCCTCCCATCCCTCCACTGCAGCCCCCCCCCCCCAGCCCTCCACTGCAGCCCCCCATCCCTCCCATCGCTCCCCTCCCACCCCCCCTCCCAACCCTCCACTACAGCCCCCTAGCCCTCCACTCCAGCCCCCAGCCCCCAACCCTCCCAGCCCCCCAGACCCCCAGCCCTCCACTACATCCCCCCAGCCCTCCACTACACCCCCTCCCAACCTTCCCCTCCCAGCCCCCCTCCCAGCCCTCCACTGTAGCCCCCAGCCCTCCACTGCATCCCCCTAACCCTCCCAACCCTCCCAGCCCCCCAGCCCTCCACTACAGCCCCCCTCCAAACCTTCCCCTCCCCCCCCAGCCCTCTACTACATCCCCCCAGCCCAGGCCTCCCCTCTACTGCTAAGGTCAAGATTAGATGGAGAGATAATAATAAACACACCAAACCAAAAAAAAATATATGGCATGTGAAAATTAAATAAAGAATTGACAAATAACACCTCTGATGAAAACATAATCCAAAATGCATTTCATTGCATAAAGAAATTCACATACAAGCAGTCCACCAATACAAAAAAAATTGAACTCCAACACAAGTCTCTATGATAAGTCCAAAATGGAGGGTATTAATATCCCCCCCATCGCCATCATCGTCATCCCCATGTCTAGCATCATCATCATCAGCAACAACATTGGCAACAACATCATCAGCAACATCATCACCAACTACACCGTCAACATCATCATCAGCAATCACATCACCAACAACAGCATCAGCAACATAATATTAAAAAAGTATAACATGTAATATAATGTTGTTGGAAAAAATTTCTCCAAATAAAAAACTTACATATGATCTATAATATCTTACATATCATAGGTAATCTTCTAAAAAACATACATATCACTAAAAATATCTTATATATCATTAAAGGATCACATATATCATTAAATCTCTAGTATTTTTACATTTCTTACTTATAAATATATTACATAGCAAATAAATGATATTACATATAGAATGGACTATATTGTGTATCCTTTTTAGGGTTTTTCCTTTACTATACTACAATATTTTGGAAGATATTAAACACCATCAAAATATCATTTATATAATTTAGAATATAATACCGATAATTATATGGATGTTACATATAATAGTACACCCTCTATGACATTTTTAATTCTACATCTTCAATATCATACATATCCCTTTACCATTTTCAATAAATTTCATAATATCTTAATCAAATTAAAAAATATCAAAGTTATACTATGAGAATATCTTACATATACAAAGAGATCCATGAATATTATTTTATTATGGACTCTGAGGATTGGATAAAACCATTGTTGTCAAAGGTGCATGGCGCACTAAGGCGCAAAGGCCGTTTGGGGATGTGGTGTGAGGAGCAGTATGAGGTGCAACTAAGGCACATGAACAAATAATTAATTATATATAGTTTTCAATAATATTTTAAATTTTAAAAAACATAAATTCTATAAAAAAATACAAATTAAAATACATACCGATATTTTTTAAGAAGTGATGCTATGAGTGATGTTACAACAATGTTTTTATAATCATCTGTGTTTTTCCTTGAAAAAAAAAAGTCTGATGTGTTTTTTATTAATATATTAATTATTCTATTTAATTGAAATTAGGAATTCCCCAATTTCCATCATTGTGCACTAGGATATCTGCCTCCTACCCCGATCTCCGCCTTTCCGCCTCCTAACCCGATCTACGCTACAACGATTTATCTATCGCGCACTCAGAACCCCTACCGCCGCCAACATCATCTGCTTCTCTGCCTGCTAGCGTTGTCGCCTCCCAACAAGGACGATGAGGGTGAGGTGAAACTTTACTACACCTGGTGCATGATCACCTTAATGAATGGAGAGTGAGGTGTGCTCCTTTAGCGTTCCTCAATGAAGTCGCCTCGCCTTGTCGGTGGCGAGGCACTCCGGACTTGCCTTGATGCACCCCTTGCCAAGGCGCGCACCTCAGCGCGCCTTTGACAACAATGGATAAAACATTTATATTTTAATGATCCAGAAATCTTTGCTTGCAGAACATATTTAACTCCTCTTCCAAAAATAACTTCTGAAACCACTAAACTTCTAGAACAACTTTCAGATGAGAAATTAATGATAAATATAAATTTACAACATGCAGTTCAAATATGTTGATGCATAATAAATTGTAGAAGAGGAAAAATTAGTAAAGTTTATATAGGATCCTAAGCATAAGGATTACCTCAAAAAGAAAAATCCTACAAATGGGTTGCTCTATACTTATAATCTAGAAAAGGAAAAAACTCTTTGTATATATAAGAGTAACTCATGCCAATAATTAAGTTTTATTTATAATTATGAGATTGGAAAATTTTATATTGAATGGTTTTTTTCATGTTATATAAGGTAATTCCAAAGAATACTGAGTAGAAAAACAGAAAAGTGATGAATTTGATGATACCCAGAGGAGAGGGAGCCGATTGGGGGGAACAGGGACATCACCGGAGCTGGGGGCAGTGTGGCCAAGGACGGGATGTTGAGGTGGAGGTGAAATCCGGGAGGTCCAGGTCGGGAGCAGAGGCAGAGCCGGGAGGGGGATCCGAGAGGGGGAGCCGGGAGGCGAAGCCGGGAGGCGAAGCCGGGAGGTGAAGCCGGGAGGTGGAGCCGAGAAGTAGGGTTGAAGTGGGGGGAGTGCGATGGAGCCCAGAGCTGGGAGGTAGGGTTGAAGTGGGTGGAGCGAGATAGGGGTTGGATACCCACGGTTTTAATAAAACTGTGGGTATAGACCATTAAAAATCATCTATTCCCACAGTTCTTTAAACTGTGGGCATAGATGCGTGGGGATAAACCCCATTTCCAGTAGTGATTTCTCTCCACTCTGAACACTCAATTCAAATCCCAAGATCTTATGAAAATTAATACACTGTTTGCGGTAATCATGTGCCACCAATATTTTCCAAATCAAGATTGTGTGGGGGATGGTTTAACACAACCTATTTGAATTGTAAAGGGTTAAAAAATTGTAGAGGGTGAAAAAGAAGGTAGAGAATAGGTAAAATGTGAAAAAAGAGGTAGAATGGTGGTATGCGGGTTTTGCCTAATTGTGAAAGATAAGAAAAATTAATACAAATATGAAACAAAAATGATATGGAGATGAAGAAAAATTATGGAGAAAGTGTTGTATGGAAATGGAAAGTGCTAATACTGTAAAGCACAAAGAAGTAATTGTATTCGCTTTTTTTCTTTTTTTTTTCTGGTCAAATATCCCCAAAAAGTGTTTTTCTTTGAGTTTTAAAGAACAAAATGATTGAATGGAGAGTAAGACAATTTTTTTTGAAGTCTCTCAAAGAAATAATGTGTTTAATTTTAAAAATTACAAAATGATAAGTTGATAGAAGTTTATTTTTTTTGTTTTTTGGATACAAATCACATACAGTGAATTAAATGCAAAACAATATGGATGGATAATTGGATCAATGTAAAATATTTCTTGCTTTCTCAATGTAGTCCAATTCAAGAGGTTTTTTAAGAAATGGGGTTTTTTATGGTTTTTTTGAATGGGTGGATAATGTGGAAAGATAAGAGGGGTAATGGGTAAAACTAATATAAATGAAGGGATAGATGCATGTTGTGTCATCTGGATCTCCGATACCAACTGATGTGAGATGATCGGGGTGGTACAATCTTCACGATGTAGGGAAACAGATGTCCATTACGGTTTGGGGATAAGTGGTGGATAATGGGTATGTATAGAGGATGTTAGTAGTAAATCAACGCTATAAGGAGCATGAACTACTACTTAGACAACACACTCAAGGGAGGGATGTGATAGCCAATCCACACAACAATGTGCTTGGGTTGAGGAACAGAATTGGGGGATCTGTGATCTTGGATCACCAATCTAACTTGTAGATTGACATGGGAATAATGCACAAGAGCTAGGGGAAAATGAAATAATTCTCACACAATGTAGAGAGACAAATCATAATCTCTCAATTCAAATCTTGAATACCATACAAGTGTCATGGGGTGGTTATTTATAGACAAGGGGGTGGTACAACAGTCAAGGGTCTAATACCCTAAAGTCATAAAGGCTAAAATACTTTGTTTCCTTAAATTCAAAAAGATAAAGTCTACCAAAGACTTTTTGGAAAATTAGCACACAAAATTCCAACTATAGACCACCATATTTGACTTTGGTGTCCAAAGATGCCATTCTACAATCTTCTATGTGGGCCAAGCTTTAAACAACATGTTTGGGCTTGAGTAAGTGATATTATGGACCTATTTTCTCCATCCATGCAAGGCAAGATCCATTGAACCTTTCGTGAAGTGACATGGGCGCCCATTGTAGCATTCAACCTCTTTAATTATCCACGCGTCTTTAGGCTTTATGAATCCAACTCCTCCACCTGAAAAAATTGACCTGGTGCCTTCGACATGGTTCTCATAAAAACCACTAAAAACTCTAAAAACCATTTAAACCACTAAAACATTAAAAAAAATTCAAAACGACAAAAACCCTTAAAACCATGAAAAACTCTAAAAACTCTCAAAATCCCTAAAAACCCTAAAAACCATAAAAACATAAAAAATCCCCAAAAGTCCCTTAAAAACTATAAAACTATAAAAACCCTGAAAACCCCCTAAAACCATAAAAACCCCTTAAAACCTTGAAAACCCCTAAAAACCTATAAAATGCTAAAACACCACTAAAAATCTAAAAACCCTTAAAACAACTAAAAAAGTTAAAATCTTTAAAAAATCTAAAACACTAAAACCCTTAAAAATCCTAAAAACCCTCAATATCGCAAAAAACCCTAAAACCCCTAAAAACCATAAAAATCATAAAAAATCCATAAAAATCGATGAAAATGTAAAAAACCCAAAAAACCTTAAAAACCCTAAAAAACCAATAAAAACCCTAAAAACCCACAAAAACTCTAAAAATGTTAAAAACTATAAAAAAACTTAAAATCCCTAAAAATTCAAAAAAACATTAAAAACCCAAAAAACGGCCCTAAAATTCTAAAAACCATAAAAACCCTAAAACCCCTGGAAAACCTTAAAAACTGTAAAAGTATTAAAAAACCCTAAAAATCTATGAAAATGTAAAAAACCATAAAAACCCAAAAAAACCCGAAAACCAAAAAAACCCCTAAAAACCATAATAAACCCTAAAAAACCAAAAAAATCACTTAGAAAAAGACGAAAAACTCTAAAAACCATCAAAACCCTTAAAAATGTTAAAAAACTCTAAAAGACTATAAAAACCATAAAAAAATAAAAAAAAACCTAAAAACCTTAAATGACCCAAAAACCTGAAAAACCCAAAAGACCCCTAAAACCCTTGGAAAACCCTAAAACCCCTCAAAATTCATAAAAACCTAAAAAATCCCTAAACTAAAAAACATTAAACCCCTAAAAATACAAGAAAATGTAAAAAATCATAAAAACCCTAAAAACCCTAAAAACCCCTGAAACCAACAAATCCCTAAAAACCATAAAAAACCAAAAAAACTCAACAAACCCTAAAAACCACTGTAAATTCTAAAAACCTATAAAACCCCTAAAAATATTACAAAACTCAAAAACCCTTAAAAACCCTAAAAACTTAATAAAAAACTCTAAAAACCCAAAAAGACCTCGAAAACTCAGAAAACCCCTAAATACCATAAAAACATTTGAAAAACCCTAAAACCCATCAAAATCCCTAAAACCCCTAAATATATTAAAAACCATAAAAAACCTAAAAACCCTCTAAAAATCCCTGAAAAAGTAAAAAACCCAATTTTTTTTTTGAAAAACTCCTGAAACCCATAAAACTCCTAAAACCTTAAAAACCCATAAAAACCTAAAAAAACTAAAAACACTAAAAAACCTTAAAATAGCTAAAAACGTAAAGAAACTCTAAAAAACCTTTAAAACTCTATAATAATAAAAAAACCCCAAATACCCAAAAAAAAACTAAAAACCCTAAAAGACCCTAAAAACCCTAAAAACCCTAAAATCCCTAAAAAATCCTAACAACCCTCAAAATCCATAAAATCGCTAAAAACCCTAAAAACCATAAAATCCTTCAAACCCCTAAAAATCCATGAAAACGTGATAAACAACAAAAACCTGTAAAACCCCCGAAAAACATAAAAACCCCTAAAAACATAAAACGCCCCCAGAAACCCATAAAACCCTAAAACCACTAAAAACTATAAAAACCCATAAAATACCCAAAAAACCTTAAAACCCTAAAAAACTTAAAAATACCTAAAAACTCAAAAGACCCTAAAAACACTAAAAAATAATAAAAATTTATGAAAACCCCTCATATAACAAAAAAACCTAAAAACCCTAAAAACCCATAAAAATCATAAAAAACCCAAAAAATCCTTGAAAATGTAAAAAACCCTAAAACATTAACCCCCCCCCTCAATAACCAAAACAACCCCTAAAAATCTTTCAAAAATCCTAAAAACCCATAAACCCCTATAAAACGACTAAAAACTCTTACCTCTCAAAAAAATTACTAAAAAATCAGAAATCCCATTAAACCCCTAAAACATTATAAAAACTCTAAAAAACCTTAAAACCCCAAAAACTAAAAAAATAAAAACCCAAAAACCCTAAAAACCCTAAAGACCCTAAAAACCCTAAAAATCCTAAAACCCCATAAAACCCCTCAAAATCTTACAACATCCAAAAACCATTAAAGACTAAAAAACCTAAAAAACCTCTAAAAATCCATGAAAACCTAAAAAAGCTAAAAACCCTAAAAAACCCCTAAAAACCACAAAACCCTTAAAACCTTAAAACCCCTAAAAACACATAAAAACCCTAAAAAGGCACTAAAATCTCTAAAAACCCTAAAAACCCATAAAAATGTTAAAAAACTATAAAAAAATTTAAAACACTCAAAAAACCCTAAAAACCCAAAGACCCTTAAATCCTAAAAAAACCTCAAAATCCAAAAAAACCCTGAAAAGTCATAAAAACTATAAAAACCCCTATAAACTATAAAAAACATATAAAACCACCAAAAAACCCTAAAACCCACTAAAAACTTTAAAATCCCTTTAAATCCCTAAAAACATTAAAAAAATATAAAAAATCTTGAAAACCATAACAAACTAAAAATACACAAAAAACCAAAAAACACCCTCAAACCCTAAAAAACTTAAAACCCTTGAAAACCCCTAAAAATTCTTAAAAACCCTAAAAACCATAAAAGCCATAAAAATCCTAAAAAACCCAAAAAATCCAAAAAAAATCCATGTAAATGTAAAAAACCATAAAAACCATGACAAACCCATGAAACCCATAAAAATCCATAAAAACCTTAAAAAATACTAAAAACTCGAAAATCCACAAAAAACTATAAAAAAACCATTAAATCCCCAAAAATCATTAAAAAATCTAAAACCCTTAAAACCTTAAAAAAACTCAAAAAAAAGAAAAAAAGAACCTAAAACCCCTAAAAACCATAAAACCCTTGAAAACCTATAAAACCCTCAAAATCCCTAAAAAAACTTAAAAACCATAAAATTCCTAAAAACCCCTAAAAATCCATGAAAACTGAAAAAACCCCAAAACTCTAAAACCCCTAAAAACCATAAAACCCCATAAAACCTTTAAAAAACCCATAGAAACTTTAAAAACAACTGAAAACACTAAAAACCATTAAACCCCCAAAACATTAAAAAACTGTAAAAAAAACCTTAAAACCATAAAACACAAAAAATCCTAAAAATCATGAAAACCATAAAAACCCTCAAAATCCCTAAAAAACCTAAAAACCATAAAAACAATAAAAACCCTAAAAATACCATAAACCAAATGAAAATGTAAATAAAACCTAAAAACCCAAAAAAACCCCTTAACACCATAAAAACTCCAAAAAACCAAAAAACCAAAAAACCCACTAAAAACTCTAAAAACCCTTAACCCCCCCCCTCTAAAAATATTGAAAAACTCTAAAAACCTTTGAAACCCTAAAAACAAAAAAGTCCCTAAAATCCTGGAAAATACTAAAAACCCTCAAATCCTTAAAAACCCTAAAAAACATTAAAAACCATAAAAATTATAAATGCCCCCCTACAAATCCATGAATATGTTAAAAACCCTAAAAACATTAAAAACCCCTGAAAACCGTAAAAACCCTTTAAACCCATAAAATACACTAAAACCCATAAAACCCTAAACCACTAAAAATTATAAAACCCTTTAAACCTCTAAAAACATCAACAACACTAAAAACCCTGAAACCCCTAAAAACAAAAAAACTAAAAACCTAAAAAACCCTAAAAACCCAAAAACCCAAAAACCCCAAAAACCCCCAAAAAACCTTCAAAATCCCTAAAAACCCTAAAAACACAAAAATAATAAAAAACATATAAAACCACTAAAATTCATGAAAACAAAAAAAAATCATAAAAATCCTTTAAAACCCCTGAAAATAAAAAAAACCCTAAAAACCTTAAAAGCCCTAAAACCCAATAAAATCCCTAAAACCCTCTAAAAAAATCTAAAACCCCTTTAAAACCCAAAATTTTTTAAAAACACCAAAAAACCACAAAATCCCTAAAAAACCAAAAGACCGTAAAAACCCTTAGAACCCTAAAAACCCAAAGAACCCTTGAAAATCCCTAAAACCCCTCAAAATCCCTAAAAATAATAAATACACTAAAAACCATAAAATTATTAACGAACCACTAAAAATACCTAAAAACATAAAAACCCCTAAAAACCGTTAAAACCCCCTGAAAACCATTGAAACCTTGAAAAACCCTAAAACCCCGAAAGCAATAAAACCAACTAAAAACTCTATAAACCCTTAAAACCCATAAAAACCTTAAAAAACTCTAAAAATACTTAAATATTTAAAAACATTAGAAAAAACCTAAAAACACAAAATGACCATTAAACCCCTAAAAAACAAAAGAAACCCAAGAAACACCTAAAAACCCCTAAAACCCTCAAAATCCCTAAAAAACTTAAAAAACCCTAAATTCCATACAAATCTTAAAAACCCCTAAAATTTCTTGAAAACATAACAACCCTAAAAATAATGAAAAACACCTAAAAACAATAAAAAACACTAAAAACCCATAAAAACCCCTAAAAATTCTAAAAACTCTTAAAACCCCTACAAAGATTCAAAACTAAAAAAACCTTAAAAATTCTAAATACTCAAAAAAACCCTTAAAGACCCAAAAAACACTAAAAACCCTAAAAGCATATGAAAAACCATAAAAACATCAAAATTCGTAAAAACCATAAAAACACTAAAACTATAAAAAACCTAAATAAACCCTAAAAACCTAAAAAAACCCTTGAAAAGCATAAACCCTAAAAAACCTTAAAAACCCTAAAAACACATAAAACCCCTATAACCACTAAAAACTATAAAACCCCTTAAAACCCATAAAATGTTAAAAAAATCCAAAAAACCTTAAAAACCCTAGAAAATAAAAAGGCCCCCTAAAAACACAAAAAGACCTTAAAACCCTGAAGAACCCTAAACACTATAAAAACCCAAAAAAACTCTTGAAAAACCCCTAAAATCCCTAAAAACCTTAAAAACCCTAAAAAACATAAAAATTCTAAAAACCCCCTAAAACCCAAAGAAATGTAAAAAACCCTAAAAGCCCTAAAAAAACTCCTGAAAACCATTAAAATCCCAAAAAATATCAATAAATCCTAAATACCCAAAAAACCATAAAAAATCACTAAGAAACTCTATAAACCCTTTAAACCCATAAAAACGTTAAAAACCTCTAAAAACTATAAAACCCCTAAAAACTAAAAGAAGAACGTAAAAACCAAAAAGACCCTAAAAATCTAGAAAACCCCAAAACCCCCTAGAAACCTCTCAAATACCCTAAAACCGCCCAAAACCCCCAAAACCCCTAAAAACCAAAAAAATCATAAAAAACCCTAAAAATCCATGAAAATGTCAAAAATCCTAAAAAACCTGAAAAACCACTCAAAACCATAAATACCACTAATAACCCTAAAAACCCATAAAAACCATAAAAACTCTAAAAACTCTATAAACCCTTAAAACCCTAAAAACTTTATTAAACTATAAAAACCTACAAAACCTCAAAAAACCCTAAAAACCCTAAAACCATAAAAATCCTAAAAACTTTAAAAATCCATCGAATCAAGAAAACCATAAAAACACTGAATAGGGCAGAGGTGTGTTCGGCCTGATGGTTCTCTGGTGCGGTAAGTCACTCTGGTGGTTTTGTCGGGGGGAGTTCTGGCTTTGCCTTGTTGATAAGTGGGTTCGATGAGCTTTACGACTTCTTTGCGCTGGAGTTTATGGCTCCGTGCTCGGATCTACCCTACTTGTTTGGACCCGAGGAGGGTCTTGATGGCTTCTATGGCTTCTCGAAGGGCCATGGTGGATGAATAGGGTGAGGATGCTGGTTTGCTCTTCTATTCCTGCTTTCTTGTTCTTTGATCTTGCTGTTGATGAAGGTATGGTCACAATGTGATGTGTTCGCTTTAATGTTCTGGTCTGCGTGCTCTTGACTGGTGGCTGGTATGGTATTGAGTTGTTGTTTCTGCTGAAATTTGGTTGGTTTTCGAGTAGCTGGTTTCCCCCCAAGCTGTTGTTGGAGGGCAGGTTAGGTGCTGCGTTTTGGCTACTATTTTGGTTTCGATGTGGATGCTGGATATCAGTTTTGTTGGGTGGAGCTGAATATTGTTATGTTGATGTTGTTGGTTCTATGCTGCCAGAGAGGGACCTTCTTGGTGAGAAGGTACTGAGTGCTGGACCTTGTGAGATTAGATGTGGGCCATTGGTTGGTTGTGAGTTGCTGGTTGCTGGTGAATACTGGATGATGTGTGGTTGTTTGGTTTTTGCTACTGTTATGGATGAGTTGGTTGTTGTGCTGCTTGTTGCTGGTTGCTTTATGTTGGAAGGTGATGATGGTTGCGCTTGGTTGCGGTGCTTGTGCTGTGGTTTGATGTTGCTGTTTGTGTTTGGCTGTGATGTCAGTTTTAGTGTTGTTGGTTGGTGGGGCTGGTTGGTTTGGATATGTTGCTGCTGCTGTGTTGCTGGGATGATTGGATGTGGTGCTGTTGGATGCTGGTTCTGGCTGGATGTGACATGATGAAGCCACTTGGGATCTGTTTTTGAGTCTTTTCCTTCCTTTGTTTTTCTTTTTTGGTGTGGGTTGTAAGGGGCTTTTGGGTGTGGGTTGTTTGACCCCTCCCCTCCCTTGTCTGTTGTGTCTCCTTTTTTCTTGCTAATAAATTTGGGGGGGTCGGGAATAGCCCGACCCTCGCATCTTACTTTCCCTAAAAACCCTAAAACCCCCCAAAACTGATAAAAACCATAAAACCAAAAAAGAAATCTAAAAACCATTAAAACCCCTAAAAATGTTATAAAACTCTAAAAAACCTTAAGCACACTAAATAACTATAAAAACAATAAAAACCCAAAAAGGATATAAAAACACGAAAAACCCCTAAAACCCCTAAAAACCCCTCAATGCTTTCAAAATCCCTAAAAAATCTAAAATACCCTTAAAACAATAAAAATTCTAAAAACCCCCTAAAATCAAAGAAAATTTAAAAAAAAAATAAAAAATGTGAAAACCATATCAACCCTTAAAAACCTTAAAAAGCCTAAAAATTCATAAAAACCCCACACCCACTAACCCCCCCCCCTCAAAAAAATCCATCAAGACTTAAAACCCAAAACCCCCTAAAAACCATAAGACCCCTAAAAACCTTAGAAACCCCAAAAAAACCATAAAACCCTAAAATCCCTCAAAAATATGAAAACCCCAAAAAGACTCAAAAAACACTAAGGACTAAAAACCATAAAACCCCAGAAAAAACCCTAAAAACCATGAAAACCCATAGAACCCTAAAACCCCTTTAAATCCATAAAAACCCTAAAAAAACCTGAAAACCATAAAAATTCTAAAAAAACCCTAAAAATCAAGGAAAATGTAGAAACCCCGAAAAAACCCCTAAAAAGCATAAAACCCCCTAAAAACCTTAAAAACCCTAAAAACTCATAAAAACCTGAATAAACAACTAAAAACTCTAAAAACCCTTAAAATGTTCAAAAACTCTAAAAAACCTCAAAACCCCTAAAAAAATCAAAAAGACCCTAAAAACCATACACTTAAAAAACCCCAAAAAACCTCAAAATCCCAAAAAAATCTAAAAACCCCTAAAAACCATAAAAAACCTATAAAACACCTAAAAATCTAGGAAAATGTAAAAATCATAAAAACTTTGAAGAACCTTGAAATTTATAAAACCCCTAAAAACCTTAAAACCCCTAAAAAACCACTAAAAACTCAAAAAACCCTTAAAAACCCTAAAAATAATAAAAACTCTAAAAAACATAAAAGGAATAAAAATCTCAAAAAACCCTAAAAACCCTTAAAAACACTCAAAATCCCTAAAAACACTAAAAACCCTAAAACCATAAAAATCCTAAAAAACCCCTAAAAATCCATGAAAATGTAAAAAAACCCCTGAAAAACCCCTGAAACCCATAAAACCTCCAAAAACCATAAACCCCACAAAAAAACTAAAAAACCTTTAACCCCTAAAAATGCTAAAAAAAACTCTAAAAACCCTAAAACCCTAGAGAAATAAAAAAACCCTAAAAATTGAAAAAAAGACACTATACCCCCCCCCCAAAACCCCTAAAAATCCAAGAAAACCTCTAAATACCAAAAAATACCAAAAAACCCAAAAAAACCTTAAAAACCATAAAAATCCTAAAACCCCCCTAAAAATCCATGAAAATATTTAAAACCCTAAAACCTTGAAAAACCCCATAAAAACAAAAAACCTCTAAAAACCATAAAAACCTCTAAAAACTTATAAAAACCCTAGAAACAATAAAATTATAAGAACCCTTAAAACCACTAAAAACATTAAATACAAAATTCATTAAAATTCTAAAAACTCAAAAAAAAAACCCAAAATCCCAAAAAGAACCCTGAAAACCTGTAAAAACCCTAAAAACCTCAGAAAAACCTTAAAAAAACTCAAAATCCCTAAAAACCCAAAAAAATCGGAAAAAACCATGAAACCCATAAAAGACCCTAAAAATTTTTAAACCCCCCAAAACCAATAAAACCATAAAACCCACTAAAAACTCTAAAAACCCTTAAAACCCCTAAAAATGTTAGAAACTCTAAAAAACTTTTAAAACCCTAAAAAACTCAAAAAAAACCCAAAAAACCCAAAAAACCCAAAAACCCTAAAAAACACTGAAAACACAAAAAACCGTCAAAATCCTTAAAAACCCTAAAAACCATAAAAATCCTAAAAAAACCAAAAAAAATCCATGAAAATTTAAAATACCCTAAAAAAACCTCTAAAAGCCATAAACCCCCTAAAACACTTAAAACCCCATAAAACCCCCTAAAAACATTAAAAAGACTCTAAAATATATTTAAAACCATAAAAAAATCAAAAAAGACCTTGAAAACCCCTGAAAACCCTAAAACCCCTAAAAAACCATAAAATACTCAAAATCCCTAAAATCCCTAAAATACCCTAAAAACAATAAAGTTTTGTATGTTGATAGTGCTGCTGCTGTTGGATGTTGGTTGCTGCTTGGTTGGGACTACTCCTGGATCTTTCTTGCTTGGAATTGTGTATTTTTTCGATCTTTCTTTTTTTGGGTTTTTTTGCGTCTTGGGTTTGAAAAGGGTTTTTGGGTGCAGGTCGTTTGACCCCTCCCCTCCCTTGTCTGATACATCCTTTTTCTCATAATAAATTTGGGGGGATCGGGAATAGCCCGACCCTCGCATCTTCCTTTCCCAAAGGACCCTAAAAACCCAAAAAACCATTGAAAACTCCCAAAACCCCTCAAAATCCCAAAAAACCCAAAAAACCCTTAAAAACCATATAATTCCAAAAACCCCCTAAAAATGCATGAAAACCTAAAAAATTATAAAAAACTTGAAAAACCCCTGAAAACCATGACAAACCCTAAAAAAATCTAAAAAACCACTAAAAACTCTAAAAACACTTATAACCCCAAAAAATGTTAAAAACTCTAAAAACCCATAAATGGCCTAAAAAGCTCAAAACAGAACCCTAAAAACCTAAAAACCCAAAAAACCCCAAAAAACCCTAAAGTCCACTAAAAAATCATAAAAATATATAAACCCTTAAAAATCCTAAAACCATTAAAACCCATAAAAATTCAAAAAACCCCAAAAAACCCATGAAAAATTTAAAAACCCAAAACACCCTGAAAACCCCCTTAAAACCCTAAAACCCCCTAAAACCTTAAAAACCAAAAAAAGCCAAAAATCCCTAAAAAGAACTAAAAATATCAAAACCCTTTAAACTCCCCAAAATGTTAAAAAACCTAAACTCAAAAAACCCATTAAAATCCAGAAAGACCCTAAAAACCTAAACACCCCTAAAAATCCAATAAAATAAAACTAAAAACCCAAAATACCCTTAAAACCCCCTAAAACCATAAAAACCACTAAAACCGCAAAAAACCCCAAAAAACCAAAAAATCCCTAAAAACCAACTAAAACTCTCAAAACCCTTAAAACCCCTCAAAATGTTAATAAACTTATAAAACTCAAAAAACCCCTTAAAAACCAAAAAGACCCTAAAAACATAAAAAACACTAAACACCCTAAACCCAACAAAATCCCAATGAACCCTTAAAACCATAAAAATTCAAAAATCCCTAAAAATCCATAAAAACGAAAAAACCCAAAAAACCCTAGAAAACCATAAAAACACCTAAAATCCTTAAAAAACCCTAAAAACACATACAACCATAAAAAGACACTAAAAACTCTAAAATTCCTCAAAACCCAACCAATGTTTAAAAACTCTAAAAAACATAAAAACCTTAAAAACTGAAAAAGCCCAAAAATCCCAAAAGTTCCTAAAAACCCTGAAACCCCCTAAAAAACCCTAAAAACCCACAAAATCCCTCATAACCCTAAAAAATCCAAAAAACCTCAAAATTCCTAAAACCCCCTAAAAATACATGAAAATGTAAAAAACCCTAAAACAAAACCATAAAAACCTTAAAAAACCCAAAACCCATAAAACCATAAAAACCCACTAAAAATTCTAAAAACTATAAAAACCCTAAAGTCATTAAATCAAACTCTAAAAACCTTTAAAATACTAAAAATCTCAAAAACCCCCACAAAGACCCTAAAAACCTGGAAAAAAGGCTAAGAACTCAAAAAAGCCCTGAAAAAACCTCAAAATCTCTAAAAACCCTAAAAACAATAAAAATTCTAAAAACTCATAAAAATCCATGACAATGTAAAATACCCTAAAACCACTTAAAACCCACTAAAAACCATAAAAAACCCTAAAACATTTAAGAAAACACATAAAACCCTGAAAACTAACTAAAAACACTAAATACCATTTAAACCCCTAAAAACATTAAAAATCTCTAAAAAGCATTAAAAACCCAAAAAACACAAAAAACCCTAAAATCCCAAAAGACCAAAAAATCATAAAAAACCCTAAAAACCATAAAAAACATTGGAAACCCGTTAAAACCATAAAAAATCCAAAAAACCCTATAAACTATAAAAACCATCAAAATCCTAAAAACTACCATAAAATCCATGAAAACATAAAAACCCTTGAAAGATCCCTGAAAACAAAAAATCCCTAAAACCCATAAGAAAATAATAAAAACCCATAAAAATACTAAAATCTTACTAAAAACAATAAAACCCCTTAAACCCCTAAAAGCATTAAAAAACTCTAATTTTTTTTAAAACCCTCAAAACTCAAAAAGAACTCAAAAAATTCAAAAAGACCATAGAAAACCTGAAAACCCTTAAAAACACTTAAAAAAATCCTAAACCCCCTAAAAATCCATGAAAGCGTAAAAAACCCTAAAAACCTTGAAAAAACCCATAAAACCACTAAAAACCATAAAAATCCTAAAAACCCTAAAAACCCATAAAACCTTAAAAACCAACTAAAAACTATAAAACCCCTAAAAATGTTAAAAACTCAAAAAACCCTTAAATACTATTAAAAATAAAAAAATCCTAAAATCCCAAAAAGACCTAAAAACCTTGAAAACCAAGAAAACCTTGAAAACCCTTGAAAACCCCTAAAAACCCAAAAAATCCCTAAAAACCATAAAAAACATAAGAAACCCTAAAAATAAATGAAAACGTAAAAAATAACAAAAACATTAAAAGCCCATGAAAACCATAAAAAAACCCTAAAAAATTTAAAATCCCAAAAATCCCCAGAAAACCACTAAAAAATCTAAAAACACTTTAAGACCCTAAAGACGTTTAAAACTCTAAAATACCTTAAAACCCCTTAAAACCCAAAAAACCACCTAAAAACACTTGAAAACCATCAAAATCCCTAAAAATCCTAAAAACCCCTAAAAAAAATCCTAAAAAATCCCTAAAAAACCTAAAAATAGTAAAAAAAACCTAAAAACCCATAAAAATCCTAAAACCAATAAAAACTCTAAACCCCCTTAAAACCCTTAAAAGGGTTTAAAACTCTAAAAAAATCATAAAATCCCTAAAAAACTAAAAAAATCTCAAAAAACCCAAAAGACCCCAAAACCGTAAAAAACCATAAAACTGCTGAAAACCCCTGAAAAAACCATAAATATCCCAAAAAAAACTCTAAAACCCCTCTAAATGCCTAAAACCCTTAAGAAACCATAAAACCATAAAAACCCTAAAATTCCACTAAAAATCCATCAAATCAAAAAACCCTAAAAGCCTTAAACCCCCTTGAAAACCATAAAAACCCCTAAATCTTTAAAAACACATAAAAACTTGAAAAAACCATTAAAAACTCAAAAACCTTTAAAACCCCTAAAAAAGTTACGAAACACTAAAAAACTTAAAACCCCTAATAACTCAAAAAACCCTAAAAATAGAAAAAGTCCCAAAAAACTCAGAAAAACACTAAAACCCCTAAAAACACCAGAAAACCCTAAAACCCCTCAAAATCCTTAAACCCCAAAAAAACCTAAAAACCAAAAAAATCCTTAAAACCCCTTAAAAATCCATGAAAACAAAAAAGCCCTAAAGCCCTGAAAAACACGTAAAACCACCTAAAAATAGTAAAAACTCTAAAACATGTAAAAACCATTAAAACCCATAAAAACGTTAAAAGCGCTAAAAACCCTCAAAACCCTAAAAAGCTAAAAAAAGCCTTAAACCCCCAAAAGACCCCAAAGCACCTAAAAATCCCTAAAAACCCTAAAACCCCCTGAAAACACTAAAAACCCTCAAAAACCCTAAAAACTATAAAAATCATAAAACCCCCTAAAATCCATGAAAACATAAAAATTTATAAAAACCATAAAAACCTAAAAAACCTCAAAACCCCCTAAAACCCCATAAAAACTCTAAAAACCACTAAAAACTCTAAAAACCCTTACAAACCCTAAAAACGATAAAAAAAACTCTAAAATCCTTAAAATCGCTAAAAACTAAAAAAACCCCTAAAAACAATAAAAACCTATAAAACCCCCTAAAACTTCCCAAAATCCCTAAAATACCTAAAAACACCAAAAACCATAAAAATCCTAAAAAACCCTTAAAAACTATGAAAAAGAAAAAAACCCAAAAAACATTAAAATACCCTAAAACCCATAAAATCTTTAAAAACACTAAAAATATAAAAACCCTTAACACCCCTAAAAATTTTAAAAACTATAAAAAACCATAAGAACAATAAAAACTCAAAAAAACCCTAAAACCCAAAAAACGACCCAAAAACCCCTAAAAACCCTAAAACCCCCTAGAAAACCCAACACACCATCAAAATCTCTAAAAACCCAAATCAACTCTAAAACAATAAAAATCCCAAAAACCCATGAAAATCCAAGAAAATGTAAAAAACCATTAAAATCCCGAAAAACCCCTACAACCGTAAACAACATAAAAACCCATAAAAACCCTAAAAACTACTAAAAACATTAAAAACCCTTAAAACCCCTAAAAATGTTAAAAAAAACTCTAAAAAACCTTAAACCCCCTAAAAATAAAAAAACTTAAAAATATTGAAAAACCCAAAAAGTCCAAAAAATCCCTAAAAACCCTAAAAACCCTAAAGACCCTAAAAATCCTAAATAACCTATAAAAATCCTTGATAATTTTAAAAACCCTGAAATTCATGAAACCCCCTAAAACCATAAAAACCTCAAAAATCGTAAATGCCCATAACAACCCTAAAACCACTAAAAACTCTAAAAAACCATAAAACTCCTAAAACGTTAAAAAACTTAAAAAACATTAAAACCCTTAAAAACTCAAAAAGAAATGCCAAAAATACAAAAAGAACTTAAAACCATTGAAACCCCCTAAAACCCGTCAATATCCCTAAAAACCCTAAAAAACCCTAAAAACCTAAAAATCCAAAAAAGCCCTTAAAAATCCATTAAAACGTAAAACCCCTAAAAACCCCTTGAAAACCATAAAAATCCTTAAAAACCTTAAAAAACCCTAAAAACCCTAAAACCCTAGAAACACTAAAAATTGAAAACCCAAAAAAATGTTAAAGTCTAAAAACCTCAAAAAACCATAAAAACTAAAAAAACACTAAAAATCCAAAGAGACCCTAAAAACCCTAAAAACCTCTGAAAATAAATAAACACTCAAAATCCATATAAACCTTAAAAACCCTAAAAACTATAAAAATCATAAAACCCCTAAAAGTCCATGAAAACATAAAATACCCTAAAAACCTTAAAAAATCATAAAAACCCTATAAAAATATAAAAACTCCTAAAACCCCTAAAAACATTAAAGACACTAAAACCCTTAAAACCCCTAAAAATATCAAAAAAATCTTTAGAAACCCAAAAAACACCCTAAAACCTGAAAAACTATAAAAAAACTAAAAACCTTAAAAGATCCAAAAAACTAAAAAACCCTAAAAACCAAAAAAACACTAAAAACCATAGAAAACCTAAACAACCCCTAAAACCCATGAAAACCTAAAAAAACCCCAAAACCCCTAAAAATATTTGAAAATGATAAAAACCCCTAAAAACCACAAGAAACCTTAAAAGCCCTTACAAACACTAAAAACCCACTAAAAATCTAAAACCCCTTTAAAACCCTATAAATGTTAAAAACTCTAAAAAATATTAACAACAATAATAAATTCAAAAAAACCTAAAAATCCAAAATGACTCAAAAACCTGGAAAACCCATAAAACCCTAAACACCCCTAAAAACCATAAAAACTCAAAAAACCCTAAAAATCCATGAAAACATAAAAAAAAAACCCTGAAACCCCTAAAACCCCTAAAACCCCAACTAAAAATCCATGAAAACGTATAAAACCCTAAAAATCCTAAAACCCCCCAGAAAACCATAAATACCCCTAAAACATTGAAAACCCCCTAAAAACCCATAAAAACATAAAAAACACTAAAAATGTTATAATCCCTTAAAACTGCAAAATAGCATTAAAAACTCTAAAAACCCTTTAAACCCCTAAATGAATAAAAAAATTGTAAATACCCAAAAGACCCTAAAAACCCTAAAAACCATGAAAAACCCAACATCCCTTAAAATCCCTAAAAACCCTAAAAACCATTAAAATCCTAAAAAATCCCAAAAAATCCATGTTAACGTAAAAAACCTAAAAACCCTAAAAAAAACCCTTGAAAACTATAAAAGCCCTTAAAAACCTTAGAAACCCTGAAAACCCATAAAAACCCTATAAAACCACTAAAACCTCTAAAAACCCTTAAAATCCCTAAAAACTTCAAAAAACTGTAAAACCATTAAAATTTCTAAAAAACTCAAAAAAACCTAAAAACCCAAAAGACCATTTAAACCTGGAAAAGCCGAAAAACCCTAGAAAAATGCACAAATCCCTAAAAACTGAAAACACCCCCCTAAAAAACCATGAAAACATAAAAACCCCTAAAACCCATGATAACACCTGAAAACCATAATAACCTTAAAAACATTACAAACCAATACAAACCCTAAAAACTTCTAAAAACGTTAAAAAAATCTAAACCATAAAACCCTAAAAAACTAAAAAAACCCTAAAAACCCAAAAAGAGTCCAAAAAACCCAGAAAAACCAGAAAAACCCCAAAACAGCTAAAAACCCATAAAGACTATAAAAATACTAAAAACCTATAAAAATGCATGAAAACCATAAAAACCACTAAAAATTATTAAAACCCTTAAAACGGCTAAAAACATTAAAAACATTAAAAACATTAAAAACCCTAAAAACTAAAAAATATCTAAAAACCCCAGAAAACCTCATGAAATCCCTAAAAACCCTCAATATCCCAAAAAACCCTAAAAAACATAAAAATCCTAAAATACCACCTAAAAATCCATTAAAACGTAAAAACCCAAAAAACCCTGAAAACCATAAAACCCCTTAAAAACCTTAAAACCCATAAAAACCCAAAAAAACCACTAAAAATCGAAATACCCTTAAAACCCCTAAAAAGGTTTAAAAATCTAAAAACCTCAAAAAACCCTAAAAAGATAAAAAAACCTCTAAACACCCAAAAATTCCCTAAAACCCTAAAAAATTAAAAAACATAAAAACCCATGGAAACCTTAAAAAACTCAAAAAACCCTAAAAACTAAAAAAATCCTTAGAAACCCAGAAAGACCCTAAAAACTATGAAGTTTTTTAAAAACCCTAGAAACTCCAGAAATACCCTAAAACCCCTAAAAACCTAAAAAACCATAAAAATCCCTAAAAACCCTTAAAACCCATGAAAATTTAAAAAACCTTAAAACTCTAAAAAACACCTAAAAACTAAAAAAAACCCATAAAAACCTTAAAAACTTTTAAAGCCCCTAAATACCCTAAAAACCACTAAATACTCTAGAAACCCTTAAAACCCTTAAAATTGTTAAAAAAATCTAAAAAATATTAGAAGCCATAAAAAACTCAAAAAAACCATAAAACCCAAAATGACCAAAAAACCTTGTAAACCCCTAAAAACCCAAAAACATCTGAAAAACCCTATAACGCCTCTAAATCTTTGAAAACCTTTAAAACCCTAAAAATATATATAAATCCTGAAATCCCTAAAAATCCCTAAAAACATAAAAAACTGTAAAACCCTGAAAAACCCTAAAACCCAAAACCCCCCCTTAAAATAAGAAAAAACCCCAAAAAACCTTAAAACCCCTTAAAAAGCATCAAACTCATGGAAAACTCTAAGAACTCATAAAACCCGTAAAAATTATTCAAAACTCTAAAAAACCTTAAAACCCCTAAAAACTCAAAAAAACCCTAAAACCCCAAAAATTCACAAAAAAACCTAAAAACCCTAAAAACCTCTGAAAATCTCTAAGACCCATCAAAATCCCTAAAAACTCTAAAAAACCCAAAAAACCATAAAAATCCTTAAAAACCTCTAAAATTATATGAAAACTTAAAAAACCCTAAAAATATTTGAAAAACCTAGAAAACCATAAAAATCCCTAAAACCATTAAAAACCCTAAATCCCCATAAAAAACCTAAAAGCCACTAAAGACTCTAAAAACCCTTAAAACTGCAAAAATGATAAAAAACCGTTAAAACCTTAAAAGAATAAAAAAAAGTAAATACACAAAACACCCTAAAACACTGAAAGACCCTCAAAATCCTCAAAACCCTAAAAAACCCTAACAACACTAAAAATTCCAAAATCCTTAAAAAACCTAAAATCATAAAAAACCTAAAAAACCCCAAAAAAATCCATGAAAAAATAAAAAAACCTAAAAACCCTGAAAACCATAAAAGCCCCTAAAAACTTTAAAAACCTAAAAACCCATAAAAACCCTAGAAAACCACTAAAACATCTCAAAATCCTTAAAATCCCTAAAAACATTAAAAAGCTCTAAAAGACCTTAATAATCCTAAAAAACTAAAAGAAAACCTGAAACCCCAAAAAGACCCTTAAAACTCTGAAAATCCTAAAAAACCACCAGAAAAACCCTTAAATCCATCAAATCCCTAAAAACCCCTAAAAACCAAGAAAATTTAAAAAACCCTTAAAACCCTAAAAATGTTAAAAAAATCTAAAAAACCTTAGAAACGTTAAAAAGTCTAAAAAACCATTAAAACCCTAAAAATTAAAAACAAATCTAAAAACCCAAAAAGGAACATAAAACCTAAAAAACCCTAAAAACCCTTGAAAAGCCCCAAAACCCCTCAAAATCCCTAAAAACCCTAAAAAAACCTGAAAATCATAAAAATACTAAAAAATCACTAAAAAACTATGAGAACATAAAAAACACTAAAAATAATGAAAAACCCCTGAAAACCATAAAACCCCAATAAACATTAAAACCCAATAAAATCACTAAAAACACTAAAAACCACTAAAATTCTTAAACCCTTAAAAATGTTAAAAAAACTCTAAAAAACCTTAAAAACGCAAAAAAACTAAAAAAACACTAAAAACCCCAGAAGACCCTAAAACCCTAGAAACCCCTAAAAACCTTGAAAAACACCAAAAACCCAAAAGATCCCTTAAAATACTAAAAAACCCTAAAACCATAAAAATTCTAAAAACCCCCTAAAAATCCATGAAAACATAAAAAACCTAAAAACCCTGAAAACCACCTGAAATCCATAAAAATCAAGAAAACCCTTAAAAAATCCTAAAAACCCTAAAACCACTAAAAACTCTAAAAACCATTAAATCCCCTAAAAATGTTAAAAACTCTAAAAACATTTAAAACTCAAAAAAACCCTTAAAACAACAAAAGGCCCTAAATTTCTTTAAATCCTCAAAAACCCAAAAAACTCTTAAAAACCCCTAAAAATGCTCAAATTATCTAAAAATCATAAAACCCCCAAAAACCCATAAAAACCATAAAAAACATAAAAACCCATAAAAAACCTAAAAATAAGAAAAATTCTAAAAACACTTTAAACACTTAAAAATATTAAAAAAAACTCTAAGAAACCATAAAACTCCCAAAACACAAAAATCCTAAAAACCAAAAAAGACCCTAAAACCCACTAAAAACCCCTAAAAACTCTAAAGAACCCTAAACCTATCAAAATCCATAAAACCTTAAAACCATAAAAATATTAAAAATCCTAAAAATTCACTAAAAATCCATGAAAACATAAAAAACCCTAAAAAACCTAAAAAACCCTGAAAACCATAAAACCCCTAAAAACAATAAAAACCCATAAAACCTTAAAAACCTACTAGAACTCTAAAAACCTATAAAACCCATAAACGTTAAAATATCTAAAAGCCTTCAAAACCCTAAAAAACTAAAAAGTACCCTAAAACCCAAAATGTCCAAAAATGCCTTGAAAATCCTTAAAAACCTTCAAAATCCCTAACTCTAAAGAACCATAAAAATTATGAAAATTCAAAAAACCCTAAAAATTTGTGAATACGTAAAAAATCCTAAAAACACTGAAAAATCCCATGAAATCCATAAAACCCCCTAAAAACCATAAAAACACTAAAAACCCATAAAAACCTTAAAACCACTAAAAATGTTAACAAACACGAAAAATACTTCAACGCCCTAAAAAACTAAAATAACCCTAAAAACCAAAAAAGATCCTAAAAACCTTGAAAACCCCTAAAAACCCTCAACATCCAAAAAAACACCTAAAAACCATTAACACCCATAAAAATTCAAAAAACCCTAAAAGTCCATGAATACGTAAAAAACCATAAAACCACTAAAAATCCCATTGAAAACCATAAAACCCTATGAAAACCATAAAAATTATAAAAACCCTAAAACCATTTAAAATCATAAAAAACCCATAAAACCCAAAAAAACCCCTAAAAATCCAAAAACCCTTTAAACCCCTAAAAACGTTAAAAACTATAAAAACCTCAAAACCCAAAAAAACTCAAAGAAACTCTAAAAACCCAAAAAGACACTTAAAACCCTAAAAACCGTAAAACCCCTTTAAACCCTGAAAACCCTCAAAATCCATACAAACCTTAAAAAAACCAAAAAACCATAAAAATCATAAAACTCTTAAAAATCCATGAAAATGTAAAAAACCTTAAAACCATAAAAATTCCTAAAACCCTAAAATCATTAAGGACACTAAAAAACTTAAAACCCCTAAAAAACTAAAAGAATCATTAGAAACTCTAAAATACCCTAAAAAATATAAAAAACCTACCCCCACAATACCCTAAAATCCCCTAAATAACTAATAACCTGAAAAACTATAAAAATCTCTAAAAATTCATAAAATACATGAAAATATAAAAAAACCCTAAAACCCCCAAAAACACTTGAAAACTATAAAACCCCCTAAAAACCTTAAGCCTTCAACCGAAGCCCCTCTCGCAGCAGGGGGGAGTGGTGGCGATCCACAAGGAGATACACAGTGCCTCACAGATACAAACAGGTTTGATGTTTAATAATGTCGATGATCTGACAGTGCTGCATTCACTTGGCGTGGCAAGCAGGAGCAGAAAACCATTGGTCTTGAATTATATTAGATGGATCCATACCCTTACATCATGGATAAAGGTTAAAGTCGATGGCGCGACTCTTGGATCTCCTGGACCATCGGAGTGTGGCGGCGTCTTCCGCACCTCTCGGGGCTTCTTGAAGGGCTGTTTATTTTAGTTTCTTGGGGATGGTTGTGCTTATGAAGTGGAGCAATGGGCGATCATAAAGGCTTTGAAGTTTGCATGCCAGTTCAATTGGTCACAGCTCTGGATTGAATCAGATTCGAGGCTTGCGGTTTCTCCCTTAAAGGGACTTTCTAGGGGCGTTCCTTGGAGACGTTTCCCACATTGGATTGAGTGCCTTGACTTGTCTCGGAACCTGAACCTCAATGTGTCGCATGCTTACAGGGAAGCTAATTAGGTTGCTGACGCCATCTCCAAACAGGGGATTCAAGAGATATCCTCAATGTGGTCTTTCGCCACCCCATCTTATTGTATTCCGTTCTTGGACTCGGATCGGAAGGGTGAAATTCACACTCTCCCTTGCAGGCCCATCTTGTAGCTGTCTCATTTATGTTTTATTTAAGTTTGGGGGGCTAGGCTTGCCTAGCCCTGAACCTCTTCTACCCTAAAAACCTTAAAAACATTAAAATCCACTAAAACCCCTAAAAACCACTAAAAAATCTAAAAACCCTTAAACCTCCTAAAAACATTAAAAAATCTAAAAAATCATAGAAACCATAAAAACCCTAAAACCACAAAAAACGTTAATAATGCTAAAAAACCCTTAAACCCCTAAAACTCAAAAATCACCTAAAATCTAAAAAAACACTAAAAACCCTTAAAAATCATAAAAATCCAAAAAACCACTAAAACCCCTCAAAATCCCTAAAACCCATAGAGATCTTAAAACCCCCAAAAAAACCTAAAAACCATGAAAACCACAAAAAACCCTCAAAATACCAAAAAACTCCCAAACAAACCAGAAAGACCCTAATAAACAACTAAAAACTCAAAAAACCTTTAAACCCCTAAAAATGTTAAAAAAAACTATAAAAAACCTTAAAACCCTAAAAAAACTCAAAAAACCCTAAAACCCAAAAAGTCCTTAAAACTCTAAAAACCCTTAAGAACCCTCAAAATCAATAAAAACCCTAAAATAATAAAAATCGAAAAAACCCCTTAAAACTTTAGAGGCCTAAAAATGCATAAAAACCCTAAAAACCCACTAAAAACTCTAAAAACCCTTTAAACTGCTAAAAACGTTAAAAAAATTAAAAAACCTTAACAACCCTGAAAAACTCAAAAGAATCCTAAAGATCGAAAAGGACCCTAAAAACCTTAAAAACCCCTAAAAACCCATGAATCCCCTAAAAACCTCAAAATCCTTAAAAAACCTAAAGAAACCTAAAACCAATAAATATTCTAAAAAACTCCTCAAAATCCATGAAATTGTAAAAAACCCAAAAAACCCTGAAAACTCTTTGAAAATCATAAAACCTCTAAAAACCTAAAAAACCCAAAAAACCCAATAAAAACACTAAAAATCCACTAAAAACCCTTAAAACCCTAAAAGGTTAAAAAACTCTAGAAAAACTATAAAAATACTATAAAAATAAAAAACCCCCAAAACCCAAAAATACCCTAAAACGACAAAAAAACCATAACGAACCCTTGAAAACCCTAAAACCCCATAAAATCTCTAAATCCCTAAAAACCCTAAAAACCATAAAAATTATAAAAAATACCTAAAAATACATGAAGACATAAAAAAACATAAAAACCTAGAAAACCCACTAAAAACTAACCCCCCCCAAAAAACATTAAAAAACATAGAAATCCAAAAAAACAACTAAAAACTCTAAAACGCCTCAAAACCCCTAAAACATAAAAAAATGATAAAAACCATTAAAACTCAAAAATAACACTAAATACCCATAAACCCTGAAAACCCCTAAAAACCCTTAAATTCCCTAAAACACTAAAAAATATAAATATCATAAAAATCCTAAAAACCCCTAAAAACATAAAAAACCTTAAAACCCCCTAAAAACCATAAAAACCCTAAAATCCCATAAAAACCTTTAAACCCACTAAAAACTCTAAAAACCCTTAAAACCCTTAAACACATTAAAAAACTCTAAAAAACCTTTAAAATCATAAAAAATCAGAAAAAAAACCCTAAAAACCCAAAAAACATTAAAACCACCTGAAAACCCTTATGACCCTAAAAATCCCTAAGAATCCTAAAAGCACTTAAAACCATAAAAATCCTAAAAAAATCCAAAAAATTTAGGAAAATGTAAAAACCCTAAAAACCCTAAAAAACCAACTGAAAACCATAAAAACTCTTAAAAACCTTAAAAACTCTAAAACCCCATAAAACATTAAAACCCACTAAAAATGTTAAACCCCTTAAAAACCATATAGCATTAAAAACACGAAAAAACCTTGAAACCCTAAAAAACTAAAAAAAAGTAAAACCTAAAAGACCTTAAAACCCCTAAAAACCCTTAAAACCTAGAAAACCCTGAAAACCCAAAAACACTAAAAAACTCTAAAACCCGAAAAAACCTAAAAACCCCTGAAAAACCCTAAAACCCCTAAAAACCCCTAAGAAACCTTGAAAACCACACAAAATCCCCAAAACCATAAAAACCCAAAAAACATTAAAAACTGAAAAAACCCCTCAAAAGAATGAAAGGGTAAAAAACCCTAAAATCCAAAAAAAACCCTGAAAACCATAAAAAACACTAAAAACCATAAAAAATCGTAAAACACCTTAAAAACCTTAAAATCCAATAAAAACTATAAAAACCCTTAAAACCCCTAAAAACATTAAAAAACTCTAAAAGCCTGAAAAAAACAAAAAAAACCTAAAATACCAAAAGACCCTAAAAACCTTGAAATCCCCTAAAAACCCTAAAAACCCCTAAAAACTGTAAAGATCCTAAAAACCCCTAAAAACCCCTAAAACCATGAAAACATAAAAAACCCTAAAAATCCATAAAAACCCTATAAAACCACTAAAACCCAAAAATCCCTTAAAACCCATAAAATATCAAAAAAATAAAAAAAACATTAAACCCCAAAAAACATTAAAAAAAACTCTTAAAAACCCTACAAACCTTAACATCTAAAAATGTCACTATAAAACCCAAAAAACCCTAAGACCCCTAAAAACCATAAAACCCCTAAAACACTAAAAATCCCTAAAAACCCTAAAAACCCTTAAAACCCATAACAATCCTAAAAAGATCTAAAAATCCATGAAAACATAAAAAATCATGAAAACCCTCCAAAAACCATAAAACCCCAAAAAACTATAAAAAATAAAAAAATCCATAAAACCCTAAAAACCATTTAAGAATTTTAAATACCCTTAAAACCCCTAAATACATTTAAAAATATACAAATCCATTAAAATCCTAGAAACCCTAAAAACCCCTAAAACCCTAAAAACCCATAAAACCCATAAAACCCCTGAAAAACCCTTAAAATAGTAAAACCCCCTAAAACCCTAAACCCTAAAAATCCCTAAAAACCCTATAATCCATAAAAATTCTATAAAGCCACTAAAAATATTTGAAAAAATAAAAAACCAAAAAAACCCTGAAAACCCCCAAAAACCATAAACCTCCTAAAAATCATTAGAAATCCAAAAAACCATTAAAAATCCAAAAAACCCAAAAAAATACTAAAACTATAAAAAATCGCTTAAAAGTACTAAAACGTTAAAAACTCTAAAATACCTTTAAAACCCTGAAAAATTCAAAAAATCCATAAAACCCCAAAAGAGCCTAAACCCCTGAAAACCCTAAAAACCCTAAAAATCTTCACAAAACCCTAAAACCCATAAAAATACAAGAAAACATAAAAAACCCTAAAAACCTGAAAAACCCCAAAAAACCATAAAAACTCCTAATAACCTTAAAAATCCCATAAAACCACTAAAAACCCTTAAAACCCATAAAACCCCTAAAATGTTAAAAACTCTGAAAAACATTAAAGTAGTAAAAAACTCTAAAAACCCCCCCAAAAAACTAAAAAGGCCTTAAAACCCCTAAGAAACCCTAAACCCCCTCAAAATCCTTAAAAACCATAGAAACCCTAAAAACCATAAAAATCCAAAAAACGCCTAAAAATCCATGAAAAAGTAAAAAACCCAAAAAACACTGAAAAACACCTAAAAACATAAAACCCCTTAAAAACCTTAAAAAAACCCTAAAACCCCTCAAAACCACTAAAAATTCTAAAAACCCTTTAAACCCTTAAAAATTCTAAAAACTCTAAAAAACCTTAGAAACCCTAAAAAAACTCAAAAAAACCCTACAGATCCAAAAAGACCTAAAAAAACCTAAACCCCACCTAAAAAACATTAAAAAAACTCGAAAAAACCAAAAAGAACCTAAAAACCTTAAAAATCCCTAAAAACCCTAAAAACCCCCTGAAAACCCTAATAACCCTAAAAATCAAAAAAAACCCTAAAAACCATAAAAATCCTAAAAAACTCCTAAATTTCTAGGAAAATATAAAAAACCCTAAAAACCCTGAGAAACCCTTTAAAACCATAAAACCCCTAAAAATTTTATAAACTAAAACTCCATAAAACCCTAAAAACCACACTAAAAACTCTAAAAACCTTAAAACCCTAAAAATAAATGAAAACGTAACAACGCCTAAAAACACCAACAAACATTAAAAACCCTAAAACCCATAAAAACTATATAAACCCTATAAACCCCTAAAACATTAAAAAATGCTAAAAACCATAAAAACCCTAAAAACCTTGAAAAACCCTCAAAACCCTCAAACCCCCTGAAAAAACTAAAATACCCCAAAATCCCTAAAACCCCTAAATGCCATAAATACCCTAAAATATCATAAAAAACCCCAAAAACGTAAAAAACCCTGAAAACCCTAAAAAAACCCTGAAAACCATAAGACCCTTAAAATATTAAAAAACCCATAAAACCCCATAAAACCCATAAAAATCCACTAAAAACACTAAAAAACCATAAAACCCTAAAAAAATCAAAAAAACCTAAAACCCCAAAAGACCCTAAAAACCACAAAACCACCAAAACCCTCAAAACCCTAAAAACCCTCAAATCCTTAAAAAGCCTAAAAACCCTAAAAATCCTAAAAACCCATTAAAACCCATGAAAACATCAAAAACCCTAAAACCCTAAAAACCCCTAAAAACCATAAAAATACTAAAAACCCATAAAAGCCCTAAAAACCACTAAATGCCCTAAAACCCCTGAAAACTCATAAAATTGTTAAAAACACTAGAAAACGATAAAACCCCTAAAACTCAAAAATACTAAAACCCAAAAAGGTTCTAAAAAGCCTACAAAACCCAAAAACCCTTGAAAACCCTAAAATCCCTAAAAATCCTAAAATATACTAAAAAATATAAAAGCCTAAAAATCCCCAAAAAATACTTGAGAACGTAAAAAACCCTTAAAACCCCATGAAAACCATAAAACCCCTAAAACCTTAAAAAAACCCAAACCCATAAAAACCTTAAAAACCAAGTAAAAACTCTTAAAACCCAAAAAACATTAAGAACTCTAAAAAACCAATAAAACCTTAAAAAACTCCAAATAACCCTAAAAACCAAAAAGACCCAAAAAACCACTAAAAACCATAAAAACCCTTGAAACCCTTTAAAATCCCTAAAAACCCAAAAAACCATAAAAACAATAAAAATACTAAAACCCCCTAAAAATCTATGAAAATGTAAAAAACACTTAAAACCCTTAAAAACCCCTAAAAACCATAAAAACTCCTAAAAACCATAAAAAACTTACAAAACCATAAAAACCTAATAATCCACTAAAACTATAAAACCCCATAAAACCCCTAAAAACATTAGAAAACTTTTAAAAACCTAAAAAGAAAAAAAACTAAAAACCCAAAATGGTGCTAAAAACCCTAAAAACCCTAAAAACTCTAAAAACCCTAAAAACTCTAAAAACCCCTGAAAAATTCTAAAAACCCACAAAAACACTAAAACTCCTAAAAAATAAAAAAACCATCAAAATACTAAAACCCCTGTAAAAATCAATGAAAATGTAAAAAACCCTAAAACCTTAAAAGACCCCTAAAAACCATAAAAACCATAAAAACCATAAAAACCACTAAAAAATCTAAAAACCCTTTAAGCCCCTAAAATAGTTAAAAAACAGTAAAAAACCTTAAAAACCCTAAAAACTCAAAAAAACCATAAATACACCAAAAGACCCTAAAACCCCAAAAAAACGCCATAAATATTATAAAACCACTAAAAACTATAAAACCATCAAAATCCCTAAAAACCATCAAAACCCTAAAAAATCCTAAAAATTCATGAAAACATAAAACACCCTAAAAACCTTGAAAAACCCCTAAAAACCATAAAAATACCTAAGATAACAAAAAAACACCCTAAAAATGTTAAAATAACATTAAAAAATGTTAAACACCCTAAAAACTCTAAAAATAAAAAAAAATCCCCAAAAGACCCTAAAAACCCTAAAAACCCCTAAACACCCTAAAAGCCACTGAAAACTATAAAAATGCTCAAAATCCATAAAAACCCTAGAAAACCCTAAAAACCATAAAAATCCTAAAAACCCCCTAAAATTCATGAAAATGTAAAAAACCCTAGAAACCTTGAAAAACCACAAAAAACAATCGGGATTTCTGAAAGCTGTGCGGTGGGAGCTGGTCGTGTTCTTCGGATCTAAGGTCCCTTCAACGATGCTTGGTCCATGGTGGGAAGTCTCGACATTGGCATTCTGAGAATCTGTTCAGGGAGTCGTTGACCTGGTTCTGCTCGGGTTGTCATGCGCTGGGGCCGATTTGTGGACTTCAGAGCAAATGAAGGTTCGTTTCTGGGACTCCTTTTTGTTGCTTGATGTTGATGTTGGTCTGGATCAGAGTTGTGTTCTGGGTTCCTTGTCGGGATATGGTGGCTGGTTCACAGAGTGTTGTGGGATTGGTTTGGTGCTGGTTGATGGTCATGGCGTGAGGTGCTGGATGTTGTCTGCTCTTGGTGTGCGATCTCTGGGTGGATGGAGGAGCAGATTAGTTATGGGTCTTCCCAAGGAATTTTGGGTGCTGTGGATTGGTCCTGGCGAGAGGGCTACTGGTCCTGTAATTCTAGTAGTGCAGCTAGATGTGAAATGATGGATGAAAATTGTTGGATGTTGGGTCTTGATTGGTTTGAAGGGAACGATTGCTGGTTATTGGGATGCTGGTTGTTGTTTGCTGCTTATAGAGGTGGTGTAATATGTGATGACGCTACATGGTCTGAGTGTTGGTTGGGGTGTGTGGATGAATCGGTTGTGGATTGGTGGTGGTACTGGTTATTGGTGGTGACTGGTCTTCTTGAGATGTTTGGTCAGGAGGTGTTAAATGCTAGGTTAAGTCATGATGGTTATGATGGTTCCTGGAAAATGAGAAGTGGTACGCTAGGGGGTGTTTGTCTAGGTTGTTCTGGATTAGAATTTGAGCTACTGGATGTTGTTTGCTAATTGGCTGGGAGAAAAACCCTGGCCCTGAAAGTGTTGAAGAAGATGTTGGTGATGAAGTCAATGGATGTTGGAAATTGCGCTGCTGGATACTAGTTGCTGCTTAGCTGGGATCTGAAGCTGGGTTGTTGAATATGCTACTGATGGTTTTGATGCTGCTGGATGCTGGTTGCTGATTGGTTGGTATGTGATGTTGGGGACATTTAAGTTTTTTTCTATGTTGTTTGGTTTTTGTGTGCATTTTGGTTTTTTGGGTCTTTGGGTCTGGGGTTGTAAAGGGTTTTTGGGTGTGGGTCATTTGACCCCTCCCCTCCCTTGTCTGCTACATTTTTTTCTCTAATAATTTTTTTTTGGGGGGGGGGGGGGTCCGGAATAGCCTGACCCTCGCATCTTCCATGCCCTAAAAATCTTAAAAACTCTAAAACCCATAAAATCCTAAAGCCCATTAAAAACTCTAAAAACCTTTAAAACCTTTAAAAATGTTAGAAAATTCTAAAAAACCTAAAGAACATTAAATAACTCAAAAAACCACCTAAAAACCAAAAAAACCCCAAAACCCTGAAAATCACTAACCCCCCCCCCCAAATAGTAAAATCCCTATAAATCCTTAAAAATATGAAAAAAACATGAAAACCCATACAAATCCTAAAAATCAAAAAATATATAAAAATGCAAATACCCAAAAAACCTTGAAGACTTTAAAAAACCCAAAAAACCATAAAAAACCCCCCTAAAAACCATAAAAATCATAAAAACCACAAAAATCCATGAAAACATAAAAAACCCCAAAAACCCTAAAAAACCAATCAAGACCACAAAAACGTCTAAAAACCTTTAAAAAATCTACAAAACCCCTAAAAACACTAAAATTTTTAAAAACCCTTAAGCCCCCTAATTTTTTTTAAAAACTCTAAAAAACAGAAAACCCAAAAAAACTCAAAAAAATACTAAAACACCAAAATTACCCTAAAAACCCTAAATACCTATAAAACTCCCTAAAAACCATAAAAACCCACAAAATCCTTAAAAAGAATAAAAAACCCTAAAAACCATAACAATCCTAAAACCTCCCTAAACCATGAAAACAAAAAAACCCTAAAAACCCTGTAAAAACACTAAAAACTCTAAAAACACTAAAAACTTAAATACCCCTAAAACCCATAAAACCCTAAAATCCCCTAAAAATTCTAAAATCCCTTAAAACCCCCCAAATAATTAAAAAACTCTATAAAACCAGAAAACCTCTAAAAACTCAAAAAACCCTGAACTCTCAAATGGACCCTAAAAACCCCAAAAAACCCTAAAACACCTCAAAATCCTTAAAATCCCTAAAAACCATAAAAATAAATGAAAACATAAAAATCCCTAAAAATCCACAAAAAACTTCAAAAACCATTTAAACCCCTAAAAATGTTAAAAATCTCTAAAAAACCTTAAAACCCCTAAGAACTGAAAAAAAAAACAAAAAACCCAAAAAGACACTAAAAACCCTCAAAACCCCTAAAAATATGAAAAACCCTAAAAACCCTTGAAATATAATAAAAATAATAAAAACCCATAAAACCCTAAAAATACCAAATAAGCATAAAAATCCTAAAAAACCCCTAAATTCCATTAAAAAGTAAAAAACCCTAAATAAGCCCTGAAACCCATAAAACCCTAAAAAATATAAAACCCTAAAAACTCATAAGAACCCTAAAAAACCATTAAAAACTCTAAAATCCATTAAAACTCCTAAAAACATAAAAAAACTCCAAAAAACATTAAAATGATAGAACCCTAAAAAACCAAAAAACCCCCTAAAAACCCTAAAAACCCTGAAAACCCAAAAAAACAGAAAAACTATAAAATCCTAAACATACCCCTAAAAATCCATGACAACATAAAAATCCATAAAAACCCTAAAAACCATTAAAACCCCAAAAAACCGTAAAAAATCCTAAAATCCCATAAAAACCCTAAAATCCACTAAAAACACTAAAAACCCTTTAAACCCCTAAAAACGTTAAAGAACTCTAAAAACCCTTAAAACCCTAAAAACTAAAAAACGCCCTAACAACCATTAAAAACCCTATAAAACATGAAAAATCCTAAAAACCATGACAATCCCTAAATATTCTAAAAACAAAAAAAAACCTAAAAACCCATAAAAATCTATGATAATGTAAAAATGCTAAAACCCCTAAAAACAATAAAAAACCCTAAAAACCAAAACCCTAAAAACCCATAAAAACAATAAAAAATATAAAAACCCTTAAAACCCCAAAAAATGTTAAAGACAATAAAAACCTTAGGAACCCAAAAAAACTCAAAAAACTCCTAAAAACCCAAAAGACCCAAAAAATCTAGAAAACCCTAAAAAACTAAGATCCCATGAAAAATGACTAAAACTACTCAAAATCACTAAAACCCCTAAAAATCATAAAAATCCAAAAAAACTCCTAAAATCCATGAAAACAGAAAAACCCCAAAAACAATAAAAACCCATTAAATCCATCAAAAACACTAAAACCGTTTAAATCCCAAAAAACATATAAAAGCCCTAAAAACCCACTAAAATTTATAAAGACCATCAAAACCTCTAAAAACATAAAAAAACTCTAAAAACCATAAAAACACTAAAAAATTCAAAAAAAACCCTAAAAACTCAAAAAGTCCCTAAAACCTATAAAAAACCCTAAAAACCCTAAAACCCTTAAAATCCCTAAAAACCCTAAAACCTTACAAATCATAGAAAAACCCTAAAAATCATTAAAAACATAAAAAATCCTAAAAACACCTAAAAACCATAAAACCCCCTAAAAACCTTAAAAACCACAAAACCCCATAAAAAACTAAAAACCCACTAAAATGTCTAAAAACCATTAAACCCCCTAAAACGTTAAAAAATCTAAAAACCATAAAACAAAAAAAAATCCGTACAAACCAAAAAGACCATAAAACCCCCAAAAAACCATAAAAACCCTCAAATTTTCTTAAAACCCTAAAAACCATAAAAAACATAAAAATCCGGAAAAAACCCTAAAATCCATGAAATGTAAGAACCCTTATAACCCCTGAAAACCATAAAAACCACAAAAAACATAAAAAACCCCTAAAACCACATAAAATCCATATAAAACCACTTAAAACTCAAAAAACCCTAAAGAAGTTACAAAAATTTAAAAACTTTAAAACCCTAAAAGTGTAAGAAGAACCGTAAAGCCTAAAAAGACCCCAAAACCCCCAAAACACTTGAAAACCCTTAAAAATCCTCAAAATCCCTAAAACCCCTAAAAACTTTATAACCCCATAAAAGTCATAAGTAACAACTAAAAAAGTCTAAAAACCATTAATACCACGAAAAACGTTAAAATCCCTAAAAATCTTTGAAACCCTAAAAAACTCCCAAAACCCCAAAAAGACCCTAAAAATCCCCAAAACTCCTAAAAACCCTAAAAACCCCTCAAAAACTCGAAAAACCCTAAAAATCCCAAAAAAAATCATAAAAGCCTAAAAAACCCCTAAAACCCCTGAAAACCTTAAAAAACCTAAAAACCCATAAAACCCAAAAAAATCAGTAAAAACTCTAAAAACCCTTAAAAACCCTAAAAATGTTAAAAACTCTAACCAACCTTAAAACCCCTAAAAACTCAAAAAAAACTTAAAAACCCAAAAGACCCAAAAACCCCTTAAAAACCATAAAAAACATAAAAACCCGAAAAACAATCAAATTCCCAAAAATCCTAAAAAACCCTACAACCCATAAAAATCCAAACACCCCCCCAAATAAATAAAAATGTAAAACCACTTAAAAACACTGAAAACCATAAAACCCCTTAAAAACTTAAAAAAAAATCCTAAAACCCCATAAAAACCCTAATGAACCACAAAAAACATTAAAACGCTAAAAATGTTTAAAAAACTCTAAAAATTTTAAAAGCCCTAAAAAACTCAAAAAATCCATAAAACTCCCAAAAGACCATAAAACCCTACAAAAATCCTAAAAACCATTAAAACCCCTCAAAATACTGAAAACCCTAAAAAACATAAAAACCAAAAAAATCCTATCTAAAATCCTTGATAATGTAAAAAAACCTGGAAAACCCTGAAAAACCCCTAAAACCCTAAAAACCCCAAAAACGTTAAGAAAACCCAAAAAAGCAATAAAACCCCAAAACACCCACTAAAATTTCTAAAAGCCCTTAAACCCCCTAAAAATGACAAAAAGCTCTAAAAACCCATTAAAACCCTAAAGAACTCAAAAATTCCTAAAAACCCAAAAAGGTCCTAAAAATGTTAAAAAACCCTAAAAACCCTGAAAACCCCTAAAAACCTCAAAATACCAAAAAACCTTAAAACCCCAAAAAACCAAAAAAGAATCATAAGAAACCCCTAAAAATCAAAGAAAAGGTAAAAAACCCTAAAACCCCTAAAAACCCCTAAAAACCCCTAAAAACAATTAAACCCCTTAAAAACCATAAAAACCCCAAAAACTACTAAAAACTATAAAAACCCTTAAAACCCTAAAAATGTTAAAAATATTTAAGAAACCATAAAAACAATAAAAAGCTCAAAAAATCCCTAAAACCCAAAAGGATCCAAAAAAACCCTAAAATCCCCTAAAAACTTCTGAAAACTTTAAAACCCTAAATATCCATATATTCCATTAAAGAACTAAATACCAAATATCCTAAAAAACCCCTAAAAATCCATGAAAATGTAAAAAACCCTAAAAATATTGAAAACTATAAAAACCCATAAAACCCAAAAAACCCATAAAACTCTAAAAATTGATAAAAATTGTAAAACCCTTAAAAATGTTAAAAAACTTAAAAATATTAAAAACTCTAAAAAACACCAAAAACCCCAAAAAACCTAAAAACCCTGAAAAATGCTAAAACCCCTAATAACCCATGGAAACCTTTAAACCCCTCAGTATCCCTAATAACCCTCAAAACCATAAAAATCCTCAAAACCCCCTAAAAATCCCTGAAAAATGTAAAAAACCCTGAAAAACCCCTTGAAACCATAAAATATCTAAAAACATTAAAAATTGAAAAAACGATACAAACCACTAAAAATTTTAAAAACCCTTAAAACTCCAAAAAATGTTCAAAAACTCTAAAAAACCTTTAAAATGTAAAAAAAACTCTAAAAAACATTAAAACCCATAAAATTATTAAAAAATCCAAAAAATAGTAAAATATATAAAAACTCAAAAAAAAAACCGCCCAAAACTCTAAAATGAACCTCGAAACCCTGAAAACCCCTAAAACCATAAAACCCTTGAAAACCCTAAAAACCATCAAAATCCCTAAGAACCCAAAAATACCCTAAAAACCATAAAAATCCTAAAACCCCATAAAAATCCATGAAAACGTAAAAAACGATAACAATCCTAAAAAAGTCATGAAAACAATAAAACCCCCTAAAAACATTAAAAACCCTAAAAACCTAAAAACCACAAAAACTCTAAAAACAAATTAAAACACCAAAAACATTTAGTATTCCAAAAATGATAAAAAAATCTAAAAAACCTTAAAAACATTAAAAAACCCTAAAACCCCTTGAAAACCCCTAAAAACCCTCAAAATCCCTAAAACCCTAAAGAAACTAAAACCCCAAAAAATAATAAAAACCCCCTAAAAATCCATGAAAACTTAAACACCATGAAGGACCTAAAAACTATAAAACACCAATTTTTTTTAAAAAAACTAAAAACCCATAAAAACTCTAAAAACAACTAGAAACGCTAAAAACTATTAAAGCCATAAAAATGTTAAAATATCTAAAAAACCTTAATAATATTCTATTTTCCTTGAAAAAAACACTAAAACCCTTAAAACCATAAAAATGTTAAAAACTCTAGAAAACATTAAAAATCCTAAAAAACTCAAAAAACCCTAAAGACCCAAAATGACCATAAAAACCATGAAACCCCTAAAATCCTAAAAACCAATAAAAATCCTCAAAATACCTAAAAACCCAAAACCCCCAAACAACCTTAAAAATCTTTTAAACCCCCTAAAATTCAATTAAAATGTAAAAAACTCTAAAAACCCTAAAAAATCCCTAAAAACCATAAAAACCCCTAAAGACCTTAAAAACCCAAAAAACCAAAAAAAAAATCCTAAAAACCTACTAAAAATTATAAAAAAACCTTAAAACCCTTGAAAATGTTAATGAACTCTAAAAAACCATAAAATCATAAAAAACTAAAAAAAACTCCTAAAACCCAAAAGATCGTAAAAACCCTAAAAACCTTGAAAACCCCTAAATACACTCAAAATCCCTAAACACCCAAAAAACCTAAAAACATAAAAATCCTAAAAACCCCTTAAAAATCCATGAAAATGTAAAAACCTTTAAAACACAAAAAATCCCCTAAAACCATAAAACCCCCTAAAAACCTTTAAAAACCTTGAAAACCATAAAACCGTAAATAACCATTATAAACTCTAAAAACCCTTAAAAACCCTAAAGACATTAAAAAATCTAAAAATAAGAGAAACCCACAAAAACTTAAAAACCAAGAAACCCTAAAAAGTTTCTAAAAACCTTGAAAACCCCAAAAAACCCTAAAACCCCGAAAAAACTATAAAATCCCACAAAATCCCCAAAACCCCTAAAAACCATAAAAAACATAAAACCCCCTAAAAATCAACGAAAACGTAAAAAAACTCTAAAAACCCTAAAAGCCCCCTAAAAACCATAAATACCCCTAAAACACATAAAAATTAAAAAAACCCATAAAACCATAAAAACCATTAAAAACTTTAAAACCCTTAAAACCCCTAAAAATGTTAAAAGATTCTAAAAAAATTTAAAAACCCTAAAAAACTAAAAAAACCCTAAAACCCCCCAAAATACCCTAAAAACCTATAAAACCAATAAAAACCCTTAAAACCCCAAAAAATACCAAAATCCCTAAAAACCCTAAAAAACCAGAAAAAACATAAAATCCAAACAACCCCTAAAAATTCATGAAAACATAAAAAATCGTAAAAACCCTAAAAAACCACAAAAAACCATAAAAAAACCTGAAAACCATTAAAACCCTAAAACCCCTAAAAACCCACTAAAAATAAAAAAACAATTAAGGCCCTTGAAAATGTTAAAAAATCTAAAAAACCTTTAAAATCCTAAAAAACTCAAAAAACACTAAACACCCAAAAAGTGACTAAAAACCCTCAAAACCCCTAAAAACCTCTGAAAAACCCTTAAAACCCTCAAAATCTATAAAAACACTAAAACCCCCGAAAACCCATAAAAATCCTAAAACCCCCTACAATCGATGATAATGTAAAGAACACGTAAAACCCTAAAAAACCCCTAAAAACCTTAAAAACCCAAAAAACCCATAAAAACACTAAAAATAACTAAAAACTATAAACCCCTTTAAAACCCCTGAAAATGTTAAAAAAATCTAAAAAACATTAAGAATCTAGAAAAAACTCCAAAAAACCCTATAACCCCAAAAAGACCCAAAAAACCCTGAAAATCCCTAAACCCCCTAAAAATCCTTGAAAGCCCCTAAAAACCTCAAAATCCATAAAATCCCTCAAAAACCCTAAAAACCATAAAAATCCTAAAAAACCTCTAAAAATCATGAGAACGTAAAAAAATCCTAAAACCCTAAAAACCCCTGAAAACCATAGAAACCCCTAAAATCCTTAAAATCAAAAAAACTAATAAACCCAAAAAATATAAAAACCCTTAAAATGCCTAAAATGTTTAAAAACTCTAAAAAACCTTAAAACCCAAAAAAAATCAGAAAACCCCATAAAAACCCTCAAAACTCATAAAACCCCTAAAACCCTAAAATCCATAAAAATCCAAAAAACCCTAAAAATCCATGAAATCCTAAAAAGACATGAAAACCCCTGAAAACCATAAAAACCCCTAAAAACCTTAAAAACCCTAAATACCTAAAAACAATAAAACCACTAAATATACTAAAACCCTTAAAACCCCTAAAAATGTTTAAAAACTCTAAAAAACCTTTAAAACACTAAAATAGTAAAAAGTCTCCTAAAAACCCAAAAGATCCTAAAAACCATGAAAACCCTTAAAAACCCTAAACCCCTGAAAAAACCCTAAAAACCCAAAATTACCATAAAAACCATAAAAATCCTAAAAAACACTAAAAATCCATGAAAATGTAAAAACCCTGAAAATTAAGAAAACCCTCTAAAACCCATAAAACACCAAAAAACATTTAAAAACATTAAACCCCATAAGAATACCTTAAAATATGGTGGTTGAGTCTCATGGATCCTCTCGCGCTCGCCTGGGATGGAGCCTCCTATTGCGATGTTTCTTCCATGGTGCGATGGTGTCTTCCCTACTGTTTTGGCCTCTCAAGCATCGTCTTTCTCAGCTTTGTTTCTCCCTCCTCTTGTGGTATGTTTCTTTTGGATATGTGGTGCCCTTGCAGATTTTTTTCTCTAGCGTCAGCCCCAGACGAAGAGGTCAACCATGGAGGAACGGATCAGATCCAGCCTCTCCAACGTGCGGCTTTGCAGTTTCATGGAGAAGTGATCCGGTTTTGGTCTTTTGCGTCACAGATCCACGGTGGAGTTGATCAGGTTTGGTTTTCTCAGAGTGTGGCATTCCCCAACTTTGTGTTGGATTTGGGAAAATGGTGTTCCATGCTGGGATGTGGTATTTCGGATCTGCTTAGGAGGCACAGTTAAGATCAGATTTGCACTGATTTGTGCAGGTAATGCAGGTTCATTTCTATAGTTTCTCACTTTCGGATCTGTCTCATGCTAATGTTGAAGGGATCATTAAGTTTTGTTGCATTTTGGCTGCTATGTTGGATGGTGGTTTTCTTTATGGTGGATGTTTTGGTTGTGATTTGTTGTGGATGCTGGTTTTCGGTTTTGCTGAGTGGCACTGGATGCTGCTTTGGGTGCTGCGGTTGGGTTCTGGGCATGGGTGCTGGTTGGCCCCCATAAAAAAGCCTAAAACTACCCTAAAAACCATAAAACTCCCTAAAAACCTTAAAAAACCTAAAAAGCCACTTAAAATTCTGAAAAAACCTTTAAACCCCTAAAAATTTGAAAAAACTCTAAAACCCGTTAAACCCTAAAAACCTCTAAAAACCCCTAAAAACCCAAAAAGAACCTAAAACCCAAAAAAAACCTGAAAACTCTAAAAACATTAAAAACCATAAAAAGCATAAAAATCATAAAATTTCTAAAAACGCTTAAAAATATGAAAAAACTAAAAAAACCATAAAAACCCTAAAACACTCTAAAACACTCCTAAGCCCAAAAAGACCCTAAAACCCAAAAAAAAAACCTGAAAACCCTAAAAACATTAAAAACCATAAAAAACCCTAAAAACCATAAAAATTCTAAAAACCCCTAAAAATCTAAGAAAACATAAAAAACCCTAAAAACCTTGAAAATCCCTTAAAACCATAAAATCCTCTAAAAACCTTAAAAAACTTTAAAACCCTAAAAACTCGTAGAAACCCTAAAAACCACTAAAAAACTCTAAAACCCCTTTAAACCCCTCAATTTTTTAAAAATATTTAAAAAATCATAAAAACCCAACAAAACTAAAAAAACTTTAAAAACCAAAAATACCCTAAAAACCTTACAACCCCCTTAAAAACCTAAAAACCCTAGAAACACCTAAAAATCCTCAGATCCTTAAAAACATTAAAAACACCAACAAACCCCTACAAACCATAAAAATCCTAAAAAACCCAAAACATCCACAAAAACATAAAACCCTAAAACCCCTGAAAACCCCCTTAAAATCATAAAACCCCTAAAAACCTTAAAAATCCCTAAAAATCCATAAAAACCTAAAAAAACTCTAAAAAATAAAAAAACTCTTAAAACACCTGAAAATGTGAAAAATTCTAAAAACCCTTAAAACCCCTAAAAAACTAAAAAACCCTAAAAATTAAAAAGGACCCTATAAACTCAAAAAAACCCTAAAATCCATAAAAACCACTAAAAACTCAAGAAACCCTCAAAATCCTAAAAAACAATAAAACCCCTTTAAACCATAAAAATCCTAAAAACCACTAAAAATCCATAAAAACGTAAAAAACACTAAAAACCATAAAAACCCCAAAAGACCTTAAAACCCTATAAACCTCTAAAAACCCACTAAAAACTCTAAAAACACTTAAACACCCTTAGAAACATTTAAAACATTAAAAATCCCCAAAAAAAATTAAAACCCTAAAAACTCAAAAAAAAACCAAAAAACCAAAAAAAACCAAAAAGTCCCTAAAAACCCTTAAAATCCCAAAAAACCCTAAAAACTCTTGAAAATCCATAAAACCCCTCAAAATCTATGAAAACACTAAAAAAAATAAAAATACTAGAAACTTCTAAAATCCATGAAAAAGTAAAAAACCCCCAATAACCCTAAAGATCCCATGAAAACCATACAAACCCTTATAAACTTTAAAAAACCAAAAAAACCACAAAAAACTTTAAAATCTCATAAAAACTCAAAAAAACTTGAGAAACCCAATAAATACCCATAATAACCATAAAAACCCTAAAAAATCATCAAATCCCTAAAAACTATAAAACCCTATAAACTATACATATCCAAACCCCCTAGAAATCCAGGAAAATGTAAAAAACCCTAAAAACACTAAAAAAACTAAAAACCATAAAACCCCCTAAAAACATTAAAAAACACTAAAAACCATTAAAAACCCTAAAACCCACTAAAAATTATAAAAAACCTTAAAATCCCTAAAAATTATAAAAGACTCAAAAAACATTAGAGTCCCTGAAAAGGTAAAAAAACCCTAAAACCTCAACAACTCCCTAAAACCCTAAATACACCAAAAACCCCTAAAAACACCTAAAAACACTAAAACCCCTCAGAATCCGTAAAAAGCTAAAAACCATAAAAATCCTAAAACCCCCTAAAAATCTATGGAAATGTAGAAACCCTTAAAAACCCTGAAATCCCCCTAAAAGCCATAAAACCCCTTAAAAAGTCCTAAAAACATTAAAAATATAAAAAACCTAAAAACTCAAAAAAAAAACATAAAAATCCAAAGTGACCCTCAAAACCCTAAAAACCCCTAAAATCCATAAAAACCACTAAAAATCCCTAAAACCCCTCAAAATCCCTAAAAACCCTACAAAATCTAAAAACCATAGAAATCCTAAAAAACCCCAAAAATGCACAAAGATGTAAAAAACCCTACAAACCAAGAAAAAACCCTTTAAACCATAAAACCACTAAAAAAAATATAAAAGGCCCTAACAACCCATAAAAACACTAAAAGACAACTAAAAACTGATGTTTATGTTTTTGGTGCTGATGGTTCTTTGTGGCTTGTGGTAGATCTGCTTGGTGAAGAGGATTTGGATGTTAGAAATCATGTTGTCGGATGCTAGTTGCTTCTTGGTTGGGAGATGCTGAGGTTGAGGTTGTGTAGCTGTCGTATTTGGTTATTTGCGTACTTTTTGGGTTTTGGGGGGGGGGGGGGTTCTGGGGTTTCATGGGGGTGTCCAGGGTTTTTGGGTGTGAGTCGATTGACTTCACCCCTCCCTTTCTTGTTCGATGTGTCTTTTTTTTAATAAATTTTGGGTGGTCAGGAATAGACTGGTCCAACACCTTCCTTGCCCTAAAAATTAAAAAACAACCTAAAAATCCAAAAACACCCAAAAACCCCTAAAAACCTTAAAAACCACTAAAAATCCCTAAAACTCCAAAATACCCCTAAAAACTCTAAACCCATAAAAGTCCTAAAACCCCCCAAAAAAATAAATGAAAATGTAAAAAACCCTAAAAACCCTAAAAACCTTGTGAAAAGCATAAAAAACCCTGAAACATTAAAAGATCCTAAAAAACAATAAAATTCCTAAAACCCACTAAAAACTATAAAAAACCTTACAACCCATAAAGTGGAAAACTCTAAAAACCTTTAAAACCCTAAAAACCTGAATAAACCTAAAAACAAAAAGAGGACCCTAAAAACCTGAAAACCAAAAAAACCATTTAAAAACCCTAAAACTCCTCAAAATTTGTAAAAACCCAAAAAAATACTAAAAACAATAAAAATTTTATAAACCCCCTAAAAACAAATAAAACATAAAAAACCCAAAAAAAACTAACCCCCCCCCCCCCTAAAAACCTCAAAATCCATTAAAAACCCAAAAAACCCAAAAAACCCATGAAAAACCAAAAAACCCTAAAAATCCATAAAAACACTAAAAACCCTCAAAAACACCTAAAAACATAAAACCCACTAAAAACCTTAAACATCACTAAAGCCCATAAAAACCCTAGAAACCACTAAAAACACTAAAAACCCTTAAAACCCCTAAAAATGTAAAAAATCCCAAAAAATCATAAAATCCTTAAAAATCCAAAAAATCCTTAAAATCCAAAAAAAAAATCCCTAAAACCCAAGAGACCCTAAAACCCCTGAAAACCCCTAAAACCCAAAAACCCCTGAAAAACACTAAAAACCCTAAAAATCCCTAAAAACTATGAAAAAACTCTAAAAACAATCAAAAACCTAAAAAGCCCGAAAAATCCATAAAAAATTTAAACCTCCTAAAAATGTCCAAAAACATAAAAAAACTTGAAAACCCCATAAAAACCCTAAAACCACTAAAAAATCTAAAACACCTTTAAACCTCTAAAAAAATTAAAAACTCTAAAAAACCTTAAAAACCCTAAAAAATTCAAAAAAACCCCTACAAACACAGAAGACACTAAAAACCCTAAAACCCCTAAAACCCTAAAAACCCATTAAAACCCTAAAAAACCCTCAAAATTTCAAAAAACCCTAAAAATTCTAAAACTCAAAAGAATACTAAAAACCCCCTAAAAATTCATGAAAACATAACAAACCCTAAAAACCCCCAAACAACTCATGAAAACCATAGAAACCCCTAAAAACATATAAATCCATAAAAACCCATAAAATCCACTAAAACTCTAAAACCCCTAAAAACTTTTATAAAATCTAAAAATCATTAAAACCCTAAAAACTCAAAAAACCCAAAAAAACTCAAAAAGACACTAAAAACCCTAAAAATCCATAGAACCCTAAAATCCCCTAAAAGACCCTAAAATCCCTCTAAATATATAAAAACCATAGAACCCCTCAAAACCATAAAAAGCATAAAACCACCCAAAAATCCATGAAAATGTAAAAACCCCTAAACATCCAGAAAACCCATTGAAACCCATAAAAATTCCTAAAACCCTTTGAAAACACTTAAAACCCATAAAAACCCTAAAAACGACTAAAAAATCTAAAATCCCCTTAAAACGTTAAAAAATGTCTAAAAAAACTTAAAAATCCTAGAAAACTAAAAAAACTCTTAAAACCCAAAAGCATCCTAAAAACCCTAAAATCCCCTAAAAACCCTAAAAACCCTAAAAACCCCTGAAACCCCATAAAAACCCTCAAAATCCCTAAAAAATATAAAAAACATAAAAATCCTAAACACCCCTAAAATCCATGAAAATGTAAAAAACCATAAAAACCCTAAAAAACCCCTAAAAACCATTAAAACCCATAAAAAACATTAAAACCCATAAAAACATAGAAAAACTCTAATAACTCTAAAAACCCTTAAAACCCCTAAAAAATTCAAAATGTCTAAAATCAATCAAAACCCTAAAATACTTTTAAATAACCTTAAAACCCAAAAGAACCTAAAAACCCTGAAAACCCTGAAAACCCCCAAAGAAACCCTAAAACCCCACATCATCTCTAAAAAACTAAAAAACCATAAAACCATAAAAATCCTGAAAAACCCCTAAAAATCAATGAAAACATAAAAAACTGTAAAAATCCTAAAAACCCTTGAAAACCCTAAAAATCCATAAAACCCAAAAGAAACACTAAAAACTCTAAAATTGCTTAAAACCCTGTTGACGCTCCTTTCCGTCACAGAATCTAACGACTGAAAAAGGGAAATACCTTAACACAAAGTGATTCATCCTTTGAAGAAACAACAAAAATTGACAAAGGCATGAACATGGTTTTGTTTACACTTGGGTCGCACAAGTTTTATCATGGCCATGCAAGTATACTTTTGCGCCTCATCTTGGTCAATAAATACCCCTTGTGGGCCCCCTATTTCAAATACGAAAAATCCAGAAACTGAGATTTGAGATCCCGGCGCCCTAGTTTCTTCTCAAAGCCTTATGAACACTTATAAGGTAATTTCTTACCTAGAATGGAAGGTCTAAAGTGGGGGAACAAGGCTTAAGTGTTGAAATTCTTCAACACATGCGCGCCTAAGTGTCTAACCCTTCATGAAATTGAAAACACTTGCACGCCACCTTATCCCTTAAATAGAAATTTCACGCCACTCATTTAAAAGTCTTTAGGGATAACACTAAGGGCTTGAGCCAAGCTTCGCCCATGTTTTACCCTATGGGTTGACCGTCACACAAGTACATCTTTGTCGCGCAGATATACCTGCGCGACCAGGACCTGTGTACCCACACATGACTTGTGCACCTACCTTCTTTTGGGTGCCCCTCCTGTCTATTTATCTCTTTTCTTCAAATCCACCTCTCCTCTTCAGGAGTAAGCCCCAGTATTAATTTCCTAATCTGGGCCTCCTTTTTAGGAGTAAGCCCCTGTCCAAGTTCCCTAATTTGGGCATCCTCCTTAGGAGTAAGCCCCAAGTTCCCAATTATCTTTAACCTGATCCTCCTTCTCAGGAGTAAGCCCCAGTCATAATTTCTCTTAACCAGTCTTAACTTATTTTGATTTGGGCTTCCTTCTTAGGAATAAAAACCAATCACAAGTCCCCTCCTAATTTGCTCATCCTCCTCAGGGGTAAGCCCCAAGTTAGATTATCCAAATCTCCATAAAGCACATATATCTTTATGGAACTTGTTCCCGGACTTCTCCCCTGAAGTAAGTCTCGTTCTTCATCTACTTGGGAAGTCACACATACATAAGCCCCATATCATTCCTTGTGACCACATATTTCATGGCACAAATCATCAGTTTTACTGATACCACTTGTTTCTCACACTGATCATGACGCACGTGAGCTTAGAGTGTAAAAATAACCACGACACATATCTTTGGGCCGTTAATCAACATAATCCCCACACTTCTTAAATCCTGAACTACGTGGGTTCTGATTCTTTTTCTAACAAGGATACGTAGGTAGCCCATCTGCGGGTATGATCCCAACTCTGAAATAATCCATGCCCTTCTGAATGACAATAAACTTCAAGTGCCCCGCTGAGTGGCTTTAAAATCAGTATGGTTATCATAATGACCAAGAGATCTTTATATAATGTGTTTAAAGATACCATTGACAAAGAATATCTAAGAAATAAAGATGATTCTCTATCGATGAAGAACCTCAAATACATATAAAATATTCTCTAAATCTCATACATATCAATCAATGATTATTAAATCTTAAGGAAATCCCATTTTCATACTTGGTAGTGTAATAAGGATTCACAAACATAACTTGAATATATAAAGAGAGTCCCAGAGTAGACAAAAATTCCTCCAAAAAAGGTGTGATGAGTCCGACCTCCCATCCTCTCGACCAATGAAAATTCATTAGCATCATCGGTTCATAACTAATGAGAACCTACCTTTGGAAAGTAGGTCCAAATGGATATGGAATCATTGGATGTTTCTGGTTCTACGAACAAACCCGTTAGAAACCGATTGGAATGTTTGAACCTTAAGAAAACAAGGTCATCCCCACTTCCAATGGAAACAAAAAATGGTGAACCCAACTTGAATCCTTAACCAAGTTAAAATGATTCTTTACTTATTTTTTAGGCCCCTATTTAAACTCAATGAGAGGACCAACAAAGAAATCAATAACATATGTGCTCATCCAAAAGATGTAGTGGCCAAGCTTATCATGATTATGTCTGTTATATCAAACATGCACTCTTTTCCAAGATCTTCTGTATTACAGAAATGGCTTCTCTAAAGTTCACACCTGTGAATGCCTCTGCTGTGAATACCTCTACTGCTACTCCTACTAGATCGTCATCTGCTCTGAGGACGACATCACCTACTGAGCATCTTCAATGCTGGGTATCAAATGCACTAGTTAAGGAGTATTTTCTACATGGTACCATTCTGACTTTGGAGGCTGCTCGACAAGCACTCCAAGATAATAACTCACCCTGGTCGTCCAGACAGAGACGACCAACAATCAAGAAGTAGGCGGTGCTAACCACCGTCTCCAACCATTTCGGGTCGTTATCCCCAGAACGCAATCACCAGTCCCTCCCATATTATGAGGAGGTGAATGAGAAGGTCGCTCAAGGCCTCAATTCAGAGAGACAGGAGTCCTTCCTGAGGTCTCCCTTCAACAATCGCCGCCAGAATCATGTGGCAGTGAACCCTCAACATGATGAGGGTGTTGTCCCTAGGCGTTCATCTCAGGTTCCTCGAACCCGAGAAGGCAAGATGAACCACCAGAGGCAAAAACTAGTCAACAGTTAGCAGGTTCTTATCTCTTCTATTTCCAGATAAGTCCACCAACCTAACTTGGTGGAAAGCAACGAGCGGGCAGACACACCCGTCCATTTTAATTCTGTTGTCCAGCTGACTCGTCTAGAAGTAGCACGCCATTCCCACTAGGCAATTCCAGCAGAGTACTATAGACAGGAACATACACCTATTTATAAATCATCAGCTAGTCAATAGGCTCATCTGACTACATACGATGAAGCCCACCAACCTAATGTGTTGACGACAGGTAAACAGGTACATACACCTGATTACACTCATCAATCCTACCAACAGTCTCGTCTGCCAATATTGAAGAAAGTTCGTCAACCACGTTCGGTGGAGTGCAATCAGCAGGCACATACACCTACTAGTATTGATCAAGCCTACCAACAGTCTCGTTTGGTAGCACCCGGAGAAGTCAATTGGAAAGCCCCAATGACAAGTAGGAGGAAGACTCAACTCTCTGCCCCCACACATGAGTACTGTCCGAATTCAGTGGCAGGAAAAGGAGGACAGGAGAAGGAACACACACCTAATCCAAGCACAGAATGTACGTATATCCTCGTTCTGGAAGCTGAATTCACCAATCATATTTTTTCAATGGTGAAAGAGCAGAAGAAAATCCCTGCTCATATTCTGGATGTCTGCCAGGATATTATAACAGCTTCAGCAACATCACAAGGAAAGAAATGAAAATATATCCCTACCAGTGGAGTGAAACATCAAAAGTTCACTCAGAAACAGACACACACCTCTGTTCCATTCCAAGAGGGTTTTGGGGGCATACTCCCCCATGTCATACAGACAAGCAAGTCAGAGACATACACCTGATTTGAGTGGAGATAATCAGCCTAACCTGACTATTTATCCTAAGAAGGAACATAAACCTACCCATAATAACTACTTTCTTCAAAAAGTGGTTCCCAAAGTGAGTAAGAAGGCATCTAAGAAGAAGACTCATCCAACAAAGTCAAGAAATCAAGAGCCAATCGTTAATAAGGCCCTGCTTGATGCTGGAGTTCTTGATACAATCAGACAATTGTCTGTTGCAACTCAAGATTCTACTCTCTCATTTCCCAATAGTGGGAACATTAATTCCAAAGGTTTGCATCAGACACTTCCTCATGAAGGCTTGATTCATGACAGTTCGGTTGATCTCAAAGTATCATCTTCATATGAGAGTCACGATAACCCTCTGCATGGCCAGAAGACTAAGGAGTGAGAGGTTTCATCTTTTGTTGTAACCCACCATGGCGGTCCTCCCCATGATGATGAATCTATCTTCGAAATTCCTCTCCGTAGTAATAATTCGCATTGCCTGGAAAATGCTCCAATGGACAATGTAGTGACGATAAATCCCTCTTATCTTGAGGCACTTACGAATGTGAAGCCATTCATGTATGATGTTTTACCAATAGCAGGTGAAATACTTTCTCAACCAGAAGATAGCCTAGGGTGTAGGTCATTCTCTGAACCACCCCGGAGTCATGCATATTTTAATTTGGTAAATGAATTCTCTACCAATATTGTTGAATATGATGAAGCAACAAAGAAGCACTAGCTTTTGTCTAAACAGGTAGAAGAATCTACATCGAATGATAAAGAGAAAATGTTGAATATGAGGAAACAACTGACGAAAGGTGAAGTACCAGTCATGTTTTGGCCTTTGGCTGACTCTCAGTATGACATTCCAAAGATGTTGAGGGAAGATTGTATTCACGATATTCGTCTCAACATGTGGAAAACTCTTTGTCAATTGAAAAAGAAAATATTATCTTATGATGAATATGAAAATCATGTCAAGATAATATAAGGGTTACAACACCAAATTGATTTGGCCTATCTCTCAGTTTCTCAATATTCGAAGGCTGAAAAGTAGCAGAGAGCCCTTCAGTGTTCGTGCCTTGGCGCATTAAGAAGATTGTGCTAGTTAATTGCCAATTCCCCATCTGGTATTCATATCAGAGGATGGGTTATTCAAGGAGAACTGCATTTCAATGTACTCTCCATCCAACAAAGCTCACCGAAAGTGGTATCATGCAATGATATTGCCCATGGCTAGCCACAGCCAATTGGCTTTGTTTGTAATCAAAGGATTGCTCAAGAACAGACCTCAACTAGTTCTTCTCAAAATTAGGAATACAGAGAACAATTTGTCGAATTACTTTTTCATCAGGAAAATGAGAACATCGAACAAGCTTCTCGTTTATAACGTTCACATCACCAAGTGATAGAAGTGTCAGAAATCATCCAACGGTCATCAGATCCAGGTGATTTGAGTGGATGTAGGTTGATGCATCCAGCCAATTTCCAGACTAAAGTCTTCATGATCATAAGAGATTTTAAGAAAGTCTCAGATGTAGCAGCTCAAGAGACACCCCAACTTGCCAGAATGGGGACTCTTTTAGATCAACCCTCGAAATCAACAAATAGGATTCGAGGAGTTGAGCAGAAACAACAAGAATAGCCCCAGTCCACCAGACTGTGGACTTTTTCAAATCCTCAATCTCTTCCTCAGAGAAAGTCAGTCTTCTCTAGATTAGGGAAGAATCCCCAAGAGGAACGAAGAGCTGAATTATCAGGAGATTCCCTCCAAATTAACGTTTGTTAAGATGTTCCTGAGGGATCAACTCAATAGAAGGCAGTGTCTCATTAGGGAGATGGAAGAAGACAATATCGCAGAAATGCCGATAGAAGAGATGCAATGCATTATGCATCAATAAATGTCATCAATGTTGTTGTTGCTGATCCTATAGAACATGAGGATCACTCAGAGAGATCAGATGAGGAAGTTTCAACTCAATAGGTTGTACACACAAACACAAATGAAGAAGGTGTGTGTACACAAAATCAAAGGCTTGCCCAAAATCTGGGTATTCCTTCAAATAACCAACTTCCCCCTCTCTGAAAGTCGTCTAAAAAGGGGAAAGGAAAGAATCAGGTTACACACCTTTCCTCTGGAGAAGGCCAATCACTCTCACTTGAGAAAAGATTCGCAAAACAAGAGGAAGAGATGAAGGAATTAAGGAGGATGAATACAGAACTACTTCAAAGTAGTCTTCCTCCTAAGCGTGCTGGAGTCAGTCAGCCAAGGGAATTTTTTGCAGTTACTGAGATGGATCAAGGTATCCTCCTTTACTAGTACACCCTCACAGGTCTAATCCTATGGGTTAGGTGCAGCAAAAACCAGTGGTATTATCCTCAGTTGCAGTACCAACTACCATATCTATCCAAGCTCCAGTTATTGCACCTGCACAGGTCCAAGATCAACTAGATGTTTCTCAAAAATTAATGACTACCATTGAGTCATTAAAATCTTGGTTAGAAGCTATGGAAGGAAAGCCTACATCGGTTCAACCAGAGAAGAAAGCTTACCCGGAATGGGTAGACACAATTCCTCCCCCATAAAATTTTTCAAGTACCATATTCACAATATTTAATGGTTCAGGAGACCCAAAGCAACACTTAACACATTTTGTTTCTCGTTGCGATCCTATGATGGGAACTCCTCATCAACAAGAAGCAGTTAAGCTTAGGTGTTTTGTACAGTCATTACAAGGGCTTGTTTTTGTCTGGTATACAAGCTTGCAATCCCGGTCGATTACCAGATGGGAGGATCTCCATAAATGATTACTTCTTCAATTCATCTCAACTTTTCCAAAGACAACAGTTTTTTATCTTACAAATTGTAAGCAAAGGGATAATGAAAGAGTTTCAGATTTCATTTCTCACTGGAAGGGATTAACATATTCCCTAAGCTTAGCACTCCCTGAAGAAGAGTTTTTGCCAATTTGTGTGGAAAATTTGCATGATGAATTACGCACACCGTTGATCCCTGTGAAATACACAGGAGGGTTTCGAGACCTTACTTCAATCTCTCAGCAGATTGAAGACTCTCTTTTACAGAATAAGGCTAAAACTCATGTAATTCCACTAGTTCCAGGAAGGAGAATGGGGAAAGCAAGGACTGCTACAGTTAAGCTTAAACAAGCACCTGTACCTGGTTCCACTTCAAGACCTTCATTTTCTCGAAGGGCTCCACCTCCTGAGCGTCAACAACAGAGGCTGTTTCATCAAGATGATCAAAGAGATCAAAGAAGGAAAAAAAATTGAGGATATAAAGAGAAAATTTTACTCTTTCTGAAATGAACAAGTTCCTGGTTACTTCATTTCAACTCTGGAAAATAATTTGGTTCAATTGTCGAGGCCCAAAAGGCCTAACAAGGAAAAAGATGAAGACCATCCCAATTATTTCCCATTTCATCAAATGTTGGGGAATCCCATTCAGGAGTGTTTTTTCGTCAAAGACCTTCTGTAAAAGATGGTGGACTCAGGACAAATCAAACTGAAAGGTTCTTCAGCTCAGGTAGCATGTGTTACTACAAAAAATACAGAGGAAGAAGGCGAGTTCCAAGAAGTCAAAAACAAAAATGCACAAAAATATGATGATTGGATGGTAATGAAAATGATCAACCATTCTCATTCCATTTTGTGAATGAAATTGAAGAAACCAATTTTGTCTTCTACTATGAATTCCACAAAAAAACCCTCTTCATCAGAGGGAAAATCCTCAATGAAACATCATAATTCAAAGAAAGAGGAACAATCAGAAGAAGATAAAATCATGTCAAAGCCCAAGTTGTCTTTGACTCTGGTATATTTTACTTCATCTAGTTCAATGCCACGGGCACCGCCCCGCCAAAAGGCATAGCCTAAACGGGCTAATCAGGCAGAATCTTCATCAGATGAAGAGTTGATCTTTGGTTCTGTTAACATGATTAATTTAACAGATCCTTATGCTAGTCACAATTTCGATCTTGATGAGCCTGAGTTCCCTATATCAAACAGAGGAATACATGGATATCCCAAAAACCAATATTCCAATTCTACCCCTACTAGAACTGTGTATGCAGTAGAAACTCGTGGCAGAGCCCTTCAGCAGGCTCAACAAGAACAAGAAAATTCTTCCACCAATAGCAGATTCAGTCCTGGCACAATTATTCTGGAGGATCGTTTAGAGGTTCCACCTTCTTCCTATCAGCATGTAAATAGACTTATTCGGTATAATCTCTCAAATCCAGGAGTACTTCTAACTCCTACCCCGATACAAGATGCATCTACTTCTAAAGCATCAACTTCTAAGGCACCTGTGAAACCACATGTTCCTGTTGGGAAACATAGACCTTTGGATAAAAAATATGATGTCTTGAATCATTTTTCCCAAGTACCATCCAGGTTATCAATTCCGGATGCCTTGAATCTATCCAAGGATCTTCAGGAGGCACTCATTGAGGCTTTGTCAAGTCCTCAGGAGTTTAAAACTAAAATTTTTGTGGCTAAATTCTATCATGTAGAGAATAATCTTAAAGAATGCCATGCAGTGATATCTTTTACAGATGAAGATGAAGATTATGTCATGCATGGACATATCAAACCTTTTTATTTAACTGGCAAGTTCAATGGTGTGGACATCCGAAGATCTTTCATTGATAATGGTTCAGGAGTCAACACCATCCCCATTCGTACACTTCATCAATTGGGCCTCACAGAATCTAATTTATCTCCTTCTACTCTGATGTTTCAAGGATATGATAAAAATGAACAAGAACCACTTAGAGAGATTACACTCAAAACTCATTTTGGAGACCTTGTATCCAATTCAGATTTCATGGTTGTTGATCACGATACAGCCTTCAATGTTTTTCTTAGAAAACATTGGCTACATCAACATGCGACTATCCCTTCATCATACCATCAATGTCTCGAATATTGTTTCGATGGTCAAATTGAGACATTGTATGGTGATAAATCCTCCTTCAAAACATGTGAATCTCAATACATTGAGGTGGAATTCTATCACATGAAGGGAAAGGAGAAATCTACAATAAGGGAGGTTACCAAGGTTAATGATCTATTTGGTTTGGAAAAGATTCTAGTAAACCCATTCAAACATGTGAGTACAGATTATGTGTTGCCTATCAGTCAAATTGATAGGATGGACCTGAATCTAAATACTCTTATGGAAACTTCTGTAATGTCAATTACGGCAATCAAGCCAGGCAGCATGGGAGAAAGTAGTGATTCACCAAGCAATGATGAAATCTCAAATGGAGATGTCTTCATTTCATCCGCTGAAATCCAACAAGTCTATACTTCTCCAACCAGGCCCGAAGAAGTAATAGCAATGTCAGAGGTGAACGATGATGTAGATTCTCAATCCATCATCTCCTCTTTATTACCCAAGGAAGACCCTTCATCATCAATAGGGTCAGAAATGGAAGCTTCTTCCTCAAGATGTTCAAATTTCAACATCTCTCCTGATCATGGGAATTCTGCTTCATCATCTACTATGCAAGTAGAAGAAGAAGAGATAACATGTGTTGAAGAAGAAGAGGAAGATCTCAGGGATGCTTCTCTAGCTTTTGAAGAGGGTTTATCTAGAACTGTGGATGAACTCAGAGAAATAAATCTAGGTACAAAAGAAGATCCACACCCTACTTTAATTATTGCGGCCATGAATCTTGAAGAACAAGAGATTTATACTTCCTTTCTAAAGAAAAATTGAGATATATTTTCTTGGAACTATACAGAAATACTAGGTATTGATCCTGATGTTGCTACTCATCATTTGGGTTTTCCAGAAGAACATCAAGGATTCAAGCAATCCGCAAGAAGAACACACCCAACATATACCTCTAAAATTGAAGTTGAAGTGGAAAAGCTTATCAAAGTTAACTTCATCATAGAAGTTAAATATCCCAAATGGTTGGCTAATATTGTCCCTATTAAATAGAAGAATACACAAATTAGAGTTTTCATTTATTTCAGATATCTTAATCGGCATTGTCCTAAGGATGATTTTATAGTTTCGATTACAGAACTCTTGATTGATGCAATGACTAGCTATGAAGCACTTTCCTTCATGGATGGATATTTTGGGTATAATCAAATCCGACTGGCTCTAGAAGATAAAGAATATACAGCCTTTAGAGCCCCTCGGGGTGTGTTTTGCTATCGAGTAATGCCCTTTTTCCTAAAGAATGTTGGCGCAACATATCAACGTGTCATGAACCGTATCTTCAAACCCTTTTTAGTGAAATTTTTTGAATGTTATGTGGAAGATTTGGTGGTTAAATCCATGCAATTTTATAATCACTTGGCTGATTTGGAAGTCATATTCCACAAACTTCGACAAAATAATTTGAAGATAAACCCCTTGAAATGTGCTTTTGGGGTAACCTCAGGAAAATTTCTCATCTTTTTTGTATTCCATCGTAGTATCGAAGTCGATCCTGAGAAGAAAAAGTCAATCCTTGGTATGTCACCTCCTCAAAATTTGAAATAATTGAGAGGAATTTAAGGAAATTTAACCTATATTCGGCGTTTCATCACCAATTTGGTATGAAAAAGTTTACCTTTCACTAAATTGATGAATAAGGGAGTCACCATCCAGTGGACTGAAGAATGTCAAGAAGCATATGATATTCTCAAGAAATATCTCTTGATTACACCAGTATTAATGCCACTTGTTGAAGGAAGACCACTTATCCTCTATGTGATAGCTTTAGAGTGATCATTGGGTGCCTTCCTTGCCCAGAAGAATGATTCTGGGAATGAAAACAGCCTTTACTATCTCAGTCGGACTATGCTTGAAGTAGAAACCTGATATTCAGGTATTGAAAAGTGTTGCCTAGCTTTAATATTTGTATTTCAAAAGTTGAGACACTACCTGAAACATCATGAGGTCCAATTGTTATCCCGTAATAACCTGCTCAAATTCATCCTTAGTCGTCCAATGCTTATAGGGTGTCTAGCAAGGTGGGAAGTTATTTTGCAGCAATTTGATATATAGTATGTGTCTCAAAAGGAAATAAAGGTCCATGCTATGGATGATTTCCTTGATGAACACCCTTCAGTGGAAGATACATCTTCAGATATTGAACTTCCTAATGAAGAAGTCTTTTCTTTTCAAGATAATCTTCCAACGTGGGAAATGTACTTTGATGGTGCTTCCAGAAGTCCAACAGGGAAAAAAATGGAAGATCCTAAATTCAACAAAGTTGGATTAGGAATTGTACTTATTCCCCGAAAAAGGCAGTGTTACCTTATTCCTTCTTATTTTGGTAAGGTGGTATAAATAATGAAGCAGAATATCAAGCTCTCATCGCAGGATTTGAGTTAGAGCTTCAAGCAGAAGTGAATCACATAAAAGTGAAAGGTTATTCATACCTGGTAATCAAACAAGTCAATGGGAATTATGCCATCAGAAAAGAAGAGTTAATCCCTTTGTATGATTATGTCATAGAGTTAATGGCAGAATTTCCTTTGGAATCGACATTTTCTTATGCCCCGCAATCTCAAAATGCCCAAGCTGATGCACTAGATAATATAGCCACAACTCTGGAAGATCCAAATCGGGACGAGACAGTCATCAATATTTCCCACCACTATACAATTTCACCTTATGTTCAAATCAGAAGAGAGGAAATCAATGAAATTAGTCTCATATCTGAACCATATGGTCATACTATGGGATGGATGACACCTATCAGGGAATACATTCAAAATATAACACTTCCACCTGATAGAGCTGGGAAAGAACAAATCTTGTGATGTGTGGTCAATTTTACTCTTTATGTATCTCGCATCACCTAGATAAAATTATCTACAAAAGAGGTTTTGATGGAATTCTCTTCAGATGCATTGATAGTGAAGAGATAATGGCTGTCATGAAAGAATTGCATGTAGGAGTCTGTGGTGTCCACCAGTCTGGTCATCGACTATCTGGTCAAATTCGAAGGCTTGGATACTTTTGTCCTTCAATGATACAAGATTGTGTTGATTTCAAAAAGAAGTGTCATTATTTCAAAGTACATGCCAACTTCATTCATCAGCCCCCAGAGTTGCTTCATACAGCTAAATACTCATGTCCATTTTCCACATAGGGAATTGATGTAGTATGACATTATCCTTCAGCTACATCCAAGTAGTTTAAGTAAATTCTTACTTCCACTGACTTCTTTTCCAAATGGGAAGAGTCAATGCCTCTCAAAGAAGTCAGTTCTAAAAGAATTGTTAGCTTCATCAAGTCTAACATCATTACCAGATTTGGTGTCCCTCATACCATATTGACGGACAATGGCACCAATTTCTGTTCATCCAAGGTAAGGAAGTTGTATCAAGAATACAACATCAAATCAAATCATTCATCTCGGTATCATGAAACAACCAATGGACAAATAGAATCCTTCAACAAGACTCTTTCAAACATACTACAAAAGATGGTGGATAAAGATAAGAAATCATGGCCTGATAAACTCTTTCATTATTTGTGGTCTTATCGGACCACCACCTGCACTGCAACGCGGTCAACTCCATATTCATTGGTATATGGAACAGAAGAAGTCATGCCCATTGAAGTTCAATTATCCTCACTCAGAGTATCCATTTGCGATCATTCATCTACAGATGAACAATCTCAAAAGTGATTGGAAGAATTGGAACGATTAGATGAGAAAAGATTGTGCACCTTGCACCACTTGGAAGTCTATCAGAATCAAATGGCAAGAGATTTCAACAAAAAATTTCATCTTCATTCATTTATTCAGGGAGAATTGGTATTGGTTCTCATAACTACAATGATACCAGGAAAGAAACCTCCCAAGATGGAGCCAAAATGGGAAAGACCTTATTCAATACATAAGGTCTACTCAAATGGAGCTTATTATTTAATCTCAATGGATGGAGAAATCATTACGACTCTAACCAATGTCAGATTTCTGAAGAAGTATTTTGTATAATACAAATACATTTCACGGTCCATGCATATGACCTTAAAATATTTGCACTTACGTCCAACATGACGTTAAACTGTGTCGTCCTTTCTATATGACGTTAAACTATACAGCCCTTCTTAAGTCCTTACTGCGTGACATTAAACTGCATCGTCCCTTCTTCATCCAACATGACGTTAAACTGTGACATCCTAGCTACATGATTCTAAACTGTACAGAAGTCCCTTACGTCTTGCAAGATGTTAAACTGCATAATCATCGATCCATGCATATGACCTTAAACTATTCGCACCATCGTCTAACATGACGTTAAACTGTGCCATCGTCCAACATGGCTTTAAACTATGAAAAAATCCCTAATAAGTCCAACATGACGTTAAACTATGTCTTCTTTTGTCCTTACTACATGACATTAAACTGCACAGTCTCCCTTTCATCCAACATGACATTAAACTGTATTGTCCTCATCATCTTAGCTACAGGACGCTAAACTGTACATCACCCTTATTGTCCAACATGACGCAAAATTGTGTTCACGTCCAACATGACATTAAACTATGTCCCTAAATTCATTCTACATGACGTTAAACTGAACAAATTTCCTTAATACGTCCTACATAACGTTAAACTATATTTTGTCCCTACTACATGACACTAAACTGTGCAGCACCAATAGTCCTCACTACAAGACTTTAAACTGCATAGTCCCTTCATATGTTCTACATGACATTAAAATTTGCATCGTTAAGGTTGTTACTACCTCTTTTTTCTCACACCGAGTATGAATCACGTGATCTTAGAGTAAACTTCAACCATAACACCCTCTCTGGGCCGCTAACCATGTGTAAGTCCCGACACCAGTTTTTTTAGGTCGTTGTCCTCAAGAACAATTTGATCAACAATTCATTATTTAATTGAACTACGTGGACTTTGATACTTTCATTCTAGGCTGGGTACGTAGGCAACCTCCTAAGGTTCAATCCCAAAACCAATCTCTTCACATCGGTTCACCTTTGTCTCATACGATGTTGATTTGTGAAACCGCCCCCAGAACCAATTTTTTTTACATTGGTTCACCACCGTCCTTGCTATATGACGTTAAACTATTCACACTTTTGTCCTATATGACAATAAACTACAACATTATTTAACACTCTCACCTGAGATGGAATTATTATTTACATTGATCTCCAATCATGTTATATTCTAAAGGCTACGTTACATGTCAAGGCCCAAACCTTTTATCTTGGGTCAATCCATCATTGCACTAAATTCCCCCTTTCACCCGTCACTTGTATGAACCAAATCTGTATAGAGGGTATTTCAAGAACTACGTGCGGTTTGATTCCCATCCTTATGGGATATGTAGGAACGTTCGAGCATCCCTCGAATCTAGCCCCAAGTCTTTGGGCATAACCCCAAATTCCACTTTCAGTCCCTTGGCTGAAAATTCCCCTTGTGAAAACATGAATGTGGTATAAAAACCATGGTCTTAATTCACATCATGTTTATACCAAACACAAACTATGTATGCCTTATAAATGGACTGATCTCTATGACCCTAAACTAAGATCTCCTACACTCTTGTCCCACATGACGTTAAACTGTATTTCAAGAACTACGTATGGCTTGATTTACATCCTTATGGGATACATAGTGAAGTCCAGCACCTCAATTCAGGACCCATCCACAACATAATTATGGTTATAATTGGTCTGTGTATCTCTACATGCATTGAACAATGCCAATTTTGATGTGTCGTACTCCTAACCTTAAATACTTCCAGATCTCCATAATCATTTTTTCTTGACTTCGGGTCATAAAATATTTGATACCCGAGAGTTCTTTTGCCTGACTATGCAGCACGTGCCCTTAGGCGGCCTTGCATAAACAGTCTATATAACAGACCTGTCAGCCAAAAGATGCTATTATTTGAATATGCAGTCAATGCCTTTAGGTGGCCCTGCATAATTCAACCCCCTAATGGGTTTGTTAAATAGTAGTAACTTCATTATTGGGAGGAAAACCTCTTTTTTCCTTATTTGTCTTAATGACAATATGTAGGGATCCTCAAAAATAGCCATACTTAATATATTTGTCTCATACTCTTTTTCATGATCTGAAAGTATTCAAGTCTATGGTTTATATTTCCCTTCCCTATGTTTGGGTTAGACCTTCGCAGGAGTGACATTCATCCAATTCTTTGTTAATCTTGATTGGAAATATCATCTCCATATTCAAGTACCTCTTTCCATACAGAAGACTCCGTGCTTTGGAAAATTTAAATCTCCATAAACATTCACTGGCTTTTTAGCAGTAGAAAAGTAAATTTCTGAGAGTTATTTTTCCTGACTATGTAGCACGTGCCCTTAGGAGGCCTTGCATAAGTAGTCTACATAACGGACCTGTCAGCCAAAAGATGCTATTATTTGACTATGCATCCAATGCCCTTAGGTGGCCCTACATAATTCAACCCCCTAACAGGTTTGTTAAATATTGGTAACTGCATTCTTGGGAAATACCTCTTCTAATTCCTTTTAGCCCTTTTTCATATCATTCCTCAGATTCAAAATTTATTAAGTCATAGTTTACATGTTTTCCTCCATAATCGAATATGGTAATATGTTTTCGGATAAATTATCAAGGAATTGATTCAATTTTAATCCATTCAGTCAAAGCTATTTTGACCTTAAACATTAGCCTTTTTATGTCCGACGTGCATGACTTTAAACTGCCCACAAAAGAAAAGGAAACATTGAATAAAAGTCAAGTCCCAGCTCGCTAAACATATACTTTGTATGATTTAGGTAATATTGAGCAATTAAAAAGATTCAAAGTTTGTAGGGTTGTTTATAATAATCCTAGAAGAAATAAAACTATGCTTACTAGACCCATTGGCTTAGGTAAAAATTTAAAGCAGGTAGAAAAAGAATGCATGCACAAATGATTGAAGATGAAAGTGTCTTTAATTTATGCACAAGAGTTAGAAGTACATACATAGACTAGAGTCTCTTATCTTTTCCAAGAATTACAAAAGGCTATCAACATAAATCATCATTTGATTTACGGCATCTCGAGCTTCATCAGTAGTAACTTGAAGCTCATGCACTCGACCAGATTCACTCTTTTTAGCTTGATGGAGTGCTTTCTTGGCATCTACTATGTATTTTATACCATTCGTTTGAACTCCTTCCAATGAATTATTAAGTTGGTCAAGTTCCCCAGTAACAACATCTAGCTGTTTCTGAAGGTGCATCTTCTGGATGGTTTTCTCTTTGATCTTATGCTTCAGCTCCTTTAACTTGGCAGCATGATCAGCCTCAGCTCGGGATACCGTAGCCTCAAATTCACTGATATTTGCTGACAGCCTGACCCTGGTCAAATCTTGAGGGTACTTCTACTCCTGCTCCCTTCTTAAGATGACTTGTTTTACCACGGCATGGATCTCTTGATATCCAAAACCGCCAAGTCCCAACATAACGAACAGGGATGATAGTTGAGGGATCTTCGATGACAGCTCTTCTAGAGGAACTTCAGATATGATCTTCCATATGTTCTGTCATGCCTTACATCGTGAAAATTGGAGTGCCTTTTGTACTTTCGGGTCTTACTCAACATCACTGTCACAAGGGGAAATATAATCCAGGATTAATTCACTCAGAGAAGTGCCATGTTCTGCTCCTTCCCCCCTAACCCTTGTACTTCTATTCCTGTTGGGGCGAAGGATGAGGCTTCACCTCTAGATCTAGCCACTAAAATTGATGGCCCTGCATAGTCAATTGAAAGTTTTTGGTTAGTTTCAAAGGATAACAAAAGTTGATCGACAATCTTTCAGATTAGGTGCAGCCACAAATATTTTTATCTCTTACCGAAAAATAGATCAGTAACAGGATAAGGCTCCTCCCCGTATTTCCTAGCTTCAACCGAAACTTCAGGACGAATTTGAGGAAGCTATACTGGGTTCATCTCCACTTGAGCCAGTGTCTCTACAATAGTAGGGTTTTATGTATGCCCTTCAGGCATTGGAAGTACAACAGCTTTCTCATATGTAACTGCACATTTGAACCAATCATGTTTATAGATGTAATAAGAAGTTATTTTAACGCGACGAAGGATAACACTCACGTTCAAAATCTTCTAAATTACATGGTAATTTAACATGATCTAAAAAAATCTTCAAAAGAAGCGCTAAGTTCCATCATTTCATCCAATGTTATATCAGATTCTTGGTTAGTCTCACCAATGGGATCATTTGATACATCTTCTTGGAAACCCTCATTCTGTGGCCTCTGACCCCGGACAACGTCTTCAGATAAAATTGCGGCGTCAGTTGTAGTGGAAGCTAAATGTTCCAGTGTAGGGGTTGAACCTAAAGTATCACAGAATGGAATTTAGTTGATGTTTTCATTTAACATCTTATGAAGCATTTTTAATTTACCAGAAGTAGGCTCTTCTCTCCTTGTAGCGGCAGCAGGAGTGGTACTGGGAACAGATTTCGGCTCCTCTTCAGGAGCATCCAAGCCAGCATGAACTTGTGACTGTTCACCAGTACCCTTTGTCGTCCTCAAAGGAGGGTCAATCCTCTCCCTCAAAGGGGAAATTGAAGAAGCCCCTGAAATCCCAAGAAGTATGAGAAACCTTTTCATGGGTTAAGACTCATGATTATCCGAAGGACTTACCACTACTTATGAAACGTTTATCTATGGACTTCCTCCTTCGATGCTTTTGCTTATTTTGCTTCTTAGGAGTATTGAAATAATCATCTCCAAATACAGGAATTGGAGAATGAAAATCCATGTCTAAATCCTCCTCCATGGCTTGCTGGCCTGGAGATATCTCACCCAGCTCACGAGGAGATTCATTAGCCTCGATGGCAGTACCATCAGGGCAATACAATGGTGAAGGAACCTGAGTAGTTCCCTTCTTTGCAAGCTGTAGGGTGAAGAAATTAATTTCCTTGAGTAAAAAAACTTTGACTGAAATTAAATTGTAAAGAAAATAAGGAAAGAAACTTACATCTTCAGGAGCCACGTAATCGTGCCACCCCTCATCTCCAGAACCACTATTCCCCTCAGTGGCGCCATGATCTATCATTTCCTTCATTCGCTTGGTGACAGGAATGGAATCTTCGATGGCATATATGAGCATCTATAGCTCTCTGATGTAATCCCGCACATCATCAGGGTTATCCTTGTAACAGATATCTATAGAAGCCCAAAGATTCCCTATTGTAGGGATTTGTATCCCCTCGCACAAATCCAGCCAGGCAGCTTCAGCATCATAATATAAACTTCTCCACGTCTGGATAGCCTTTGGTTGTAGATATTCAACATTTTTACCAGAAGGCTACGAGGAGGGTCCTATAATCTTAGACTTCAGCTTCTTCCCATCTCCTGCAATTATAGATAATGGATAAGAAAATAAGACTTTTTGCTCTATAAAGTAATGATGATTAAATTGACCCAATGAAGTAACTCACTAGGAGTTTATGGAGTTGGTCTCTTGATTCTGACAGGAGGATTATATCTGGCATGAGGCCACTTTGCCGCATGTTTTGCATCATCATCCCCATCTTGGGAATCCGGCGAGTCAGCCCTAGGTGAGGAACCTGGTGAATCAGCTCCATGTGGGGAAGAATCACCTTCCTGATGAAGGTTTTATTTCTCAGCAGTTCTTTTCTTTTTCCCCACCTGATAAACCGGACGAGTCAGCACCCCTTCAGGGTATGATGCTATCCAGTTCTCGGCATACCATGTAGTCAAGTTACTCACCGCTTTATGAACTGGTAGATCAAACACTGCCCCGGTCTTCTCCATAGATGTCAGCAACCATAGTTTTCGGGCAACCATTGGATGCTGCTCTGACCTGACATGCACAGGAGGGGATACAACAGTCTACTGCAGACACTTGAATTGGCGTGCAAATCGGTATGGATCATAGGCCTTGCATATAATCTCTTCGTCAATCCTGGTGGCCAGTACACCATCTCTACAAGCCAGCATGTACGACCTCAATTCCAGATCGGTGGTTCCATCATCAACAAACCACCTAGTTGGAGGGTTTCCATAAGGAAATAAATTGAATTCCTTAAACATGCTCAGACTCACATTCATATCATAGATGTTGAGAGCTAATGGAGTAACTCCAGAATATGCCTGCACTGATGGCTTGAAAGAGCTTCCAGGAACCTGTACTCTGTTCTGTACAACATATGTCCTGAAATGAGTGGCGATCCATCCCTAAAAAACTTGGAATGTTCCCACTAATCTCAAAGGAGACTTACCCATGAAGACATGGGGTAAGATCCTGTAAATCTTCACCAAAATGGGGGTGTCCAACCCAACCATTTTCTTCTCAGCCAATTTGGCTGCCACAACGAAGGTCCCTGGCCTGATGCCTCACTTTTAATTACTGACTGGAAGAAGATAAACACTGATCCACAAGTCTAAGAGGCCCGCCAGATGGGTCTTTTTTGGGATTCTCTGATTTACTTCATATCCCCAGATCTCAAATTCTCCTGCATCCAGGGTCGTTCAGAATGTGCCAAGAGAACCCCTCTTCTCTGTTCTGGGGCAGGTAGTAGGACGAGTATAGGTGGGCCCCTTCTCCTTCGAATCCTTCTCCTCCTTCTTGGTAAGAATCATATTCATACACTCCTCTGGATGAATATCCTTTCTAGAATGAGTTAGGGAGGTCTTTGAACTCTTGAGCTTGTGGAAGATTTTCAGTAACTCCCAAGCCAAAGCCAGAGTCTTCTCGGAATCATTCCAAGTCACCTTGGGGGGATGAATTCATCATACATGTCACTCAGAAATGGATCCCATGAGATCTTGTAGACATCCCACAAACTTATGACTACTTCTCCATGATTAAGATAGAAAGAATTGGTTTCTGGGATCCAGTGGCTGATTAGCTCAAACACAAACTCATCATTCCGGTAGACATATGTCAACCTAGCCCAGACAGCTTCACATATCGCAACTCCTTTCAAATCATCGACAAAATCTGCACAGGTTTTTTGTACCCAGTATTCCCACATCCAAGTTGGCTTCAAACCTCCTCCAGGATAGAAGTCCCAACTCTTCTTACAACCTTTGGATTGATCCATCTGAGAATTTCGTAAGATTGAAGGATAACAATGTGGTTGCAGCTCGGGCTTGTGAGGTTTCAGATCTGAAGAACAAGGGATATCATGTATCATATAGTCTTTCTCCACTATTCCAGTATTTACAAATGCTCCTCCACTTGAGATATTTTCTGAAGCAAAGTTGGTGTAATTCTGAAACCAAGAATTTGGGAGATAGTTCTTTGCCTCTGGAATGTTGACGTCTTACAGATGACCATGCCCATACAGAGGCAAGTAGATGCTCTGTGGAAAGTCACGATGATACTTCTTCAAGTAAATGACCAAATATGGAAGATTTCTTTTGCAAATATCATAGTAATCATGGCCTACAATGTTCATCATATCATCAATTCGCTTGCTATCCAGTTCATCAGCAGTTCCGATTCTTCTAGGAGCCATTGAATCTGCACAAAGTTCAAATAACTAACTCTTAAGTGAGTTGATTTTTTATAAAATTTGTGAAGAAAAGTAAAAAAAATGTATAAGTCATTAAGGCGTTCAAGTCTCAAGATTGGCGTGCAAGTTTTGGGCACGCAGGTATCACCACGTAAGTCTAAATACCTCTACAGAAGCGCGACACAAAGAACCAGCGGAAAACAAGTAACTTGCATGACGAAGGAAGCTTGCACGGTGAGAGCTCGAAAGTTTGAAATCAGGGTGCTTTTCATGATAATGAGGCGCATATTTATAGGTAAGTCCTCACCCCTACACGCCAAATCTTACGCGGCTCGCATCTGCGCGATGCCATCTGCGTGCCTCTCACCTGTGCGCTGATATATGCGTGCTCAAAACATGTGTGCCGCTGTTCCTTAGTCTTCATCTTTACCTCAAAGTCACATCCTCAATCCTTTCAGATCCAACTCTGAGGGGGGGACTTTTGTTGACGCTCCTTTCCGTCACAGAATCTAATGACTGAAAAAGGGAAATACCTTAACACAAAGTGATTCATCCTTTGAAGAAACATCAAAAATTGACAAAGGCATGAACAAGGATTTGTTTACACTTGGGTCGCACAAGTTTTATCATGGCCATGCAAGTATACTTTCACGCCTCATATTGGTCACGCAGGTGACTTGCACGCCCTATGTTATTTTCTCCCAAGGTCTTCAAAGTCCTATAAATACCCCTTGTGGGCCCCCCATTTCAAAGATGAAAAATCCAGAAACTCGGATTTGAGCTCCCGACACCCTAGTCTCTTCTCAAAGCCATCCGAACACTTATAAAGTAATTTCTTACCTAGAATGGAAGGTATAAAGAGGGGGAACAAGGCCTAAGTGTTGAAATTCATCAACACTTGTGCACCTAAGTGTCTAACCCTTCAGGGAATTGAAGACACTTGCACGCCACTCATTTAAAAGTCTTTAGGGATAACACTAAGGGCTTGAGCCAAACCTCGCCCAAGTTTTACCCTATGGTTGATCGTCGTGCAAGTACATCTTTTTCGTGTAGATATACCTGCCCAACCAGGACATGGACGCCCACACAGGACCTGTGTGCCTACCTTATTTTGGGTGCCCCTCTTGTCCATTCATCTCTTTTCTTCAAATCCACCTCTCCTCTTCTGGAGTAAGCCCCAGTCTTAATTTCCTAACCTGGGATTTCTTTTTAGGAGTAAGCCCCAGTCCAAGTTCCCTAATTTGTGCATCCTTCTTAGGAGTAAGCCCCAAGTTCCCAAATATATTTTACTTGGGCCTCCTTCTCAGGAGTAAGCCCCAGTCATAATTTCTCCTAACCAGTCTTAACTTCTTTTGATTTGGGCTTCCTTCTCAGGAATAAAACCCAATCACAAGTCCACTCCTAATTTGGGAATCCTCCTCAGGGGTAAGCCCCAAGTTAGTGTATCCAAATATCCATAAAGCACATATACCTTTATGGACCTTGTTCTCGTACTTCTCCCTTGATGTAAGTCCTGATCTTCATCTACTTGGGCAGTCACACATACATAAGCCCCATATCATTCCTTGTGACCACATCTTTCATGGCACAAATTTTCAGGTTTACTGATACCTCTTGTTTCTCACACCGAGCATGACTCACGTGAGCTTAGAGTGTAAAAATAACCACCACACATCTATTTAGGCCGTTAATCATACATAAGCCCCACACTTCATAAATCACAAACTACGTGGGTTCTGATTCCTTTTCTAACAAGGATACGTAGGTATCCCATCTGCGGGTACCATCCCAACTATGAAATAATCCATGTCCTTCTAAATGACAATAAACATCAAGTGCCCCGCTGAGTGGATTTAAAACCAGTATGGTTATCATAATGACTAAGAGATCTTTATATAATGTGTTGAAGGATACCATTGACTAAGAATCTCTAACAAATACAGATGATTCTCTATCTATTAAGAACCTCGAATACATATAAAAGATTCTCTAAATCCCATACATATCAATCATTGATTGTCAAATCTTAAGGAAAGCTCATTTTCATACTTGGTAGTGTAATAAGGATTCACAAACATAAATTAAATCTATAAAGAGAGTCCTGGAGTAGACAATAATTCCCCCCAAAAAGGTTTGATGAGTCCGACCTCCCATCCTCTCAACCAATGAAAATTCTTAAGCCTCATCGGTCCATAACTAATGAGCACCTACCTTTGGAAAGTAGGTCCAAATGGATATGGAATCATTGGATGTTTCCGGTTCTATGAACAAACCCGTTAGAAACCGATTGGAATGTTTGAACCTTAAGAAAATGAGTTCATCCCCATTTCCAATGGAAACAAACCCCAAAAAATGTTTAAAACATTAAAAAACCTTAAAACCCAAAAAAACGTAAAAAACCCCTAAAACCCCCAAAAGACCCTAAAAATAACAAAAAATCTCTAAAAACCGATGATACCCCCTAAAACCCCTAAAAATCCCTAAAAGAGAAATCCTAAGAGAGAGAAGATGACTCCTCCGCTCTCTCATGATGGTGATTCTGCTTCCCTCCTACAAGCTTAAAGACGACGAAGGTCTATGTGTCTCAGCCTCCCCCCTATGCGGGGAGGGGGGGGGGGTCTCTGCTGGTCATTGATGAAGATCGATCTTTTTTCCCGTTCTCGAATACTAATTCGCTTCCACTATTTCCACGGATCGAGCTTTGCCCTAAGGTGTCTGATTTGAATGAAGGTCATCTGCAACTACATCTGTCAATTGTGGAGTTTAATGAGCCCTCCTCTCTACATAGGCTGACCCTAGTTACTCTTTTCTTGAATTTTCACCCTCTAGTTAACATGTTTGATAGGTTTGTGTTTAAACATTAGGATCTTCAAAATCATGCAATTGTGGGCCTTGTTGATACCTTCCACATTCTGATTCACTTTTCATACAAGGAGGATCATATTCATGCCTGGTCCATAGATCCTCAAATATGCGACAATGCTCACTTCTCCCATTTCTGGTGGAGCTTTGATTTCCATTTGCGCCATGATTCTCCAATGGTGGTAACTTGGGTGAGATTTCCAGAACTCCCCCTACTCTTTCAAAATATATATATTATTTCAATGTTGGGGAATCTAGTAGGAAGGTTCTTTTGTGTGGATAGTAGAACTAGGGATCTCTGTCATCTAGTTTTCCTAAGGGTCTTTATTGAATTTGATGTATCGAAAGGGCCGATTGATTTTTTTTGGATTTTTATTGGTGAAGAGATCCATTGGAAACAACCTGTGGTTTTTGAATCATGGGTGAGCTACTATGATTCAAGCTTGATACTTGGTCATGTGAAGAGTGATTGCATGTGTAGTGATAGTGGGTGTGTTGTGGTAGGGATAAACTAGAGATTTTCCTTCCCATGATTGGGGTCGACACCTTATTTTGATGAAGGTATGAGAACTCTGAGGGTTGACCTTTCAGGTGCATAGAGGGATGATAGGGTGGAAGTAGGGGGCTCTTTCTCAAGGAAGGTTATAGTGGGGTATCAATCGGAGGCTAAGGTGAGTGAAGTTTTCAAGCTCTTGAGGTGTGACTTGGGAATTGTAGGCAATGTTTATTCTTCCCGTGGGAAGGGGTCTGAGATTTACAAGTAGGGTGTGGTAGTTTTCAATGACCTACCACTCTTGAAGTAGGGGCAGGATGTCATTTCAACTTCCAACCAGTTTTATGTGTTGGGACATGTAGAGATTGTGGATAATGGGAGGGTAAATCATGAGACGCAGGGGCAAGGACATGTGCAGGCAGAAGCTGTTATGGATGAAAGTGGACAGCCTGTAGAACTTCAAGAGGAGGTTCTAGTCCCTATTAGAAAAGGGATGGGGTGGGAGGAGGTAGTTAAAAATCCATTAATAGTTCTCGAGAAAGCATAGGAGCAGAGAGAGGTGAAGGTTGATGCTGCTAGGAATGGGGACAGGCAGGTTGAAGGCTTTCAGTCTTATCTGGCTGAAAATATGGATATGCATGAAGACCAATGAGACTTTTCCTCAAATTCTATAATGAGAAGGAATATTGAAGAACAACAAGACTCGATCCTTTCTCTGGTTTTGTATGAGACCTTACCCTCATGTGTTAATCTGTACAAACAGATAATGCTAGATTGTAGGGAAATTACATATGAGCAGCATCAAAAGGACATCCTATAGAAGACAGATCTGAAGCTGGATGTTCATTTTGTTTGGGATGATGATGAGCCAGCTGCAAGGTTAGGGGAAATATTTGAGGAGGAAGATGCCAATAATAATTCTGACATGGATCGGATAAGGATGGAGAAGTATTTGATGGGTGAACCTCGTACTGCTGGCCTGGATTCAGGCCCGGTGAAGAGGAAGTTGAGGTTTGACAATTCACATACTCCTGGATATGGAATCCACAAGGTGGGTGGATTGTATTGATGTGGAACTTAGAAAAGATGGTAATTCCAAGTCTAAGGCAGTGAGTGATAATGTCGTGCTTCATGGAAGGAAGGTGGATCTTGGAGGTATATCCTCTGCTCCATTAAAGAGGAGGCCAAGGAGGGACCACTCCACTCTCACATGGCCAATTGCTACCAGAGCCTCTTCTAAGGCCTCCATTTTTGTAGAGCAACAAAGGCTTAGGGACATGTATACCAATCTTGCTTTGGATATGGAAAGTGCTATGAAGGCTGTGTCGGAGTGGGAGAGGGCAGAGTCAGATGCATCTTCAAGATATAGCACTGATGGAGACCCCTATGGGGATGGTGAGGAGGTCGACCCGTATGATATGTAGTTTCTTTTGGGTATGAGTTGTTTGACCTTACCCCTACTTTGTTTGTTTGACTTTCTTTTTTTCTAATACATTTTATGGGACTAAGAATAGCCTAGTCCTGTGCCTTCTTTTCCCTAAAAATCCCTAAAAACCAAAAAACACTCTAAAAATCATAAATGTCCTAAAAACGCCTAAAAATCCATGAAAACATAAAAAACCCTAAAAATCCTAAAAAACACATGAAAACCCATGAAATCCATTAAAAACCTTTAGACCCTAAAACCCTTAAAAACCCTAAAAACCCATAAAAACACTAAAAACCACTAAAAACTCTAAAAACCCTTAAACCCCAAAAAATGTTAAAAACTCTAAAAAACCATAAAAAACCTAGAAACCCAAAAGACCCTAAAAACCCTCAAAATACCTAAAAATCATAAAAAATCCTAAAAACCATAAAAATACTAAAAAAACCCTAAAAATCAATGATAATGTAAAAAATTTAAAACCCTGAAAAAAACCCTAAAAACCTTAAAAACCCTAAAAACCAATAAAAAACCTAAAAACCTCTAAAAATTCAAAAAACCATTAAAACATTAAAAAATGTTAAAAAAACTCTAAAAATAATAAAAACCTAAAAAACTCAAAAAATACCCTAAAACCCAAAATACACTAAAACCCTTAAAACCCGTAAAAACCCAAAAAAATCCATAAAAACCCTAAAAATACTAAAAAACCTTAAAAATCCATGAAAAGGTAAAAAACCATGAAAACCCACTGAAAACCATGAAAACACCTAAAAACCTTAAAACCCCATAAAAGCCACTAAAAACTCTAAAAACCCTTAAAACCCCTCAAAAACTAAGAAATGCTAAAAAACCTTAAAAACCCTAATTTTTTTTAAAAACCCTAGAAACCCAAAAAGACCCTAAAAACACTGAAAACAACTAAAACTCTAAAACCCCCTAAAATTCCCTAAGAAACCTCAAAATTCCTAAAAAACCCTTGAAACCCATAAATACCCTTAAAAACCTTAAAAACCCAAAAAACCCATAAAAATCCTAAAAACCACTAAAAACTCTAAAACCCCTGAAAACCTATAAAAATGATAAAATACACTAAAAACCATAAAAGGCCTAAAAAACTCAAAAAAACCATAAAATCGAAAAAGTCCATAAAGACCCTAAAAACCCTCAAAATCACTAAAAATAAATAAAAAACTCCAATACCATTAATATCCTAAAAACCCTTCAAAATCTAGGAAAATAAAAAAAAATTGTAAAACCCCTGAAAAACCCTTTAAACCCATAAAAACCATAAAAAACTCTAAAAAACACCTAAAAACTAAAAAAACACTAAAACCCCTAAAAATGATAAAAAAAACTCTAAAAACCCCTAAAAACTCAAAAAAAACCCTAAAAAAGACCATAAAAACCCAAAACCCCCTAAAACCATAAAACCCATGAAAACTCCTAAAACCGACAAAATCCATAAAAACCCTAAAAACATTAAAAACTATAAAAATCTAAAAATCCCTGAAACCCCCTAAAATCCATAAAATCCCCTAAAAACCTTTAAAAAGACTAAAAACACATAAATACCCTAAAAACACTAAATCCTCTAAAAACACTTAAAATACCTACAATGTTAAAAAACTATAAAAACATTAAAAAACCTAAAAAACTCAAAAAAACTAAAAACCCCAAAAGACCCCCAAAACCCTGAAAATCTAAAAAAACCCTAAAACCCCTTAAAACCCACTAAATCTATAAAAACCCTAAAAGACCCAAAAACCATAAAAATCATAAAAACCCAGAAGAAATCGATGAAAACATAAAAACCAATAAAACCTTTCAAAACCCAAAAAACCCATAAAAACTCTTAAAACCACTAAAAACACTAAAAACCTATAAAAAACATAAAATCATAAAAAACTATAAAAACCTTACAACTTTAAAAAACCCTATCAAACCAAAAAGACTGTAAAAACCCAAAAAAAACCCATTAAAACCCAAAAATAACCTCTAAAATACCCTACAACCCCTCAAAATCTCTAAAAATCTAAAAAATTAAAAATCATAAAAAACCCATAAAACTCCATGAAAATGTAAACAACCATGAAAACTGTAAAAACCCCAAAAAACCTGAATACCCCAAAAAACCCTAAACACCCACAAAAATCTCTAAGAATCCTTAAAAACCCTAAAAAATTTAAAAAAATTTAAAAACCTTAAAACCCCTAAAAACAAAAGAAATCCTAACAACCCAAAAGACCCTAAAAACCATAAAACCACTTAAAAACATAAAACCCTAAAAACCATAAAACCATAAAAATCTTTAAAAAAACCCTAAAAATAAATTAAAATGTAAAAAACCCTTAAAACACCTTGAAAACCATAAAAACCTGAGAAAACCTTAAAACCCCTAAAACCCCATAAAAACCCTAAAAACCACTAAAACTCTACAAACCCATAATGCCCCAAAAAACATTAAAAACTCTAAAAAACCATAAAACCCCTAAAAACTAAAAAAACCCTAAAACCCAAAAGGGCCCTAAAAACCATGAAAACCCAAAAACACCCTGAAAAACCCCTAAAAACTCTCAAACCCGCTAAAATACCTAAAAATCATAATAATCCTAGAAAACCCCTAAAAATCCATGAAAACCTAAATATCCCTAAAATTCCTAAAAAACCTTTAAATCCATAAAAACTTCTTAAAACCTTAAAAAGCTATAAAAACTCCAAAACCCACTAAAAACTATAAAAACCCTAAAAAACCCTCAAAATATTAACAAACTCTGAATAACTTAAAAACCCATAAAAATGAAAAAAAACCTAAAAACCCAAAAAGATGCTACAAACCATGAAAAACATTAAAAACCCTAAAACCCCTAAAAACCTTTAAACCCCTCATAATTATTAAGAACCCCCAAAACACTAAAAATCATAAAATACGTAAAAACACAAAAAAACCATTAAAACATAAAAAATAATAAAACCCTTGAAAACCCCCTGGAAACAAAACCCCAAAAACCTTAAAAACCCTAAAAAATACCAAAAACTCTAAAAAACCTTAAAACACCTAAAAATTTTGTGAAAAACTTAAAAAACCTAAAAAACTCTAAAACTCAGAAAAAAACCTAAAACACCAAAAGACCCTAAAACCCCAGACAAACTCAAAAATTCCTAAAAATCCCTAAGAAAGCCTAAAAACCATAAAAATCCCTAAAACCCCTAAAAACCCCAAAACCATCAAAATCCTAAAAAATCCCAAAAAATCTATGAAAATGTAAAAAACCCTAAAAACTCAAAAACCCTGCTAAAAAACCCAAAACCCCACCAAAAACTCTAAAAGCCTTTAAAACCCTAAAAAAATCGAAAAAACCCTAAAATCTCAAAACACCCTAAAAACCCCAGAAACCCCTTAAAGACCTAAAAACCCCTAAAAATCCTAAAAACCCTAAAAGTCCCTAAAAATCCATGAAAACTTTAAAAACCCTAAAAATCCTAAAAACCCCTAAAAACCATAAAACCCCTAAAACCTTAAAAACCCTAAAACCCATAAAAACCCTAAAAACTACTAAAAACTCTAAAAAACCCTTCAAACCCCAAAAAATGTTAAAAAATATAAAAAACCTAAAAAACCTAAAAAGACCATAAAAACCGCGAAAAACCATTTGAAAACCCAAAAAACCCTCAAAATCCTTAAAAACTAAAAAAACCCTAAAACCCATAAAAATTCTCAAAGTACTCTCAAAATACATGAAATGTAAAAAACCCTAAAACCCAAAAAACCATAAAAACCCAAAAAACCTGAGGTTGGACCTACTGTAGGGTTTCCTTCCAGTGGATCGACTGTCTCAGTAGCGGGCATGACTGGCCTTGGCAGAGGTGCAGTGCAATGTCTCAGCTGTTGGCATTGCGTTTCTCACATCCACTTCTAGATCTAAGTCTAGGAGGGGTTTTCTAGATCTTCTGGCTTCATGACGGGATATAGTGGATGTAAAGGGAGTTACTTCGGATTGGTGGTGGAGTTCTTGACTCTCTGGTGTGGGATTTCATATTGGCTTGTCATTATCTTATGCAGCAGCCGCAGGTTCGTGTTTCAGTTTCCTCAGCTTTGTATTTGTTTTAGGTTGTTGATAAAGTGCTGGTTAAGTTTTGTTGTGTTCTAGTTGCTATGTTGGACTATGGATTTCTAAGTTGTGGATGTTTTGGTTGTGATTCATTTCTGAGTTGTGGCTAGTTAGGTTAGGAATCACTGCTGGTGCTGGATTTTGGTTTTGTTGAGTGGAACTGGGTTTTTCTAGCTATGAGGTGAGATTACAAGGCCACTAGAGGGGATTTCTGGTTCTGGGATTGAACAAGGAGTTATAGGTGCTTTGGATTGGTTCTAGGCATGGGTGCCAGTGGTCCTGTGTTTCTGGTTGTACTTCTAGGTGTGAAATGCTGGAAGCTGATTAGTTACGAGGTGATGGCTGTTGTAATCTAAGTTACTTAGTGATGTTTGTTGGTTGGATGGAATGTGATGAAGGTCATGTTTATGACTTTGAAGTTGGAAGTTCTGTGTTTATGGTGATGGATCTACTTGGAAAGGAGGCGATGAATGATGGAAACAGTGTTGTGGGCTGCTGGTTGCGGATTGGCTGGGAGATGCTAATGGAGATGTTTTTGATTTTCTTTTATGTCTGGTTTTTGTGTGACTTTTGGGTTTCTCGGGGGTTTACGGGTTTCTTGGGGGTGTCCAGGGCTTTTTGGGTGTGGATTTATTAACCCCTCTCTCCCTTGTTTTCTTTTTCTTTTTTCTGATAAATTTTTTTTCGGGGGGGGGGGGGGGGGTAGGAATAGTCTGGTCTTGCACCTACCTTTCCCCAAAAAACATAACAAATCAACAAAAATCAATAACATCCATAGAAAACCACTAAAACTATGAAAACCCTTAAAACACTAAAAACATTAAAAATCTCTAAAATCCTTAAAAACCCTAAAAAACTCAAGAAAAAATAGTAAAAACAAAAGAACCCTAAAAACCTTGAAAAACACTAAAAACCCTTGAAAACCCCTCAAAAACCCTAAACCCCCCCCCAAAACTCTTAACTCTATAAAAATTCTGAAAAATTCCTAAAAATCCATGAAAAAATAAAAACCCTAAAAACTATAAAAATCATAAAACCTTATTAAACCCTAAAAATCCATAAAACCCTAAAAACCACTAAAAACTCAAAATCCCTCAAAATACTTAAAAACGTTAAAAAAAATCTAAAAACCCTTAACAACCCTAAAAAACTCAAAAAATCCTAAAAACCCACAGAGACCATAAAACCCTAAAACCAACTGAAGACCCCTGAAAAACCCTCAAAATCCCTAAAAACCCTAAAAATAATAAAAACAATAAAAATTATAAACCCCCCCTAAAAATCCATGAAAACAAAAAAAACTCCTTAAAACCCTAATAATCCCTGGAAACTACAAAACCCCTAAAAACCTTAAAAATATCCTAAAAACCAATAAAAACCCAAAAAAACATTAAAAACTAAAAAAAACATTAAAACCCCTAAAAATGTTAAAAACTCTAAAAAACCTTAAAACCCCCAAAAACTCAAAAAACCCTAAAAACTCAAAAAGACCCTAAAACCCTGAAAAACACTAAAAAACATAAAAATCATAAAAACCATAAAAGCCCAAAAATCCCTTGAAAACATAAAAAGCCCTAAAAACCTTGAAAAACCCTAAAAAAATAAAAACCCTTAGAAACCTTAAAAACTACTAAAAACCGATAAAAACCCAAAAAACGAAAAATAATATAAAAACCCTTAAAACCCCTAAAAACATTAAAAACTCAAAAAAACCTTAAAACCCTTAAAACCCTTAAAAACAAAAAAACCCTAAAAACCCAAAAGACCCTAAAAACCATAAAATAGCCCTCAAACCCTAAAAACCCATGAAAAACCATAAATACCCTCTAAATCCCTAAAACCCCTAAAAAACCCTTAAACCATAAAAATACTAAAAAACCCCTAAAATCTATGAAAACGTGAAAAAACACTAAAAACTGGGAAAACCCCATGAAATATATAAAAACTCCTAGAGACATTAAAAACCTATAAAACCACTAAAAACTCTAAAAAACCTTTAAACACCTAAAAAATATTAAAACACTAAAAACGTCCAAAAACCCTAAAAATTAAAAAAAACATAAAACCCAAAAAGACCTTAAAACCTCAAAAACCCTAAAACCCCTGAAAAACCCTAAAAACCCCAAAACACCCTAAAAACCCAAAAAAACTACGACAATCCAAAAAAACCCAAAAAATCTAGGAAAACATAAAAAACCCTAAAACCCCCAAAACCCCCTGAAAACCATAAAACCCCTAAAAACTAAAAAAACCATAGAAAATCATAAAAACCCTAAAAAACACTAAAACTATAAAAATCCTTAAAATCCCTAAAAACGTTTAAAAACTCTAAAAAACCTTAAAACCCCTATTAACTCAAAAAAACATAAAAACCCAAAAAGACCCCAAAGACCTCGAAAACCCCTAAAAATACCTAAAATATCTTAAAACCATAAAAATCCCTAAAACCCTAAAAACCAAATAAGTTCTAAAAAACCCTAAAAATCCATGAAAACATAAAAAACCCCGAAAAGACACCCGAAAACCATAAAAGACCTCAAAACCTTAAAAACCCTAAAAACAAATAAAAACCCTAAAAAACAACTAAAAACTATAAAAACCCTTTGAAACCTAAAAATGTTAAAAAAAACTCTAAAAAAATTAAAAATCTGAAACACAAAAAAAATCCTAAAACCCCCAAAGACCATAAAAACCCTTAAAAACACTAAAAAACCTCTAAAACCCCTCAAAATCCCTAAACATCATAAAAACCAAATAAATCCTAAGAAACCCATAAATATCCATGGAAGTGTAAAAAACCCTAAAACACTAAAAGACCCCTTAAAACCATAAAGCCCCAAAAAACATTGAAAACCATAAAACCCTAAAAAATCACTAAAAATTCTAAAAACCCTTAAACCACCAAAAAATATTAATCAAATTTAAAAAACCTTAAAACCCTATTAAAATAAAAAAACCCTAAAAACCCAAAAGACCCTAAAAAACTAGAAAACCCCTAAGGACCCTGAAAACCCTATAAACCCCAAAAATCACAAAAAGACTCCAAGAACCCTAAAAATCATAAAACTCATATAAATCCATTAAAAATCATGAAAACATAAAAAAGAACCAAAACCCTAAAAACCCTAAAAACCTCTAAAAACCTTTAAAAAACATAAAAACCCATAAAAACCCTAAAAACAACTATAAACTCTAAAAACCATTTAAAGCTATAAAAACATTAAAAACTCTAAAAAGCCCTAAAATCTAAAAAATCCCTAAAACCCAAAAAGACCCTAAAAACAACTAAAAACTATGAAAACTTCAAAATCCCTCAAAAACCAAAAAAAATCCTAAAAACCATGAATATCCTTAAATCCCCTAAAATTCACAAAAAGGTAAAAAAATCCTAAAAACCCTGATAACCCCTGAAAACCATAAAACCCCTAAAAACTGTAAAAAAACCAAAACCCAATAAAAACCCTAAAAACAATAAAAAATCTAAAAACACTAAAAACAATAAAAAACTCTAAAAACCCTTAAAACCCCTAAAAACATTAAAAATCTGTAAAAAACATAAAACCCTAAAAAACTCAGAAAAAACACAAAAAACCAAAAAAGATCCTAAAACCCCTAAAAACACTAAAACCCTTTAAAAACCCTAAAACCCCTAAAAATCCCTAAAAACCCTAAAAACCAAAAAATCCAAAATACCCCCTAACCCCCCCCCCCCCCAAAAAAAACATGTAAACATAAAAAACCCTAAATTCCCATAAAAACCCCTTAAACCCCTTAAACCATAAAAACAACTAAAAAACCCAAAATCCAAACTCAAAACTCAAAAAACCTTTAAAACCCCTTAAATTATTAAAAATGCCAAGAAAAATTAAAAACTTTAAAAAAATCAAAAAAAATATCCCCAAAAGTCCTTAAAAACTCTCAAAACCCCTAAAACCCTAAAACCCCTAAAAACACGAAAAAGTCTTCAAAAAACCTAAAAACCCAAAAAACCATAAAAATCATAAAAATAAAAAAACCCCAAGAAATCCAAGAAAACATAAACAACCCTAAAAACCACCAAACCCCAAAAAACATAAAAAGCCCATAAAACCTTTAAAGCACTAAAAACCCATAAAAAGTATAAAAACCCATTCAAAACTCTAAAAACACGTAAAACCCCATAAATGTTAAAAAACTCTAAAAACCCCAAAAACTCTAAAAAAACCCTAAAATACCCTAAAAACCTAAAAAACTCTAAAAAGCCAAAAGCCTTGGAAAAACCCTAAAAACTCTCAAAATCCCTAAAAACCCTAAAAAACCCTAAAAACCATAGAAATCACAAAAAACCCCTAAAAATCCATGAGAACTTAAAAAACCCAAAAAACCCATGAAAACCATTAAAACCCTAAGAAAAAAATGTTAAAAACTCTAAAAAACCTTAAAATACCTAAAAAACTCTAAAAACCTCAAAAAATAGAAAAGAGCATAAACCCCGAAAAAACCCTAAAAACCTTAAAACCCCTGAAAAATTCTAAAAACCCTCAAAATCCCAAAAAACCATAAAAATTATAAAAACCCCTAAAAATCCCTGATTATTTTAAAAACCATGAAAATCCCTTGAAAACCAGAAAATCCCAAAAAACCTTAAAATCCCAAAAAACCCATAGAACCCTTACAAACCACTAAAAACTTAAAAAACCCTTTAAACCCCTAAAAAACGTTAAAATCTATAAAAAACCATAAAAACACTAAAAATCCAAAGAAACTAAAAATCCTTAAATACCCCAACACAGCCTAAAAACCCAAAAATTCATCGAAATCTATAAAAACCCTAAAAATCACTAAAAACAAAAAAACCTAAAAAACCCTAAAAATCAATAAAAATGTAAAAAACCCTAAAAACCATAAAAACCATAAACCCCCCCCAGAAATCGTAAAAACTCAAAAAACCCACACAAAACCTAAAAACCCACTAAAAACTCTAAAAACCCTTAAACCCCCTAAAAATGTTGAAAAAAATCTAAAAAACCTTACAACTCCTAAAAACACAAGAAAACCCTAAAAACCCCCCAAAACCCCTAAAAACCCCCTAGAATCCCTAAAACCCCCCAAACCCCTAAAAACTATAAAAATCCTAAAAACCTTTAAAAATCCATGAAAACGTAAAAACCCTAAAACCCCTAAAAACCCCATGAAAACCATAAAACTCCAAAAACCATCAAAAACCATTAAAAACACTAAAAACCAATAAAAAATCTAAAAACCATTAAAACCCCTAAAATGTTAAAAAGATCTAGAAATCCATAAAAAACTAAAAACTCAAAAAAAAAGAGATAAAAACCCAAAAGACCCTTAAAATTTTGAAAACCCCTAAAAGCCTTAAAAACCATGAAAAGTCTATAAAAACCCTCAAAATCCCTAAAACCCAAAAAACCCCATAAAACCATAAAAATTCTAAAAAAACCACTAAAAATCCATGAAAATGTAAAATCACTAGAAAAACCTGGAAACCCCTTTAAAACCATAAAAAACTAAAAAAACATTAAAAAACCCTAAAAACCCATAAAAACCATATAAATCCACTAAAAACTATAAAAACCCTTAAAAACCCAAAAAAAATTAAAAAACTATAAAAACCCTTAAAATCCTAAAAAACTCAAAAAACCCCTAAAACCAAAAAAGACCATAAAAGCCCCAAATCCCTCAAAATTCTGAAAAACCCTAAACAAGAGTAAAAAACAAAAAAAATCCTAAAAGAACTAGACACTACTAGAGAGTTAAACTATAAAAATGTTTAAAAACCATTGGTATTGAAGGGAAAACCATCGATATACAATATAACAACAGTTTTCCAAACGGTTGGTAAGTCAGGCGTAGGGATAGATACATACCAATAGTTTCTAAATAACCATTGGTATATGCTGAAAAAAATCACAAATTCCCAACAGTTACCTAGAATTGTTGGAAAAAATCTACACCAATAGTTTAAAACCATTGTTTTACAAAGACTTCAGTGTTTTACCAACAGTTCAAAAACTGTTGGTATAGTGTTTTTCCCAACGGTTGCAAGTAACCGTTGGTAAAATGTATAAGTCCTTTGATATACCAATGGTTTTGTAACCGTTGGTATACCTTTCACATTTCTTTCACCCCTGTACCAACAGTTTATAACCATTGGTATAATATTAAAATTTCTTTTAGTAGTAAACCGTTGGTATATCCTTTACCCAGATTTCACAGCAGCATGTCAAACCCAACACCCAAAAAGTATGTAGAACCCAATACACCTGCAGGGAATCCAATGCACCTAGTCCAATACACCACACAGAATCCAATATCACCTTCAAACATACTCCAATTTGTAGATGCCACTAATATTGCATACACCAGACTCTAATAAACCTATAGAAAATCAAATACACCTAGAGACACAAGCCAACACACCTGCACACAGAATCCAATATTTCATACACCATAATACAACATTGCATACATTGTGAAAATTAAATTCCATATTCACTAGAAGATAAACCTTTTAGAATAGTCCTCATAGTCCTAGTAGTTACTTTCCAAACCCTCACCTTCCACATTACTAAATACTGAAACTAGGTAATAACTAAATGTTTTCTCATTATTCTTTAACCAATATCAAATTCCGAGTCCTGGTAATTTGGTCATCCAATAAACTATAACCAAGAATTGATACCACTTTTTGGGCACAGGTGGAGAATATCAATTTATTGAAGTTATATATTACAATTGATAAAACTAACGTGATTCAACATTTGAGACTCGGTAGTCAAGGTACTACATCCATCACTCTAATCCACCCATGCTTCTAGTTTGGTCACCTCATTTTTCTTCCAAAAGCACTTCCATTTGCTGAAAATGAACATGAACTAAATAATGCATGATATAAAAGAAAAAAAGAACAACACTGGGGAATATTTGGTTTAGATGATAGTAATATTCTGTTAGGGAGGGGGGTGTGGGCTATCTAGGGGGGCTCTCCTTTTGGGCTGTTCGGAGGTGGGGGCTGTCCCAGGGGTGGGGGTGGGGGTTGTTTTGGGGGGTAGGGGTGTCTAGGGGGTGAGGTGGTGTCCAAGGGGGGATGTCCATGGGGTAGGGTGTGTTCAGAGGGTGGGGGTGGGTTTCTAGGTGTGGACAGCTGTCCAGGGGGTTGGGGGGTTGTCCAAGGGGGTAGGGAGTGTTTAGGGGGGGGGGGGGTCCAGGGGGTTGGGGGCTGTCCAAGGGGCTCGGGGTGTCCAAGGGGGTGGGGGTCTGGGGGGGTGGGTGGGGGTGGTCCAGGGAGTTGGGGGGGCTATCCAAGGGGGGTGGTTGGTGTCCAGGGGGTGGGGGATGTCCACGGGGGTGGGGCCTGTAATGGTTTTAAGGGAATGAATTTCATGTATTTTAAGATCATTTGTATTTTTAAAATGGTTTTGCAATAGGGTTTATTTTAATAGTATGTTTTTCTTTAGGAAAAAATGAATGTTTTTGGTGCGTATGGTAGAAAGGGGGATTTGGTTATTAGGAAATGGATTACATTTTTATTGTGGGACAAAAATACTATATGATTTTTGAAATGGAACCTTAAAAGAGATTTTTATAAACCATTGGGGAGTTTTAAATTGAAATAAGTCTCTATTATATGATTTTGAAATGGTTTTATGAAGAATTATTTACGATGTACCTTAATGGGATTTTTGATTTTGTGTCCCTTATTTTAGAAGATCAGATTATTTTACTAAAGGTTTTGTTTTTTATAATTCTTTATAATGTTACCACTGTAAATGAATCAAAAAGTCAATAAGCAGATATCCTAGGTAGTCATTCTTGTGATCTAGCTATTGTATTCTTAGTCTTGGTCTCTACTCAAACTCTTATGGAAGTGGAATAGCCATGTTATTCTCAGATCATTGATTATGCATGGAAGTTTCTAAAATAGCATCCACTATTTTTTATTGGTGATCAAGGATCCCAGGGGGGAAACGAAGTGGGTAGCTATGATTAATGGTATCTTTGAGTTGTTAGAAACCCTATAATCCATGGGGGTGGGGGCTGTCCATGGGGGTGGGGGAAGTCCACTGGGATGGAGGGGTTGTCCGTCCACAATGGTGGGTGGCTGTCCCAAGGGGTACGGGGTGTCCAGGGGCGGGCGGGGCCGTCTAGGGGGTATGGGATGTCCAGGGGGGTGGGCGGGTTATCCATGGGGGGTGGCGGGGGCTGTCCAGGGGGTAGGGGGTGTCCAGGGGGTGGGTGGGATGTCCATAGGGGTGGGGGCTATCCAAAGGGAGGAGGGGGGTGTCCAGGGGGGTGGGTGGGCTGTCCATGGGGGTGGTGGGGCAGTCGATGGGGGTCAAGGGTGTCTAGGGGGTGGGTGGGCTGTCCACGGGGGTGGGCGTGTTGTCCACGGAGGTGGGAGGGGATATACAAGGGGTATGGGGTGTCCAAGGGGGTTGGTGGGCTGTCCATGACTGTGGCAGGGATGTCCAGGGGGTACGAGGTGTCCAAGCAGGTGGGCGGGGTGTCCACGAGGGGTAGGTTGTCCATGCGGGTGGGGGGGTTGTCCAAGGGGGTACGGGGTGTCCCGGGGGTGGGTAGGGGTTTCCAAGGGGTACGAGGTGTCCAGGGGGTGGGCGAGCTGTCCACGAGGGTGGAAGGGCTGTCTAGGGGTTAGGGGGTGTCCCGGGGGGTGGGCCTGCGCTCCACGGGGGGGGGGGGGGGGGCTATTCAGGGGGTGAGTGGGCAGTCCATGGGGGTGGTAGGGTTGTTGATGGGGGTCAGGGGTGTCTAGGGGGGTATGTTGGATGTCCATGGGGGTGGGCAGGATGTTCATGGTGGTGGGGCGCTGTCCAAGGGGTATGGGGTGTCCAGGGGGGTGGGTGGGCTATCCACGAGGGTGGCGGGGCTGTCCAGGGGGGTACGGGGTGTCCAAGGGGGTGTGCGCCACAGGGTTGGGTGGTCTTTCCACGTGGGTGGGGCTATATAGGGGGGTACGAGGTGTTCAAGGGGGTGGGCGGGGCTGTCTAGGGGGTGGATGGGCTCTCCACAGGGGTGGGGGGGGGGGGGGCTATCCACGGGGGAAGGGGCTATTCAGGGGGGGTGGGCGGGCTGTCCATGGGTGAGGTGGGGCTGTCCAGGGGGTCAGGGATTTTCAGAAGGTGGGGGGGATTTCCAGGGGTGGGGGTTATCTAGGGGGGTACGCGGTGTCCAGGGGGTGGGGCGGGCTGTCCAGGGGGGTTGGTGGGGCTATCGAAAGGGGTAAGGTGTGTTTAGGGGGTGGGCGGGCTGTCCACGGGGGTGACCGGGATGTCCAGGGGGGTGGGGGGATGTCCAGGGGTGGGGGATTTCTAGACGTGGGGGGTTGTCCAGGGGGTAGGAGGTGTCCAGGGGTGGGAGGGCTATCCACGACGGTGGCGGGGCTGTCCAGAGGGTTGGGGGTGTCCAGGGGTGGTGGTCGGGTGGTCCACGGGGGTGTGGGGGATATCCCTGGGGGTAGGGGGTGTCCAGGGGGTGGGTGGGCTATCCATGGGGGTAGGGGGTGTCCAGGGGGTGGGCGGGCTATCCACGGGGGTGGCGGGGCTGTCCAGGAGAGGGGTGAATCAATCACAACAAATCATCAAATATTGTTTTATTATTTATAGATAAAAAAATAAAGATAATGTGACCTATCTAATCACGCATATATTCATGCACAAAAAATCAACAAACATCAATGGTCAGTAATATCATTCAAAAATGTAACGGATCTATCTGTCCCTCATCACCATCACTATCATCACCGTCATCATCACCCTCACCCTCATCCTCATCGTTGTCCCCATCATCATCCCTCCCTCCTCAACGCCCTTCTCTTTGCCCTCATACTCAGCCTTGGCCTCTTCATCGCCCTCCTCCTCCGTCTCAGCCTCCTCCTCACCCTCCTCCTCCGCCTCGGCCTCCTCGTCACCATCGTCTTGACCACCACTATAACTACCACCTAGTGAACCATATATAGAATTCATCGATGATTTATATTAATCACAAGTAGTGTTGGCCTCTAGTGGAAGTGTTGGACGAAAAACTTCCATAAGTTTCATTAATGCAGTGTTTTCCCCAGCAGACTATTATGCTATCTCTGTGGCCCTTTTTTAAGCCTGTTCTTCATGTGCCTTAACTTGCTACAACTCGGTGGCACTACAACTCGTACCTGAGGAGGACTAATACCTCGTCGGAACTATACTCTTCCCAGGTCGGCAGCGTACTCTACCAGGGTGCTCATATCCCAACACCTAGTGTAAGTGATCATTTGGTCCAAAATTATCAGGTTCCTAGGAATCAAGGGCCTCTAAAGTAGCCTATTACAAATATAAATAGATTATTAAGTTAAAAAATATAGATTAAAATTTTAAATGTACAAATTAAAACTTACAATATGTTGTTGAGTCAGTTCATTAACTGCACTTCCATCTTTCTTTCTTCTACTCGAGCAAAACAGTTTTTCTCGAGGTACACATCCTTCTATATTCAATTTATAAATCTAAAATGACATTGAATATAGGAAACCATAATTAAAAATATGATACCAATAATTAATTGCATAACTAAAATTATATAACAGCTTTAGCAATCAAATAAATTATAGAGGAAGCAATAGAAAGTACAAGTCGTAAAGAAAGATTATAAACTCTCATACCTGGAGCCTCCCATGATTTGGCATCATAGAACATCCTAATGTGTGGATGTATTTTTTAGCATCAATGTTTTTTATTTCTTCTAGATGATTCCTAAATAAAATTCAATAATTAGTATTAATGAAAACCATGGAAATTTTCTTTTAAATACATCTAATGTAATTAATACCTTAAATTGGCTAGTCGTCCAATGAGTAATCATGTACTGATACTATTCTAATGAACAATAATCCACGATAGGGACCACCTCAAACTCTGTTCCAACTCTATCATGCTAACCAATATACAACTCATTCTTATAAGCTCTCTAAAGCTCACCTAAATCCTTTATACGTGCTGGTCGTGCACCCTCACTGTAAGGGAAATTAAATCGAAGCTGACACCAAAATATTAATACATATAAATACAAAAAACAATATATTGCATTAAATACAACTGATTATTTTACCCATATCTCTACCCAAGATTTATCCTTGTCTTCATTTGGCAACTGTCTCCATGAGAGTGGGCTGACAAGAATGATGTTGTAGTATTTGGAAAGCGTCGCCAAAAAACTCTGACATTGATGCCCTGATTTTTCAATAATTTGACTATCTTCATTAGAGTTCCCCATTAACTGCGTGTGACGGTTCCACACCGCATGAATGCGTGTATGCCCCCGCCCCCACATCCTATCAGTAGATGTATCTGTTATGAAAGAAAAACAAATATTTTATCAATACATGTTATAATGAAAATAAATAATGGTGTAAATTTTTTTTAGGGTTGTATAAGTATACCTGCGGTAGTTTGATCAATGGGAACCGCTAGATCCTCAGAAACTGAAGGAACACCCTGTACCGGTGGAGTGGGTCTCAATGTATGCTCCGCAGGGACAGACTCTGGCGGAGCAGGAGTCGAAGAAGATGGAATATAAGCCTAGAGAGAAGGAAGTAGAAGTAAAATAAGATGACAGAGATGGTTGGACAAATGCTGGATGGGGATTGAGAATCATCATCTGATATGGTACAGACGGGTGAGTATGATCAGATGTAAAGGGTGGTGAAAAAATGGGAAACCTAAATATCCCGTGTGTCCCAAATGACACACCGGGATCAAAATATGGGATAGATGGTATGTCAGTGGGAGGGGAAGGGTCTAATCAGGTACGCCGACCATATCTTCTAGCTCTCGTACCACCCCCCTCGTACGGACACCCTAAGTACTGAGACCACTACTAGGCTGCTTGTCAATTAATTGTCACCTAATAGATGGATCTTGCAAAAATGTTTAAAAAAATTAATCACATGATATTATATATTGTTTTTATATATATTTAAAATAAAATACTCACTACAAGCACTAGTGGTAGAATTCCCATTTCATTCATTCAATGATTGTTGTCCATAATATGTTTTCTCCACCTCTCTTCAATTGGTTTCATTTACTGCATTTGAAAACAAATATGGAAGTAAATAGAAAAGGATAACTAATGTGTAACCCAAAAAATGAGAGGGAATAGGGGGATTCATGGATAATTTAACTATCCATTGTTTTAGGTGAGATTGAACAGATATATAATGAATTCAATAAATCATACAATATTTAATAAATAAATTTAATTTTTAGTAGGATGGTTATTTACTAAGTGTCACCAGTTTATTAAAATCATGGAACATTGATTCTACCATATTCATAAGGAGTAAAGAAGATGTTAAAATTAAGGAAAAGTTTAATTTCTTTAGCCTAGGTAGATGATGCAGGTTTCAATACATGTTTTGCAGAAGAACACAAACCATCATGTTCATTACTTGGTAAAATGTTAAAGAGAGGCCTTAGAGTTGTACTAATTTTATACAAATCACAGTTGATATCACGAACCAGCCCAAGTCGACCTTGAACCGGTCACCTAGGCCAGCACATGAAAAGTACCAAGAGGCATTTTTGATCCTCCCAAGATGGTGAAAAACACCAAGGGAATCAATATAGTACACAAGGTAACGATTTATCCCAAATATAAACAAACAAACAAATAGCGGAAAAAATAGACAACCCAAAATTCATTTACATAAAAATTGAACTGAACATTATTTGTACAATAAGTTGAAAGTACAACTAAAACAACAACTCAACTGACCAAACCCGATAACCAAATAACTCTATGTGACCCCTCTGGTCACTCTCCAACATAATGATCACATGTCTCCCAAGGTAATCAAACTCAATTTGAAACCTTCACAAGGGCTAAAAACAGAAGAAGACTATAGGCGTGAGTATTAAAACTCTGTAGGTTATCCCGATATTCTATTCCCAATGAACATCCTTTAAAATAAAAGAAACATAAATTTCAATTTTTAAATACAAGCTATAAAGTTATGTTTTCCAAATGATTTCCCATGATAAAAAAATTTACTAGACAAAAACTTGCATGTTTTATAAACAAGAATGCTAGTAACAATTTTCAAAGAGGTGCAAATTAAAAATAAAAATAGTTTTCAAGAGGGATACTTTAAAGAGTGTACACTTTTAAATAAATCACACACAATGGTGAATTTATCAACCAAACACACTATATACCAACAGTGAGTACAAAAGAGACAATGAGAAAAAGTCACGGGAACACCCCTAGGCACTAGTTGGTTGTGAGCCCTCGGTACCTCTTATCTCGGTGAAAGTAACCATAATAAATATCTGTTATCATGCACATGAGCCACTAGTAGGTAGAATACCCATAACCTAGTGGTCCACAAACAACATCGTCATCATATTTTAGTTAGTGTTGTCATCATCAAACTTGCTACGTGAAACAAGGGTCAAACCTCACGGGATCACTAGCATACTAGTACATGTCCTCCCACCTAGATACCCAGGGTTACCTTTAGTGCTCAATCAAGTTACACATATTATCAAATACACATTTCACATCAAAATTCAATTCAAAAACTGTAAACACACAAATATACCACATACTTGCTTCACATTTCTTTCACGAATCAATAAACCACTAAATTTTTTTGTAAAACAATTTTAAGGAGTGTAGTGAGGCTTTACACATAAAACTCATTCAAAAACACTCTTTTAAGTATAAAAACAAAACAAAACCATACCCAACCATATTTAGAATCCCTAAAAACATTTAATAAAATCATTTAATGGACCATAAAACAATCCCAATTGGCACAACATGGTATATACATGTAAAACACTCAATCTTCATTATTAGGAAAGGCCAAACGGGCCTTTAAACATTTTCTAAAAACTAACATTTGACAAAGTTATGCATTTCAATTTTATTAAGTAGGTGTATACACACCATTTACAGCATCAAACCACATTCATAAATCCCTTAAAACACTCACGTTACATATTCAAAACACAACCATTTTCATAAGGATGTGAAACGGGCCATTTTTCAGCAACCCGGGCCAAAACATGTTGTAAACCAAAACCTATTTGTTTGTAAAAAAAAATCCAAATTGGAAAGACATAAAAATATCCCAAAAATTTATTTTTTCATGCTTCTAATGTATTTATAAATCCAAACAAATCATTTTAAATTGCACTAGACACATAAAATCCAACTGGGCAATTTACCGAACACATGGCATACACTCTTTAACAAAACAACTTATTTTAAGCACTTAAAAGGGGATAAAATACCATTTTCATGAAATAACTTTATTAAATCTACTGAAACATATTCAAAATACCATAAACTAAGTGTGAAATTTCATGGGATAATTTATTAAACAAGAGGAGTGCACATTTATACCAAAAAAACTATATTTTTAACAAAATAAGGCATGAAACATCATTTGCACACAAAACAGTTAAAACCAAGGTTTAAAAGTAGAAAATATCATATAAATAAGGTTATAAAATAATGATAATGATGAAACTTAAATGATAAATACTTTTGAAATGGATATCCTACCTCAAATCCTTGGCGTAATGGAAACGCACACCCAATATCACCATCTGAGGGTTTACAAACCCTAAACCTATGATTCTCAGGCCCAAACAAAAAAACCCATAAAAAATCATTGGATAACAGAACACTAGGCCTATCATGACTAGGGTAGATTATAAAACCAAGAAATAATGAAAGGAGGAAGAAGAGGGAGGATAAAGGAAAAGTAATCTCACCTTTTTAAATAGAAAACTCTTCGTCTTCCATTATATATACACCCTTAGGGAAATGGTAATGGCTTGAAAATTCTTAGAGAGTGTCCTAAGGTCTGAAAGAACTAGGGAAAGAATACTTTTGGTAAAAATAGTATGAATAGAATTTTTTATGGATGAAATAATTTACCTTCTCAATTCTGTACAATTTGAGGAAACTTGAGAACTTTCACCCAAATATGAAATTCAAATGAGCTCCAAAGAGGTAAAATAGATAATGGGGGTGCAGATAGGTATTTTGGATTCTATTGGGTGGGGTAATCACCGAACAGATGGGACAATAACTGGGAAAACACTTTCAGCATGGATCCGGACCCCCACCACTCGAGGAGGGGAGGGAAGGAGACCAAATAATTCGGTCACTGAAACCATAAAAGAAACAAAGTAACTACCCAACACTCTCTACCTACGAATAGGTAACACCAAGACCGCAGTAGATTTTTACAGGCGGTCCACAGAAGGACATTGATCGAAAACCCACATCCATGAAGGCATAACCATAGACACTGTGTGAGTGGTAATTCCACCATGCTTGTTGCAACAAAGAGAAATTCAGATAAATTATGAACCACAATAGAGAAATATAAACTACCATACCACAATGGTGGAGGCAGAAGTCTGTTCAAGTTCCCCACACCTCTGGATATTTCCTGACTGTGTGAAAAGCTTCACTCTGAGGCCTATGGTTGGAGCCCTCATTCTTGAAGAATCTTTTGCACCGTAGTCAAGGTGATAAGGATCAAACCACTCAAAAAAACTCACATTCTCAACAAAACACCTTCATCTAAATAGGAACTCATAGATAAATATCAAAATTATACCTAACTCTGAACGAGGGGAAAAATGGACAAGGAATACTGTGAAACACATCAACATCACCGAAGACAACTGTTATGTCCAAAATAATTATCATGACCTAGAAGCACTTTAAATTGATCCCAAACAGCTCTCTAATCCAACAAACAGGTTGAGGCATCATCCAAAGAGGTGGATTTAACATTTGAAATGAATCCTTAGGTTGATCAACAGAAAATATTTCCAACGGAGAACTATCCATGGACACATCACAACATCAAAAACATCTTTAGAAACCCAATGAACATTACTCCAAAACTGAGCCACAAAAAAGATCTCATCTCAAGATACAACAAGAGTATGACTTCTAGATCCTAATGAAGCTTACTGAATAAAAAACTCTTCTTATACAAAGAAAAAACTATCCACATAACCACTGGTTTATAAACAAAGTCCATAATTTTTCAGCTCAAAAAACATTTGAAAAACAAACTAACTTGGTGGGTTTCCACATTCACCAATGGTGTTTCATCAAGTCTCACCCACATGCACATTTCCATACCACCCCAGACACCTAAACACCATGCCATATAGGGCATCCTTATATCAATAAAACCATGCATGTTAGCACCCATGAAAACACCAAAGGCTAAAACAAAACAACATCATTCCAAAAATCATGTACCTTGAAAAGGAACACCAACCACCAAGTCAAAAACCCTTTTCAAATTTCAAAAAACAAACCACACTTCATTAAGAAACATTTGCATAAAAATATACCCCTTTTAATTTTTAACAACTTTTAAAACAACCAATCTACTCCAAACAACCCCTTCCCATTTTCTAAAATTCATCAAGGTATCTTTTCATAATCTGATTTCCATTGAGACCAATACCCTTTCTAATAAAACACCAACCTCTCAAAACAAATTTCCAAAACCAATTAATCAGATTAAAACACTTTTAAACATCCCAAAACATCCCATTTAAAACAAAGATTCAGAATCACCTTAAAATGATTCACACTTTCAAAAAAATTTATTTCAACAAACCACATGTTTAGATTAGGGAAAATCCAATCTCGTAAAATCATTTCCACTTCCTCCCAAAACATTGTTTCACAAAAATCTCAACCTTCAAAAACCATTCTTATATTTAATTTTTGAAAACATCTTTTCCACTTTTCAAAAACCAGCCATTCCTTTAAAACTCGTTTTTACAATTCTCATACAAGTATTTTCAAAAAAAACTTCCAAATTCCTGAAAATTCCAAGAGATCCACAAAAGGGAACTAGTTTCAGGGAGTGACTTGACAATATGGTTGGCGGCCATATGTCAAACACACCAAAAACAAAAAGAGTCTTCTTAGGACTCTGCCTTGGGCTCCACATGGCTTTCCAGGCCCTACGAGCTCATGGAGGCCATTATTCATACTCCCCTTGTCATATCCCAACACCAAACTATCAACAAGAACAGATGACACTAATAAAACTGGACATCCCATGGAAACTCGAGGATCAGAATGAGAAAGAGTCTGCAACGCTCTTCCCGCACTTACCCATCGAGTCCCAACAATCCTACTCCATCTACCTTGACATCCCCCAAATAACAAGGGTGCTATAAAAAGGAAAACTCTGCTAAGATACGACCTCCTCTGATACCATTTTGTCACGAACCAGCTTGAGTCGACCCTGAACCAGTCACCTAGGATAGCACAAGACAAGTCCCGAGAGGCGTTACTGATCCTCATGGAATGGTGAAAAGCATAGAGGGCATCAATAGAGTACACAAGGGAATGATTTCTCCCAAATATAAATAATTAAACAAACAGAGGAAAGAAATGGACAACCCAAAATACATTTACATAAAAATTGAACTGAACATTATTTGTACAAGAAACTGAAAGTACAACTAAACAAACAACTCAACTGACCAAGCTGATAACCAAATAAATCCATGTGACCCCATTGGTAACTCTCCAACACAATGATCACACGTCACCCAAGGTGATCGAACTCAAGCTAAAACCTGCAAAAGGGCTAAAAACAGAAGAAGACTATAGGCGTGAGTATTAAAACTCAGTAGGTTAGCCCGATATTCTATTCCAAATGAAAATCCTTTAAAATAAAATAAACATAAATTTCAAGTTTTAAATACAAGATATAAAGGTATGTTTTCCAAATGACGTCCCATGCTAAAAAAATTACTAGAAAAAAACTTTCATGTTTTATAAACAAGAATTCTAGTAAAAAATTTCAAAGAGGTGCAACTTCAAAATCAAGAGGGCCGATTTAAAGAGTGCAAACTTTTAAATAAATCACACACACTGCTAAATTTACCAAACAAACATACCATATGCTAATGGTGAGTACAAAATAGACAATGAGCACAAGTCACAGGAACACCCCTAGGCACTAGTTAGTTGTGATCCCTAGCTACCTCGTATCTCGGTGAAAGTAACCATAATAAATATATGTTATCATGTACATGAGCCACTAGTAGGGAGAATACCCATAACCTAGTGGTACCCCAACATCATCATCATCATAGTTTAGTTAGTGTTGTCATCGTTAAACTTGCTACGTGAAACAAGGGCCAAACCCCATGGGATCACTGGCATACAAGTACACGTCCTCCCACCTAGATACCCAAGATTCCCTTTAGTGTTCAATAAAGTTGCACATATTATAAAATACAAATTTCACATCAAAATTAAATTCCAAAACCATAAACACACAAACAAACTACAAACTTGCTTCACATTTATTTTAGGAATCAATAAACCACTAAAATTTTTCGTAAAATAATTTCAAGGAGTGTATTGAGGCTTTTCACATAAAACTCATTCAAAAAAACTATTTTAAGTATAAACACAAAACAAAACCACACCCAACCATATTTGGAAGCCCTAAAAATATTTAATAAAATCAATTTATGGACCATAAAACAATCCAAATTGACACAACATGGTATATACATGTAAAACACTCAATCTTCATTTTTAGGAAAGGCCAAATGGGCCTTAAAACATTTTCTAAAAACTAACACTTGATAAAGTTATGCATTTAAATTTTATTAAGGAGGTGTATACACACCATTTACAGCAGAAAACCACATTCATAAATCCATTAAAACACTTAGGTTACATATTCAAAACAAAACCGTTTTACTAAGGATGTGAAACGGGCCATTTTCCGGAAACCTGGGCCAAAACATGTTGTAAACCAAAACCCATTTGTTTTTAAAACCAAATAAAAATTGGAAAGACATAAAAGGATCCCAAAATAATTTTTTTCATGCTTACAATGTATTTATAAATCCAAACAAAACATTTTAAATTGCACTAGCCACATAAAAGCCAACCAGGCAATTTACTGAACACATGACATGCACTCTTTAACAAAAAAACTTATTTTAAGCACTTAAAAGGGGATAAAATTCCATTTTAATGCCATAAATTTATTCAATCTACTGAAAAATATTCAAAATACCATAAACCAAGTGCTAAATCTCATGGAATAATTTATCAAACAAGAGGAGTGCACATTTATACCAAAACAACTATATTTTTAACAAAATAAGGCATAAAACATCATTTTCACACAAAACAATTAAAAACAAGGTTTCAAAGAAGTACATATCATATGAATAAGGTGATAAAAGCATGATAATGATGAAACTTAAATGATAATGAATTTTTAAAGGGATATCCTACCTCAAGTCTTTGGCGTAATGGAAACGCACACCCAATATCACAATCTGATGGTTTACAAACCCTAAACCTATGAAGACCAGACCCAAACGAACAAAAAACCCATAAAAAGCATTGGATAACATAACCCTAGGTCTATCATGACTATGGGAGATAATAAAACCTAGAAATAATGAAAGGAGGAAGAAGAGGGAGGAGAAAGGAGAAGGAATCTCACATTTTCAACTAGAAAACTCTTCGTCTTCCATTAGATATGCACCCTTATAGAAAAGGGAATGTATTGAAAATTATTTTAGAGTCTTATAAGGTCTAGAAGAACTGGTTAAATAAGATTTTTGGGGAAAATAGTATGAATGGAAAGATTCATGGATGAAACAATTTACCTTCTCAATTCTGGACAATTTGAGGAAACTTAAGAACTGTTGCCCAAATATGCAATTCAAATGAGCTCTGAAGAGATAAAATCGATAATGGGGTGAGGATAGGTATTTTGGATTCTAGTGGGAGGTGGAATCCCCAAAAAATATTGAAAAATTAAAAAAATATAAAATAAACAAATTACTTTTTTAAAACTGGAAATGGGCCCACGGGCTGGCCCATTACCTAAATTACCCAAATTCACCATGATTATGATTTATTAAGGGGTAGAAAAGGATATTACGGTTTGAATATGTCATTGTAGTAAATTTATGAAGTTTAATGGGTACAAAATGTTGAAAAACAAATAATTTATAAAAAAAATTGTTTTTTAAAATTGGAAATGGGCTCACGGTTTGCCCAAATCTTGAAGTAACCACCCTTTCTCCAAAAACTCCTAAACAAGCAATGGGGAACCAAAATTAGGGTGATTAGACATATATGGTTGTTAAAAACTCCAAATTAATCTCACCCAACACCCAATAAAATGATCGGGATTTTTAATGAACCGGATCAAAACAATGACATGAAAAGAAAAAAAACCCGGGTGTGACAGTTGAAACATTGAAATGTTCACCAAGTTAGAAATGTTGGTTTCGTAGGTTTGAATACAGTTCAATTCCAAATTAGAAAATTCAATTCAAATAAAATTGCAACCAATAAATTTGAAAATTCACATAACAATCAATTATGATACAACATATTTGTAATCAATATTAAATCAATTTGAATAGCACCTACCTTAACTACCCAAGTCGAGGTAAACCAAAAAAATTGAGAACATGAATGGACAATTTTATATATTTCCCACCACAACTTCAGGTTGACAATCAACTCTAACAATTGAGCTATTGTATTCATCAAAATTAATAAATGGATCCTTTCCAATGTCAGTATGGATGGTGTCAATTACATCATCACCATCATAAAAAATATGTCTTGGAATTACTTCAATAATGACACCAAATTCAAGTCAAAGATGGTATTTGACATAAAAAAACTTGTTTCTCTATTGATGTCAATACATATGGTTCATTGGTAGCAAGAGTGCGAATCATATCAATTAATCAAAATCCACAATCATCAATAAATGTGCCCTACCTCATTATTGAATCAAACCACTGGCATTTCATCATCGTGACTCGTCCATGAGAATAATAATCCAATATTATTATTATTTCAACGACTCCATAATAACCTAAATTTTCAAATCACGATCTACTATCTGATGCCCTATTATAAAAATCTATTTTGGAAATAACCATAACACCATCATTTTTTGTTCTCGTATTCTTTGCTCATTCAGTGATAATAAATTTGTACCCATTGATAACAATTGATTTACAGTCACGAACCACGGTATTAGGACTAAAAGTCAACGCTCTTATTTCCTCCAAGACAGAGTTAGCAAAAAAACTCAATACCTGAAATATAAATAAATATTAAAATTAATTAATTACTGTTTTAATTATTTTAAACAGTAATATTATTACCTTCAATTTTAACTAAGCAGAAAACTCTTTAGTATGAAAAGTCCCCCCTTATCAAAGATAAAGAACGATGATTTCTATTTATTATCACTTTATGTTCCCCGTAGATAAAAATAGGAATATTTTAACAGATATATATATAATATATACATATTCAATTTACTTACAAGATGTAGTCATTGAACAAATCACAGTTGAACAGAACCGTGTGATGTTCCATCTCCCGCTCTTCAAGGCTTAATATCGTCAATGTATATGATCCAAGAATTCCTCCTATTTAAGGAAGTGATGGAAAAATGTGTTCAATTTTCTCATACTGTTCTTCTTCATTTATCGTTGGTATGTTCATTATTTTAGTAAGATTAGACAAATACATAGAGAAAAAATCCATACATTCTTGAGCCAAGTAACCATTCACGATAGAACCTTCGGGATGATTCCTGTTACGGACATAAGACTTTAATGTGTACATATTTATCTAAGTTGGATACATCCAAAAAAAATAAATAGGTCCTCCGAGGATTATTTTAGTTGGAATATGGACAGTCAGATACAACATGCATGTGAAAAATGATGGAGGAAATATTTTATCTAACTCACAAAAAAGTAATGGGGCATCTGCCAACATTTTTTACAAGAAATACTTGGAAAACTTCTAAGAACAAAGATCTCTAAACAAATGGAACAACATAATAACAACCACCCATACATTATTGGACAAAAGTTGACAAATTTCTATTGGAATCAACTCATGCAGAAGGATGTGATAATAATGATTCTTCAAAGAATATAGCTTCAACTATCTTATGTTGACCCATTTAGATATATTGCTTGAATAGACAGCAGGAACTTTAATATTCTCTAGTACTTCTAGAAATTACATTTTTTTCTGTAGGTTTCATCACATAAGAAGTACATGGAACTTTCCATTTATTTTCACTGATACGCACATGATGCAATTCTGGTCTGATGCCCCAATCCAACAAGTCACACCGAGACCATAAATCATATTTTGTATTTCCCTTAACATTTATAAGAATCGAAAGAAACATTTCACATATATTTTTTTCAATGTGCATTACATCTAAGAAATGATGTAACAAATTGGTTGACCAATAAGGAAAATCAAAGAAGATACTTCTCTTATTCCAATTGTAATAGGTTTTAGTGGAAACATTCTTTCTCTTTCCAGATTTCATTTGACCCTTCCCAAATAAAAAAATGAAATCTTTTAATTCATTAATCACATTAGTTATAGACATACGCTGAGGTGGATCATCGGTCTCCTTGGTATTGACAAAATATTCGACAATTATTTCTATATGGATGGTCCATTGGAAAGAATCATTGATGTCCCATAAAATTAATACTAAAATGATGTTTCAGTCTTATGGATCGTGTATTCTTCATACAAATAGGACATGATAGTTTTCCCTTCTTTCTCCATCCAGACATCATTGCATAAGCAGAAAAATCATTTATCATCCACATAAGCGCAGCACACATCTAAAATATGTCTTTCGAACATGCATCATATGTGAGTACACCCACATACCAAAGAAGTTTCAACTATTTTATTAAAGGTTGCATGTATACATATATATCATTATTGGGATCAGAAGGGCCATATATGAGTATAATCAAGAAATTGAAAGGTTTTTTCATGCACAATAATGGGGGAAGATTATAAATGTGTATAAAAACCAGCCATGTGATGTGTGACACAATCATATTCCCAAACATATTGAAACCATCACATGAAAGACCCAACCTCACATTACGCACATCAACTACAAAATCAGGATATTGAGTATCAAACCTCTGCCATGTAAATCCATCTGCAAGGTAAACCAACTCATCATTAGTATTCTTTATCTCGGTATCATTCCATCGAATTTTTATTTATATTTCAATAAGGTAAGAATGTAATCGATGGTAGTATTAGAAATCCCATACATAGTTTTTCTATATTTGAGATTTCATTTTCTCCTCATTGTGATACCACACAGAGAAGTTTTATTGAAAATCATATTTTGTTATGTGATATCTGACTTCTTCACGGCTCAACCAAGGTATTCCAACACAATTGTAACAGGGGCAGTGTATGTGAACACTATCTAAATCATTGTGAAATGAAAAATACAAAAAACCTCACCAATTTGTTTTGAAAATCGCTTGAAATCTGATCGGTTTCATACATCCAACTTCTATCCATTCTGTAAAAAAAATTGTTATAAGTCATTTTGTCAAAATCAATTCAATAAAATTGAAGTTTAATCGAAAATATATTTAAGTAAACGAGAATTGTTCACTTTATATGAAACCAGAATTGACACACTACTCTATATGAGAATCATAACATAAAAGACAAAAAAATACTATATTTATAACAAAATATATGTGAAGAACTATACATGAGTGTAAAATGTCATGTATACTTGTGGAGGATAATTATTCAGAAGTTGAGTAAATTTTAGATCGAAGAAATATTATATTTTATTAGATTACTTGAGTGATCACATGCTCTACCCAAGGGGGTGGGGGTGTCCAGGGGGACGGGGTGTCCAGGGGCGTGGTGGGGCTTCCAGGGGTCAGGAGTGTCCAGGGGGTGGGGGGCTGTCCAGGGGGTGGGTGGGCTATCCATGGGGGTGATAGGGCTATCCAGGGGGTCGAGTGTCTAGTGGGGGGGGGGGGGGGGCTTTCTTTGGGGTGAGGGATGTCCAGGGGGGTACGAGGTGTCCAGGGGAGTGGACGGGTTGTCCACGGGGGTGGTGGGGTTGTCCAATGGAGTCGGGGGTGTCCAGGGGGTGGGGGGATTTCCAGGGGGTGGGGCCTATCTAGGGGGTGGGCGGGGGTGTCCAGGGGGGTGGGTGGGGCTTTCTAGGGGGGTGGGAGGGATATCTACGGGGGTGGAGGGGCTGTCCAGGGAGGTCGGGGTGTCGAGGGGGTGGGGGGGTTCCAGGGGGGTGTCCGGGGGGATGGGGGTGTCCGGGGGGTGGTGGGAGGGTGTCCAAGGGGGTGGGAAGGTTGTCCATGAGGGTGACAGGGCTGTCCGGGGGGTAGGGGGTGTCTAGGGGGTGGGCGGGCTATCCACGGGGGTGGGGGGGCTGTCCAGGGGGTACGGGGTGTCCAGGGGGGTGGGTGGGCTGTCCACGGTGGTGGGGGGCTATCCAAGGGATGGGCGAGTTGTCCACGGAGGTTGGAGGGGTGTCCACAGGAGGTCGGAAGGCTTTCCAAGGGTGTGGTGGAGCTCTCCAGGGGGTATGGGGTGTCCAGGGGGGTGGGCGGGGCTGTCCAGGGGGTGGGAAGGTTGTCCACGGGGATTTCGGGGCTGTCCATGGGGTCAGGGGTGTCTAGGGCGTGGGGGGATTTTTAGGGGGTGGGGGTTTCCAGGATGGGGGGTGTCCGGGGGTGGTGGGTGGGTGTCCAGGGGGTGGGTGGGCTATCCACGGGGGTGGCGGGGCTGTCCAGGGGGTAGGGGTGCCCAGGGGGTGGGTGAGTTTTCCATGGGGTGGGGGATATCCAAGGGGGTACGGCGTGTCTAGGGGGTGGGCGGGCTGTCCAGGGGGTGGGTGCGCTGTCCAGGGGGGTGGGCGAGCTATCCAGGGGGTGGGTACTGTCACGACCCGCCCTCGGGGTCCGTGCCGTGACTACCCCATGCCCGCCTTCCATAGGCCAGGGGCTGGCGACTAGCACCAAGGCGTAAATCCCGGTAAAAAGGGAAGGCATTGCCTTTGTAAAGTAAACAAACACCACAGAGTAAGCAAGCGGAAAGTAAATACTAAGCAAAAGCAGAGTACAACTGAAAGTGGGAAAAAGTAAATGGGCCAGTATACAAACCCAAACTGAAAGTAAAGTACAACTCGAAAGGGAAAACAGCAACTGAAAAGTAAAAGCCGCTACACCGAGCTGTCCACTGGAAATCCCACCTGAAGGGTGGGTACAGATAGCTCCACTGCTCCACGGGTCCCGCCGTCCGCTCCGAGCACGTCCCGCCCAGTGGTCCACCTCCAGGTACCGTCCTGCTCTGCAAGCCTCAGCTAAGATCAATGCTGTCCGTCGTCTGCAACCAACACAACGTAGTGCGGGCAAAGCCCGTGCAGGGGTGAGTATAAGCTACTCAGTAGGGACCCCAAGACCCCTGAAGGTCTCTCAAATCCACAAAGGATAAACCATGAAGAAAGGTACAATCATGAAGTAACAACCGACACTGCTTAGGTATATGCCCATACATATACCTAAGTCATCAATTTCAAATACGCTCCAACCTCCGAGCCCAAGTACAACTCAGTCCACAGAGGAAAGTAAACGTATTCCACACAGGAAAGCAAAACGTAATCCACACAGGATTGCACAACACAATCCACACAGGAAAGAAATAGGTTTCAGCTCACACAGGTATACATCTTCGAAAGAAGATAAAGATGATCTCTGATCCATCTAAGTCGTCGGACCCACGAAGGATCGATAGGTAACTAACCCCCGCAAAAGACCCACACAGGATCGGGCCCACGTAGGACCTGTAGGCACTGGTTCACACAGGACCGCGGAGCGCAAAGACCCACACAGGATCGGGCCCACACAGGACCTGTAGCACTGATCCACGTAGGGTCGCTGAGTGCTGAAGTCGTCGTCGTCGAATCCACACAGGATCTCTGTACTAAATATCCATAAAACTCTTCAGCATTCCTAAAATACCTAAAACCCTAAAAGATAAAAAACTTACAAAACCCCTAAAAATCCATGAAAACATAAAACACCGTAATAACCCTAAAACCCCCTTAAAAACCATAAAACCCATTAAAAACAGAAAAACCATAAAAAACCATTGAAACTCTAAAAAATCACTAAAATCTATAAAACACTTAAAACCCCTAAAAATGTTAAAAAACTCTGAAAAACCTTAAAACCCTAAAAAACTCAAAAACAAACCGCAAAAAACCTCAAACCACCCTAAAACCCTAGAAAACCAAAAAACCCTAAAACCCGCAAAATCCCTAAAATCCTAAAAACCATAAAAATCCAAAAAACCCCTAAAAACCGATGAAAACAAAAGAATTCCTAAAATCCTTGAAAAACTCTTTAAAACCATAAAACCCCAAAAGACCTTAAAAACCCTAAAAACCCATAAAAACTCTAAAAGCCACTAAAAACTCTAAATCCCCTTTAAATCCCTAAAAAGGTTAAAAACTATAAAAACCCTAAAAATCCATAAAATCCCCTGAAAAACCATAAAACCCCCCAAAATCCCAAAATCCAAAAAAACCATAAAAATCCTAATAAACCCCTAAAAATCCATGAAAATGTAAAAAACCATATAAAAGCCTAAAAAACACCTAAAAAGCATAAAAACCCATAAAACCATAAAAACCCTAAAAATCACTAAAAACTATAAAAACCCTTAAAACGCCTAAAAAAAATTAAAAACACTAAAAAACCTTAAAAACCTTAAAAATTCAAAAAACCCCTAAACCCCCCTAAAGACCGTAAAAACCTTGAAAATAACTAAAACCCCCTAAAAACCCAAAAATCCCAAAAATCCCAAAAAAACCTAAAAACCCCCCAAAACCATTAAAATCCTAAAACCCCCAAAAATCCATGAAAACGTAAAAAACCCTAAAAATAGTAAAAAAAACCCTGAAAATCATAAAAACCTAAAAAACTAAGAAAACCCTAAAAATCCATCAAAACCCTTAAAACAAACAAAAAACACTAAAAACCAATAAAACCCCTACAAATGTTAAAATGGTCTAAAAACAATAAAAATGTTAAAAAACTCAAAAAACCAAACAACCCAAAAGACCCTAAAAACACTAAAAACACATAAAAACCCTAAAAATCCTAAAAACGCATGAAAACCCCTAAAACAACTCATAATCCCTAAAAAAAATAAAAACCATAAAAACTATAAAAATTTTAAAACCCCCCTAAATATCCATGAAAACACAAAAAACCCCTAAAATACCAAAAAAACTCTTAAAAACCTTAAAAAACCTAAAACCCCCCTGAAACATCTAAAAACCAATGAAAACACTAAAACCCATTAAAACCCCTAAAAATGTTAAAAACTCTAAAAATCCTTAAAAACCCTAAAAACTCAAAAAACCCTAAAAACTCAAAAAGACCCTAAAATTCCTAAAAACCTCTAAAATAAAAAAAAACCCACGAAAACCCTAACAACCCTAAAACCCTAAAAATCCCTAAAAACCCCAAAAACCATAAAAATCCTAAAAAACCCCTAAAAATCAATGAAAATTTAAAAAACCCTAAAAACCCCTAAAAATCATAAAAACCCCTAAAACCCAAAAAACCCATGAAAATCCTAAAAAACCACTAAAAACACTAAAAACCCTTAAAACACAGAAACAAATTAAAAAAACTCTAAAAAAACTTTTAAACCTAAAGACTCTAAAAACACTAAAACCCCAAAAAGACCCTAAAAACCTTGAAACCCACTAAAAAACCAGAAAAACTGTAAAACCCTAAGAATCCTTAAAAACCTAAAAAACCCTAAAAACACTGAAAACCATAAAAATCCCTAAAAACCTTAAAAACCTTAAAAACCCATAAAAAACCTCAAAACTATTGAAAAATCTAAAAACTCTTTAAACACCTAAAAATGTTAAAAAACATTAAAAAACCTTAAAACCTAAAAAAAACTCAAAAAAGCCCTATAAACCCAAAAAAAGACCCTTAAAAACCCTGAAAACACCTAAAACACCTAAAAATCCTAAAACCCCTTAAAATCCCTAAAAACCCAAAAAAAACCCAAAAAACCCTAAAAATCATAAAAACCCGCTAAAAATCCATGAAAATAAAATAAACCCTAAAAACCATGAAAACCCCCCTAAAAACCATAAATCCCCTAAAAATATTAAAAAATCACATAAAAGCTCAAAACCCTAATAAAAACTCTAAAAAAACATACAACCCTAAATATGTTAAAAAACTCTAAAAACCTTAAAAACCCTAATAAACACAAGAAACACCTAAAACACCAAAAACACCAAAAACACCCTAAAATCCTTAAAAACGCTTAAAACACTAAAACCCCTAAAAACCCTAAAAACCCTTACTGTCTCTAAAAACCCTAAAAACCATAAAAATCCTAAAAAATTGAAAAAAATCCATGAAAACATAAAAAACTCTAAAAACACTAAAAACCCCCAGAAAATAACAAAAACCCGTAAAACTGTTAAGATAATAAAAATCCATAAAACCCATAAAAAACCATACAGACTCTAAAATCCCTAAAACCCATAAAATGTTAAAAAACTATAAAAACCATTAAAACTATAAAAAGCTAAAAAACCCTAAACCCCAAAAGACCCTAAAAACCCGGAAGAAATCCTAAAACCCCTAAATACACCTAAAACCCCTAAAACCCAACAAAATCCCTACAAGACCGAAAAAACCTAAAAACCATAAAAATACAAAAAATCCCCTAATAATCCATAAAGAAATAAAAACCTAAAACCCTGAAAAATCCCCGAACACCAAAAAAACTCTAAAAAATTAAAAAACATAATAACCCTCAAAATCCCTAAAAACCCTAAAAACCATAAAATTCCTAAAAAATCCCTAAAAATTCTATAAAAACCCATAAAAATGTTAAAAAACACTAAAACACCTTTAAACCCCTAAAAATAAAATAAAAACCTAAACCCCAAAAGACCCTAAAAAACCAAAAAAAACTCTAAAATCTCTAAAAGCCCCTGAAAACACGAAAAAAACCCTAAAATCCATAAAACCCTAAAAATCATAAAAATCTTTAAAAACCTCTAAAAATACATGAAAAATATAGAAACCCATAAAAACCTTGAAAACCATAAAAAACCCCTAAAACATTAAAAAACCCTAAAACCCCTAAAAACACTTAAAAACCCATAAAACCCACTAAAAACTCTAAAAACACTTTAAACCCCAAAAATGTTTAAAAACTATAAAAACCCTTAAAAACCCTAAAAATCCTAAAAAATCCAAAAAACCTAAAATAAACTAAACCCAAAAACCCAAACACCCCGTAAAACCCCCTGGAAAAACCCTAAAAAACTTCACAATACCTAAACCCCTAAAAATCATAAAATTCACAACATTCATAAAAATCCACTAAATAACCATGATAATGTAGAAATCCCTAAAAACATTGAAAAACTCGTAGAAAAACATAAAACCCCCTAAAATCCTTGCAAACCCCTAAATACCCATAACAACCCTAAAACCACTAAAAACTCTAAAACGATTAAAACCCCTAAAGATCTTAAAAAAGTCAAAAAACCTTAAAACCTTTAAAAAACTAAAAAATCCCATAAAACACCAAATGTCCCTAAAAACCCTAAAAACATTCAAAAAACCATAAAACCCCCCAAAATCCCTAAAAATCTTAACCCCCCCCCCAAAATTTCATTGAAACGTAAAAACACCTAAAAATCGTGATAAACCACTAAAAACAATAAAAAACCCCTAAAACCCATAAAACCCCTAAAAACAACTAAAAACTATAAAAACCATTAAGCCCCCTAAAACGTTAGAAAACTCTAGAAACCCTAAAAATGTCAAAAAACCCCTTAAAACCCCTAAAACACTAAAAACCCTTGAAAACCAATGAAAACCCTTAGAATCCCTAGAAACCCAAAAAATCCAAAAAAAACCATAAAATCCTTAAAAACCCCTAAAAATCCATTAAAATGTAGAAAACCTTAAAAACAATGAAAACCCCCTGAAACCATAAAATTCCTAAAAACCTTAAAAGACCCTAAAAAACACATAAAACCCCTAAAAAACCCACTGAAAACTCTAAATTTTTTGAATGAGCTTAAAAAATCAAAAATAACCAAAAATACCATAAAACTCAAAAACATTAAAAACCCTAAAAACCCATGAAAGACCCTAAAAACCCACAAAATGCCTAAAAACTCAAAAAAAACCTAAAAATGAACAAATCCTAAAAACCCTAATGATCCATGAAAATGTAAAAAAACCTAAAAATCATGAAACACCTTGAAAACAATAAAAACCCTTAAAATACCTAAAAACGTTGAAAAGTTCAAAAACCCTTAAAAACCCTAAATCCCCTAAAACCCCCCGTAAAAATCCAAACGACCCTGAAACCCCATAAAACCCCAAAACCCCCCTAAAAACCCTAAAAATCCACTAAAACGTTAAAAACTCGAAAACCCATGAAAACCATAAAAACCCTTAAAAACCCTTAAAAACCCTAAAGATGATAAAAATCCTATAAAACTACCAAAAACATTAAAACCCATTAAACCCCTAAAAATGTTAAAAAACTCTAAAAAACCATAAAACCCATAAAAATAAATAAAAAACCCAAAACCCAAAAAGATCTTAAAAACACTGAAAGCGATAAAAACCCTAAAAACCCCTAAAATTCCCAAAAAACCAAAAAATCACTAAAACCTAAAAAATCCTAAAAAACCCCTAAAAATCCCTAAAAACATAAAAGAACCCTAAAAACCCTGAATCACCTTGAAAACCATAAAACCCCCTAAAAAACTAAAAAACCCTAAAACCCATAAAAACTCTAAAAAACCACTAAAGACTATAAATACACTTAAACCCCCTAAAAACATTTAAAACTCAAAAAACTTTAAAAATGATAAAAAACTCAAAACCCCCCTAAAAACAAAAAACACCCTAAAAACCCTGCAAGAACCTTAAAACCCCTGAAAACCCTATGAACCCATAGATTTATAAAGGCCTAAAAAACACTAGAAACCAAAAAAATCCTAAAAAGCCCCTAAAAATCCATGAAAACTTAAAAAAACCCTAAAAACCCTAAAAACCCTATGAAAACCATAAAAACCCATGAAACCTTAAAAACCCCTACAAAACCCCATAAAAACCCTAAAACCACTAAAAACCCTTAAAACCCCTAAAGAGATAAAAAAACTCTAAAAACCATAAAAACCCTAAAAACCCAAAAGACCCTAAAACCCTGAATAACCCTAAAAACTGTAAAAAACCCATAAACCCCCTAAAAACCATAGAAAACCTAAAAAACCACTAAAAATCTATGAAAATGTAAAAAACCCTAAAACCCCTAAAACCCTCTTAAAAAAAACCATTAAACCTTAAAAACCCTAATAACCCATAAAAACCCTAAGAAACTAAAAAAACTCTTCAAACCCTTAAAACCCCTAAAAACCATAAAAAACTCAAAAAAACATTAATAACCCTAAAAAACTAAAAAAAAACCAAAAAACCAAAAAGGACCCTAAAAACACTAAAAACCCAAAAAAACCCTTAGAAACCCTAAAAACCCTCAAAATCCCTAAAAACCGATAAAAACCAGAAAAATAATAAAAATCTAAAAACCCCAAAAAAATCGATGAAAACTTGAAAAAAAAAATTCTAAAATCCCTAAAAACAATCAAAACCACTACTATAATTTTTACTTTTGGAGGCGGGAGACCTATAGCGGCCGCTAATGCTATCAACAGCGACCGCCAAATGGTGGCCGCTGCACATAATACCTAATTTTACCCCATTTCCCGACCCCCCCCCCCCCCCCAATTACACTCCCTGAACCCAAACCCCAACCCCGCGACCCTGACCCCAGCGACCCCGCCCCTGACGATCCCTCCCTGACCCCGTGAACCCCGACCCTGAGGACCCCGCCCCCCGCGACCCCCGCCCCCGGCCACCCCGACCCCTGGTAACCCCTGCGACCCTGACTCCCGGCGAGCCCCTGTGAGCCCCGGTGACCCCTGGCTACCCCCGGCAACCTGACCCCCGGCGACCCCAACCCCCAGCGACCCCCGACGACCCGACCCCGCGCTGCGCCACCCGCAACCCCAGTGACCCCCTGCGCCACCCTCAACCCCGCGTTGTGCCACCCGCAACCCCGCGCTGCGCCACCCATGACCCCGACAGCCTGTGCTGCACCTTCAGACAGTCCTGCCCCAAACCCGTGCTGCACCACCCGTGACCCCGACAGCCTGCGCTGCACCTTCGGACAGTCCTTCCCCCTTCTTCCCCTCTCGGTCCTGCTGCATCCCTCCAGCAAGTCCTCACGTCCTGCCTCTGTCAGACCCTTCCGGTTCGTCATGCATGTAGAACCCTCCCACGCTTCATCCAGCGGTTCCGCCACTTTTGATTCCGACCGTCTAACCCCTTTTGTCAAGTCGCTGCGCTGTCATGAATCCGTAATCTAGTCGTACCCCGTTACCCATAGTCAAGTCCTCTGCAGGTAATGTTTTTATCCTTCAAATTTAGCTTTGAATTCATTGGTTTTTAAATTTAATTATATGTGTTTATTTAGAATTTAATTAAGATATTTCACTTTTGATTTCTATTATAAATACAGATATGGATAAGAGCTGGATTGATATGTAAGATAGGTTTTCGGCTGAATATTTTGAGGGGATTAAGCAATTTATGGATTTCACCAACAGATTTCCAAGCGATATGATTAGTTGTCCATGCAAAAAATGTGCAAATAGATATCTCTTCAAACAAGATAGTGTTAGAGAACATTTGTTTCTAAATGGGTTTTTGAAAAACTATAAGACATGGACACATCATGGAGAAGATTCTATTTCATGTCATCACTCGGAAAGTATTCATATGAATGTTGATTCGAGAACAGTTTATCTGATGAACATAATGCTCAATGATATGATGCGCCAGTTTCAACCTGAAGACAGTAATGTCATAAATGACAATGTTGGATTGAGTAATCCCTGTTCTTTTGAAGATGGAGAAGCATTGAAATTCCTTAAAATTATTGATGATGCGCGTACTAAATTATATCCTGAATACACTAAATTTAGTAAACTTTCGTTCATCGTTGAATTGTTACACCTGAAGGCTTTGAACCAGTGGTTAGACACCTCATTCGACATGTTGTTGGTATTGTTGAAGAAAGTACTCCCTGCTGGAGCGAAGATTCCGGAGTCATTCTATCAAGTTTGGAAGTTGACCGGTGATCTTGGTTTTATAGATGATACAATTTATGTGTGTTGCAATAATTTTATGTTGTTCAGAAAAGAGAATGCACAATTAAATAATTGTACTGTTTGCTATACATCCAGGTGGAAGACCAATGAGATTAATCAAGGTAGTCAGATTCTTCCTGGGAGAGTCTTGAATCAAGGGAAACAAGTTTCCGCTAAACAGATGCATTATTTCCCACTAAAACCAAGACTGAAGAGATTCTTCATGTCAACTAAAATTTCTAAATTGATGACTTGGCATTTAGAGAGAAAGAAAGAGGTTGATAAATTAACTCACCCGATAGATTCTTTGTCATGGAAAGATTTTGATCAAAGACACCCAGACTTTTCCCGAGATGATCGTAATATTCGACTGGGTTTGGCAGCAGATGGTTTTAACACATTTAGGTCCATGGTTGGTGCGACACATAGTACGTGGCCAGTGGTGTTGGTTCCATACAACATTCCCCCATGGGTATGTATGAAGCAACCTTTTTTGTTACTGTCAATTCTAATTTATGGACCGAGAGGACCTGGAGATAAAATCGATGTTTACATGCAACCTTTGATTGATGAGCTGTAAGAATTTTGGGACAATGGTGTAATTACTTTTGACTCGGTAACTAATGAAATGTTTAGACTTCGGGCCACTTTGTTATGGACAATTAATGATTTCCCATCATATGCTAACTTATCAGGTTTGAGTATAAAAGGAGAATTTGCTTTCCCTTGTTTTAATAAGAGTAAGAAATCTATATGGATTAAGAACTGTAGAAAGTGGGTATATCTTGGTCACATGCGATTTTTTCCTCCATTGCACAGGTTCAGAAAAGGCTGTGTATTGTTTGATGGGAATAGAGAGTATGAACCATCACCACAAATACTATATGGGGTTCAAATTTGTGCAAAAATTGATCAAGAAAACATCCGTAAAATGTATGATTTTCAAGATTTATTGGCTCCTCCATTTCCTTCTATTCCTGCTGCAAATAGACAGCGCAGTCATAATTGGAAGAAATGGAGTATTTTTTTTGAATTGCCTTATTGGAAATATAATATTTTAAGGCATAATTTGGATGTGACGCGCATTGAAAAAAATGTATGTGATAATATACTGTGCATCATTTTAGGCGTCAAGGGGAAATCAAAGGATAGTGCTAATGCTCGATGTGATTTGCAAGAAATGGGATTGAGAAAACATTTACATTTACAACTAGGTAAAGGAAATTGTGCATACATTCCTGCTGCATAGTACAGAATGAGTAAATAAGAGAAGCAAACATTTCTATCAATTTTGAAGACTATTAAGGTGCCAGATGGTTATTGCTCTAATATTTCCAAGCATGTGAATATGACGAGAATGACATTACAGGGGTTGAAAAGTCACGATAATCATATTCTGCTTCAACAGTTAATTCTTATAGCAATTCTTGATTTCTTACCTACCCAGGTTGTTGAGCCGTTAATTGAAGTTTCTAATTTTTTCAGACATCTCTGTTCAAGGAAGCATCACATGGGTGATTTGGAAAATCTACAGGATAAGATTTTACTTGCACTATGTCACCTAGAAAAACTATTTCCACCGTATTTTTTTGATGTCAATGTTCACTTGACCGTTCATTTAACTGGTGAAGTCACTACTTGCGGTCCCGTACAATTCAAGTGGATGTATCCAATAGAGCGATACTTAAATACATTGAAACGATATGTGCGCAACAAAGCTCATCCGGAAGACTCAATTTCCAAGGGATATTTAATGGATGAGTGTACTAATTTTTGTGCTTTATATATTGATGAGGTTGAAAAAAATATAGATAAACCCTCCCAGAATGACGAGGGTCCAATTGGAGAAGGAATAACGTTTGATATGCGGAATGATGAGTGGGTTCAAGCTCATCGATATGTGTTGTTCAACACTCCATCAGTTTTTCCATTGATACAGTAAGTTTCATAGTTGATGTGTATTTTGTTTCTATATTTATTTTATTGCTTACCTTATATTGTGTTGTGATTTAGGATGCATATCGCTGAGTTGAAACGTGAAAGGCCCCGTGCAACTGACTATCAAATCCAAAAACACCATTTCAACACATTTAATGAGTGGTTCAAGACTCATGTACGTATAATTGATTTAATATTTTTATAGTGAAACTTAGTTGTATTTTCACAATCCTTTATCCATTAAACTATATATGTGAAATTTGTAGATTCAAAAGTTGCGTGATTTAACCCATCCTGTGAGCGAAGAACTCAACCAACTAGATGATGGTCCATTTATTACAGCTCGAAGCTACAAGTCTTTGTATTCTAATGGATTACGATTTCCTATTAGCGATGTTGACATGAACCAAGCCACACAAAATAGTGGTGTTGGTTGTTCTTTTGTTGATGCGGGTTATTATTATGGATTGCTGAGAAATATTATTGAGGTTGTTTATGGTCGTGGTTTAAAACACATATTGTTAAGGTGTGATTGGGTCGATACGGTTCGTGGAATGAAATTTGATAACTTCCAATTTACATTAGTAAACTTTAACAATATTATATATAAAGATGAACGATTAAGCAATGAGCCCTTCATACTGACATTGCAGGCAAAACAAGTTTACTTTGTTGGCATTGATTCTGATTGGAAAGTTGTGGTGAAAATGTCTAGAAGAGGGGTTTTTCTGATTGACCAAGAATAACCTGACGTTGTCACATTTCCTGATCAAACACTTGACCAAACAACAATAGCTGTATGAGATGAAGATATACCATGGGCCAGAGAGACAGTTGAAGGAGATACGATAGACTTTCATGATTAGTGAAAATTTTAATTATATCCCCAGTTATTGTTTGTAAAAATATTTATAAGTTGTATATGTATAAAAATTGCTCGATTTAACTATAATTTCTTTTAATGTAGGCATGTCACAGGGTGGTCACAGTGGTTCACCGGATGTTGTTCGTATGTATGTTTTCAATTTTTTAAATTAATTGATTGTAATGTTCTGTGTATATTTCCCTAACTATTTCTAATCATTAATTTATATTGTAATTGAATTATGAATTTATGTTTATCAGTATCTAGTGCGTCTTCCAGCAGACGCAGGGTTCCTGGTGGACATCGCAGTGATATTAGTGATCCATATGAGGATGAACCCCATGCATGAGGTAATTTCATTTATGTTGATGAATTATCTAGTATTTGTGGATGACATCTTTGTGCACTCCAAAACTGACTTGATCATACCCATATCTTGACATCATCCAGACTACACTTATTGAGCATCGACTATACGCCAAACTATATATATTTCCCATTTTTATTGATTAGGTATAGTTAATGGGTTAAATAATCTTAGAGGAAGGTGTTTCAGTGGATGGAGAGAAAGTTCAGACAGTTGTTTCTTGGGAGAAGCCCAAAAACTCTTTTGATATATGTAGCTTTCTAGGGTACCTAGGATTCAATGTAATTATTATTCTTGATGTGTATGAGAAGACGACACGTCAATGGGACGTGCGGTTTGCACGCAGCAGATCAATATGCACTTTTTAAGTGTTGAGCGCGCTTCCGAAACATGCGTGGGGTGGTCCAAACCGGCCGAACGACGTCGGATTGGACTGAAATAAAACGACAACAACGGGTGAGTGAATTGTGAAGTGTTAGGGTAGATGAAATGCCAATCGGAGGTGCCGTGCTCCCGTGATGACCGAGAACGCACTTCTGGTGCCATAAACGACCAAAACGGGCCTCAAACTGTCAAATTCAGAGCGTACGACATCGGATTGAACTGAAATCACAGGGGGAACACTGTAATTATTATTCTTGATGTGTATGTGGAGATGGCACGTTAATCGGACATGTGGTTTGCACGCAACGGCTTAATATGCACTTTTTAAGTGTTGGGCGCGCTTCCGAAACGCGCGTGGGGTGGTCCAAACCGGACGAATGACGTCGGATTATCCTGAAATCAGACGACAATAACAGGTGAGTGAATTGTGAAGTGTTCGGGCAGACAGCATGCCAATCAGAGGTGCCGTGTGCCCGCGCTGACCGAGAACGCACTTCTGGTGCCATAAACGGCCAAAACGGGCCTCAAACTGTCAAATTCAGAGCGTACAACATCGGATTGACCTGAAATAATAAGGGGAACACTGTATTTATTATTCTTGATGTGTACGAGGAGACGAAATGTCAATCAGATGTGCGGTTTGCATGAAACGGCTCAATATGCGCTTTTTAAGTGTTGGGCGCGCTTCTGAAAGGCGCATGGGGTGGTCCAAACCAGACGAATGATTTCGGATTGAACTGAAATCGGACGACAACAACAGGTGAGTTAATTGTGAAGTGTTCGGGTAGACGGCACGCCAATCGGAGGTGTCGTGTGCCCGTGGTGAGCGAAAACGCACTTCTGGTGCCATAAACGACCAAAACGGGCCTCAGACTGTCAAATTGAGAGCGTACGACATCGGATTGACCTAAAATCAGATATGGAACATTTTAATTATTATTATTGACGTGTAATAGGAGATGGAACGTCAATCGGATGTGCAGTTTGCGCGCAACAGCTCAATATGTGCTTTTTAAGTGTTGGGCGCGCTTCCGAAACGCGCGTGGGGTGGTCCAAACTGGCCGAACGACGTCGAATTGGACTGAAATAGGAATAAAAAACAGGTGAGTGAATTTTGAATTGGTCGGGTAGACGACAATCCAATCAGAGGTGCCGTGTGCCCGCGGTGACCGAGAACGCACTTCTGGTGCCAAAAACGGCCAAAACGGGCCTCAAACTGTCAAATTCCGAGCGTACGACATCAGATTGACCTGAAATCAGAGGTAGAAAACTGTGGTTATTATTATTGACATGTACGAGGAGACAACACATCAATCGGACGTGCGGTTTGCGCGCAACGGCTCAATATGCGCTTTTTAAGTGTTGGGCGCGCTTCTGAAACGCGCATGGGGTGGTCCAAACCGGCCGAACAATGTTGGATTGGACTGAAATCAAACTAAAACAACGGGTGAGTGAATTTTAAAGTGTTTGGGTAGACGTCACGCCAATCAGAGGTGTCGTGTGCCCGCGGTGACCAAGAACGCACTTCTGGTGCCATAAACGGCCAAAACGGGCCTCAAACTGTCAAATTCAGAGCGTACGACATCGGATTGACCTGAAATCAGAGGGGGAACACTATAGTTATTATTCTTGACGTTTATGAGGAGATTTCAGGTCAATAGGACGTGCGGTTTGTGTGCAACGGCTCAATATGCGATTTTTAAGTGTTGAGCGCGCTTCTGAAACGCGTGTGGGGTGGTCCAAACCGGCCGAACGACGTCGGATTGGCCTGAAATCGGACGAAAACAATGGGTGAGTGAATTGTGAAGTGTTAAGGTAGACAGAACGGAAATCATAGGTTTCGTGTGCCCGCGGTGACCAAGAACGCACTTCTGGTGCCATAAACGGCCAAAACAGGCCTCAAACTGTCAAATTCAGAGCGTACGACATCGGATTGACCTGAAATCATAGGGGGAACACTTTATTTATTATTCTTGACGTGTACAAGGAGACGGTATGTCAATCGGATGTGCGGTTTGCACGCAACGGCTCGATATTCACTTTTTAAGTGTTGGGCGCGCTTCCGAAAGGCGCGTCGGGTAGTCCAAACCGGCCGAACGACGTCGGATTGGCCTGAAATCGGACGACAACAACGGGTGAGTGAATTGTGAATTGTTCGGGCAGACGGCATGCCAATTGGAGGTGCCGTGTTCCCGCGGTGACCGAGAACGCACTTCTGGTGCCATAAACGGCCAAAACGGGCCTCAAACTGTCAAATTCAGAGCGTACGACATTGGATTGACCTAGAATCAAGGGGGGGGGGCACTTTAATTTTTATTCTTGATGTGAAAGAGGAGACGACACATCAATCGGACATGCAGTTTGCGTGCAACGGCTAAATATGCGCTTTTTAAGTGTTGGGCGTGCTTCCGAAACGCGCATGGGTTGGTCCAAACCGGCGAAAAAACGTCGTATTGGCCTGAAATCGGACGACAACAATGGTTGAGTGAATTTTGAAGTGGTCAGGTAGACGGCATGCCAATTGGAGGTGCCGTGTGCCCACGCTGACCGAGAAAGCACTTTTGGTGCCATAAACGACCAAAACGGGCCTCAAACTATCAAATTCAGAGCGTACAACATAGGATTGACCTAAAATCAAAGGGTAACACTGTAATTATTATTCTTGACATGTAAGAGGAGACGACATGTCAATCGGACGTGCGGTTTGCACGCAATGGCTCAATATGTGCTATTTAAGTGTTGGACGCGCTTCCAAAAGGCGCGTGGGGTGGTCCAAACCGGATGAACGACGTCGGATTGGCCTGAAATTGGAAGACAACAACATGGGAGTGAATTTTGAAGTGGTTGGGCAGACGGAACGCCAATCGGAGGTACTGTGTGACCGCGGTGACTGAGAATGCACTTTCGGTGCCATAAACGACCAAAACGGGACTCAAACTGTCAAATTCAGAGCGTACGACATCGGATTGACCTGAAATCAGAGGGGGAACAATTTAATTATTATTCTTGACTTGTAAGAGGAGACGACACATCAATCAGACGTGCAGTTTACGTGCAACGGCTCAATATGCGCTTTTTAAGTGTTTGGCGCGCTTCTGAAACGCGCATGGGGTGGTCCAAACCGGCCGAACGACGTCGTATTGGCCTGAAATCGAACGAAAACAATGGGAGAGTGAATTTTCAAGTGTTTGGGAAGATGGCACGCCAATCGGAGGTGCTGTGTGCCCGCGATGACCGAGAACGCACTTCTAGTGCCATAAATGGCAAAAACGGGCCTCAAACTGTCAAATTCAGAGTGTACGACATCGGATTGACCTGAAATAAAAGGGGAACAATTTAATTATTAATATTATTGACATGTACCAGGAGAAGGGACATCAATCGGACTTGTGTTTTGCACGCAACGGATCAATATTCACTTTTTAAGTGTTGGATGCGCTTCCGAAAGGCGCGTGGAGTGGTCCAAACCGGCCGAAAGATGTCAGATTGGCATGAAATTAGATGACAACAATGGGTGAGTGAATTTTGAAGTCTTATGGTATATGACACGACAATCGGAGGTGTCGTGTGCCCACGGTGACCGAGAACGCACTTCTGGTGCCATAAACGGCCAAAACGGGCCTCAAACTGTCAAATTCAGAGCGTACGACATCGGATTGACCTGAAATCACAAGGGGAACACTGTAATTATTATTATTGATGTGTAAGAGGATACGTCGCATCAATCGGATGTGCGGTTTGCACGCAACAGCTCAATATGCACTTTTTAAGTGTTGGGTGCACTTCCGAAAGACGCGTGGGGTGGTCCAAACCTGCCGAACGACGTCGGATTGGCCTGAAATCGGACGAAAACAACGAGTGAGTGAATTTTGAGTTGTTCGGGCAGACGGCACACCAATTTGAGATGTCGTGTGCCCGCAGTGACCGAGAACACACTTCTGGTGCCATAAACGTCCAAAACGGGTGTCGAACTGTGAAATTCAGAGCGTACGACATCGGATTGACCTAAAATCATAGAGGGAACACTATAATTATTATTTTTGATGTGTAAAAGGGGACAGCACATCAATAAGACGTGCAGTTTTCACGCAACGGCTCAATATACGCTTTTTAAGTGTTGAGCGCGCTTCTGAAAGGCACGTGGGGTGGTCCAAACCGGCCGAACGACATCGGATTGGCCTGAAATTGGATGACAACAATGGGTGAGTGAATTGTGAATTTTTCGGGAAGACGACACACCAATCAGAGGTGCTGTGTGCCCACGATGACCGAGAACGCACTTCTGGTGCCATAAACGGCCAAAACGGGCCTCAAACTGTCAAATTCAGAGCGTACGACATCGGATTGACCTAAAATCATAGGGGGAACACTGTAGTTATTATTCTTAACGTTTAAGAGGATACGGAACATCAATCGGACATGCGGTTTGCGTGCAACGGCTCAATGTGCGCTTTTTAAGTGTTGGGCACGCTTCTGAAACGCACGTGGGGTGGTCCAAACTGGCCAAACGACATCGGATTGGCCTGAAATAGGACAAGGACAATGAGTGAGTGAATTTTGAAGTGGTCAGGTAGAAAGAATGCATATCAGAGGTGCCGTGTGCCCGCGCTGACCGAGAACGCAATTCTGGTGCCATAAAAGGCCAAAACGGGCCTCAAACTGTCAAATTCAGAGCGTACAACATCGTATTGACCTGAAATCACAGAGGGAACACTGTAATTATTATTATTGACATGTTTGAGGAGACAACACATCAATCGGATGTGCAGTTTGCACGCAATGGCTCAATATGCGCTTTTTAAGTGTTGGACGTGCTTTCGAAAGGCGCGTGGGGTGGTCCAAAACGGCCGAACGACGTCGGATTGGCCTGAAATCGGACAACAACAACGGGTGAGTGAATTGTGAATCGGTCGGGTAGACAACACACCAATTGGAGGTGCTGTGTGCCCGCGGTGACTGAGAATGCACTTCTGGTGCCATAAAAGGCCAAAACGGGCCTCAAACTGTCATATTCAGAGTGTACGACATCGGATTGACCCGAAATCAGAGGGGGAACACTTTAATTATTATTATTGAAATTTAAGAGGAGATGACACATCAATCGGATGTGCGGTTTTCATGCAACAGATCAATATGCGCTTTTTAAGTGTTGGGCGCACTTCTGAAACGCTTGTGGGGTGGTCCAAACCAGTCGAACGACGTCAGATTGGCCAGAAATCGGACGACAACAACGGGTGAGTGAATTTTGAAGTGGTCGGGCAGACAGCACGCCAATCGGAGGTGTCGTGTGCCCGCGGTGACCAAGAACGCACTTCTGGTGACATAAACGGCCAAAACGGGCCTCAAACTATAAAATTCAGAGCGTACGACATCGTATTGACCTGAAATGAGAGGGTGAATACTGTAGTTATTATTCTTGACGTGTAAGAGGAGACTTCACGTCAATCGAATGTGCGGTTTGCGCGCAACGGCTCAATATGCGCTTTTTAAGTGTTGGGAGCCCTTCCGAAACGCGCGTGGGGTTGTCCAAAACAGCCGAATGATATCAGATTGGCCTAAAATCGGACGACAAGAACGGTTGAGTGAATTGTGAAGTGGTCGGCAGGACGACATGCCTATCAGAGGTTCCGTGTGCCCGCGCTGACCAAAAACGCAATTCTGGTGCCATAAACGACCAAAACGGGCCTCAAACTGTCAAATTCAGAGTGTACAACATCGGATTGACCTGAAATCAAAGAGGTAACACTGTAATTATTATTCTTGACATGTACGAGGAGACGGCATGTTAATCGGGCATGTGGTTTGCATGAAATGGCTCAATATGTGCTTTTTAATTGTTGGACGCGCTTCTAAAAGGCGCGTGGGGTGGTCCAAACCTGCCGAACGACGTCGGATTGGCCTGAAATCGGACAGAAACAAGGGGTGAGTGAATTGTGAAGTGGTCGGGTAGACGGCACACCAATCGGAGGTGTTGTGTGCCCGCGGTGACCGAGAACACACTTCTAGTGCCATAAACGGCCAAAACAGGCCTCAAACTGTCAAATTCAGAGCATACGACATCAGATTGACTTGAAATCAGAGGGGAAACACTTTAGTTATTATTCTTGACGTTTAAGAGGAGACGAAACATTAATCGGACATGCGGTTTGTGCGTAACATCTCAATATGTGATTTTTAAGTGTTGGGCGCGCTTCCGAAACGCGCGTGGGGTGGTCCAAACTGACCGAACAAAGTCAGATTGGCCTGAAATCGGACAAAAACAATGGGTGAGTGAATTGTGAAGTGTTCAAGTAGACGGCAGGCCAATCGGAGGTGTCGTGTGCCCGCGGTGACCGAGAACGCACTTCTGGTGCCATAAACGGCCAAAACGGGCCTCAAATTGCCAAATTCAGAGCGTACGACATCGAATTGACCTGAAATCAGAGGGGGAACACTGTAATTAGAACCATAGAATTAACAATTTTATATTTTTAAAACGATAATCAAAATTATGAATATATTTGGAAAATCGTATACTTTTGATCTATTATAGTAAGTTTGAATTGAAATATGTTAATTTGTTTCAATTATTTATTTATAGGCTTTATTTGGTACTAATTTTATTATTAAATTTTAATATGTAGTTATATTTGATGATGGTTGCGGAGAATGGAAGATGACTATGAGATTTATGTGGTATTCATAGTATTTTTTATATGTTTTTTAAAAAAAATTAAAAGCTAAAGTGGCCTCCATTTGGCGGCCGCTATAGGCCTGACGAACAGCGGCCGCCATTTGGCGGCCGCTGTAGCCTGTGCTCGGTTCAGCCAAAGCGGCAGCCAA